>OW569412.2:35713296-36338296 GCA_937662695.2 Halyzia sedecimguttata
GTATAACTCCGAAAACATTGGCTGATTGTGCCCAATAACTAACTCAACCATCCCATTCGGATTCGCAACCTACCCTGAAAATTGCAAGTGTCTATCTTTGTTCGTTCGAAAGTTATCGAGGCAACGATCACCCATCTAGCTACTGCACTCAGCCAAGGCTGCTCGGATGTCCAACAATATAGATCCGATCATGTTCAAAATTTGAGCTTGGTAGTAAAGTTAGGTTTTGGAGCCTCTCGCAAAATTTCAGCGATGTCGCACGAATAATTTCTGATATACAGATTTTTTCAATGTTTTTTTTTAAATTCTCTAGTGATACGAATCTAGTGATACGGTCCTCGCGAAATTTTGCAACAATTTTCGCGTTGGCATTCTATAGCTATTAACTATGTTTGAAATTCGGTTTCGTATTTTTCCAGTTATTGAGGAAACAACAACCAAATATCAGATGGGTATATCTCTAAAACCGTTCGGCCGATTATGCCAATCAACGAACTTAAATGTTGCATTCAGAGGCACAACTTACCCTAAAAATTGGAAGTCGCTATCTCTTTCCGTTCACAGGTTATGGTGACATGAATATAATTTTTTTTACTTTCTAGTGATCACGATTTGCACAAACGTCAGTGAGTCAGTATTCTACAGTTAGCCACCACCTATATTGGTTGACGACAAAATGATTACTCGGAAACCCTTGCGCCGATTATGTCCATTAACGAACTTGTCGTTGTATTGGGACGTGCCACCTACCCTGACAATTTCAAGTCGCTATCTCTTTACGTTCTCAAGTTATCGTGGCAACGGCCGGCCGGCCGGACAGAATCTAATTTGACTTCGTATTCTTCATCAGGTAGTGGAACCCAGTCGTTTCGGAAAAAAATTCGAAATCACCGACATTTGGGCAAAATGATTACGCGATGTTCTCCAGAACATTCGCAAAAATAGCATCGTGGACAAAAATTCCATTATAGTTTATTTTCGAAGAAAATAAACTATATTTACGGTTTGTGATCCGTTCTAGTGAAAAATTCTATTCGAAGGGCAAATTTATGCAGAATAGGATTATTTTAACGACATATTGATATTTCAGTCCTGTAATTTTTCTGTATGGTTTATTTGAAAACGTTGATGATAATACCTGCCAATTTTGAATAGAATGTGTTCGACGGTTCAGTTATGACGAACGAAGAGCTTTAGCCCATATTTAATTGTTGTTTTGTGGCCCTATACCATCTATTCACCATCAAACCATGTACGTACATGTTATTTGTGGATCACGGTGTAGAATGTATGAATCATACAGATGTAACATTGCTCCACGCCGAGAAACTGCCCACTTAAATATCATGTGGATATAGAATTAATATTTTTATCCATGGATAGATGTGGATATATTTATTGTTGTTTTTGCGCGTATGTTCCGGGGAACATCGCGTTATAGTTTTGCCCAAATGTCTGTAACTTTCGAATTTTTTGACGAAAATGGTCTCAAACGATTAAGTTCGACTCCCCAATGAAGAATTCGAGGTCAAATTTGATTCTGTCCGTCCGGCCGTCCGGCCGTTGCCACGATAACTTGAGAACGAAAAGAGCTAGCGACTTGAAATTTTCAAGGTAGGTGGCGCATCCCAATACGACGGACAAGTTCGTTAATGGGCATAATCGGCCCAGTGGTTTCCGAGTAATAATTTTGTTTTCAACCAAGATGAATCCGATCGAATCGAAACTTGGTGGGTAGTTGTAGAATATGAACCTTAGAACGTTTGTGAAATTTTGTGCGAATCGTATGGCTAGAATATTTTAAAAAAATTATTAAAAAATATTTTTGTTGTCACGATAACTTGAGAACGGAATGAGATAGCGGCTTGATATTTTCAGGTTAAGGTGTGCACTAGAACGCGACATTTCAGTTTGATTATGAGCATAATCGGCTTAACGGTTTCAGAGTTATAGCTATCTGAAATTTTCTGAAATTTGGTGGTTTTTTGTACCTCATTAACTCGAAAAATACTGAACCGATTGAATTCAAACATGGTTATTAGTTGTAGAATGCCAACGCGGAAATGTTTGCAAAATTTGGTGAGGATAGCATTTGTAGAAAATTTTTAATAAATCATTGAAAATAAAAAAAAAAATTCTATATATCAGTAACTAATAGTTTGAAATTGCTGAAATTTTGCAAGAGCCTTCATAACCTAACTATACTGCCAAGTTTCAAGTTTTAATACGATCGGTTAAATATTGTTGGAGATTCGAGCATTCTTGTGTGAGTTCAGTAGATGGGTGACCGTTGCCTCGATAACTTTCGAACGAAAGGAGATAGGGACTTGCAATTTTCTGGGTAGGTTGCGTATCCGAAAGGGAGAGTTGAGTTCGACTTTGGGCATAATCGGCCTAACGGTTTCCGAGTTATACCCACCTGGAATATTATTTCCTTGATAACTCAAAAAAAAAATTGGTTCAAGCACTGACGTGAAGTCAGAAGCTTTTGCGCGTATGTTCTATTGTTCATTCTTCTGTATTGGACACCCTTAATCGAATTTACCATGGTAAATTATGTCGTCCATTCTCCTGTATTGGACACTTAATTCGAATTTACCGTGGTAAATTCGAAGTAATAGTGTCCAATACAGGAGAATGGACAACATAATTTACCATGGTAAATTCGATTAAGGGTGTCCAATACAGAAGAATGGACAATAGAACAAAAGCTTCTGACTTCACGTCAGTGCTTGAACCAATTTTTTCATTATCATATAAGAAATTAATATTCGATCATTATTTTGTATAATTATTTCCTGTTTATACAGGGTGAGTCTTTAAGTTGTACATTAATTTTAACCCTAGATTCATCTCATCAAATGAAACATTTTTTCTGTCACCATTTTTCCAAATTCGGCACAAGAAAAAAGATACATACTCTTGAAATTTGAAAAAAAAAACAGGTTTCCTTTTGTAGCTTTGAGATGGTTATTCAAAATGAAATGAATTTTGATGTGAAGCTTTCTATAACTATGCCACATAATCTCCAATTAACAGTGTCTCCCTACTTTCACTGGTTTCCTCGTTACAGACTCGCGAAATCATAAAACTATCAGAAATTAACATAATGAAAGCAGAAGGTATCTTGAGTGATTTTTGAAATACTCAGACATTTTAGAAAATTAAATTATTGTTCATTATTTCTCCTAAAACGTACCGTTTTCGATACATTCTTCATTGAATGTCATAAAATATGATAAAAATTCCATAACTGCTTTTATCAATCCGCACCTGGACTAGAATCATTGTTCAGAGTTGACACTTATATAAAGAGGTATAGCTAGTAACTTTCTATCTCCCATAATATTTTTATTTTTATGCATTTCAATTCAAACTCGCTTGTTTCCAAAGTGAATGGTTATATTACCATCTTAAAACGGCATAAGTTAATAAGGTATAATATTTAGCAATCAAATTTCAATTTCTTGACGAATGATTAGTTTAAAATTTCATCAAATCGTGCAAATTCACCTGCAATTCATACAACGTGAAACAGGTTGTTCATCATAATAAAATGCATCTATACAGACAATCATCATTCACAAATATCTTGACTCGCAGGGTAGTTAATTTTTGAGAAATAGATGAATAGGCTTACCATGATCTGTATTATTCTATGAATTTTTCTCTATGTATCCACAATAGTGAAAATAAAACTTTTAAATTATCTGTTATCCATGTATTCTAAACATTTATTTTCATACTGCTTCGATTCTGCACAATTATTCCGAGGATTTCTCCCATATATTGAACATAATTTCATCTTCTTAATTTTTTACAGATAGAACTCACGTCACTTCTAATTATTTTATGCGAACTACATAGTTGAATCATAAGTTTGTAGTATATTAGTATGCGTAAGAGACATATCAAATTATAAGTATCATTCCACCTATTCATCCCAATTATTCTCGGCCAGAAATTCTTAATCTGAATCTAGGGAATTATGTAAACAATAAACATAAACGAGAGGACACTAAATTCACCGAAACGACATATTTTGTGGCTAACATAATATTCTAATAATTATTACATTTCAGTGCCTGATTCCGTCACAGTATAATAATATTATTATAATTTTTCTATACGAGGTAGTCAATTGTCAGACTGTTTTTCTCGTTTTAGGTCCGGTTTCTTTATTGCGAGTTAACTCGAGGTTGCGAATTGCGCATGTATTTAGCGATATTCATGAACGCGTAACACTCAGGTTACCCGCAACCTCGAGTTAACTCGCAATTGAGAAACCAGCCCTGAGTAGATTAGAGGTTATAACAATTGCTGTTGGTTGGATATTAACATTATATTCATTTATTTGATGCGAATAGGAATATTCAATGAATGTGAAAATAGGCGAATAGGCGATTGAGATATTATTATTATTATTAAATTACAATAAGAGTGGACGTAAAACCTATGCACTCAAAAAAGCCAAAATTAAAAGTATTCTGCTAGAATTCTAAAGGAAAAATAGAAACTAATCAACACCGCATCGGTCGTAAAAGTTCTTGAATCCATTGATGGATGTTGCAATCACCACTGCACCTGGGAGACGATTCCAAACCTCAAAAATTCTGTTAGATAGAAAGTTCATTCGGCAGGAGGTTCGAAATGGTTCCTTGGCCAATTTATAAGCATGTCCGCGAAGGTTGTTCCGATGTGGAAGGAATAACTGTCCAAGGTCAATACCGAAGAATCCATGCATTGCTCGGAAAGCTACTATCATGTCGCCTCTGGTACGCCGTTCCTCGAAGCTGGTTAGACCGATTAAGCCCAACCTTGTCTGGTAGTCGGGTCGAGAGAAGGAGGAAAATGGGATCTTGTGCACCATCTTTGAACAGACTCAAGAATTTGCAGTCCGTATACTACAGCCGCCAAAAGACCGCTGAATGAGGTAGGTCGATTTGTTGGCTGTACTGCAAGTCTCCGTAATATGCTCAGACCAGTCAAGATCTGCGTTGACGACCACACCATGATCCTGGTGGCTCCGGACTGAAGTAAGAGAGCGCACATCAATCAAATACGGAAGCTTTGGATTGTCCTTACCAATGTGCAGCACACAACATTTTTCGATGTTGAGAGGTAAGAACCATTCCTCTACCCACTGAACAATCGCGTCCAGGTCCGCCTGCAGCTGGTTGGAGATAAGGGATGGAACACTGTACAGTTTAACATCTGATGTGTATAGTAGAAAAAGTACAGGGCCAAGAACTGAACCCTGGGGCACCGCGCTGGTTACCTTCCCCTCGTGTGCAGAAAAAACTCCGCCAATCCTGACCCTGTCACTGAGGAATGATCTAATCCAAGACAGCAAAATACCTTGAATTCCCATATACTCCAGCTTGTGAATGAGACGACGGTGAGGAACTCGGTCGAAAGCCTTCGCGAAATCTAAGTAGATGACATCAACAGGGACACCAGCGTCCACAAACTTAGTCCAATCATTCACCGCCACGAGAAGGTTGGTCAGTGTTGAGCGACCCGGAAGAAAACCATGCTGTTCATCGGGAATCAAATTATTAGATTCAGCAAACTCACGAATGTGGTCGGTAATTATTCTTTCAAGGACTTTGGAGACCACTGACACAAGACTGATAGGGCGGTAGTTTGAAGAGGAAGTTTTATCGCCACTCTTAAAAAGAGGTGTCACAGTTGCTGAACGCCACTGTGAAGGAAGAGAAGATGTAAGCAAAGATCTTTGGAACAGACGATAAAGTGGTTCCGCAAGTGCAGTGGAACAGCGGGATAGAAGAAGGCACGTTATTTCATCGTTACCGGGAGCTGAAGAAACTTTGAGTTTAGAAAGGTATTCCTCAACGATACGCAGATAGAGGTACATTTTCGAGGGTGCCGAGACATCGAGAAGTGAGCATGGGTGGCAAAGCTGACTTAGGCTCCTCAATGAAGTGAGAGGAAAAGGTCTCGGCGAGAACATCAGCCGACTCAGTGTAATCACCGCACAGCCTTCCAGATCAATCCTTCACAAGACGAACAGAGACCTTGCTTTCAAAGAAATTGTGGATATATTTGAAGAATCTTTTTTTATTTCCCTCTGAAACCAGGCAATCCTCAAACCGGGCCCTAGCAGACCGAATTAAAGAAGTCAAGTGATTAGAGTAATTGCGATGGTTGAAAAAGTCAGTAGTAGATCTACTGCGTGTATAACGCTGCCATAAAGACTTCTTCACCCTGATGGAATTGAGTAGGCTGCCTCTTATCCATGGTTTATTGGGATTATGTATCACTGGCATGGAACGTGTATTAGATGGAACAGTTTCCCGGACCACTGTAAGGAATTCCTCCCAGAGAATGCTTTCATCGCCGGAAAAAGAATTGGACCAATCATATGAGGACAAAACCTTCGAAACCCCCTCGTAATCTGTCTTCCTGCGAATTTTGACTTGGTTATTAAATGTTCAAGGATAATAAAATTGCAGCTCGGATTTCAAGACCACGTGGTCGGATTTACCAAGTGGAGGTAGATATAGTAGATCAGATAAAAGATTGCTATCAGATGTGATGATGAGATCTAGTGTGGAAGGAGTCTGGCCATGTCTGTACCTGGTGGGCTTAAGTACGATCTGTTGAAGACCAGAGTTGAGGATGAGGTCTGCATACGGAAACGACGGTGAACTTTCTGAAGGAAGTTTAGTGAGAGGCCATGGCACAACTGGGCAGTTGAAATCACCAGTTATTATCAGATTTCGACGTAAAAGTGATATTTCCTCCAGGTATTCAGTAAAGTCCATGTCCTCCATGCAAGGGCGTGGTCTATAAATGCATGCTAGTGTGAAAGATATGTGTGCATCCGATACGTCCATGAAGATGTTATCTATCCCATGCCATTCTTTGTGAAAAACAGATATCTTGAACGAAGCAACGGTATTATCCCTCAGGTATATGCAGACACCTCCATGACCGACAGTTCTGACGCTATCCTGGCGAAACACAGTGTAACCCGGTATGTGGCAAGCTCCATCAAGAATGGAAGAATGAAGTTTCGGATATCAAAATAATAAATGGTTTTTGCATTTGGACGATAATGAGTAGTTCATTGAATTTGGAAAGTAGAGATTGGGCGTTGGTATAAATAATAGGCCATGAATTTAGGGTAGTCGGTTTTTTGAATGAGGTCCATCTTGAGATTTCTTCGTAGATGTGATAGTGGGTCGACCCTTTAGATATTTTATTGTCAGATTCGCTTCACCAACATCCTGCCTTCTCCTCAGTTCTGCACGGAGTGCATTAAGTTCCTCAACCTGGTTCCTCGTTTTATCGTCACGTATTATTATTTCACGAAAACGTGGATTTCCTAGGAGAGACTTCCTGCGCCTGAGAATTTTGTTGACGATATCGGCGTTAGAAAAAGAAATTTTAAGCCATCTGGGCTTACTTGCATCTCTACCAGGAATACGGAAAACACTGCTGATGAACCTACTCGCGGAGCATATATATGCTCCACAATGGCAGCCGCAGTCCCTCCATCGTCCAGACTATCGGGCAGTTATTGTGAATAATCTCATTGTGGATATTTAATGAACATCAAGTTGCAGTCAGTGTTTTAATATTCAGGACGAGTTTTTTCAAAAATGCAGCATAAATATTATTAAAAACCATTTCATAAGACTTGAGTGAGTAAATAAGTTTTCTCAAACAATTTCATTGAATTTCAAGCTTCAGATGATAAGGCTCTCATATAATTGTGCGATATTGAATCCAGTAAGTGTTTCTGTGTTTAACAGTGTAGGGGTGGATTAGCACATTGTAAAATCTTTGAACGATTATATCTTTTTACCTGAGCTGAATCTGGAAAAATGGTAAATGAAAAAGGTGTCTCATTTGATGAGAGGATTCCATGCTTTAAATTAATGTAAAACTTAAAGACTCACCCTTTATAAGCAAATTATGGAAAACTTCCTTCGTTTTATGATATATATCGTCGGCGACACCGCAAAACCAAGTAACTGCCAAAACCAACATTTTCAGAAGGCACTAAAAACTTCATAATTTTGGATTGATGAATTAGTTTAAATTCAAAATAGTTACAAACCACTTGATATTGATTGTCTCAGGGTCTGTTTACTATTTGAAAAGAATTTGCACACCTGTGCTCACAAATACAATTAAATAATTACCGCCGAAATCTCATTTTTGAATTTTTATCAGTTACTTGGTTTTGCGGTGTCGCCGACGATATATATATTTATAAATTTACTCTTTTGAATCACCTTTTTAAAAAAACAAATATTTATTCAGAAGCAAGTTTATTCTGAGCTGGTTAATACAATAATGAATTGGAATTATATTCCATTAAATCAGAAAGCCGGGAAACTGGAATGAAAATGCTGACTGCACAAAAGTACTCAGAGTCGAGCGGCGCTTCTAGGAAGGCCTTGAATTAAGACTAAGGGCATTTACTCCTATATTGAGGAATGCCAAGATACATATTGCATAATACCTCCCCATTTTTTAAGAAATAACTTCGGCTGAAGAGGCTGAATTATTTTTATAACTCTTCACGATATTTGTGAATTTTAAAATGAATATTTTATACAACAAACAGGCAAATATGGTTATAATGGTGAGACTTAGTATAAAATAGATTGATGATACATGGTTAGGGTGGATTTTCCAATTAAAGATTGTTTCTTGAACAGTAAAATTATCAAGTAAAAAATTGGAAATGGTTAAGTTTTCAATTATTTCAGGTTTCATATTCGGGAGAGGAACATTATGAAAAATTGTGGATATTTCTTCCTTATAAAAATACTTAAAGCTATTGGTAATGTTACAAAAGGTTTCAATCAGGAAAATTCCATTGAGTTTGTAATACTCTGTATGGTCATTACATAGTTCCCCAATTTGTACACTACCGATTGATAAAAATTTTCTCGTTGATAGTTTCAGTAGATCGTCACTACACTGTGCACTTTGTCTTTCACAATTTTCTTTCTTGTGGGAAATTAAGTCCTTCATGCAGCTGGGTGCTGGTCGTAGCAAATTCTGTGGGCAGATCCACCAATCTTCTACCTTTGGGCATTCTTGATCAATGGACCACAAGATTTGTTCTTCTTTAGCCAATAAGTATTTGGGCTGTTGGGTGAGGGTAACGTTTTGGTACGGGATATAGTGGACATAATATGTGTCTAGGGAATTTGGGGATGTTAAGGGTACTTCAATGATAAAGATCACCTCATTATTTCTGGACTTTACAGAAGTGTAGCAAATGGAATAAAAGTCTTTTAAATGATAGAGGTGTTTCATGAAATCGGTGTTATTAACAAAATCATGGAATATGTTTAAGGGTAAAATACTTTCATGCAAAAGATGAAGCCTTGCAAAGCTGATGGCTGTATTGACTTCATTTAGAATTCTATTTATTGTTAACTGTTCAAATTCTATAAGAATAAGTCGATTAATATCATTTTGTGTCAATCGATACTTATTATAATTTTGTATAATGTGACTAGTGACATTGGAATACTTTGATGTCATAGATCTCAGGATACTGATCATTTGATTTTGTTCGGTTTTTACCGATTGCATTTCATTCTTAAAAGATTCAAAATATTTCAAGTAAAGTGTTTCATCCTCACTATCAAGAGTTCCGAATAGTGTTTTTGCTATATGTCCGCCTATATTTAATAAACCTCGTTTTTGTCGGGTAGTGTATAAGTTATTGAGAAGCATTTCATTTTGTCTCAATTGGATTTTGATCGATCCAACATACATAGTTTGAAACCATAACGTTGGAACTGACCGAATTTAATTGATCAACTAAAACAAAATGATCATGTAAAATTTTATCGATATCGGTTAAATTATAGTGGTACATCAATACATGCTTTGATACGCTGATGTATGTTTTCTCTACGAAAAAGGGAAGAATATTGTGTTTGATCTCCTTAAATTTTAATGAATGCAAAGCTGGGACGAAAATTAGATTGAGAAATAGCAATAGGATTCTCGTCATTTTTTTTTGTGTTCTGAAAAGAGAAAATTAAAGATTATTACTTTCTCTGTTTAATTTTATTTTTATGATATACTTTTTGGGAGTCAGGGTTCCTTATCAATATATTATCTATAATTTTGATATTGGTTTTCTTAAATTTTGGGTCAAGTTTTGCCTTTTTTGGTATGGCAATATAAGATGGTTTAGATTCGTCGAGTTTTTTGTCTTCTTGTCGTGTCTGATTGAGTTTATCTAGTTTCTCTTTTTGTCTTTCCTTCTGTGAATTTAGATGGTCTGAGATTTCCTTCATGTTTTCGCGATATTCTTTAATATATTGCGAAATTTTTTCATGAGTAGACTGTTCGACTGGCGTATTGTAATTTAGATCCGATTTTATAACTTGTAAGGGTGTGTAGGAAGTTGACGAGTGAATTGAGTTATTATAACTCAAAAGCGCTCTATTCATCTTTTCTGACAAAGATATATTCTTGTCATCAATTACTCTAATTTGCTCAATAAGGGTAGAGTGGAATCTCTCCACTAGTGCATTGGAGGTAGGGTTGTAATTTGTGATATAATGAAGGGAAATTTTATGGGTATCGCCTAAATCTTGAATAATTTGATTTTTGAACTCTGTTCCATTATCGAAGGTTATTTTTTGTGGTATACCGTGGTTTGAAAAATATTGAGTTAATTGATTTGCAATTTCTGTTGAAGTTTTACTATTTAGAATGTAACATTGTCCATGTCTTGAGAAGGAGTCAATTATAGTCAAACAGGGTGTTCTATTCATGACTATTGTATCGATATACAAGTGGGAAAATGGTTTGTCACCTGTTGGATTCGGTTTAAATATTAATTTAGTAGGTTGTCGTTCATATTTTTGACTCTGGCAAATTTCGCAGGAGTTAATATAGGACTGAATATGTTTATTCATGTTCGGCCAATAAAAACGTCTTTTAATACTTTCTAAGTTTTCCTGGAAACCTCGGTGTCTGGTCTTGGTCTCGTGAAATAATTTAATTTTCTGTTGTTGGTCGTCTTCCGTTTCGATATCTTCTAAAAATGTATTTGAAATTTTGAATGAAAAAGCGTTAGCTTTGAAGAGATTCTGTGATAGATTCAAAAATGGTATTTCCAAATCTTTATTTTTGAAATATATGCCGTAATGATTATTTGGTTTGACGTATTCCTTTAAAAATTTTGTGAAGTCGTCTGGTTCTTTTATAGAAACTATGAGTCTAAATCGACTGTTCTTATGTAGTTTTAATTTTTCTACTTTAAACACATTAGCTTTTTGGAAAATTATTTGATGGATTGATGTGTTCAGAGAGCGTTCTGAATATGGTATCTCTAATATAGGGTTTTCGACATTACTATGAATAGTTTGGGAAGAAGATAGATTTGCTTGTTCTTCCGTACACGATTTCGTAATATCTTCTAGTTCCTTTTGAGATATTTCCAGATCTTCATGAGTAATTTGGGGAATTATTGAGTCTAGATCGTCATCTGAATTTTCATTTAAATTTAATTCGTCAAATTTTATGCGGGATACTGCATCTGCGTTATTGTACGCTCCTTTCCTGTATTTTATTTCGAAATTAAACTCTTCTAATTTGATTCGCCATCTCATTAGTCGAGATGATGCATCTTTCAAAGAAAATAACCACGTCAAGGGTCTATGATCCGTGTAGATCGTAAATTTCTGACCAAATAAGTAAGGTCTAAAATATTTTGTAGCCCATACAACGGCTAGAAGTTCTTTTTCGATAGTTGAATATTTTATTTCAGCTTCGTTCAATGTTCGGCTCGCATAAGCGATAGGTAGATCGTTTGGGGGTGTCCCTTGCGATAAAATTGCGCCTATAGCATATTGTGATGCGTCGGTTGTAAGTACGAATGGTCTGTTAAAGTCCGGATGTTGGAGAATCGGATAATTAATGAGTATGTTTCTGCTGGCATGAAATGCATCTACATATTCTTTGTCATTAATATTCAATTTAACATCTTTTTTCAGGTATTTAGTCATGGGTTTCGTTAATTTTGAAAAATTAGGAATAAATTTTCTATAGTAGCCTATCATTCCGAGATAAGATTTAATTTCTTTAATAGTTTTAGGAATGGGAAAGTTTTTTACGACTTCAATTTTTTCAGGATTCGGTTCTATACCTTTTTCAGATATTTTGTAGCCTAAAAATACAATTTCGGTCTGAAAGAAGTATGACTTGTCTAGTTGAATTTTGAGATTTTCTTTTTCTAAGAGTTGAAGAACTGTCTGAATGTCTGCCAAATGTTTTTCGGGTGTTTCTGAAAAAATGAGAATATCATCCATGTATACTATGCATATTTTATTAATGATCGGTTTTAAGACTCTATTCATGAAACGTTGGAATGTTGAAGGGGCATTTTTCAATCCAAAGGGCATTCTTAAAAATTCGAAATGTCCTTCGTCGGTTGCGAAAGCAGTTTTTTCTATTGATTGCTCGTCTAGTTCTATTTGATGGAAACCACTTGCTAAATCAAGGGCGCTAAAATATTTTGCTTTATTCAGTTGATCCAAAAGTTCGTCAATATTGGGGATCGGAAATTTGTCATCAATTGTTTTGTCGTTCAGTTTTCTATAGTCGATAGCTATTCTCCATTTTTTGTTACCTGATTGGTCCGTTTTTTTGGGAACGATTACTATAGGGAATGACCAGGGAGAAATACTTGGTCTTATAATGTTTTTACTTAATAAATCTTGTACTTGATTCTTTACCTCTTGTTTGTGTACCTCAGGATATCTGTATCGTCTAATATACACGGGATTTTCATCTATGGTCCTAATATTATGTTTAACTCTGTTTGAGGCATTCAAAGGTTGATTTGATAGATGAAAGGCTTGTTTGTGACTTTGAATAATTTTTGTAAGTTGGTTTCGAAAATTTTTGTCCAAATGGTCTAATTTAATGGGTAGGGGTTCATTAGGACTGGTTTCTTGTAAAAAGAATTTATGTGTTCTGATGGTATTTCCTAATTCATGACTTTCCCAATTGAAATTTAATTTTAAATATCTTAAAAGGTTGGATCCTATTACACCATCATATTGTGTATGAAATTTATAGAACACAAAGGGGTATGTTGTATTATAGCCAAAAGAATTTAAAGGAAATGAAACTTTATTCGTGCTGAAATCTTTACCTAGTGCAGTTTTAAAATAGGTTTTTTCTTCGTAAATGGTTTCTGATAGTAAATTATATGCTACAGATGGATCAATAATGCTCATGGAACTTCCGCTGTCTATCAATAATTTGCAGGGTGGATAATCTAATACTATATATGGTAATGATGCTAGATGTTCCTGTGTAAAGTTTAGGTCATGTCTTTGTCTTCGGAGATTCTCTGAAAATTTTCATCAAATTCCTCAATTAATTTAGAGTCATCTATATTTTCGGATTCATAATAAAATTCTTCTTCCTCTCCTAATTCTTGTTCAATTTGTTCTGTATTAGTGAGTTCTTCAAATATAAAGTCATTAGGTCCGTTTCTTCTGTAATTTTGTCTAATATTGGGTGGTTCTTGTCGGATTTGACTGCTAGCTGGTCTTTTTACAGGGTGTATTCTTGTTCGGACCGACATAGGTTCAGGTTTGGGTTGAACCAAACGATGATTTGGATTGGGCTTAAATACGTCTTGCGGTTTTCCGAATACTTGACTGCTTGTCGCAAATTTAGTTTCTGGTATTTTATTATTAAATTTCAAATGTACCGGTTGTGAAGGAAATTCTCCACTATTCGAATTGAATTGTCTGTTTGCAGGAAATTGTCTACTAGTTGATGGAAATTGTGGTAGGTTGGGAATTTAAATTTTGGGAGTACGTTGTCCTAGGTGTCGGTATTGTTGGTGGTTGTAAATAAAGCTGTTGTCTCTTTATTTCTCGGTTTTCTAGCATTTTACAAGTGTCATCGAAAGATTTTGGTTGGAGATCAAGTAAATTCCTAGAATTTTCGTCAACATTATTATATAAGACGGTTATGCCAATTTTCTCTGAAAGGTTTCGATAAACATTCAGTTCTGGGGGCGATAATCCTAATAATTGTATTTGGTAATCATATTGTAATTTAGTTTCTTTGATTCTTTCAATAAATTCAGAAAGTGATTCCTTCGTTTTTCTCCTCATATATTGATATTCACTTTGTAGAACATCAAAGTTAATTTTAAAACCGAATTTACTGTTCAATAATCTTTTTAATTCAGGCCATGAATTGCAACATGGTCCAGAATACACGATAGTTCTCGCTTGATCAATTAATTTCGATTTTACTGTTGCAAAGCAATATTGATTTATTAAATCATTATCAGTTGTGCCAAATCGATCTATGAAATTTTCAGTTTCCATTAAAAAGGTTTGTAGTTCTTGTGAGTTACCATTAAATCTTGGTAATAACTCACCGAAATATTTAACTGTGCTTAAATCTATTACCATGCGATTGGAATGTTCTCCATTAGAAGTCATATTGAAGTTTTTATTATTTACGTTGATATTCAATGAATTGAATTTTTCCAATAAGGACTCTATTTTGAAAGATTTCGATGTGCTTGTTTACACTATCGGTGATATGAAAAAATGAGTTGCAAATTAAATTGAAAATATCCTTTGGGCCAGGGATAGGAAAAACTGGGATTATTGTAAGGGATAGCCTCAACTTACTTCTCGTTTTAAACCTGGTGTCCGGGCTGCTACCTCCAAACCTCCTCAGGGTGATTCTCAAGGGTTGCAGTTGAGATCAAGTCGGGAATGGTTCTCCTTACTCTGTTTTCGGGGATTCAACACACCTTCGTGGCTTATCTCTACTGCAGTCGTTTGAGCTTCTCGTGGTCGGAACTTTACTTCGAACTTATCGTCGCACTTTTCGAAACTCGGGTTTTTGGAATGTTGCTCGAAGAATTGAAATTCACGTATACTTATTTTTTTTTTCGTTATACTAGCAACAATCCCATCCTCGTCGCCATTTATAAATTTACTCTTTTGAATCACCTTTTAAAAAAAACAAATATTTATTCAGAAGCAAGTTTATTCTGAGCTGGTTAATACAATAATGAATTGGAATTATATTCTATTAAATCAGAAAGCCGGGAAACTGGAATGAAAATGCTGACTGCACAAAAGTACTCAGAGTCGAGCGGCGCTTCTAGGAAGGCCTTGAATTAAGACTAAGGGCATTTACTCCTATATTGAGGAATGCCAAGATACATATTGCATAATAATATATATATATATATATATATAATGAGCGATAGAAGCAATAATAATATAATAATTAATAATATCAATTAAAGCACAAATTCTGTAATAACCCCTAGAAAATACCTTCTCGCTTTACAAGCTGATTCCTAAGTATGAAACATAACTTCGGGGCGTATTCTGCCTAAAAAGAAAATTTCACTTACCATATAAAATAAATCTCATCAATATTTTCAGAATTTTCAAAATTTCGCAGTAGTCAAGTTTGAGTTCCCTATGGACTGATCATAAACACTGCACGACCAACTTCACTATTGTCCACTACAAATTTGGTCGTCTGACATATGTTTCAGTAACGATGTTTCCATCTTCTGAAACGAAGCGATACTTTAGCAGGATTTGGGAATTATTGTGCGCTAAAAACGTTGCCTATACTTTATCCAATGACATAAGATGACCGCTGCACATTTTGAAGTCATTGTTCCTGTTCTTACTCATTTTAGGCACGCTTGTTCCCTTGAACGAAAGCCTATTATTTTGACCAAATATCTATAATTTCTGGCCAAAAATGGTCTTAAACGTTTCGGCTCACTGATGGAGGATCCGAGGACAAACATTATTCTATCTGTCCGTCTGTGAGCACGTTTACTCTCAAACGAAATGAGTTAGAAAGTTGAAATTTGCAGGATAGATTTTGGACATAAATATCTCGGTCGAGTTCGTTAATGAGTAAAATACGCCTAGTGATTTCGGACTATAACACTAAAAATTCTGAACTGATCGAATTGACACTCAATAGAAACACGAGGATTTATGCAAAATTTTGTGACTTTATTACTAGAAAATGTTCAGAAAATTATTTAAAAAAGTCTTTATCTCATAATCTATTCGTCAGATATCGCTGAAATTATCCAAGAGCCTTAAAAACTTCATTTTACAGTCAAGTCCAGATTATACAAATCAATCGGATCTATATTGTTGGAAAAAGGGAGTCATACTCATTTTCAAATTTTGTTGTTATATCCTGTATAACTCAAAATATACAAACTTGATCCAATTAAAACTCGATGATTACTTGTAGAATGCCGACCCACTCATTTTCGCGGAATATAGTATCCTGGAGTTACTTGGGGAGGTTTTTACGTATTTCAATTCCAATAGAATACATATGTCAGAATTGAAAATTCTGTAATCATAGACGATTTTCTACTGAAGTATGTCATTAAAATTATATGAAATGTATTAATATATTATAAAAACTGAGAAAACGGTATATATCGATGCTAAATTCTAGTACAGTGTCCAATAGAGAAGGGCCCACTCCATCGAAGACTCATTACTCATTGCATCGAAAGTTCACTGCATCGAAAGTTTACGCCATCGAAAATGACGCCCACTTACTCCG
Organism: Halyzia sedecimguttata; assembly: GCA_937662695.2. Taxonomy (NCBI): domain Eukaryota; kingdom Metazoa; phylum Arthropoda; class Insecta; order Coleoptera; family Coccinellidae; genus Halyzia; species Halyzia sedecimguttata. The sequence continues at coordinate 35,729,917 of OW569412.2, forward strand.
GATTCGCCGAACGTGAAATCTCCTAAATCGATCGTCTTCGTCCGTAGTTTGGCTGGATGAGAGGTAATTTGTTTCATTGAGTGTACGTCAACAAAGCGGACTCTGTCTAATACCCTTATTACACTATGCCTTTTTCATGTCTATATTTGCGCCTATTTTCTTGGCTATTTGTTGATTGAATTTCCCCCCGAATGAGTGGCACTATTACACCGCGCTTTTTTCGCGCTTGTTTTTGGCAGTAATTTCAGAGCTGCAAACATTGAAGAAATTCTCATATTTACCTACCTCAAGTTCTTGTTTTGTTTGTATATTTTTAAAGCAATACCATAGTGTTTTAAGAATGTCTGAAGAAACGTTTAATATGCTACTACATAGAGTGCAAATTCACATACAGAAAAAAGACACTGTAATTCCAGAAAGCATTTCTCCAAAAACGAAATTAATGATTACTTTGCGATACTAGGCTACTGGTAAAAACTTCGTATCACTCGGGGATAGCCATCACAGATTACCTGGCCCTCGTAAGTTTAGTTACGTCCTCAGAGTAATAAACATACATTTATTATTGAATTTACGAAGGCTGAGATTCAAAGGATAAACTAGGTTATGTTAAGAAAGTCAGACAGATAAATATTGTGTTGGTAGACATGACATTTCGACAAAAAGGCTTGAAATCCCCACGTTTCAGGGGGAACAAATAGAACCAGTTCTATTTATTTTCAAGCCTGAAACAGTCTACAAAATAGTCCCGGGCGCTTGCATATTTCTTCGAAATTTCAGGCGCAGTCAGTCAGGCTGACAAATAGGCACGAAAAAGGCATAGTGTAATAGGGGTATAACCCAGGGGTCGGCGGCTGTTTGGTTATGAAGCTGCGGCTCTTTAGTTCCATACGCAAATATTATTTATTCTAATGAATAAATAGATTAATTTTTTTTTATTGAAAAACTTCATTTATGAAAGTACTATGTATTATTGGCAAGAATAATTATTCTGGCTATTTAAAAACTTTGAAATTTTGTAAATTGCAATTTTTTACTCTTCTGACTCAAAAGGTATGAAAGTACTATGTATTATTGGCAAGAATAATTATTCTGGCTATTTAAAAACTTTAAATTTTGTAAATTGCAATTTTTTACTCTTCTGACTCAAAAGGTTGCCGACTCCTGGTCTAACCTAAAATTTGAAATAATTGAAGGATGAATGTGATCGACAATTTTCAATTAGTGAACCATTATGGAAAATCTTTGTACCTATGCGTTGTAAGTAGAGTTTTGTGACATGCAGAAATTTGTAGAGAATAAAACATTCTCCTGTGAGGCTATGAAAATATGAATATATAATATTTACTCGAGTATCATATCCTGATTCGAAATGAAATTGAAATCTAAATAATATGCTGTATTATACATATAACACTTTCAATCTGAGGACGGAAAAATATCATTTTAGTAAATCTATCCAATCAAGTTGAAATGTTCATAAATGAAAGGAGTAGGATATTTTGTTACACTCTAGAACTTTATTTGTGTTTAATTGGTTTCTGTATTACTTCTCATTCGTAATAAAGAAATTTGTTTAAAGATATAAATGTTTTATACTGAGTTAGAAATATATTACGAGAACGATGGCAGGATGCCTGGAATGAAGGAAAAAGATATGTATATTAATATATTTTTATTTTAAATTCCATTCTTTTCAAAAAAATATCTGAAATATAAGTATAAATTAATTTAAAAGTTCTCAATTCCTGTTCAGTGTTTCCACTTTGGCAAGTAGAAAATTCCTAACGTGCACAATGAAAAGGATATTCAAATTCTTAAATCAATAATGTTGTTTTTATTAGTTCTCAAAGTCAATAACTAAAATTCGAAGAAAATTGGTGTTGAACGGGTTTCGCACCGAGCCAATTTATCTCGATGCTGTTTTCTTCTTGGCAAATTTCATATTTTGATTTCAATTTTATTTCCAATCAGGATATGATACTCGAGTAGAATAGATTCTTTCATAATATAAGTTCTATAGGTAATGGATAATATTGTGTGAATCAATGAAATAGTTTTCTTCAGTTCCAAGTCCTGCAGTAATTTTCCTCTGGAAGATGGACATACTGTATCAGCTGCCTCTGATGTTAACAGAAAATGCAAGTCAGTTGAATAAAAAACCATGAACAATCGCTGTACAGTAAATGTTTTAAATAAGATGTTCCTCTTTTCCTAATGTTGAACCTTGTTATCAGCATTCCAATTCAGCGAAAATGCCATAGCCCTGCTTGATTATCAAGTATTTATCATGATATTTTCATTAGCAATATCACTGGTGAATATTTTCTTGTTGACAAATGTTTGCACGTTACAAAACTCAACTGATAACGCATAGGTACCAGGATTTTTTTATAATGGTTCACTAATTGAAAATTGTCGAACACATTCATCCTTAAATTCTTTCAAATTTTAGGTTAGACCGGGAGTCGGCAACCTTTTGAGTCAGAAGAGTAAAACATTACAATTTACAAAATCAAAGTTTTTAAAGAGCAAGAATAATTATTCTTGCCAACAATAAATAGTACTTTCATAAATAAAGTTTTTTGATAAAAAAACTAATCTATTTATTCATTAGAATAAATAATATTTGCGTATGTAACTAAAGAGCCGAAGCTTCATAACCAAACAGCCGCCGACCTCTGGGTTAGACAGAGTCCGCTTTGTAGACGTACACTCAATGAAAGAACTTATCTCTCATCCAGCCGAACTAAGGACGACGACGATCGATATAGGAGATTTCACGTTCGGCCAATCAGGAGTAAGCAGGCGTCATTTTCGAAGGAGTAAACCTTCGATGCAGTAAACTTTCGAGTCAGTGAACCTTCGATGCAATGAGTCTTCGATGGAGTGAGTCTTCGATGGAGTGAGTCTTCGATGGAGTGAGGCGCACCGGTCCAATACAGGTGATTAGACAATAGAACAAGCTTGCAAAAGCTCCTAACTTCACGTCAGGGCTTGAACGAATTTTTTATGAATTGTCTCTTTCATTTAGAAGAAAAAATGACTTCTACCTTTTTTCGGGGAAGGCGTCGCAAAGAAATGAAAAATATTCTAAGGCACCGTAATGCCACTTGAAAAACTCATATGAAACCATGAATTAACAAATTTATTCACTGCTTGTTGTTATTCTGGATCTTTCTACAATGTACACAAAAAGTTATCTTTTGAGAATACATACATTGTAATTTTTTATTGGAACTTTCACAACTTGTGTTTCCGTAACGAAGCATTTCTGAGACAATAGTCATTTTTCCTCGAACATAACCATGCAAACCAGGTTAACTTTCCTATGACGTCACGGTATACTTCGGTTTACTTTTGAATGTTGACAGATGTTCGTTTGAAGTGTTTGAAACATTTGAATATCGCGCTTATTATCTTCTTAGCTATTTCCCAATTTGTTTTCTAGTTCTTGAACATACAGTGAGAATAGATGTGACAAATTTATTGGTTCTAGAATGCATGGAGGATTCAGATTGTACCGCAATCTTCTTTAGCGGCCATCAATTCAAGGCGAATAAATTTTTTCAACATCTCGATTGCAAATTCTGGTAGATGATGAACATTTCAGAATGCCCATTGTAGATGATGATTGATGTATACCATCAAAAGAGTGGTGGATATTGTAGTTGCTTATTGTTTAATTTTTGTTTGGACAATAATGATGTGACTGAAGAACAATTCCAAGAACCAAGCACTTTTGATCATTTCCAACATGCGGAATATGTAGATGTTAATGGAGCAACAAAAAGATAAAAATTATGAATTGAAATAAACTCATTTATGTTTTCGGTGTTTTTTATTGTTACATATAACAAACAACGCAAAGTTATATTCTATGAAATGCACAACAAATTATAAATTTAAATAAACTCCATATAAAAACGATGTGGTATTTAAAATATCTCCGTGATGAGAAGTCAGTCAGATTCTGATGAAATAGGTCTTTTTCGTATCCTAGACCTAGAAATTTTATACATTTTATTCTTTCAAGATCTTCAATAGTCTTTTTTTTGTTCCAGTTGTTTTTCCATAAAATAAGTTTGCTCATGAATAGCTGCACAAATTTTATTAGTAGTTCCTTGCTGAATAGCATTATTTTTTCATTACATTCTGTAATTTTATTTATAATATCAGTTTTTGTTTGTACCTTCGTCCTTTTTTTCTCAAGACCAGATGAATTTGGTATACATGTTGTTGATGTCTCATATATGGGAGCATCAATCTCACCTGCATCAACAATTACTGTTGGTTTTGGGGTTCTAGATATGGTAGGTATCTGAAATGTCTCTCAACTGTACTTTATCTTCTATTTCTGGTGCTCTCCTAATGCGAATACGGCCCTCTTTATCGCCAGAGTCCACTGTCGGGCCAGTATCCTGTTTCATTTTATAAAAATTATATTCAATTAGGTATTCTTCATCTGTAACAGAAAAGTTCTACTTCAGATACGAAAAAATTAGATGAATTAGCCACTTACCTATTTTCGGCAAGTCGATTACATCTTTTTTATCAACAATCTGCTATTTTACTTCATTCACGTAAACTTCGTACGAATCCATTGTACCTCTGATTTCTTCATTTTCCTCCCTTGATACAAAGCAAACATAACCTCCAAAAAGATAACCCGGCCAAACTACCTCCGTGAGTTGGTTTATGTGGTTGGTTAACTCTTACGTCATAGTTTGGAATACACTTCGAGGAATATTGGGTGGTTAACTTATTTCTAACCTGGTTTGTATGGTTAAGTTCGAGGAAAAATGGCTATAGTTTGTACAGGGTCATTCTTTCTCAACCTCACCCAGAATTATAAGGAGAACGACTCACGATATTTTCATGAAATTCATTTTCAATGTCTAGGATGCCATGAAAATCTTTAATATGTTCATGTTTTTGTAACTTCCTGTTATAGCGAAAGTACTTATCAACTTCGTTATTCAAATGGCATGCTCAATATATTATCACATTTTTGGATTTCCCATCGAAAATGAATATGACTTTGATCATATTACTTCACTGATGTTGACTCCTGATTCTTTTATCAGGATAATGTTGTTTTGGAAGGACGAGATTTTTTTATCAGGAGGATGCGTTTTAGTTGTTTCTACGTTAAAAAACAACTGGTGAAGATCGTTAAATCTCGTTGATTAATATCGTTGTGAATTCACAACCGATGAAAAGAGGGTATACTTAACTTCAAGCAGCCAGCAGTAATCTCGTTGATTACGGCGTTAATTGTTATTTGCAATTAGATAACAATTACGAGGATATGAAGTGGTGAAAGATTCGAATACATTGTTGTATTCCTTGTTGAAATACTGCACCAAACAGGATATTTATTTAGCAGTACGCTGTCACCAGGGCAGCTTTGGAAGGGAAGCTCCGTAAACCTTGGATGAAGTTGATGATGATGAGATTGATGAGAGATTCACTTATGATTAAATGCACAAACACATGCACTTATTATTGGTTTTCACTTATTATTGATTAATCACTGGGATTGAGGTACACTTGATTAAGAACTGAATTATTTGGAGAAAGCACTGATTTATTGATTATTATTATAAGTACGATTTATAATTCGAGAAAAAGACGGCAAAAGAATAATGACGTAACGATACGTAAAGGTCTGCGGCTAGGTCTGAACTGAATCAATGGCGGTGTGCTGCTTCTTTTATATTGTTTGATAAATGCTGTGGTCAGCATAAATAGATTAATGAAAGAGACCATTGTATTAGGGGTTGCCAACACCTCCCCCATTAAAAGATTTTTGATTAAGTTTTAAAGAAAGAGCAAAAATCTAAGAAGCAACAGATCACCTTACAATATAAAGGTTAAATATTGGAAATTGGAACATTTACATTTTTAAGGCATTAAAATCAAATTGATTATATGGAATCGGTAAATAAGAAAAATATGAAAACATAAAAATACATAAAAATACAATAATACGTGATAAGAGAATCTCGATATAACATGATGTTTGAATTATGAAATGGATTATTGAGGATATTTGAATTATTCATTATTAAAGTTTCTTCAGAAAACGAGAGTATAAAAAAATCTTGAACAGATAATAAAATTTAACATTTTTCAAAAAGGATTAATTCTTATTCCTTGAAGTCTGTTGGATCTTCTCATTGACTGGGATCCTGTGCTGGTGGCATCTTCTTGATTTGATTGACGAGAAGTGGAAGTATTTGGAAGATTGAAATGTTGTAGCTCTGCATCATAGAATAAGGGTACTGAGTGTTCGGCAGGTTGTGTGCAACATTGATTGAATATTTGAAGACATGGATTTCCCTCGATCGCTCTTGGTTCTTTAGTACAGCAAAGGAATCTTCTTAGAAGTTTGATGAAACCACACCATTTTAGAAGGTTGTAGCCAAGGATAAGGAGGATCAAACCAAATATTATGGAAAGTATTGTTGTTAGCCATGATGAATGTCGAATGATGAATGGCTTGTTCAGTTGGTGTTGAAGTTGTTCGTCGAATTCACTTAACTTGTGTTGAGCATATTTCAGTTCATGGAGGTTGACATGGGTGAACTTTAATGGTTCCAAATGGATGGCATTCAACGTGATGTTCTTCTTCAATTTTTCACAGCAATCATCATCAGTTATACTTGTAGAAGGAATTTCATAACTAGAATTCATAGACATTAAAATAGTATTAGTTTCAAGGTTTATTTGATCAGTAAAAGCCTTGCAATTTGGGTTTAATTCCAAAGTTCCTATTTGTTGGATAACTTCGTGTTTCAAGGGGTCTTCGTCGCAGGTGATTGTCAATTGGGTTGGAGCAGAGACTGAATATAACCATAGGTTCTGATCGATTTCATGCCAAATTTCAGCATTAGCAATTAAGTTTCTAATCTTGCATGATTTTGGGATTGAGTTGATTACTTGGGATATCAACTGGACTTCACACACAGTATCTGTGTTCCGAATGGTAGACATCTTCTTGCAAATCCATTCTTTTGGATGGTATTCTTTACAATTTGCCAAATTATCGACCATCAAATAACTAGTTCTCATATGGGAGATAAATAGGAAAGGTTTTGATGGTTCAATATAGGAAAATAGAGTATTGTCGTCTTTATGAGGAGTAGGTAAAGATAACATGTGATAAAGGTCAAGACTCTCAAAAGAAGCAAGGGGTATTTCAAAAGCCATAATAACATTATTATTCTTAATGAATGATTTAAGATTCATGATTTTATAATAAAGATAAACGTTTTCAATGTTTGCAGGAATAGGAAGAGTAAATTTTGAAGATATAATATTTAATTCATGAAGCAATTGTTCTGGATAAAGAATTCTATAACTTATAATACCATGTTCCAATAGTGTAAAATCATTAACATAGTTCTCAAGGGTGTTTAACACTTCATCAGTCATTTCGATAAGTAATAACATATGATTAGCTATATGAGTTTCAATTTCGAAAGACTCTTTCATTTTTTCCAATTCCTTTGAATATATGTAGAATACTTTTAAATTATTATTGAGAACTTCAATATTTTCATTCATTTTTCGGAAAGAAGTATTAAAATTAGAAATTGTTGATGATAAAATCGAGACTTGCTGTTGCATTAAGACTTTAGTTTGTTTGTTATTATTTATTAATTCATTTATTGAATCTGAATAAAATTGTGCATCTCCCGCATCAGGGGTACCGATTAACCATTTAATTGCTGTTCCAATTCCATCTATAAGACCACGTTTTCTTCGTTGATACTTTACTTGATGAGATATCGCCCGATATAATTGTTTTATATGATTAGATTTCGTTTTTACGTAATTTAATTGATTTTTACAATCACTGGAAATATGATCCGCCATAGCAATATTACAAATACTAATAGAATTCTGATAATAATTCGATATCTGTTCCACTTGATATTTAATATGAGTTAAATTATGATATGTTAAAATAGTAAACTTATTATTTGATATTTGTACTTTCCCCAAATTATTAAATAAAAGACCGGATGAAGATTCGATAGGACTTAATTTATATTTCGTTTGCCTTGCTTGAAGTGGGACTAGGAATATGAATACAAGGAGGATAAGAACCGGTATTATCTCCATTTTCATCTGAAATAACATAAGGTTTTAATTTATTGAAATGATAAGTCTTCAACTTGTTTCTACTTATTCTTAATGTAGCTGTTTGATTATTATGAATCTGCTCTATTTTATAAGGACCTTTATAGTTTGGATTAAGCTTTTTATTTTTCGCTTTTGATAAATTATCATATAATAATACTAAGTTTCCTTCATTAAAAACATATGTTCGATTATGTGTTTTATCATAAAATTCATTCGATTTATTTTTTGATTTAATTAAACTCTCATGAGCTGTTTCCCTTAAAATTCTTAATTTAGTGTTTATATCATTCGCCAGTTCCGAGTAATTAGCTAAAGGTTTTGGTTTACTAACCTGAGAGGGTACTCTTGCTCTTTGCCCGAAAACTAATTCGTACGGTGTTTTCTGAGTAGATTTATGAATTGATGTATTATAAGTAAAAGTGGCAAAGTTTAAAAATTCATCCCAATTATTAGTATCTTTATTTATATAACATTTAAAATAATCTTTAAGAGTCAAATGAGTTCTTTCTAATGATCCTTGAGTTTGAGGATGATATGGGGTAGATTGTTTATGTTTGATTGACATTAGTTTATTAATTTCCTTGAAAACATTTGAGGAGAATTCTACTCCTTGATCAGTAAGAATACTATCTGGAAATCCGAATTGTGTACAAAATTTAAGAAAATAGATTGCTACTGTTTTAGCATCATGAGTGTTTAAAGAATATGCTTGAATAAATTTAGTCAGATCATCTTGAATAGTTAATATGAATCGATTATTATTTTTAGTTTGAGGTAAAGGACCTACTATGTCCATAAAGATAAGGTCTAAAATGTTTACATGCTTCTACAATAGCCAAAAGTTCTTTTTCTGTAGTGGAGTAATTTCTTTCACATTTATTTAAAGTTTTAGAATAATAGCTGATGGGAAGATCTTTTCCTATAGGTCCTTGAGACAAAATAGCACCAATAGCGTCATTCGAAGCATCGGTTGTTAGTATAAAAGTTTCAGAAAATTTTGGAAATTGAAGGATTGGTTCTCTAGATAGGAGTTGCTTAAAATGTTCAAAAGATTGTTGACATTTACTAGTCCATTCAAATTTTTGATTTTTCTTTAATAAATTGGTCAAAGGTTTTGCGAGAGCTGAAAAGTTTTCAATAAATTTTCGATAGTAACCGATAAGTCCTAAAAACGATTTAATTTCTTTAACAGTTTTAGGTATTGGAATATTTTTAATAGTTTCGATTTTCTTTGGATCCGGTTGAACTCCAGAAGCAGATATATGATGTCCCAAATAAGAAATTTCTTTACATAAAAATTCACATTTGTCTGGTTGCAGTTGTAAGTTATGAAGTTGCAATTGTTTAAAAACACTTTCTAATTTTTCATTATGATCTTTCAAAGATGAACCATAAATTACAATATCATCTAAATAGCAAAAACATTTACTTCCTTGAAGTCCAGATAAAACAATATTCATTAGTCTAGCTAAACGACTAGGACTATTTTTCAGTCCCATTGGCATTCTATTAAATTCATATAAACCTGAGGGGGTTGCAATTGCGGTTTTAAATTTGTCACTTTCTTCTAATTCAATTTGATAAAAGCCTGAAGCAAGATCTAAAGTTGAAAAATATGTAGCATTGCCTAATTGATCTAGAATATTCTCAATATTAGGAAGGGGATAAGAATCACCAATTGTTATTTCATTCAATTTTCGAAAATCACAAACAAGTCTCCATTTTTGTTTTCTAGATGCGTCCATTTTTTTAGGTACTATCCAAATAGGAGAATTCCATGGGGAATTAGAAGGACGTAAAATGTTTTGATCTAACATTTTTTGTATTTGAATATTAGCTTCGTTTTCATGAATTTTGGGTAAGCGATAAATTTTTGAAGAAATTGGAGAATTTCATTTAGTTGGAATACTATGTTTCAGAGTTGATGTACACGTTAAATTATAATTAGGTAAAAAGAATAATTCTGAATATCTTTCACAAATATTTAAAAGAGATGATTTTTCCTCAGAGTTTAAATGATCTAATCGGAGATTTTCTTTCAATAGTTTATTACGTTTTGATGATTCAAATTTTGATAATTGATTTGGATTTGAATCGATATAATTATAATTAATAAATGTTTCCGGATGAATTGGTTCTAATTTAATAGAAGGTTTATCAATTGTGATTGGTTCAGCGTTCAAGTTGAGAATTGGTACTTTCGTTACTGAATTATGGTTTTTAACAAGGATATTTGGAATATAGACATTTAGAGAAAGTTCAATTTTTTCAATGAGGCCTTGATTTAAATTATTAGATATATTAATTTCTGCAATATATTCAGAACGAGGAGGAACGGTAATTTTATCAACTTTATTGTTGAATTGAATTGCATGATTATTTATCAGAACTGATTTGTCTGCATAATTTATAATTACGTTTTGATTTTCAAAGAAGTCTGATCCTAGCAGTCCGTCGTAGGTGGATTGAATTTTATTTGAGTTGATAACATTGAATTTGTGATCGAGATGCAAGTCTGCTAAAGATAAGTATACAATGGTAGTCCCTAAGGTTTCAATTGGCATGTTGGGATTTATTCCATTGATTGTAATTATATCTCCTATATTAACGTAGGTCTCATCAGGATTAAATGCGGAATGCTTTATTATCGAACACGCGGCTCCGGTATCAATTAAAAATGTGAGATATGGTTTGGCTGAATTAGTTACTTTGAAGGAAAGCGTATAAAGTGGATGCGAAGGATTGATATTTTGAATGAATATTTGGAATGGAATACCTGTAAAATCAATTAATCGGTGTCCTGGGTATTCATCAGGTCCGATAGCTTCAAGTTTAAATGATTGACTTTGGAATTAGCTGAATATTTTTGGTCCCTTAAACGGCATTGTTGAATGAAATGTCCCGGTTTTTTACAATAGTTACAAAATTTAAATGCTGGTATATTTGGATCTAAATTAGTCCGATTATTTTGATACGATGTTGACGGTTGATTCCCGTTATTAGGTCTATACGAAGGGTTCAAATTATTTCTATTTAATTGATTTTTAAATGGAAAGTTATTTGAATTTGACGTAGAGGGTTGATTTGCATAATTAGGTCGATATGAAGGATTAAAATTCCTATTATAATTAGGATTAGGTGAATTAAAATTTCTTTGAGTGAAAGTATTAAAGTTTCTTTGATTATATTGACCTCTTTGATTGAAGTGTAAACCTCTTTGAAAAGTATTATTCGATTTAGATTTTGTATAATTAATAAGTTTTTCTTCTTGTATGGCAATTGAATACGCTTCATTCAAGTCGTTAATATTTCGTGCCCTTAACATTTGACTGATTTCTGATTTAGAGTGAATGATAAATCGTCGCAATGCGGTTTGTTGTATAGCTTTCTTTAGTCCCAAAATTTCATCTTCTCTAGTACAATTTAGAATTTCGGCCTGAATGCATTCACTTTTGATTTTTTCCAAACGTTTAAAAAACTCCGTTATATTTTCAGAAGGTAACTGTTTGATTGTTTCTAACTCTTCATGTGCCTGAACAAGATGTTTGGTCTGGCCATAGAATTGTTTTAGAAGAACTTTTAAATCGAACCAACATGAAACTTCAGATAACTGTAATTCATTAATCACGTTATTTGATAATTGAGAAACAACATATAGAAAAAGTGTGGGCATTTGCTGAGGACTTGCCAGAGAAAAAGCAGAATTTGTATTCTGAATAAAGGTATTGAGTTCAGACCTATTACCAGAAAATGGTTTAATGAATTTAAAAAGCAGTGCAGTTGAAAGTTTTAAATCGTTTCCGTCTTCAGAAATATTATCATTACAAGGATCAACGCATCCTTCTGGAATAGACATTTTGTAAATATATGGAAATATATATATAAGGGAAAATATGAGAACAAGTATTTAGAAATACGATAACTTGAAAATTGACTTACTTGGTCGATGTCTCCTTTTATTAAAATTATTAACTAACTGTGTGTAGACGCCCGATGGTCCGGTGAATCGTAAGACTCAGTAGCACAGTGGGGTTGCTTCTGCGTAGACACCCTATGGTCCGGTGGATCGTATGACCCAGTTACAGAAGTGGTTGCAGGTGGCAAGATGAAGCAGAGATGGGGTCGTTTCTATTAAGAGCTGCGCTCAAGTGGGAAGTTTGCTGACCAAAAATCCGTGCGTTGACACCCTATGGTCCGGTGAATCCAATGACTCAGTTGCACAGAAGGACAGGTTTTTTCTCACTTAGTGGTCACTATCAGTATTTTCTGATGAAAATTGTGACTATCCCACCGCTCTGTCACCAATTTTGTGTTGTATTCCTTGTTGAAATACTGCACCAAACAGGATATTTATTTAGCAGTACGCTGTCACCAGCTTTGGAAGGGAAGCTCCGTAAACCTTGGATGAAGTTGATGATGATGAGATTGATGAGAGATTCACTTATGATTAAATGCACAAACACATTCACTTATTATTGGTTTTCACTTATTATTGATTAATCACTGGGATTGAGGTACACTTGATTAAGAACTGAATTATTTGGAGAAAGCACTGATTTATTGATTATTATTATAAGTACGATTTATAATTCGAGAAAAAGACGGTAAAAGAATAATGACGTAACGATACGTAAAGGTCTGCGGCTAGGTCTGAACTGAATCAATGGCGGTGTGCTGCTTCTTTTATATTGTTTGATAAATGCTGTGGTCAGCATAAATAGATTAATGAAAGAGACCATTGTATTAGGGGTTGCCAACAACATCTTAAACAAACAACAAGATGTATTTTCTTGCTACCGATACTTTGATACCGATAAGCGTGAAGTAAATATACAAATGCAATATTTATACAATCTTAAATCCTCCTTCTATATGAAAATATATAGCAAGGAAGAAGTGAATACATAGTTGGTACCAGAACTAAAGGAAGTAGTAGTTTCACGACCGATTAACATAGTAGTAGTAGTGAATACTTGCAGTGTAATTGTTGTATATATAAACGACCAGATAAAAGGAAAATGGGAGGTTACCAGATCTGGGTAAAAACGGGGGAAATATTAACAATGATTGGGGTTTCGATATTAAAACTGCCCTGATATGTTACAACAATACTCTCATTTGTCGTTTTTTAATAGAGTGGCAATAAATCCGAAATTTCGGATGCAAGCACCAATGAGGGCTTGTTTGTTTGTTTGTGCCGCTCACTAACTAAAGAGGTCCTACTAGTGAGTAGGAGTAAGCTCAGGGCAGTGACTGGCCTACTAACCGGACACTGTACCTTGAGAAAGCACCTGAACAACATGGGAGTTCTCCGAGAAAACCCTGTTTGTAGGAAATATGGGGACGACGCATATAGAGAAATAGAAGGAAGAGAGAGTTCGATTGCCTACTAATCAGGGGCGACAAGGAATCCAGTTGGGTTTGGTGTAATTTTTATTTATTTGTATACAGTGGTGGTGTTGCGAAGGGCGCATGCGGGCATTTAACCGCGCTATTTAAATTTATTAGTAGTGTGATTTCGTACTGATTCAGCTGATTTCATTTACATAAATCACTTCGTTCAGTACTGATGATTCAACTGATTTTAGTTACATAAATCACAAAGTGATTTATGTTACTTAAGTTGAATCAATACTGAACGAAGTGATTTATGTGAATAAAATCAGTTGAATCAGTACGAAAGAAAATTGTTATTGAGCCTCTGAAAAAAAGGAGAAGTAGAAAAAGAAGTACTTTGATCAATTTGTTTATATTTGAACAATTGTTCGATAACATAATACATAAAATATAAATCATATATAATTTTTCATTGCGGTATAAAATAGTCAATGGCTGAAATAATTTTGATACATAACAAAAGTATAAGAATTAAACAATCAATTCAATAAAATATATTGTGTAAATAAATTCACTTGGCAATGCTCCGAAGGAGAGGGATGTTTCCATCATATCTGCAACAGTTTGACGTTTTGGCAGCAATAGATACTTTCATTTCATATCCAGGATATTGTTTCAAATTGATATATTCTTTACGTATTTTGGGTGCCAAATAAAATGTTCTTGTTTAATCTAAATCTAAATATTGTTCAACGTAACATGATTTTGCAATTTCATGGTTATCAAACTGAATATTATATTTGAGGAAAGTATTTCTTGTTGATTTTAGCAGAGGAGGGGAATCGAATAAGCGAAAAAATTATCGTTTAGCCTAAAGTAATAATCAGTTCTAGCTGTTTGAGTATTACAAAGTTATCTGATTGCTGCTCGATTAGTTGTCCCCGGATTGTAAACAGTCACCATTACCTCCAACCTAATGTTTTGGAGAATTTCCACTATTTCGAACAATAAATGCTTCAGATCTGCTGTCTGTACCTCCGGTAAAATAAAAATCCAGAGGTTGTTTCCATTTCATGAACAGTCCCTGAGTCATAAAAACAAGAGGTTGGTTGGCCAATTCGTTCCTACGTCCCAGGGAACCCAAATCAACAAATCCAACAATTTTATCAGTTACTCGATCCAGCACAGCTTGCTTTAACAAAGTTATTCCATCAAAAACAACTGTACAGCATCTGTTCAAAGCACCAATTTTGTATATAAGTTTAACAAGGTTTATTAATATCTGTTTATTCAAACCCACATGAATAGGACTGCCTTGCAAAACTTTTTGTATAGTGTTTTTGGAAGTAAGTGGTAAAAAACAGTTTAAGTAATTATACCAGTATGGTCCTTTCTTAGAGAGTCAATGCAAATATTTTGTCTCTAGTAGTCCAAGAAGGTCTTTTACACTGAGCATTTCTAACATTGCTTTTCAACATTTGTATTTCAATTGAATCCAAATTTCTTTTTCAAGGCCATCCAAGACATCAGATTGCACATATTCCTGAACATGCTTCATTTTAGATTTTGACATAAACAATGATTTTCTAAGTTTACCTCTAATTTTCTGTTGGGATCTACTCACATTATACAACTTACTCTTCCTAGGTGTAAGATTCTTCACCCTACTTTCACCTATATCCCCTAGAATGCTAGTCCTTCCTCTGACCTGAAAGTACCACGTATGAAGGACCAGCAAGACTTTCTCCTACACTTGCGGTTTCAGAAGTTACAGAACATTCCAGTTTCAGATTCAACTTTTACGTTTACTTGCAGAGCAAATTTTGTCAGCCTACCTCTTGTTGTAGAAGTAAAAGCAGATTCCTCGAAGTGATCTTCACATAAGTATTGCCTAGCGTTGGTTTCTGATAACTTGGTGATGGCAAACAACTGCTGTCTTCTTGGTGGGCATTTCCCAGGAAATTTTGTTGGATATTTCCTATTATTATTATTATAATATCAATCTTCACTAGTTTTGGCATTGATCTGAAAGAAACATTTAATCAACAAGCATATAAAATTGTTCTCCAGTGAAGTTATACTAATATCAGTATTAAACATACACTAGGGGGTCTATAAACAATTATAATATCACATAAGGTGTTAAATTTTGCTGCATATATATAACTATGCTTGATCTCATATTTTGTATTCAATTATTAAATTTGTAACATAATTTTCGAAATATATTTTCATCATTGAACACTTCACAGGAATAAGTTTAATTACTTACCACTCCAAAATGTAAAAACGGTGAATTCAGTTCTCTATCATTATATCAATCTTCACTAGTTTTAGCATATTATATCTGAAAAAAAAAGATTTAATCAACAACAATACAAAATTGATCTTCCTTTTACAGTGAAGTTATAGTATACGTCAGTATAAAATTTAGAAAGGCAGTCTTTATCCATATCCAATGTATAATATAAACAAAAACGAGAATGTTTTTGAACAAACTTACCCAGACTCTCAGAGATATCTTCTGTTCGAAAGCATAACCTGCATAACAAAAACCAAAAACAAACGCCATTTTAAATAATAAATTTCAAGTTCCCGTTCTATTGATTAACGGAAAAAGAGAGGAAATATTCTCCTCTCTGTTGGAAACTAACTGGATTCTTCGCATTCCACAAACTTGCCGCCTGGAATGCGGGCTATCTGGCGGTCTCTCTATTCTATTGTCTCTGGGACGACGACACGACCTTGAGTGACAGAAACCGTGCGAGGTACCTAGTCAAGGACCTAATCCTACTTGCTAGGAAGATGGATCTTATGTAGGTAATAAACCGACAAGGCAGTGTGGATGTTACATGAGACCCATGAGATGTCGGTGGTGCAGGACTAATAGCACAGATTAGTTAATCTGTGCTAATAGGAGACGACCGATTGGCAATAAGCCTCTCTAGGCAGCAGCACGGGCTACTAGCTCGATCGGAATCGGTCGAACCTCAACAAGAAATTCTATTCTCCGACTAAGGGCAATTACGAGTTGATTCAAGGTTGCGGGTAACCCGAGTGTTAAGCGTTCATGAACATCGCTAAATACAATCATAACTCGCAACCTTGAGTTAACTCGCAATTGAGAACCCGACCCTAAGCGGTCTTATCTTTCAAGGTTAGACCCCACATGTCAACTAAAGCCCAGTTACCTCTAAGGACAAATATTCAAATTTTACAAGCGAGCTCCTTTGTTGAGAAAACCAAATATATTGACTGACAAAGAAACTGCAACACCCAGAAGGAGCTGTTTAAATTTTAATTTTTTTTTTTTGTTAAACATTGATAGTATAGCAAGGAGTAAATGATTGAAATTTGAAAAATAAAACGAAGGGTTTACAATTTTTTTTTATAAATTTGTTAATAATGTTTTCGTCATTCGCGATTATCTAAACACTCCCCAACACGTCTTAGCATTGATGCAATAAGATGGTCTATTTCTTCTTGAGGGAATCTTTCCCAAGCTACCCTGTAGTTCATGTATCCGAGCCGCCAAAGTCCGTGAGAGCTGACGTAAATTTCCAAGCGTTCTACCCATGATGTCCCCAACATGCTCTATGGGCGAAAGATCGGGGTATCTGGGCGGCCATGGCAAAAGATTCACATGGGTCGCTTCACAAAAGTTTAAACTAAATTTGGCAACATGAGGTCGAGCATTATCTTGCTGAAATATTGGATTCTCGAGCCGGTTAAGGTAAGGGAGAACTTATGGCTCCACTATTTCTTGAAGGTAATGCAGCGCTGTCATGTTACCGCAAATAAAGACTTAAGATGACCTACTTGCATGTGCAATAGCACCCCATACCATAACGCCTACTGTCCGGTGTACATGACGCTCAATATCAAACTGAGGTTCACGTCTTTCTCCCCGACGTCGTCTAACCCTTCTTCGGTCATCATGTGCACCCGTAGAGAATCGAAATTCATCAGAAAAGATGACCTGGTGCCATTCCACATTCCAATGTTGACGGTCTCTGAACCACTGTAATCGTTTTCGGCGATGCTCAACCGTCAGAGGTACAAAAGATGGGGTCGATAATGATGTAGTCCAAAAGACCTTATCAGGCGGTAAACCGTTTGGACAGTTACAGGATGGCCTTATTCACCTAACCACTCATCAGCCAAAGATCGAGTTGTCGCAAATCGGTCTCTAATAGCCATAAGTCTTAGACGTCGATCTTGAACTTCATTTGTGCCCCTTCGACGTCCGATGCCTACTCTTCTTCGATTTTCGGCATTATCAAACCACGCTTGACAACATCTCATAACAGTAGTTGGATTTCTGTTCGTACGGTTAGCGATTTCTCGAAATGACAACCCCACCTCCCGTAGGGCCGGTTTCTCAATTGCGAGTTAACTCTACGTTGCGGGTAACCCGAGTGTTACGCGTTCGTGAATATCGCTAAATACATGCGCAACCTCAGGTTAACTCGCAATTGAGAAACCGGCCCGTAGACCAATAATTCGACCTCTTTCAAACTCACTTAGCTGGCGATAAATTCCGCGTCCACGTGCTCTAGGCATTTTAACAACAACTAAACATCGACTTTGGATCTCCTGGAACAGCTGGTTTGTTGTAAAATTTAAAAAATCGGCAAAAAACGACTACAATATGTAAGTAACAAAAAATATTCACATAAAAAACCTTCACTATTTTTGCGCGTATGTTCTGGGGAACATCGCGTTATCATTTTGCCCAAATGTCTTTAACTTTCGAATTTTTTGACGAAAATGGTCTCAAACGATTTGGTTCGACTTCCCAATGAAGTATTCGAGGTCAAATTCGATTCTGTCCGGCCGTTGCCACGATAACTTGAGAACGGAAAGAGCTAGCGACTTGAAATTATCAGGGTAGGTGGCTCATCCCAATACGACGAACAAGTTCGTTAATGGGCATAATCGGCCCAATGGCTTCCGAGTAATAATTTTGTTTTCAACCAATATGAATCCGATCGAATTGAAACTTGGTGAGTAGTTGTAGAATATGATCCTAAGCACGTTCGTGAAATTTTGTGCGAATCGTATGGCTAAAAAATTATTAAAAAATTATGAAAATGTATTCTTGTTGTCACGATAACTTGAGAACGGAAAGAGATAGCAGCTTGAAGTTTTCAGGTTAGGATGTGCATCTGAATACGATATTTGAGTTTGTTTATAAGCATAATCGGCCAAACGGTTTTAGAGTTACAGCCATCTAAAATTTGGTTATTTTTTTCTCCTCATTAACTCGAAAAATACTAAACCGATTGAATTGAAACATGGTTATTAGTTGTAGAATGCCAACTCGAAAATTCTTGCAAAATTTCGTGAGGATAGTATTTGTAGAAAATTTTTAAGAAATCATTGAAAATTTAAAAAAAAATTCTATATATCAGTAACTATTCGTCTGAAATTGCTGAAATTTTGCAAGAGCCTTTAGAACCCAACTCTACTGCCAAGTTTTAAGTTTTAACACGATCGGTTAAATATTGTTGGAGATTCGAGCTGCCTTGTGTGAGTTCAGTAGATGGGTGATCGTTGCCTCGATAACTTTCGAACAAAAGGAGATAGGGACTTGCAATTTTCAGGATAGGTTGCGTATCCGAATGGGTGAGTTGAGTTCGTTTTTGGGCATAATCGGTTTAACGGTTTCCGAGTTATACCCACCTGGAATATTATTTCCTCGATAACTCAAAAATAAAGATTCGATCGAATTGAAGCTTGGTAACTATTAGTAGAAAATCAACATAAAGACGTGTTTTAAATTTTTCAAGAACCGTACCCCTAGAAAATTTGAAAAAGATGACGAAAAAAAATTTTTGTAAGAACCGTACCTACCACTAGAAAATTTTAAAAAAATTACAAAAAAAAATTTGGAGAAAAAATTGGTTCAAGCACTGACATGAAGTCAGGAGCTTCTGCGCGTATGTTCGATTGTCCATTCTCCTGTATTGGACATCCTTAATCGAATTTACTATGGTAAATTATGTTGTCTTTTATCCTGTATTGGACACTTAATTCGAATTTACCAATTTACCATGGTAAAATTCGAATCAAGAGTGTCCAATACAGGAGAATGGGCAACATAATTTACCATGGTAAATTCGATTAAAGATGTCCAATACAGGAGAATGGACAATCGAACATACGCGCAAAAGCTCCTGACTTCACGTCAGCGCTTGAACCACTTTTTTCTCCAAATTTTAATCATTTACTCCTTGCTATACTATCTATGTTTTAACAAATAAAATTGAATTTTAAACAGCTCCTTCTGGGTGTTGCAGTTTCTTTATCAGTTAGGTTATATGTTCCTTAAAATATGACGTCATAATACGTTACAACTGATATTCCGATCGCTTCCAGAATTATTTGAGCTTTCAGAAAAATATTCTCTATTCGGAATGATCAAAAAGATGGTCATAGCTACTTGCTCTTCAACGTTACAGTATGAAATTTGAAAAACTATTATTGAAGTATTGTTGACATTTTCCACTCTGTTTTACCCAAAAAATTCTACAGGGTATTTGGATTCGTGTTTTCATCGAAAACTTTCTTATTTCAAATGTCTGTAATTTTCGATTTTTTTGCCGAAAATGGTCTCAAACGATTGGGTTCGACTCCCTGATGAAGAATTCGAGGTCAAATTTGATTATGTCCGGCTGGCCGTTGCCACGATAACTTGAGAACGGAAAAAGATAGCGACTTGAAATTTTCAGCGTAGGTGGCGGGTCCCAATACGGCGGACAATTTCGTTAATGGACATAATTGGCCCAATGGTTTCCGAATAATAATTTCGTTTTCAACCAATACAAATCCGATCGAATTGAAACTTGGTGAGTAGTTGTAGAATACAAACCTAATAACGTTTGTGAAATTTTCTGAGAATCGTTTCACTAGAAAATTCCATGGTAAATTCGATTAAGAGTGTCCAATACAGGAGAATGGACAATAGAACATGAGTGCAAAAGCTCCTGACTTCACGTCAGTGCTTGAACCAATTTTTTTATCAACTTATGATTAAAATCCTAAAAACAAATACATAATGTCCTATCACCCATATGCGTAAAATTTACCATTTTCAAGATATTCAAGAAATAACACGTTTCTAAGATAGGTAACGCATTTAATCATAACGAAATCACAGCATTTCCTCTTTATCAGTAAGGAGATTTACATGCATATTTTTATCCTACTCCAAACTTAGTAATCTAAGGGTGTTAAATCGGGTGAATATGGTGTTCGTACAGAGATGAGGACCATTGTTTGACAACCACCGGTCTTCAGAAATTCTATACAAGATATTAGACATATTGAGTTATGTAGAGGTGCAATATATTGTTGGAACTATTAGGCGCTTTCTATTTGACGCTGTATCACTTCCAAACTGATGCGAAATCAGTTTAAACCACAGAAATAGCCGGAATTTCCCTCTATTTCTCTGGTTTGAACTGATTTCGCATCACTTTGGAAGTGATACAGCGTCAAATAGAAAGCTAGGATTGTGTTCTTTTTGGGTAAGGTTAAGAAAGAATTAACCTGCAAACAAAATTACCTTTATTTGAGCAGCAAAATACGCTCCCGAACATATATGCCGTACTTAGCAAACCTGAATGTACAATATATTTCTCAAGAACGTATATCAACGGATTTCAATGAAGACGTAATATGTATAAGTGTTAAAATGTTCAACCAGTGCTCTACGTGTTTTAAAATACATCAGTAGAGAGATAAACAATTAGAGATAATCGATATACATTTTTCGAATAGGAAATAATAATCGTTTTTGTGAAATTTGCAGTATTCATGCTCGAACAATCATTCATCTATTGAATATTGTATTTACAGGGTAAATGGTGGAACAACAAGCCCAACAATGTTATAGCAAGATTGGTACCTCAAGATACATATTTAGGAAAATGGTATGCCTGTCAAAAATTGTTGAGCACTGCATGTTTTTCATCAGCTTTTTTAATTTTTTTGATGAGTTTATTTTTATTGAATAAATATCTTGAAATGCTTACATTTTCTTTTATCCCGCATGTTTCCATGCCCCATTGAATGGTAATTTGAGATACAGGGTGTTTCAGGAATGATTGTACAGGCTTTCAGTGAAGATGCAGGACATTTTTGTGTTGGAAATCTGTCCTAACTATATTCGTTTAAGAGATACAGGATGTTTTATGTATTTTATCAAAACCTTTCAATCGGCATGACTGTTGAAAGCCTGCATGGATCTTCATGAAAATGTCAGGGATTGAGTATAGGCCTATGCCTAATATTCACTAATAATGACTTGTTGATAGCGCAGGACTGAGAACATTATTTTCTTTATTCCACATCTTGTAAAACACCCTGTACATCAAATTTTCAAGAAGTGAAATTTTTCTCAGAATCTAGAATAAATACTCTTTCAAACAAGCCTCTTGGTAATAATGGCACACTTCGTATCAATATTTTATGAACCATTGAATATTTGGAATTCAATTTTTAATAAACACCAAGCTGTGAATCTCAAAATAATGCGTTAATTCATATTGAATCAATTGAAATTCACAGTAACATCACTTAATTAAAGTGCTGCATCGTATTCCATCCAATACATGAATTTAGGAGTTCCACATTTCATTACCTATGTACCTGAAAATAGAAATGATAAAAATACTCATTTTCGAATTATTCATCTTTGAAAATTCTTTTTTCGGATAATTTAAACACAGATGTTTGCATAATTGATGATTTTATGCCAAACAACCGAAAACTCGAATTAAGTACGGATTGAAGTGTGAAGGAATAGTTGCGTGTGTTTTGGTTGCTCATACCGATATTTCACAACTGAGACTCGAAATAACCTTGAACATTTAATTGGACTATTATAAAATGGACTTAAAAATAAAAATGTGAAGTGTATCTTATAAACATTAAACTAAAAACAAATGACGATAAATGAGAAAAAACCCATAATTTTGTTTTCGAAAATACCACCTCTTCCATCTAAATATTTCTAGCTCTTTTGATCAAATGCGCTACAGCTTTCTTTATAATTTCTGAACGACTTCGTATCTCTTCACATGAAGCTTGAATACGATTAATCAATTGCTCCCTATGCACGATTTCTTAGGAGTAAACTTTATTTTTCAAGTGTCCCCAGAGGAAATAATCCAAGCATGTAAGATCTGGGGATCTTGCGGGCCAGTCATAAGGTCTCTTTTATAATGAGTTAGAATGGGAATACTAATTTATAACAGCTGTACACAGATATCAGCTCCTGAGAGCGAATAACTCACAGTTTTTTTAGATTACCTGTCATAGTGTAACTCACTTTTCAATAAATTTAATTTTCTAACTTAATATTGGTTGTGTCTTTGTTTCTATGAAATCTTTGATTTTGCTACCATCTGTTTCAGTTATTTAAAACAGAGAGTTTTCGAAGATTAATAATTCAAGAATGAGAATTTCTATCATTTGAATCATGTTTTTTAAAAAAGCAGTATTTTTTGGGAAAACTCATTTGGTTAATCTGAAGTCGAAACCCTGAATCTGTGTATTGGGAGAAATAAGATGCACCA
The DNA here is from genome assembly GCA_937662695.2 of Halyzia sedecimguttata. NCBI lineage: Eukaryota > Metazoa > Arthropoda > Insecta > Coleoptera > Coccinellidae > Halyzia > Halyzia sedecimguttata. The sequence goes on from OW569412.2 coordinate 35,752,992, forward strand.
CATTCCTGAAGTCATGATACTGAGAAATTCAACTCATTCAATATGTATTAACGCATTATTTGGAGGCACACAGGTCCGTGTTTATTATGAGTTGAAAATTCCAGATATTCAATGGTTCACAAAATATTGTTGCGAAGTGTGCCATTATTGACAATACATTGTTTGGAAAGATTATTCATTGTAGATTCTGAAATAATTTCACTTCTTCAAAATTTGATGTACAGGGTGTTTTACAAGATGTTGAATAAAGAAAATAATTTTCTCAGTCCGAACCTGCGCTATCAACAAGTTGTTATGAGAGAATATCAGGCATAGGTCTGTACTCATTCCCTGGAATTTTCATGAAGATCCATGCAGGCGTTCAAGAGTTATGCCGATTGAAAATTTTTGATAAAATACATAAAACATCCTGTATCTCTTGAACGAATACAGTTAGGACATATTTTGAACACTGATCTAGACTCATCAAAATGTCCTGCATCTGCACTGAAAGCCTATACAATCACTCGTGTAACAGCCTGTATAATGTCCAATAATTAGTATTAATCATCAAAACAATGAATTAATATCAAAAGAAGACAATAAATGTAATTGAGTATCAGTCAAATCGCTTAGAATACACAACTGAATTGTACAAACAAGCCCAATAAATAAATACGTGGATGATTAAAAATTTTATGTCCAATTGAAATAGTGCTAATTCATGGTCTTTTATTGTATCTTCGTTCGAGTCGATATTCATAATGGCGATTACATATGAAGGGTACAGGGGAAAAACCGGCTAAGTCACTAATTTTCATATTTGGGGAGAGTGCGCTCAGATTGTAGCCAATCAGAGTATCTACCATTCCAGTGTGTCAGAATGGGAAATAAGTGGCTAAGTTGGCTGTAACAAACGATTTAAAATAACCCATACAGGGGAAAAACAGGCTATGTCCATGCGGTACAGGAAAATAATCGGTTAAGTCACGTCTACGCGCCTAAATCGCGATGAAATACCCGGCATCTGAAATCACGTTCAGACTTGTAGTTAACCTACAATGGTTGAATATAATTCGCAATTATTTCCTCAGTATAGATTGTATACGCCTTGAATGTATAAAATAATGGAACAAGCTAATAACAGTAGTAGTGAATTTTGTGCAGATGCATTGAAAACTTCAAAAAACAAAAGACATGGAAGATTGACAGCGGTTAGTAAAAAGTTACGTTAACAAACTCATGAGATCGGTAATGAATGTGACTGTAAGAGACTCAGATGCTCTGAAATTATTCCTGATGTGGCCAAACGAGACATATTAAAGCATTTCAATAGTCTTCAATCCGTTAGCTAGCAAAATCGTCATTTATGCGGCCTTATTAGTATATTACAAGTAGCACAAAGACGACCACGTCAACCTGAAGAGGAAGCTCTTCTGAGGGATTGTATTGCAGCGTATAAAGTGAGATATATTTTAGATAATACTGTCACAGAACAAATTGTTTGCCGACAAGACAAAGAAAAGTTTTGTGGGCCTTCCACATATAAATAGACTCAAAATAATGAATTATGAATGTTTTTCCTATAAATACTTTTTACTTTGATAAAATAAATTCTTATTAAAATGTGTGTTATTATTTAATCGATCGTATAATCCCCAAAAATCAAGATTCGCCAGATTTCAGAGTCAAAATGGGGAAAAACAAGCTAAGTCAAGGTTTTGTTATCGAAATTTCAAAAGATCAGAAGCTTAGGATTTTTTGTTTCAATTCTGCTTGAGCGTACACTATAACAACATTATGATATTTTCACAACAGTAAATAGTTGTTCAATTTTCCAATGCGATCCTTCACAAGATTGAATTGAACATCAAAAATGCCCATATCTCGAATTCAACAAAACTTGACTTGACCAGTTTTTCTCCTGTACCCTTCATATGGAAACTAGCAAAGATCTGGAATGGAGGAGATTTTTGTGGTAATTAATTTAATAATAACTCATATTGAACCTAAAATCCGCTTAACTATTTATATTATCCAGTTTTTAAATGATCTTTAAAATAAGCTCACAAACAGGGATTAATGCGAATACAGGGTGTCCCTGATAAGATGGGAAACATTTTAATGGGAGACAGAAAACACCTAGAGGATCCGGAAAAAAACCCATTTTTAGTATCTAGGAGTTTTAGATTCTGATTCACAGGGTGTTTTTTAAATTTGAATGGAAATTAAAACCAATTTATCTCCTAAACGAAATCAACGATTCATCCGAAATTTGGAATGAAGATAGCTTTCATGAGATTCCAGAAAACTGCAATCAAAATCATTCGATTTGCAGGACCGTGTCACATAAATTTGGACAGTTCTGAAAATTTCGCGAAATCACCCTGTATAATGAAAGCCATAATTTCATCGATATCTGCATAAACTGTAACATTCATTCATTCAATTCGCCAAAAATAATATTGGTTGGCACCATCCAAGTTGCCGAGGACTGATTTTTTTTCTTGATAGAGACAACAATTTTTTTCTCTCGTGTCGATATTAAACATCCTATTCATATCGTAACGAAGTGAATTTTGAATCTTTATGAATTTAATCAATTGAATATACATTATTGAATGTTAATTTCAGTTTTCATTATATAGAATACATCAGTTTTTTGAAGCGTAATTCAAGGATGGGTCTTTAATAATTATTTATTACTTCGACAATTACATACTAGATGTATCTGCTATCTTATTAGGATAGATTGAATGAATAATAATCAGAATGATCTAGTATATAATTGTCAAAATTACGCAAGACCTTATTGTTTGACGTTAGTGTGTGCCAATTAGCATCAGCGTATCAGTACGTGTATGTTAAATATTACATTTTTCCATTGAGGTGAGCGTGATTTCATAAGAATGAAGAAAATTGAGATAAGAGGTGCGATAATGTACCTCTGTAAAAAGCGTCACTGCATTTATAAGGACATGGTAGATGTATTGGGTGGCTCTGTCCCTTCGTACTGGGAAGAGAATCATGTCAACATGCACCGGTTGTAGAAGCCACCATGACAGTTAATGGGACCTGAACCTGATGACTCGAATAGATCCGAGCAACACTGCTTTCTGCATTATGTGCGCCAAGATCTCAGCCAGGGATATACAGGCCGGAATAATCTTAAATTCCGTCACGTAGTTCGCTCTCATTCCGGCTAGACATCCTATGATTAGTAGAACATTCCTAACCTTATGCCATACTCTTATCGTTAGATGAGTCTAACAATAAGATACATGTCATATTTATTTCTGGTTTTATTCAAAATTCGTTACTCATGACATAATACCCCTAGAAAACAAAATCATACTTTGTTTTCTAGAACAGGAGGTATTATGTCATGAGTAACGAATGCAAAATGACCAATGATATAATCTCAGCTATCGTAGAATTATGGGAATTATAGGATATTATAATTTTTGGGTGATAATATAATGCCCTTGGATAATCCCTATGATAATTTGGTATAAGTTAATCAAATTGAGTTCAAAATATCTCCAGTAAAAACACAACTGGAATATTTGCTGAGTTTCAATTGATATAATATAATTTTCAGAGTAGATTTGAGGAATGAATATCTCGAATAATTCGTTATTGGGTAGATTGGTTCTAACAAAAATTCGTTACTCATGATATAATACCTCCTGTTCTAGAAAACAAAGTATGATCTTAATGACATATATGAACATAGATCATTAAATTCATAGATACAAATACGGACGTTAATATTCGATTACAGCATTCTGTGAAATTATAGAACTACGATTTACTATTGAAATTTTGAAAAATCATATCTCCGAAAGAATTAGTTTGTTAGAGTTGAAAATGATATTAATGGATTTTCATGATGGAACTGCATCTAAAAGCAAATTGAATTTGAAATTTTCAATGTAAAAAAAATTTTTTCGTTACTCCGAAACCATCAGGCAGATTTTGTCCAACAATGAACTTATCCGAGATATATATCTCCCAAACCTACTCTTAAAATTTTAACTGCCTAGCTCATTCCGTTGAAGAGTTATCGTGTTGAGAGCCTTCACGGATTATCGATCAGTGAATCGAACCAAATCGTTTAAGACCATTTTCATTCAAAAATTCAGATATTACAGACATTTGGGAAATTTGATAAGCATTATGTTCCGAGGAACAAGAGCGCCAAAAATAGCAATCGTCAAGATAAATAATATATAATAGAGTTTGTCTGGTTGGATTTCTGCTGAACCTCAAACCTGCGTCTTCTATGAGAAAGGCGTCTTATTACTTGAATAATTCCAGTCCCACGGGATCTGCCCCGTATAATCAGGAGACTTTGTGTTGTTTGTCTATGTGTATTTCTATGTTCAATTTTGAACTTAATGCCAGTTCCTATTACATGGAAGGTAGGGAAAAAACCTTCTGCAAGACAACGACAAAAAATATACATATACTCCATTCACTTTTATAAAGTCTCCCGGTTGGCCATGATTTAGGTCTATCACGTTTTTGTAACTAAAGCAGAGGCAGGTTGGCACTGCTGAAATATCGTCAAGGTCAAAACAATTCGCCGCGACGTTGCCAATTTCTACTCTCAACATAATTATAACATAACCTTCAATCTTAGACAAGATATTATCACAGACCATTATCTTCGAATATAATAAAGGACCGAAATCTGCAATAGGATAACTTCATTCTGACATGTTGAACTCTTGAATGAAATTATGTACTTAGTTTCCTATCATTATATTTTATTATTAAGGTATTTTAAATTGTGCATCAAGGTATTTAAATGTCTTCTGTTGGCTTATTTCTCGAGAATTTTGAAAAGTGGGGAATACCGCAGGTACGTCTGTTCGTTTAGAAGTTTTCCTTCCGGGTTATTCAGGTACTTTTATTCTTTTTTCGAAAGAACTATCACAAAGTAACTGACTACTCTATCTATTATTTTTCAATAAAATTCCAACACTTGATTCTTGATTTCCATACAAGAAAATAGCATAATTGAATCTTCCAACCAGTTTATATACGTGAAATATTTCCAGTAACAACACAGGAAAAATTTCCTTCTACAGTCGCCAGGACTGTGGAATTATATTATTGAATTCACATAATATCTTTTCATATTCATTATTTTTCCGAAGTAAATTTATATTGTGAAAATACGTAATTACTACGACTTCTATGTAGAGAGGACAACGCTGCGTAGTTATCTGACAGGAAAATGACTATAACCTAACATTTTCAAAATATACATGGTGAAATGTGTCAAATTTTCATGGCCAACCGGGAGACTTTATAAAAGTGAATGGAGTATATGTATATACATAAATTTCGGACAACAAACTATTACTTACGAAATGTAGGGCGGCTCTGTGTTCCGGTTTATAGCGATGAATATCCGATGATGTCGTGTTGGTATTTCAAACTTTGCAAACCCCTGACTCCCTGCGTTCGTGGAAGGTATATTCTTTTCAATGATAAGGCACAGTCATAGAAATATTACTAACAAAACTACAAATAGCAAATAGCAAAATTATTGGACTGATCAAAAATAAGTAAGTACATACCGCGAAAATTTATGAATGGTTAAAATTATAAGCATTTATCCTGTTTTCCAAAAGTTTCTTCCATTCATTTTCAACATTTTGTGAAAGATTTTCTGATGTTCTCAAGTCAACTCAGTTCGAAATCGCAGTGGCTAATGCTATATTCGACGTTTAGAATAATTGTTAATTCATATTCAATAATAGCCGAGCAGTAGATTGTAGTGTTGTCCTCCATAAATTTTCAATACATAAGTAATTGAAATGCCGTCTTTTACGAATACTGAATATGCCAACTTTTTAACTGGCATGCAAGATCTCCCGATCTCACACGCTTGGATTATTTCATATGAGGACACTTGGAATAGTATATTCTAAAACAAGTTGCAGAATCGGTTCCTATTCAAACACGAATGCGAAATTCGAAAACGAGCGACGAAGGAGCGAGTTTTCGAAGGCATGAGTGTTGGAATTGCCTTCTGCGACGAGTATTAGACGATATTTTCTCTATTTCAGACAAGTCTTGGGAAATACTGTTGAAATTTAATAAAAAATTGGCATTATACATCCTAGTGACTTTTGTATTGTATCTAAGCAGTTGGTGTAACTGTTACGAAAGTTGACAGATTACGGAATTTGAAGTTGAATCGTAGGTAGGGCATGGAGATCAGATTTAAAACAGTTTCCTAATAGCATGCATGATTCAAAATTAGCAAGAAGGAAATCTCTAGTACCTACCTTATTATTTTAATGAAAATAAAATTTTTCCTCTCAACAATTATATCACCATATCCAGATTATATTATATTGACAATTGACGTGTGTTGAAATTTGATAGGATCGAATGTCAGTGCTGATTACCGCAAAACGAAAAATATAACTAGAAACAATGCGGGAATGAATTCATTCCAGTGCTGGAATGGACTCATTACGATACTGAAATAGAGAAAATATATTTTATTGTGACGAAATCACAGAAAAAGAACTGATTGATGAGGTACGAAATCGGCAAGAGATAATAAGGGCCAGGAGTCAAAAAGTGAGTAGAATTAAAAGGGATAAATTATCGAGAGCAAGTAATGAATCCTTCTTTAATTAAACACATTTATGTGATCAGTTCATTCCATATTTTTGGCGATCTTGTTCCTTGGAACAGATTGCTTATCAATTTGCCCAAATGTCTGTAATTTTGAATTTTTGGCTGAAAATGGTCTCAAACGATTTGGTTCGACTCACTGATCTAGAATTTGTGGTCGAAATCGATTCTGTCCGACCGAACGATAGAACGCGGTTCCTTGAATATTTCGCAGTTTACCCGGGTAAACCTAGGTTTACTCGACAATCTAACTTTACCCGTTACATATACATTCTTATATCTCATGCCTACTCAGACAAAAAATTATACATCATTAATTTTATATTACTTGCCTGCCTTTCACATCACTCAATGAATGAATATTTTTATTACGTTATTTTTCTCCCCAATTCACAGTCTTGGTGCCACTTTTCATTGAGAATTGAGTTGCACAAATCTGTTTTGAACATTGTGAAATTTCAGCAAAATTCGACACACTAATAATAAAAATTATTTATTTTATTTTTGACCCTCTTGACCATGATACGAGCATGCTTACCGCCCAACTGACCCTTGAAAATTTATTCCCGAATATTTATTCTTAGTGACAGGCTCATTATCATTATAGGGTCGAAAAAGTAGTTAGTGAATATTCCAAGGTGGCAACCTTTGAAATTACGGAGAGAATTTTTGAAAACTATAAAATCTAATCTCTGCACCTGCAGTTCATGATCAAAAGTCAACGCATTAGCATTGTACCTACTAAATTGAATTTTCATTTTGGAATTTAATCATATGATCATGACCATAGGCTCATTTTCAACCTTACCGAACATCATAAAATTGAAAGATTCCGGATAAGATCCCTTTGCGATCGTATTTCAGCCAAGATAAATGCCTTATCTTCTACGGAGCATGTTGATGATAATCATGTGAGGTAACCCGCGGGTTGAAACTATTTGCATTCTCTTTGGCGCTTATCAATTTACCCGAATGTCTGTAATTATCGAATTGTTGGCTGAAAATGGTCTTAAACGATTTGGTTCGAATCAATGATCAAGAAGCCGTGGTCGAAATCGATTCTGTCCGTCCGGTCCGGTCCGACCGGCCCTCCGTTAACACGATAACTTTCGAACGAAAGGAGTTAGACGATTGAAATTTGCAGGGTATGTTTGGAGCGTAAATATCTCGGACGAGTTCATTAACGGGCGAAATCCTCCAAGCAGTTTCAGAGTTATGGCTGTTTTTAGTAAAAACATTTTGTATGAATATTTTCGAAACTGATGACTCGATCCATCTGAAATTCAGCATTAAATTGTAGAATAATGACCTTTATATGGAATGGAAGTCTTGTATTGATTGGGTTGCCGTAAAGTGTAAAAAAAAATTTAAAAATTTTTAAATTTTGTTTCTACAATAACTCTCGAACAGATAGAGCTAGGCAGTTGAAATTTTCAGAGTAGGTTTGGGTGATAAATATCTCGGTTAAGTTCGTTATTGGACAGAATCGTTCTGATGGTTTCAGAGTAACGAAAAAAGATATGATTCTTTAAAATTTCAATAATAAATCGTACTTCTATGTTTTCACAGAATGCTCTAATTATTTTATCTATGAATTATCGTATGATCTGTGTTCACACATGTCATCTTGGACGGAACATACCAATATGAACTTTGTCACATTGAAGAGAACTACTCATCTGTCAAATATTCTATTGACTACATTTTAAGCGCCATTTCTGAGTGCGTTTTTCAGCGGGTGTTGGTTGCTTCCTAATCATTCAAAATTAAATATACAAAGGCGGTTTTGAGCAGGTGAGTTATTGATTTTCCTTGCCTTTTATGTGGTCGTCTCCAGTTTCATTTTAAAATATTCATTCATAATAATTCAATATTTGTTAAAATTCTTAATTTCTGAACTACTTGTGAAACGTATGAATATAAGGTAACTTTGAATCGTTCAATGTTACCGGCAATTTTAATTTGGTTCATCGGGTAACTTTGAATTTCAATTTTAAGGCGGAGAATGCCACGAAAATCGTAAAAAGTGACAACTGGTGTCAGAAAATATGGTTCAAAAAAGTGGGAATGCCCTGTGGATAGGAGTTTTGACGCTCTTGATCAAACTTTGACGAATCATATCTCCGAAAGTATTGGTTTCTCAGAGTTGGAAATGATATCAATGGATTCTTGTGATAGAACTGCATCATAAAATAAATTAAATGAGAATCCATTGATATCATTCCCAAACCTGAGAAACCAATAATTTCGAAGTTATTTTTTAATAGACACATTTTGTTTTATTATAAGAATTCATTGACCATTCTCAACTCTGAGACACCAATACTTTCGGAGATATGATTTGTCAATGTTTCAACAATAGCGCCAAAGCTCCTGTCCACAGGGCTTTCCCACTTTTTTATTTTTCAGATTTAAAATCTAGGTAATTATTTCACAATTATAATTTAACGAGCATTTTGCATATACTTTAGTGAAATTGGTCCAACTGGATGTTTTTAAGTCATATACAGGGTGTTTGGTAAACATACGGTAAATATTCAAGGAGTTAATGCCTGGACTATTCTAAGAATATTTTCTTCTTTGATGATTTATGAAAATCTGCTTTGTTTCGAAGATACAGAGCGAACAATAGTTGCGACAATCATTGTTGATATTTGTTACAATTATTAATGTAAAGTAAAGTACGGCATACGACATTGGGATTATCAAGTAGCAAATTTTTGTTCTAGAATCTATTAAGATTCCGGATGTTTGATCTACTAACAGACATGAAATCCATTTGGATACGTCGCGTGATTGATCATTGGTATCGGTCGAATTTGTTTAGATTGACAACTTTTGTGAGATACTTCCTATTAATTGATTGTTGATGCGTTTCAAAAGTGTTTATCTTTTCACTACTATATCGTTTAATTTTAATAAATATCAACAATAGTTGTCACAAATATTGTTCACCCTGTATTTTCGAAACAAAGCAGATTTCCATAAATCATCAAAGAACAAAATATTCTTAAAATAGTCCAGGGAATAACCCCTTTGAATTTTTGACGCATGTTTACCAAACACCCTGTATACTTCTGAAACTATTTAAACCTTCAATGGAAGTATAATCAGGAGGGGATAATAAGGCTTGAAATGAAATTTTCAACGCTTAATACAGGATGTCCGGTGAGTCATGGTTTAATTCTGAGTAGAACAAGCCATGGTGAGATCGAATCCAGTAATATATATTTAATTGGACCTTGGTTTTTGCTATACAAGGTGTTTTATGAGTATTGCCCAAAAAATGTCTGACCCATTGCTCAAAAACCAACGGATTCAATTTGATTCAACTTAGGTATCAGAGATCACCATATCACTGGAAAAATAAAGATTTGTACGATTTGGGTATGGTGAACACCCTGTACATGATATTCAAAGAAACTGTTCACCACGTTCGAAATAGGAAAGCCTAAGTTTTGTCTCTTGGAATTCGTGATAGTATCGCATTAATTTTCTTAACACAGGGTGATTCAGAATTTGTTCAAAAACTTATTCTCGTAGCTCAAAAATTATTAGATATATTCACTTCGAACTAAGTAACAATGATTGCTATATCTTGTCAAAATAACGGTTTAACAAAAATTGCACAATATCAGGACCGTACTGAGGAAGAATGGTTGCACCGGAAGGTCTACTGAACCCTGTATATAGTTGTCCGAAAAAATGATTCTCACGTTCGAAGCGACAATAACTTATGTTCATTTCTGTAATGGCAGTGTAGAATTGTCCCATTTATTTTTTTTCTACAGGGTGTTCTTGAACTTTTTATGAGAATTGTAACTCATAACTGGAAAACCAACGGATTCAATTTGATTCAACTTAGGTATCAGAGATCACCATATCACTGGAAAAATAAAGATTTGTACGATTTGGGTATGGTGAACACCCTGTACATGATATTCAAAGAAACTGTTCACCACGTTCGAAATAGGAAAGCCTAAGTTTTGTCTCTTGGAATTCGTGATAGTATCGCATTAATTTTCTTAACACAGGGTGATTCAGAATTTGTTCAAAAACTTATTCTCGTAGCTCAAAAATTATTAGATATATTCACTTCGAACTAAGTAACAATGATTGCTATATCTTGTCAAAATAACGGTTTAACAAAAATTGCACAATATCAGGACCGTACTGAGGAAGAATGGTTGCACCGGAAGGTCTACTGAACCCTGTATATAGTTGTCCGAAAAAATGATTCTCACGTTCGAAGCGACAATAACTTATGTTCATTTCTGTAATGGCAGTGTAGAATTGTCGCATTTATTTTTTTTCTACAGGGTGTTCTTGAACTTTTTATGAGAATTGTAACTCATAACTGGAGGCTGTTTTCATCGAATTTAATAATATTTTATAGTCCAATGTTTTGAAATGAATTACGAATAATTATTTTTCTATCTTAATTTTTAATGTCTTATGCATATAACTTGGGAAGTAGTGGAACGATGATTACAGCAAACTTCAGATTTAGTGAAATTAGTACTAAAAAAATCCCTCCTTTTAAAATCACAATACAAGCGAAAATAGCGAACATTATGAAACCATAGGAGCGAGATGGAAGAAAACAATGCTATGAATGAACAAAAGTGAATAATTATACTCAAAAATCAAAACAAAAATAAACTCATGTACAAAAATAAGATTAATGTAATTACACGCATTAATATTAATCAGATTTTGTGCCACCTCTGCCCTCAATGCCTTTCTGTGTTCTAGTTCGCAAGTGACCTAATTTTTCCTGGAGGATATGTGACTAGTTTATAATTTCATTAGAAGGTTAACTTAACCTTTCTTCAAGATGACACCAATCGATAATTTCCACTCTATAAAACTTCTCCTTCAAATATCCCCACAAAATATAATCGTGGCGTGTTAAATCAGATGACCGAGTGATGGGGTTATCTATTTCAACATACGACCATAAAACATTATTAAATTCGAAGTAAATCATCAGTTATTGCTGCTTCGAACGTAAGAATAATTTTTCTGGACAACTATGTACGGTAGACCTTCTTCCCGAGGGACAATTATCCTCAGTACGGTCCTGATATTGCACAATTTTTGTTAGGCCGTTATTCCGACAACATGAAGGATTCTTCATACCTCAGTCCAATAATTTTTGGGCCACGAGTTGAAGAAAATTTTTGAATTTTTTTGAACAAATTCTGTATCACTCTGCGTTGAGGAAACAAATGCGACTTTATCACGAATTTCATGAAACAAAACTTTAGGTTTTCCGCTTCGAACGGTTTATGGGAAAATGATGTACAGGGTGTTTACCAGACCTCAAATCGGACAAATCTATATCTTTCTCTATTTCAGTATCGTAATATGTCCATTCCAGCACTGAAAACAGTGCTGGAATGAACTCATTCCCGCATTGTTTCTAGTTATACACTTCTCGCAAAAATTAAAGGAACAAAAAAATTTTCGAAATTTTTTGGCAATTTTCAACAGGCTGTATTTCAGTGAAAAATGGCCGTACAGAAAATAAAAAAACATAACTTTTCAAGCTTGAAGACTCTAGTTTACGAATTTCTTGGTTAAACATTTTTTGGAGCCCCGGTAATCATGCGATTCTTGGATAAAGCACAAAGAAAAAATTTTCAAAATTTTTTACATTTTTTTTTTCGCTCTACGGACATGGAAAAATTTTTTCGACCTAGACCAATGCATAGGTCGTATAGCCTGTTCATTCAGCTTCAATTTGCTTTTCGCAAGAGTCAAATACGACCATTTGTCTTCGAGATATCGAATTTTGAATGCAAAAGGATCCTTTTTCACTCAACTGGCGATATCTCTGAAACTACTGGTCGCCCAGCAAGTGGACAGGGAGTTTCGTTTTCTGCAGAAAATTTCCGATGAAAAAGTTTGTCATGGTTGGTTGGAAAATAATTTTTTCCACTTGAAACGTTAAAGTGAAAAAAGAGCAAAAAAATGCCATTTTCCCTTTTTTTGGTTAATCGACTGTATTTTCGACAATATTAGGGGAAATGCTTAGGTTAGAAGAAAATTTTACTGTCTAATGTACCCCAAAGGCCCCCCTAAATCGGTAGGTCGATCGGTTCAGCGGTTTCCTTGGACCGATTGATTGAAATTTTGAAAAAATTAAGGGAACAAGATTTTTGTTCCTTAAACTTGACCTGATCTTATCAATAATTTCATATTTTTTTTAATTTACTCAATTTTAAGTCTTCTAAAGATTGATTAGCAAAAAAAAATCCTTGGACCAATTGATTGAAATTTCGAAAAAATTGAGGGAACAAGATTTTTGTTCCTTAAACTTGACCTAATCTTATCAAAAATCAATAATTTAATTTTTTTTTACAATTTACTCAATTTTGAGTCTTCTAAAGATTGATTAGCAATCCAAAAAAATGTTTTCAAAAATTTCGAAAATTTCCAAAAAATTTTTTTTTTTAAATTTAGCAAAACTTTTTGTTTTCATTTTTAAGAAAATCAAAGTTTCTGACAAAAATTTTCATTGATAACTGATTCACCGCCGGCATTAGCGTTATCCAAAGCATACCACGTGGAGGTTGCACGGTCGGATTTACGCTTCTTTTGTGCTTACGCATATGTGTTATGATTCTTTTTGGATTTTTTTTTTGCTAATCAATCTTTAGAAGACTCATAATTGAGTAAATTGTAAAAAAAAAATTAAATTATTGATTTTTGAAAAGATTAGGTCAAGTTTAAGGAACAAAAATCTTGTTCCCTTAGTTTTTTCAAAATTTCAATCAATCGGTCGAAGGAAACCGCTGAACCAATCGAACTACCGATTTAGGAGGGCCTTTGGGGTACATTAGACAGTAAAATTTTCTTCTAACCTAAGCATTTCCCGTAATATTGTCGAAAATACAGTCGATTAACCAAAAAAAGGTTTCAAGTGGAAAAAAAATGTTTCCAACCAACCATGACAAACTTTTGTATCGGAAATTTTCTGCAGAAAACGAAACTCCCTGTCTGCTTGCTGGGCGACCTGTAGTTTCAGAGATATCGGTAATTGAGTGAAAAAGGATCCTTTTGCATTCAAAATTCGATATCTCGAAGACAAATGGTCGAATTTGACTCTTGCAAAAAGCAAATTGAAGCTGAATGAACAGGCTATACGACCTATGCATTGGTCTAGTTCGAAAAAAAATTTCCATGTCCGTAGAGCGAAAAAAAAAATGTAAAAAATTTAGACAATTTTTTCTTTGTGCTTTATCCAAGAATCGCATGATTACCGGGGCTCCAAAAAATGTTTAACCAAGAAATTCGTAAGCTAGAGTTTTCAAGCTTGAAATGCTTCGTTTTTTTATTTTCTGTACGGCCATTTTTCACTGAAATACAGCCTCTTGAAAATTGTAAAAAATTTCGAAAATTTTTTTGTTCCTTTAATTTTTGCGAGAAGTATTTTTTTCGTTTTGTGGTAGTCAGCACTGACATTCGATCCTATCAAATTTCAACACACGTCAATTGACAATACAATATAATCTGGATATAGTGAAATAATTGTTGAGGAAAAGCTTTATTTTCATTAAAATATATGGTACTAGAGATTTCCTTCTTGCTAATTTTGAATCATTCATGCTATTAGGGGAATGTTTTAAATCTGATCTCCATGCCCAACGTACGTTACAAGTTCAAATCCCGTAATCTGTTAACTTTCGTAACAGTCACACCAACGACCAAGATACAATATAAAAGTCACTAGGATGTATGTAATCCGAATTTTGCATTAAATTTCAAGAGTATTTTACAAAACTTGCCTGAAATAGAGAAAATATCGTCTAATACTCGTTGCAGAAGGCAATTCCAACACTCATGCGTTCGAAAACTCGCTCCTTCGTCGCTCGTTTACGAATTTCGCATTCGTGTTTTAATAGGAGCCCATTCTGCAACTTTTTTTAGAATATACTATTCCAGTACGGTTCTGACATTCGGAATTTTAGTTTTTATTGAGACTTAATATGGTGATCTCTGATACTTAATTTGAATCAAATCGAATCCGTAGTTTTTGTGCAATATACAATATACCTTGTATAGCGAGAACGAAAGGCCCAATTGAATTGATATTAGTGGATTCGAAGTCACCATGACTTGTTCTACTCAGGATTAAACTATGTACACTCACTCACTGAACATATTACAAATAGGGTACTACCCTCAATGCATTCTTTCATATCTCAATACATTCCACACAAGAACATTCCTGACAAAAACTAGGTGAACTAAATTCCTTCACTTCAACTTAGTTTCATAAATGTATATCTCATAGATTGTTTCATATGCAGCTTCAAATTTTCTATTGAAGTCTGCGTTTATTCTCTAGCCTGGTCCCTGGGACCATAAAATAACAATAATTTATTCATGATATTACACAGAGTGTTTACAAGCGTTATACAAGAAAAATACATCATAGAATATCTGAAATATCACCAGAGAGGAAATCATTCAGAGAATAAAAATATTTTCCATGAAAATATTCCTTAATTATACTGTAGAATTTGTTTAAGGGCAATACTTTCATCGTGGTTGGCAATTAATTGAAAAGTTTCGGACCGAAGAATGTTTCACCACACTTCATTCTCTCTATACGATGAAAAACAGTATAAACGTGATCATTTTGGCGAGTATTATATTCATGCACATCCTCGTGCATCCAATATTCTTCCAAATGTATTCTAAAATACAACAAACAATGCAACATAAACAGACGATGAACAAGTATTCATTAAAGGATACTGTGGGAGGTATATTCAATATTAAATGGTTTCTTTCTGGGTTTTCTCTCCCAAACCCAAAAATTTACTGAATCGACAGAATTCATTCCTTCTAAATCTTTCATTGAGAAGTACATAAAGTGAGTTTTTGTCCCATTGATATTTAGTTGATTACTGAAAAACCATTCAAAAATCGAAGAAAGACTTTCTCCCATGATACGCTCTAAGTGGTCTTTAAACGCTGCTTTCTTCAGAACAGTGGTATCATCAGCGAGAAGTACAAGATTGGCATTTGGAACTCAAACGACAATGTCATTGTTGTAGATAAAATATATGAGTGGTCCGAGAACGGACCCTTGAGGCACACCGTATATAAAATTAATTGAATTGGTTAATCTACCACCAAAATCAACAAACTACCTTCTGTTGTATAAATACGAACCTATAAGTTCAATTGCACCCTGATCAAAGTCTTACCATTTGAGCTTATGCAGAAGAACCTCACCTGAAACACAGTCAAAAGCTTTGCTTAAATCGCAGAATAACGCAGCTACATACCTTCCTTGAAACCGTTATTTATTACTTTCATTAGTCCACTTATGAAAGTACATCCAATATTCATTATTGAAACAGATGTACGATTATATAGTTCATTAAGAATTCTGAATTTTGAATCTTTATTTCAGTTATAATAGAAGAAAACTGGATGAGTTGCCCTTTCACCACTACCAAATATATGAAACTATAGAAAACTCGGAATATGTGAACGATATAAACTGGCTATACAGCAAAATTTGTGGATCTACCTGCTACCAAGTGCTGGAAGACATCAACTTGCAATGTCCAATATCCAATAAATTCGCGAAACTTTTCAGAGACTTCATCGAGAACCATGCAAGTGTGTTGAACTACGATGGAAGACAATTTTACTCGCACATGTATCAATATTTAGAAGAAAAAATTAGGAAGACCGAACTGACAATGGAAGGCGCAGATGAGAGTCTGATCAAACTTTACAATTTAACGAAGAATCCTCCAGTAACATCTCTGATTCCTTCCAACACTTCTTGCTTGGACGACTTAGAAACATGCAATGATTCTGAGCCTACTTTCAAAGAAGTTATGTTCGATTTAATTATAATGCTCCCTAAGACCAATCAGTTTGTTGTCAGTTTATCTACGAACGCTGAAATGATATGTGTTTGGGATGTTAAAGAGTAAGTTCATATTGAATATTACAAATTACTCATATTAATTAAGTATCTACACAACTTCATTCTCGTGAGTTCTTGATCATTTAAAATGAACTAAATGCAAAAGATTTTCAGGTCTCTGGTATTAGTGGAACGAAAATATATTCAATTGCATTGGCGTTCCGTCAGAAACATTGGTGCACTTGTACAATCAGTATTTAGTAGATATTCCTGATAAACAACAAAAATTTGGGGGATTTTCTGGAAAAGATGATGATTTAGGGGGTAAATTTGGCATCATCTGGGGTATTTTCAAAAAAGCAACAGGGCAACCGCGCTTGTCGGCAATTCCGTTAGTCCATGGCAACGGAAAGTAGCACTTCCTCAATCGTCTACTGAACGCAGTGCAGTACCGGCATTGCCAGTAGCCGTTGATATAATATATTACTTAATTATTACTGAATAATAAAAGACGTAAAACTTTTCGTCTGTCATTGTATGAAACTAAAACGTATTAAGAAAATGATTTGTAGAGTTGAAACTAAAAGTCTGATTTATTTAATTTCAGATGTAAAAGGATCAGAACGATAAAAGGTGTTCCTCATCCAACTAATCTAATTCCTATAGATAGACATAAATGTATAGTCTTATGTAAGAGGGAACTAATGATATTCGATCTGAATAAAGGCTGTTTCCTGAACAAACTGAAAGGTGTAATGAATCAAAAAATGCCTTATTATGGACTCCATGACCAAAACCACCTAGTTGCCCTTAGTCGAAACAGAATGTATGTCAATTTGATGAATTTGGAATCAGGTAGGTATTGAGTCTCATCTTATATGCGAAACTACATGATTCGTCGAGAATATTATATTTTTCTTCAAATATGTTGTTGAAAATGAATTGACTATTTCACTCCTATCAAAATCTGACCAACCACAGGCCAAAGACAGCTCGTGTTATCGGTTATAATTGCACAAGTGCATGAAAATAACCGATAATTTTGCAAGAAAACGTGTTATCTAAAAATTGCATGAGTTTATCGTCATATTTTGGCGAAAGAGCCTGAGTTCGAAGGACGAGGGATCTTTCGCCAATATATGAAAATAACCGAATTCAATTTGTTTAAGATAACACGCTTGAATGTAAAATTATCTGGTCATTTTTATGCACGAGTGTAATTCATTGGAATATTTCACAAATATTGTCTGAGGATTATCATAGTACTGATGAAGATTATGAATAAAATCATGCTCTTTAACAAATTCGAATGTTTTGAGCACTCACCAAACGCGACATTATTTGACAGTTTGACGTTTATCTGTTTGTATTGTTTGTGCTGTCCAGGCAACGGGATGTTTTAGGATGCAATTTTCACTCAGCAGTGCAATTACCGCTGTAATTTTTCTATAATTGCGTCCTTGTCATGAGAAGTTCTATGGTGGGTTGGCATCTGTGAGTAATCACAGAGTTTTAATTGGATCAGATTTGTATATTTCGAGGTATAGAGGAAATAACAATAAAATTTCTGATGAGTGTAACTCCAAAACCATTTGGCCCATTTCGGATGTGCAGCCTATCCTGAAAATTGCAAGTTATCGTGAGATACATAGGTAATATTTTATCGTAATTTTTTTAAAATTTTCTAGTGGTACGGTGATCCCAAAATTTATGTCGATATTCTTCAACTAGTAACCAAGCTTCAATTTAATCGCGTCTGTATTTTTTGAGTTATCGAGGAATTAATATTCCAAATGGGTATAATTCCGAAACCATTGGGTCGATTATGCCCAACAACGAACTTAATTCTCCCATTCGGATTGCAACCTACCTTCAAAATTGCAAGTCCCTATCTCTTTTCGTTCAAAAGTTAGCGAGGTAACGATCACCCATCCAGCTACTGAACTCACAAAAGGCTGCTCGGATCTCCAACAATATGGATCCGATCGTTTTAAAACTTGTAACTTGGCAGTAGAGTTAGGTCCGCAAAATGTCAGCGATATCAGACGAATAGTTTCTGATATATAGAATTATTTTCAATAATATCTAAAAAAATTTTTAGTGATACAATCTTAATGAAATTTTGGTAGAATTTTCTTCTTGGCATTCTACAACTGATTACCATGTTTTAATTTGATATGATTCGTACTTTTCGAGTTATTGAGGAAATAACAACCAAACTTCAGATGTGTATAACTCCAAAACCGTTTAGTCAATTATGCCTATTAACAAACTCAAATGTGGCATTCGTAGGTGGACGCGCCACCTAGATTGAAAATTTCAAGTTGCTATCTTTTTCCGTTCTCAAGTTATCGTGGTAACAGACGGCCGGTCGGATAGATTCATATTTGACCTCGAATTCTTCATCGGTGAGTCGAACCTAATATTTTGAGACTATTTTCGGTAAACAGTTCGAAAATTATAGACATTTGGAAAAAATGATAACGCGATGTTCCTCAGAGCATGTGCGCAAAAAGTACTTCACAATGAATCATCTGGTATAACACCTATGGTTTCACTAAGAATGAAAAAATTCCATATTATTTTCAAATTGCAGGTGACTGTGTGACAACCTTTAAGGCTGGTGAAGATCGCTTTCTCAACTCCCTGCTGGTTTCAGGGGATGGAAGGTAAATAATCATTCTGCATATCACTCCAGGAAGAAATACGCATAACCAAACTAATATACAATCTCCAAGTATTTTTTATAGTAGTATGCAAATCCAAGTATTTTACGGAAACTTTTACCCATACATTCTTAAATTTTTTCAAATACATATTTTGAAGATCATGCCTCTTGTGGTATTATCAGAAGATGAAGAGGGAAATATTAACTGCTTTAGTAGAGTGGAATTAGGAAATCATTAAAGGATACTGTGGGAGGTATACTCATTATTGAAAGGTTTTTTTCTGGGTTTTCTCTCCTAAACTCTGAAAAATATCTATGAAATAAAAATTAATTATTTTGTGATTTGCTTCTGCGTAAGAAACACAGGATATTTGTCAGAAGCAATCAATTGAACAATGTTGCCTAACAAACAACAACGAAACAACATCAACGAAGAAACAACTATATCGTAACGTTTCGGAGTCTATATCAGACTCCTTCGTCAGACGCTTAATGAAAATCGTTAGAATTATTTTGTTGATAGTTATTTTGTGAAATTCAAGAATTGTCACATTGTGACAATTCTTGAACGAAGGAGGATTCTTGACGAAGGAGTCTGATATAGACTCCGAAACGTTACGATATAGTTGTTTCTTCGTTGTTGTTTGTTAGGCAACATTGTTCAATTGATTGCTTCTGACAAGTATCCTGTGTTTCTTACGCAGAAGCAAATCACAAAATAATTAATTTTTATTTTATAGATATTTTTCAGAGTTTGGGGGAGAAAACCCAGAAAAAAAACTTTCAATAATGGAATTAGGAATTCTGAAAATAAAAAAATTCTTGAAAAAGCACTGACGTGAAGTCAGGAGCTTTCGCGCGCATGTTCTGTATTCAAATACTGCATATCTTCAAGCCAACTTTTTTCAACCGAGTAATAGATTTCAATTCGATCAGAACTGTATTTTTGGAAATAGTGGGAAAATGAAATGAAGGTATGTGTGGACTTTCGGCGGAATCTGAAAATCTCTTTCCGTTCGTTATCGTGGCAAAGGAAGGGCGGTTGGACAGACCTCCGAGATCATTTTCGGCATAAAATTACAGACATTTGGGCGAAATGATAACACGCTGTTCCCTAGAACAACGCTCAAAAAATACCATCATGAGGTTAGTCTGCATAGGCGCGCTTGTTCATGTTGGACAATCGGAATTGAATGATTTCCTAAACAAGCGCGCAGAATTACCTCACTTCCGTGCTTCTGGTCTAAGCCTTTTAGTCTGAGCATGGAATAATGCCAACAAACTTATGTAAAAATGTTGGAAACAGGCTGTACTTGAACAAATTTATCGTTCTTCCAAGATCATCTTCGATATATTTACCCAATATTTCCATCAATATACAAAGTGTTGAAATTTCACACATTGGCTAATATCAAAAATACCCACCGAATGGTTTGAGTTCATATTTCTCGTGTCAAACATAAGCGTATCATTTTGGGGGGCAAAGTAAGTAAAATAACAATTTCTTGTACTTGATTTCAATTATTCCATAAAAGCTTCACCTTATAGAACAATTAATACGAAATCAAAAAGTGTTGCCTGGACGTCAACTTCAGAGGGCTCAAGCTAAGGAGCTTGAGCCCTCTGAAGTTGACGTCCAGCGAAGCATCTTTTCATTATATGATTTGGCTCGAAAGTGTCTAAAATAATCTAGAACATCCACTAGAAGCTTGATTCATTGAGCGGTTTCTGGTACTTTTTTGACTGTGTGGTGTATATCTATCTAGTACCTATCTGAATAACCGAACCAAATCGGTAGATCCTTTTGTAGTTCATGTAAATTTTTGTTTCAGGATTCTCGTCTGCGGCGATGAAACGCAAAAACCTTTTCCGTTATTAGTTTGGAATTTACAATCTAGAAAATTACTATATGATTTTAGAATACCTTATCATGATTTTATTACTTCTCTATCTGCAATAACGTATGAAGGTAAGTCAGACGATAATGTAAAGCTTGCCACCTTGAACTTTAACCATAATCCTGAGGTGAGAAAGTATCTCAAGCTTGTAATGCAGGACCAACAGCAAACGTCCTATTCGGGAGAGCAGTTTCCCTCTGTTGTTTCTGTTCCCTCGGTTGATGAAGCAGCTCCCTCTTCTCAAAATTCGAACCATTCAAATTTCAAATTTATGAATTATTCTGTTTCTCAAATCCAAAATTGACACGGTTTGTGTTTTGAATTTTTTCTGCTTGATATCCCTCTGCGAAGAATCCAGCGAAGTGGTTTCAAATCAGGTGCTGGAACAGGCCATTCGACAGGTTCACGTCCAGCCCTCCAAGTATAGAATATATCTGAGATATACTGATCCACAAAAGTTTCAAAAGATTCCATTTTTGGCGCTCTGGTTCCTCGGAACTGAGTGCTTATCAATTTGCCCAAATGTCTGTAATTTTCGAATTTTTGGCTGAAAATGGTCTCAAACGATTTGCTTCGACTCACTGATCAAGAATCCGAGGTCGAAATCAATTCTGTCCGGCCGGCCGGCCGTAGGTACGATAACTCTCGAACGAAAGGAGATAGAGGATTGAAATTTGCAAGGTGGGTTTGGAGCGTAAATATCTCAGTTGAGTTCGTTAATGGGCAAAATCCATCTAGCGGTTTCGGAGTTCTGGCCGATTTTAGTAAAAACATTTTTTATGGATATTTCCGAAACCGATCACTCGATCTATCTGAAATTTAGCATCAAATTGTAGAATCATGACCTTCATACGCATGTGAAGTTTTGTATTGATCAGGTTACCGCAAAGTGTCAAAAAAAAATCTTGAAAGTTAAAAAAAAAATCTACAAAAACTCTCGAACGGAATGAGCTAGGCAGTTGAAATTTTCAGAGTAGGTTAGGGAGATGAATACCTCAGTTAAGTTCAAATTCAATATTTATTCAAGATGCAGTTTCACCATAAAAATCCATTGATATCATTTTTAACTCCAACAAGCTAATACTTTCGGATATATGATTTTTCGAAATTTCAATAATGAATCGTGCTTCTATGTTTTCACAGAATGCTATAATTATTCTATCTAAGCTTTATTATATGATCTGTGTTCATACTCGTACATTTCATCTTGTTCTATAAGAGTGAGTCAAATTCAGTTCAGCTATTTTAATTTGATTTCTTCCATGGTGCAGTTCTCATTCTCAGATTGCTCATTTAATCTTGATAAATAAACTATTATTATTTAGGATGCAGTTTCACCATTAAAACCCATCGATATCATTTTCAACTCCAACGAGCTAATACTTTCGGAGATATGATTTTTCAAAATTTCAATAATGAATCGTACTTTTATGTTTTCACATAATGCTATAATTATTCTATCTAAGCTTTATTATACGATCTGTGTTCATACTCGTACATTTCATCTTGTTCTATAAGAGAGAGTCAAATTCAGTTCAGCTATTTTAATTTGATTTCTTCCATGGTGCAGTTCTCATTCTCAGATTGCTCATTTACTCTTGATAAATAAACTATTATTTGAATTGAATTTCCTTTATGAGGCAGTTCTATCATAAGAATACATTGATATAATTCCCAACTCTGAGAAACCAATACTTTCGGAGATATAATTTGTCTGTTTGAGCTCCAGAAAGCTCCTGTACACAGGGCTTGAACCCATTTTTTTTACCAATTATTTAAATATGAGAAATCTAAATGTTTACTCATTTATCTAGCTCATAATTTTGTCCATTTCTTTATAGTTCCACAGTTTCAGATGAAAATTTATTTTTAATATTTGTAGTGCAAAATCAGCTCCCTCAAAAATTTCAAAAAATAAAGTTCAGTAAAGAGTATCGATCACAGCCTGACAACGCCTTTACAATATTTACATAGTTTCGATCAGATTGTTGAAGTAGCCTTGATCAATTTGTCTCCAGGTAAAAGCGGTCTGAGTTCTCGAAGTGTATGTGGAGGTGGTTGATGATAATCCAAAGCTCTTTGTATCTGATCCCAAGCGTGTTCAATGGGATTGAGGTCTAGCAGCTGGAGGGGCAGGGCCAAATGTGGATTTCCAGAGCTTCATCGACAATTCTCGTCTGTTGGGGTGGCGTATTATCGTCCAAAAATAAGAAATTTGTCCCAATAGAAGCATGAAACAAATAATATTGTCATTGACTTGCTCTATGAAAATCTGCGCATTCAGGGTAGCATCAAGCGTGAAAAATTGAAAAAAAAGCCTCCCAAAACAGTAACAGTAGGTACTACCTCTGAACGGATGAACCGATCTGCGATATCGACTCATCTGTGAACAATACAGACCTCCATTGATCGTTCCAATTCCCGTGCTCATTGGCCCATTGCAATCGAAGTAGCATATCATATTGAGTTAGCGGAATCCTTCTCAAAAGTCGTCGGGAATGTAGATTAACGACTCGAAGTCTTCGACGAACTGTTTCAATCGAAACCAAAACACCAGTAGCGTTCGAAAGGCGATCTTGCTTAATTCTAGAAGTACTCAAAGGCTCTCTACGGGTAGACATAGTCAGAAACCGATCTTGTGCAGGAGTGCTGGTAGATCTTCGGCGTCCACTTCTCGGTATTTCGGTCACGTTTCCAGTTTCTCGGTATCGATGGAAACAACGCTTT
Source organism: Halyzia sedecimguttata (assembly GCA_937662695.2). Taxonomy (NCBI): domain Eukaryota; kingdom Metazoa; phylum Arthropoda; class Insecta; order Coleoptera; family Coccinellidae; genus Halyzia; species Halyzia sedecimguttata. The sequence continues at coordinate 35,776,828 of OW569412.2, forward strand.
CACAAATTTGAAAGAAATTCGCAATATCTCTCTGATTACGTCCCGCCTCAATCATATCAATAGGCAATAGCCCTATTGACTTCATCCGCACTAAGTTTACGTCTAGGCATTATTGCTAAACAAAATTTCAGATTTTGAATCAAAGTTAATGGTAAGAACGTAAAACAATAACTGATCCAAAATTCTCAGAAACGCAAACGATAAGAACTTGAAAATGAAATAGTTATCAAACGAGGAGCCTAGAAACCATTCAGATATAAGAGAGTAAACATTTGATTTCTCATAAAAGAACATTTCGTAGACAAGAATTGGCAACTTTTGAAACGGTCACAAAATGACAAAATTAATGAACCTTAACTTTTGTGGAGCAGTATATATGATTGGTTCCGTCTGATTCATCTACGTCAGATTCATTCAGATTTTATTCGACAATTCCGATAATTGGGTTCGATGGCATGTACCTAGTCTCGAACGTAAAGGAAAGGTAGAACGATAAAAAATAAGTGTTTTAAAAATTAATGGCATCCGCATTCAAGATACAGGGTGTTGTGAGAAAAAAATATATACACATTTATTTCGACTACTGGCCACATTTTTGTATGAATATGTTTTGGAAACTTACACATCTCCTGAGTTTATGGCTATATCTGACTCAGGTTGCCAGTTGCACTCTTCGTAACACGCTAACGGTTGTCATAGTGAAACTCGATACCCACACTGTTTATCATTTTCGGAATATTTTTATTTTAAAATTATGAAGTAGGTAATGACAATGATATAAAGTATGTAAAGTTATTAGTTGAACAATATTACCTCCATTTTAACGATTCGTAAAATGGTAGGTCAACCAATAATGCTATCATTTATCAAAGTGGAAAAGATTCAGTTAAAAAAGTTTTAACCATCTTGACATAGTGGCGGTTGTGTCTGTATCTTGAATACAGATACCGTTACGAAAATGCAGCACTGAGCAAAACCTACTTAAACAAATACACGAACAAATATTCGTAGATTTTATATCTACATACAGGGTGTCCCAAGTTCGAGTGCCTTAGATGTTTCTGGAGAACTGTACATATTTGAAATCTGAAAATTGGGACTTAATTTGGCTTGAAATACTCTACAGAGCTAAAATATTTTCGAAGCCCAAGCACTTCCGGTTATACAAGGAGTGAAAATAAATTTGATGAAAAAATTTTTTTTTCAAGTTTTGCATTCCTGGTATGATTAAGTATGATTAAGTATTCAATGCTGAATACATTTCTGTTAAAACCATTGTATTCATTCGAATAGTTTTCAAAATATCGAAAAAAAGTCAAATATGTTTAGTCAGTATTATGTTCATTATTGTTATTCTAAATATCTTGAGCGTGAACCGTCTTTACAACATCGAAGAGGAAGAATGTGGAAAGGTTATGCATCTTTTGAATTTCAGAATTTTCATCACAGGGTGTTTCAAATCTTGTGTCGAAAATTGTGATCAAAAATAGGCCATAGGCGGTATTTATAGAATTAAAATATATTCGGCCGTTTCCGAGAAATTTGGAGTGACCAAGATAAGTGAGTTAAATTCTTCCAATCTGTTTCATAAGGATATTCTGTGACCATAGAAGATAAATCATCCCATTAATTATTCACAAGTGACCGACATGTCTAATTATAAATCATTATCAAATTTTTAGATTTCACGAAATCTCATTATTAATAGAATAGCGACGATTCATTTCTTGAAATCAAGAAATTTGATAATGATTTATAATTAGACCTGTCGGTCACTTGTGAATAATTAATGGGATGATTTATCTTCTATGGTCACAGAATATCCTTATGAAACAGATTGGAAGAATTTAACTCACTTATCTTGGTCACTCCAAATTTCTCGGAAACGGCCGAATATATTTTAATTCTATAAATAGGTACGCGTTTTGTACAATTCATCGTTAACTTGAGATGCGTGTAGAAGTCGGCGAAAAAAATAAGGATGGCTGGCGTCGTGGCACCTTCAATTTTTTTTCCCAGGAACATACCTTTTTTATTATGACATTCGAAAGATTCAATTCTAAATTTTATTTCCAAAAACCGTTTTTTCCCATTTCAAACTGTTAGCGATCTACAGGGTGTTATATGTTAATTCTATTTATTCCATTTTTGCGCGTATGTTCTGGGGAACATCGCATTATCATTTTGCCCAAATGTCTGTAATTTTCAATTTTTTGGCCGTAAATGGTCTCAAACGATTGGGTTTGACTCCCCGATGAAGAATTCGAGGTAAAATTTGATTCTGTCCGGCCAGCCAGCCGTTGCCACGATAACTTGCGAAAGGAAAGAGCTAGCTGAAATTTTCAGGGTAGGTGGCACATCCCAATACGACGGACAAGTTCGTTAATGGGCATAATCGGCCCTATAGTTTCCGAGTAATAATTTTGTTTTCTACCAATACAAATCCGATCGAATTGATACTTGATGATTAGTTGTAGATCGCTAACGGTTTAAAATTGAAAAAAATGGTTTTTGGAAATAAAATTTAGAATTGAATCATCTTTCGAATGGCATAGTAAAAATTGGTTCAAGCACTGACGTGAAGTCAGGAACTTTTGCGCGTATGTTCTATGGTCCATTCTCCTGTATTCGAATTAAGTGTCCAATACAGAAGAATGGACAACATAATTTACCATGGTAAATTCGATTAAGGGTGTCCAATACAGGAGAATGGACAATAGAACATACGCGCAAAAGCTCCTGACTTCACGTCAGTGCCTGAACCATTTTTTTTTTCGTAATTTTTTTCAAATTTTCTAGGGGTACGGTTCTTAAAAAAAATTAAGCACGTCTTTATGTTAATTTTCTACTAGTAGTTACCAAGCTTCAATTCGATCGAATCTTTGAGTTTTTTGAGTTATCGAGGAAATAATATTCCAGGTGGGTATAACTCGGAAACCGTTAAACCGATTATGCCCAAAAATGAACTTAAAACTCCAATTCGGATACGCAACCTACCCCGAAAATTGCAAGTCCCTATCTCCTTTTGTTCGAAAGTTATCGGGGCAACGGTCACCCATCTACTGAACTCACACAAGGCTGCTCGAATCTAAAACAATATTTAACCGATCATGTTAAAATTTAAAACTTGGCAGTAGAGTTGGGTTCTAAAGGCGCTTGCAAAATTTCAGCAATTTCAGATGAATAGTTACTGATATATAGATTTTTTTTTTAATTTTCAATGATTTCTTAAAAATTTTCTACAAATACTATTCTCACGAAATTTTGCAAGAATTTTCGCGTTGGCATTCTAAAACTAATAACCATGTTTCAATTCAATCAGTTCAGTATTTTTCGAGTTAATGAGGAGAAAAAAACAGCCAAATTTTAGATGGCTATAACTCTAAAACCGTTTGGCCGATTATGCTTAGAAACAAACTGAAATGTCGCGTTCTGATGCACATCCTAACCTGAAAACTTCAAGCCGCTATCTCTTTCCATTCTCAAGTTATCGTGACAACAAAAATATTCTATTACAATTTTTTAATAGTTTTCCAGCCATACGATTCGCACAAAATTTCACAAACGTGCTTAGGTTCATATTCTACAACTACTCACCAAGTTTCAATTCGATCAGATTTATATTGGTTGAAAACAAAATTATTACTCGGAAACCATTTGGCCGTTTAGCCCATTAACAAACTTGTCCGTCGTATTGGGATGCGCCACCTACCCTGAAAATTTAAAGTCGCTAGCTCTTTCCGTTCTCAAGTTATCGTGGCTACGGCCGGACAGAATCAAATTTGACCTCGAATTCTTGATTGAGCCGGCGAACTAAATCACCTGAGACCATTTTCGTCAAAGAATTCGAAAGTTACAGACATTTGGGCAAAATAATAACGCCCAAAACATACGCGCAAAAAGGTATGTTCCTGGGAAAAAAAATATAACGGTGCCGCGACGCCAGCCATCTTTATTTTTTACGCCAACTTCTACACGCATCCCAAGTCAACGTTGACTTGTACAAAACGGCGTTTACAGAATTAAAATATATTCAGCTGTTTCGGAGAAAATTGGGGTGACCAAGATAAGTGAATCACCCTGTAAACCATAAATCCAGAAAATCTCAAATAACTCAGAAAGTATTGAATTCAGGAGCATAATCATGTTAGAAAACTAATATTATTTTTCACCGCAGAATCCAACGCAATCATAAAAAAAATTTGGTTATTTGAAAAACAGAAGTTATGGCCAATTTTTGATCACAATTTTCGACACAAAATTTGAAACACCCTGTCATGAAAATTCTGAAATTCAAAAGATGCATGATCTTTCCACATTCTTCCTCTTCGATGTTGTAAAGACGGTTCACGCTCAAGATGTTTAGAATAACAATAATAAACATAATACTGACTAAACATATTCGCCTTTTTTTCCGTTTCTTTTTCGATATTTTGAAAACTATTCGAATGAATACAATGGTTTCAACAGAAATGTATCAACATTAAATACTTAATGATACCAGGAATGCAAAACTTGAAAAAACATTTTTTTCATCAAATTTATTTTCACTTTTCATGTGCTTGGGCTTCGAAAATATTTTAGCTCTGTAGAGAATTTCAAGCAATATCATAATCCAAATTTACAGATTTCAAATATGTACAGTTCTCCAGAAACGTCTAATAGGCACTCGAACTTGGGACACCCTGTATACATTTATGTGTACTAAAGTACACTACAGTGATGACATCGACAGCCCTTACGGGGGGGCACAATAGACCTTAAGGTCGCAGTGCAACATTACCCTCTGCAACAATATACAATAAATATTATATTCCAGCACCTCATAGGAAGATGTTGGTCTGAGCAAACCCTACTTACAGAGACACACGGACAAATATTCGTAGATTTTAACCATCAACAAATATTCTGAGAAAACTAAAACACTCGTCATCGCTAAGGAACCCATAAGATGTAAACTGGTAATTGAAGATAACACTGTTGAGCAAGTAATGGAGTTTCAATACCTGGGAGTGCAACTTACCCATAGCCAGAATAGAACCCACGAAGTGAGAGACCGAGCATATAGAGCCAACAGAATAGCCGGTGCCCTGAGAGAGGTGATATGGAATAACAAGTACATGAATACCCGAGCTAAAACCAAGATTTATAAGACCTGCATAAGACCTGTACTAACATACGCCATAGAAACTCGGGCTGATAACCAAAAAACAAAAAACATCCTGAGAACAACAGAAATGAAAACACTCAGAAGTATAGCGGGCTACACTCTCAGAGATATGAAGCGAAGCAATGATGTTAGAAAGGAATGTGAGATCGAGGACGTGGTTAGATGGGGACGAAAGCGGCGACGAGGATGGAACGACCACATAAACAGAATGGATCTGAGCAGGGTAGCGAAAATTGCACGGGATGGTCGACCACAGACCCGACGACCTCCAGGCAGACCCCCCAAAAGATGGAAAGATTCCTGGACATCAATCTCACAAGAAAGAGTTGAATTGGAAATTACAGGCCCTACGGCCTAAATTAAGAGGAAGAAGAAGAGAACAAATATTCCCTCGTGATCCGGGATAATCACCTCATCGCATAGTTTCCTAAGAGGAAAGTGCCATTCAGGGCAGTTACGTACCGGTTTCATGATTGATCTTACCAGCGTACTTCCAATCGACAGATGCATGGAAATAAACCTAGAAAGAAACTATCAGAGAAGTGATATAGCAATCCACCCTGACAGTCAAGCTGCTATTAAATCTCTGAGCTCCCATGTTATCGAGTCCAAGCTAATATGGGAGTGCCGAAGAAAACTCAATGAAGTAGACAAGAGCAACAAGGTCTCCTTGGTCTGGGTTCCTGGTCACGCGGGAATTAATGGAAATGAGGAGGCCAAGACACTTGCCAAGAAAGGATCACAAACCCCCTTTATTGGCCCGGAACCATACTGTGGGTTTTGTAGATACACCTGCGAAAGTGAATTACGGATGAAAGAAGAAACTGAAAGAGGTATTTTCTGAAGATCTCTCCCCGGAATGTATGACTCCAAAAAATTTCTCCGGGGTCTTGACACGGTCAGATCCAAGAAATATATGGACATCAGTAAGAGCACGCTGCACCTCCTCACTGGTTTCCTCACAGGGAATATATGAATGAGATTAGGGCTAGCAGAAACTTAAGATTGCAGATTCTGTTAGGAGGTGATTGAAACTTCTGATCACCTGATAACGGAATGCATCATCATCTCAAACCAACGCAAGGAATGCTTTGGGCAAGAAATCTGCAGGAGCGAATACGTAGCCTCCTTGAAGCCATCCCAGATACTGGAGTTCATCAGAACTCTGGAACTGGAAGACGATCTGTATATGCCCGCGTGGGTTGGGATTCCATCCTCGTCGCCAATATAACGTTTTCGTGGGTTGGGATTCCATCCTCGTCGCCAATATAACGTTTTCCAACTAACACACCTTGTAATACTTGAAACGTTTATTATATTAAGAATAATAATACCTTAAAATAAGTTAACAACTATAGTCCACAATGTGTACAATAATGTAAAGACTCTGTTACCATCGAAGCTTCTTTTTTAAAATGACATAACATTCAATGCCTAGGTAACCAATAATACATCTATGTGTACTAAAGTACACTATGTATATATTCTTTTGAACTTGAGCATTACAATTTGTTTTTTATCTAACAATAAAGCATGTGTATGAAAAAAGTGTTAGCAGAGGTTAGTGTAACGGGGTACCATATAATTTGATATATGACACTAGAGCTTAGGGAAAAAACCTCAGCAAAAAAACCCTATCTCCCCGTTAGTGTTGTGATTTATGAAAATTGAAATTGTTAACAAAATATGCTGAAATATTAAATATTGAAGGGCATCTTTTTCTTTATTATCGCTTCTTCCTTCAACAAGCAGAGAAGATTCTCCAAGGTACCCGAAACCCAATCTGAAAAAGGAAAAGACTACGGGAGAAAACGAACAAATTAAAAATGGAATATTCTATATTTCATTAAATAGATTTGAAATTCGCTACCCATTCTAAAAAAGATTCAGAAACATTATGAATAGCCCTAAAACCATCTTTGAATCTATATATGCGACAGTGATGACATCGACCGCCCTGGCGGGGGGACACAATAGACCTTAAGGTCGCAGTGCAAAGTTACTCCCTGCAACAATATACAATAAACATTATATACCAGCGCCTCCTAGGAAGATTCCTACGAACTCCAACCCTCTGTGATCCGGAAACCCTGAGTGATGTTCATTATTTTGTCGCAAGTGGGAGAACTATATGACACCATTTCAACATGAAAACGCTTAGTTGGGTTAGAGAAGACCTCACTTATTCAACCCCATTAAGCCGAGCGTATTCATGTCACAATGGTGTCATATTCCATTAGGCCTCATATATGGTATTCACAAGGTATTTCATCTCGTCATGAACACTCTTTGGTTATTGAGCAGAAGACAACATATCTATCATCAAATGTGCGACTTTATTCAACGAACAGCAAAAGCTAATAAAAACCATCATTTAAATGTCTAGCTAGATTATCGAATGGTGCCAAGGCTTCTCGTAGCTTCGTCTTAAGATACCACCCAGAAGTGGTTTGAAACCTTTTAACCAAACTCAAATCAAAATCCTGTAAAATTATTAATTGTATGCTATAAATTATTTAATTTTTAGGTAGTTATGTATGCTGTGTTTGTCATGAAATCGACGAACCTAATCCGAATTTCATTGTTGTTTACGATTTATTAAGTGGGACTCCATTTAAAAAATGGAAACCGTCATGCAATACAGTCTCCTTGGAAATAAGTTCTCCTGGGGGATGTGTGATTTCTGGATTAGAAGATGCTACAATACTCATATGGGATCTCATTACAGGTAAGATAATATGTTGCTGGTTTCCGCCGAAGTGAATATTCACAAAGAATAATGAAAACGCTAATTTTACAACAAGGTTCACAATCGATCAGAATTAATCATATATTAGGCATTAAAAAACAACATAATATTATTCACTCAAGAATGAACAAAGTATGGAGGCAATTTCAACAACAAATTTTCACACCTGCTACTCATACAATCTCCGCCTTATTTATCTCACTAATGCCGGGTTTATGCAGAGAGAATTTAGCTCCTAGCACTTAGCTCTTAGAACTTAACTCTTAGAAGGAGCACTCCTATTGATTGTGCCAATCGGTACAACCGGCAATGGTGCCCCTAAAAATCTCAAACAAATATGTAAAATATCACTTCTATCATTACCAGCAGGGGCAGCGCTGATGGTGAAACAGTGAAGCAACTGTTTCAGGCGCCAACTTTCTGGGGGCGGCATTTTGGCCCAGTAGCCCAAATTAGTGCTCTAGCCCCTAAAAATTGCTCCAGAGCTGAAAATTATTTTAACCCCTTTTGGGGATCCTGCATAACAAGTATCTGAGTTTGCGACGGTTTCTGGGTTTTGCTTCAGATTTGACAACCTAAAAACCGCGAAATTTTCGCACTTTTTTCAGTATATCGCTTATAACTCAAAAAATACGCATCCTACAGAAAATTTGTTGCCATTTTCTCTGAAAAAAGATTATATTTAGCGTCCAATGGCGTTCAAAACATCGAAATCGGTTTAGTAGTTCAGCCGCAATCGCCCGTCAAAGATGAGCAGTTCTTACAAACTTAGCTCAAGAGTTGACAACCCGCTTTTAGGTCGAAAAAGACTTCACCAATTGTAAAATGTTTTATTACTAAACTTGTAGGAAATTCAATTTTGAATTAGCTGCTTTTTGGAGTTCGAAATTTGGTCAATTCAACTTATATAACAATTTAAACTTACGAAATCATTATATCAAGCTCTGATTACGAGGTAACCATCAATCATTAATGACTTCAGACGATGCCAGAAAATAGAACAGGGAGGAAAAGATGAGAGAGTTGCCCAAAATATCAAAGTTTATATTTATATTTATAAATAAAAAAGAAAAATCTTTAGAATTAACAGAGAGTTATTTACATGGGTCTTACAATCATAAGGGAATTGTGGCTTTTTCTTTTGGCCAGTACCTCTACTCAGTAGATCCTGTAGTCAGAACAAAAGTTGCTCAGGGAAGTCTTCTTCATACTCCAGTTCTTGTTGCTCTTCCTCCTCTTCCAATGCTGATCCTTATTCTGTCTCCAGATCATCCTTCTCTTCGGAATACTCGGGAGTTCAGAGTAGTCCATAGTTATGTCATGTTGCTCACCAACTGAATTCAGGCATGCATGCCCCTTGCATTGGGCGCAAATAGCTGAGCTCTTGAACCCGACTTTTAGGCAGGAGCATGCATTTTTGCACTCTTTCAGGAGAGGGTAATTGAGTTTAATAGTGCATCGGGTGATGGAGGCCGAGTGGTTTGGACAGGCATCAAACCATCTGGGGCGGATTTCTATCCCCATTGCTCTGCATTCATCTCTCGGTCCCTCCAAGTCTCCACCAGCAAAAACGCCCTGAAGGAATGTTCGTGAGTGGCTGCATATATCCCGAAGAAAAATAAACAATCAGCTGGCTACAACATAGTGGATTGTACGTCAGCTGATGCCTGGAACATGAAAGAAAAAAAATTGGTTCAAGCAGTGACGTCCATTCTCCTGTATTGGACACTCTTAATCGAATTTACCATGGTGAATTCTATTGTCTGTTCTCCTGTATTGGACACTCTTAATCGAAATTACCATGGTAAATTCGATTCGTATTTACCATGATAAAATTTCAAGTCGCTATCATGCTCTATATCTTTCCGTTCTCAAGTTATCGTGGCAACGGCCGGCCGGCCGGACATAATCAAATTTGAATCGAATTCTTGATCAGAGAGTCGAACCCAATTGTTTGAGACCATTTTCAGCGAAAAATTCGAAAATTACAGATATTTGGACAAAATGATAACGCGATGTTCCCCAGAACATACGCGACAAAAATATACTTTCAGTGATTTCCTCTCAAATGAAAATTTACCTGATGATAGCTTGTATGCAACTATGGATAAATATATAGGTCAGTTGGCTGTATCTCGGTGGAAAAACCGTCAGCTGATAATTTTAAAGAGTTAGGCGGTAGCTTCTATTGCATATTTAAATGCATAAGCTGAGCAGGTCTCCCTCGACTTACTGCTAGCTGATTTTTTTTTGGCGCTCTAGTTCCTCGGAACTGAGTGCTTATCAATTTGCCCAAATGTCTGTAATTTTCGAATATTTCGATGAAAATGGTCTTAAACGATTTGGTTCGACTCACTGATCAAGAATTCGTGGTCGAAATTCATTCTGTCCGGTCAGTCCGGCCGGCCGTAGGCACGATAACTCTCGAACGGAATGAGCTAGAGAGTTGAAATTTTCAGAGTAGGTTTGGGGGATAAATATCTCGGCTAAGTTCGTTATTGGGCAAAATCGGACAGATGGTTTCGGAGTAACAAAAAAAAATTTTTTTTTTTACGAAACAAATTCCAAATTAAATATTTTTTAATGAGAGGATTTATCATAAGAATCCATTCATATCATTTTTAACTCTAACAAGCTAATACTTTCGGAGATATGATTTTTCAAAATTTCAATAATAAATCGTATTTCAACGTTGTCACAGAATGATATTATTCTATGTATGAATATGAATTGTCATAATGTCAAATGATGTTCCTGACAGATTATCTAATCAATCGAAGAATTGTGAGCGAAGTGAGAAAAATCTCAGTTGTTTGCTCCGAAATTAGTTTTTCTCAGAAAATTCTTACATTTCGGAACTGAACATGAAGTAAGAGATCTGAGAGTAGTGAGACTGCTTTTCATCCATAGACATAGATATAACTCTCGAACGGAATGAGGTAGGTAGTTGAAATTTTCAGAGTAGTTTAGGGAGATGAATATCTCGGTTAAGTTCGTTATTGGGCAAAATTGGCCAGATTTAATTTGATTTCTTCCATGGTGCTTTTCTCATTCTCATGATTGCTCATTTAATCTTGATAAATAAACTATTATTTGAATTGAATTTCCTTTAGGATGCAGTTCTATCATATGAATACATTGATATAATTCCCAACTCTGAGAAACCGATACTTTCGGAGATATAATTTGTCTGTTTGAACTAGAGCGCCAGAAAGCTCCTGTCCACAGGGCTTGAACCCATTTTTTATTTATCACAGCAGTATATTTACAATCAGCCTACAAATTTTCATCTGGGATGAAATGACATATCTTTAATTAGTCGGCATTACATGCCAATATGAGTGTTAAGATGAAATAAATATTTCGTATCAATATTTTTGAAATGAATAAGTATACAATCGAATCATTTCAGATATATTTAAATAATTAATTAATCAATTAGCTTAGTTTAAGTTAACTATAGTTACTAAATAAATAATATTCATTATAAAAAGTGATTAAAAATTACAATGTTTTTTATTAATTTTCGTTTTCACTTTTATTTCAGTCACTTTCATCTCTCTCTGATTCATTGTCAGAGTTGCTGTCAGAGCTGTCTGCTATTATGTTTTCATAATATGATCATCATCATCATCTGTATAAAAATTTAAAAAAAAATTTAGAATACATATTTTAGTATAATATAATCAGACCCACCCGTTACCTTCGGTTATCTAATCCTTCAGTGCACAGTTGGAAAACTGCAGATGCTTTTCCCCTCCAAAAATTTGGCTTCGGATCGTTCCTCTGTGTTGCTTGGATCTTTAGAATGACGAGAATGATTAAAGATATGTCATTTCCTCCCAGATGAAAACTTGTAGGCTGATTGTTAATATACTGCTGTGATAAATAATTAAAAAAATCAGCTAGCAGTAAGTCGAGGGAAACCTGGTCAGCTGATGCACTTAAATAGGCAATTGATGCTTCCGCCTAACTCCTACGTAATAACTTTCAAATTATCAGCTGACGGTTTTTCCACTGAGATACAGTCAGCTGACCTATATATCCAAAGTTGCATGTAAGCTATCATCAGGTAAATTTTTATTTGAGAGGAAATTACTGAACGTATATTTTTTTTCTTTCATGTTCAAGGCATCAGCTGACGTACAATCCTATCCGCCTTATTCACAAAGCATTAATTCTCCGTTAAGTCCTAACTGAGGTCCTCAGTTGAGGATAAATAAGAATGGCAACCTCAGTCAACGTGAAAATTAACGTGAAACAGGCCTGTTTCACCACCGTTACATCCGTCAACTGAGGTTGCGATTCAAATTTATCCTTAGCTAAGGACCTCAGTTAGGACTTAACGGAGATTTAATGCTTTGTGAATACGGCGGACTATGTTATAGCCAGCTGATTGTTTTTATTCTTGGAGATAAAGGGTTACCAACAATTTGACTTTTTTTATCTGGGAGGAAATGATTGAATGTATTTTTATTTTCTTCGTGCGTGGGAGGCTGCCGCCGTTCACCCCCTTCCGCCAAGCTGCAGCTGACGTTCACGAGGCTTTATATTAGTATTCTCTGAGGTCTTCTACTAATTACCGCTTGAGAGAAACTTGGTCATGTATATCTGTTACTGGCTCCTGTACTATAGCTATACTGATTCAGAATAATATGACACGTTCTTCTCCTTGCACCAGGCTATGAATTCTGAAAAGTTTTTTCATACAAAATTCCGCTTTTCTCAGGCAGCAAACTCAGAGATGGTGCTTTACAAGTTTCTGCCACATCGTAGTTCATTTTAGGAACTGGCAAAATAAGATTCTAACGTTGAATTGAAAGCACATAGCTACATTTGACAGTACGATGGTGACTCGATTTGAATTTAGAAATTGAGCGTTAATGGTGGTCATTAATGGATGATTTCGTCAACGTTGAACATTCTCATTATTGCGAGTACGACGGAAACGATAATTAATTGTTCATCGACTTATTGAACTTCTTTCACATTCATCTATTTAAATAATTATTCGTCAGGACAAAATGTGAAGACATGCCATTAAACTCGCGTATTATTGTAATTCGTGTCATCAATGTGAATAATGTCCGCTATAAATCGAGATATTTTTTAATGCAAAGTTTTTTCTAGGAAACTGCAGATGGTCTTTGTCGGGCCACACAGCTCCTGTTACAATGTTGAAATTAGATCCTACAGGTTTTCTCTGCTTATCAGCTGACACGGAATGCAGAGATAGATCGATTAGAGTATGGGACTTGAATAAAGGTAAATTATTCATTACATAATCAAATTTATCACTAGCAAAAATGAGAGTATTAGAAGGAACTTGTTAAAATCTCGCCCTGAGAATTGGAAACAAAAATTTCATAAAGGGAGATGAAAAATTGGTTCAAGCACTGACGTGAAGACAGGAGGTTTTGCGCGTATGCTCTATTATCTACTCACCTCTTTTGGACACTTTTCTACGAATTTAGCACCGATATACACCGTTTTCTCTGCTTTCATAATATATGTTTGTATACATTTCATACTATTTTAAATACATACTTCAGTATAACGAGAGAATCGTCTATGATTACAGAATTTGAATTCTCACATAATATGTATACTATTGGAATAACGAAAAATTGAAAATACGGAAAAACTCACACCTCAAGCAACTCCGGGATACGATATTCGCGAAATTCCTCGAAAATTAGTGGGTCGGCATTGTACAAGTAATCACCAAGTTTCATTTGGATCAGATTTTTATATTTTGAGTTAAAGAGGAAATGACAACAACATTTCAGATGAGTTAACTCCAAAACAGTTTGACCGATTATGCTTATTAACGAACTTGAATGTCGCATTCAGATGCGCACCCTACCCAGAAAATTGCAAGTCGCTATTATATTTCCGTTCTCAAGTTATCGTGAGATAAATAATATTTTTTCGTAATTTTTTTTACATTTTCTAGGGGTACAGTTCCCACAAAATTTCACACACGTCTTTATGTCGATATTCTACAACTAGTTACCAAGCTTCAATTCGATCGAGTCTATATTTTTTGAGTTATTGGCGCTCTAGTTCCTCGGAACTGAGTGCTTATCAATTTGCCCAAATGTCTGTAATTTTCGAATATTTCGATGAAAATGGTCTTAAACGATTTGGTTCGACTCACTGATCAAGAATTCGTGGTCGAAATTCATTCTGTCCGGCCGGTCCGGCCGGTCCGGCCGGCCGTAGGCACGATAACTCTCGAACGGAATGAGCTAGAGAGTTGAAATTTTCAGAGTAGGTTTGGGGGATAAATATCTCGGCTAAGTTCGTTATTGGGCAAAATCGGACAGATGGTTTCGGAGTAACAAAAAAAAATTTTTTTTTTTACGAAACAAATTCCAAATTAAATATTTTTTAATGAGAGGATTTATCATAAGAATCCATTCATATCATTTTTAACTCTAACAAGCTAATACTTTCGGAGATATGATTTTTCAAAATTTCAATAATAAATCGTATTTCAACGTTGTCACAGAATGATATTATTCTATGTATGAATATGAATTGTCATAATGTCAAATGATGTTCCTGACAGATTATCTAATCAATCGAAGAATTGTGAGCGAAGTGAGAAAAATCTCAGTTGTTTGCTCCGAAATTAGTTTTTCTCAGAAAATTCTTACATTTCGGAACTGAACATGAAGTAAGAGATCTGAGAGTAGTGAGACTGCTTTTCATCCATAGACATAGATATAACTCTCGAACGGAATGAGGTAGGTAGTTGAAATTTTCAGAGTAGTTTAGGGAGATGAATATCTCGGTTAAGTTCGTTATTGGGCAAAATTGGCCAGATTTAATTTGATTTCTTCCATGGTGCTTTTCTCATTCTCATGATTGCTCATTTAATCTTGATAAATAAACTATTATTTGAATTGAATTTCCTTTAGGATGCAGTTCTATCATATGAATACATTGATATAATTCCCAACTCTGAGAAACCGATACTTTCGGAGATATAATTTGTCTGTTTGAACTAGTTAAGGAAATAATATTCCAGGTGGATATAACTCCGAAACCGTTGGACCGATTATGCCCAAAAAGAATAACTTAACCCTCCCATTCGGATGCGCAATCAACCCTGAAAATTGCAAGATTCTTTTTTCTTTTCGTTCGAAAGTTATCAAGGTAATGTTCACCCATCCAGCTACTGAACTCACACAAGGCTGCTCGGATCTCCAACAATATAGATCCGATCATGTTCAAACTTGGAATTGGCAGTAGAGTTAGGTTTTGAAGGCCCTTGCAAAATTTCAGCGATGTCGGACGAATAGTTTCTGATAAAGAGAATTTTTTTTTCAATGATTTTTTAAAAATATTCTAGTGATTCGATCCTCACAAAAGAATTTTCGTGTTGTCATTCTACAACTAGTAACCATGAATTTTGAAAATGAAATTTGAATTGGATCCGTTCTGTAGTTTTTGAGTTATTGGGGAAATAAGAACCAAATTTCAGATGAGCATAACTCCAAAAGCATTTGACGGATTATACCTATAAACAAACTAAAATGTTGCATTCAGATGCACAGCTTAACATGAAAGTTTCAAGTCGCTATTCTCAGGTTATGGTGACATGAATAATATTTTTTAATAATTTTTTTTAATTTTCTAGCGATACGATTCTCACAAAAATTCACGAAGATCCTTAGTTTTGTATTCTACAACTACTCAGCAAGTTTCAATTCGATCGTATCTGTATTGGTTGATGACAAAATCATTGCTCGGAAACCGTTGGGCCGATTTTGTCCATTACAAAATTGTCCGTTGTATTTGGATACGCCACCTTCCCGGAAAATTTTGAGTCGTTATCTCTTTCCGTACTCAAGTTATCGTGGCAACGTCCGGCCAGCCGGACAGAATCAAATTTGACCTCGAATTCAGTGAGTTGAACCTAGTCGTTTGAGACTATTTTCAGCGAAAAATTCGAAAATTACAGACATTTTGGCAAAATGATAACGCGATGTTGCCCAGAACATACGCGCAAAAATAGATAGCAAAGACCAGGACGGTATTTATCAACAAACCCCCTAATCATTTTGTTCGGATTGCTGTCGAAGTATCAAAAAATGTTAAAAGCACTCACGTGTCCTAAGGAGGTTCAGCACGCTTTTGACTTACGCTTTGTTACCTACTCCTGTACACTAACCGTGATTTCTAGAATATATCCGAAAAGTCTTTAAAATATGCACCGGATGAATTACGCATATCCATTGAACTTTGAGAAACGCTTTTCAATGAAAATGTATAGATTTTTAATCCAGTTCAGGAAATAAGCCAAGTTTGTCTTCGAAACATACAAATCCGATCAAATCGAAACTTGGTAATTAGTAGTAGAATGTCGACTCGCAAATTTGTGCAAAATTTCGGTAGGATCTGAAAACTGGAAAAAAAAAATTTTAAATGAAAATTTTTCTAAAAAAATGTATATTTCAGAAACTAATTGTCAGATTTGGCTGGAATTCCACACAAGCCTACAAGCAGCCATTTCACAGTGGATTTCAGCTCGTTCGGTTGTGTATTTTCGGAATTATTTAATTTTATTATTTGAATTCAGTTGCATTTTTTCACGTGTTAACGCTTCTCCTGACTTCACGTCTGTGCCTTTTAAGAGTGTTTATTACTTTATTCAAAATTAGAAAAAATATTTTATGTAATACGTTAAGAAATGCGATTTTGTGTAACTTGTGAGCTTTACGCGTTGCACAAAATCAGACAATTCATAACTGATTACATAATTAGCTATTCTGAATATGAATAGCTCCATGTAAATCAGCATGTTCAAAATATTTACTCTCAGGAACTCGAAATCAAGACTCGCCAATGGTAATAGTTTCCAATGAACTCTTCTCACCATATGGTTATGTGTATATAGCCTACCTCAGTGTTCCCCCAAAGAGGAAAGCGTAATTCAACGGCAGATACTCTTTGAGGAAACACTGAGCGATGAGGTGACCTAGCCCGGCTAACGGGGAATATTTGTTGATGTTTAAAATCAATGAATATTTCACCGTGTGTCTTTTTTAGTTATTGGCAATTGGCTACAGTTCACCTCATTCTATGTACAGTGGCGGAAACCGAAATGTGAACGTTCGCAAATGAATATTTAAATATGGAGACAATTTTTGGAGCACCGTAGTTTTTTCTGATGAAAACACTTTTCAATCGTGCAGCAGTGGACAATTTCGGGTTTATAGACCTCGAAACCGAAGGTATGACGAGGATTACGTCCAGCATTCTGGGGCCACACTAGCGCGATTCTGTGAATATTCGCGTTTCGCTGCAAGTGTAGCCGGTTACTTCGTCGAATCGCGGTGTATTCGGGCGAAGACGAATATAGTTCGCCGGGATGTCGGTAAACTGGCACGCATCAAAGGGTTTTTTACAATGCATTGTTCGACTTCGGAGTTCAGTTCAGTAGCGCTCCAGATTTTGAGTGCATGTTTGATTTCGGAGGTAATTTACGACTTTTAGTAGATAATTATTCAACGACAATGCTTCCTCCATTTCAATTCTCAAGAATTATCGTCACGACACGTTGACTGCAGATGTAGACAAAAACATCGCGACGAAAACTTCGTGATGTTTTCATCGCCCTAAAGTCATAAAAATGTTCGCCTGTAAGTGTTGCCCCAGCATTAGAAATAGTGGTCGCTTTTCAGTGAGTGCGTGGGCTATAGTAAGACAATGGATGCAGGAAAAAAATATAATCGTATTACCTTGGCCTGCAAGAAGTCTGGACATGAACCCTATGGAAAATATTTGGGGCATATGGTAAAATTAATGCATAATCGAAATTTCAGACCAGCAAATGTCCAAGAGTTATGGGAATCTATAGAAAATGTTTGGGAACATATATCTGATACGAGATCATTAGTTTTATCAATGAGGAGTCGCCTGGAAGCTGTTATAGCAGCCAGTGGTGCTGCTATAAAATATAGATTATGTTGTATCAATATATATAAAATATTCAATCTCGTTGACTCGTTTTCATTCAGAGTTTAAATCAAGGGTCGGCAACTGGCGGACCGCGGTCCGTATTAGGAACGCAAGAAATTGAAAACTTATACCTATTCATAAAATAATTGAAAAAAAATATTAAACAGAGACATACAGCGACCGAAACTTAGTCTGGATACGTAATTGTTATTATAGTGTAGACCTGGACTTCGCAGCAATTTACCCAAAGTATTTTTTTTCTTTTTTTTTTTTCTTTTTTTTTATTTTAGTATTACTCCACTTCAAATTATTTGCCGACCCCTGGTTTAAATGAACCTGCGAAGCGTTTGGGTTTGAGACTTTCATAGACGAGCAATGCAAAACCACAGAATAGAGCTATTCTTTGTCAAAGCCTCATTTAATCAACTAAAAATTGGTTCAAGACCTGTGGACAGGAGCTTTTTGGCGCTCTTGTTCAAACAGACAAATTATATGGAATGGGTTGTTGCAACTTACACTCGGTGCATAGTTTTCTCAACTCAAAATACCTAAGGAAAGTTTCATCGAAATTTCTAGAGCATGGCTGGAGACAATCATAGCAGATTGTCCATTTATTCCTGATATTTGAGTAGGTAGTGGATTATGAACAAATTATTTTAATAGTTCAAAATATATTAATAAAATACTATCCTCTTTTCACAATTTGAAATTTAATAGTTCATACCACTAATACATTCTTTTCTGTATTATGAACCTTAACTCAAGAAAAAATGTTTGATACACATATGTAGATCCATATTTCAGTATTTTTTTCCTAGCAGCATTATGAAAATACTGTATATAGGAACATGTCTCACTACTTAAGGAAATAAAAGGTAATATCAACCTCAGTGATCAACGAACAGCTATTTCTTTTGATGATTCTATGATGTTCTTCTTTCCTATTGAATCCATGAACTACATCAAAACAGTCTTGTATATATTCACAAATTCAAGAATCGAATACTTGCTTCCCAAGAGAAAATATTTTCAAACAACGAATTGACAATCTCTAATAGCTAGAAAAGATGACATTCATGAATAGTGAACACAGACAGATTCTGTGTTCACATTCTGTGAATACATAGAACTTTGAAGACATCATACCTATCTCCGATTGGAAACATCATATCTCCGAAAGTATTAGCTTGATAGAGTTGAAAATGATAGCAATGGATTATTATGCTGAAACTGCATCTTAAAAAAAATTGAATTCAAAAGTTGTAAAGTAAAAAAAAATATTTTTTTTCGTTACTCCGAAACTATTAGACTGATTTTACCCAATAACGAACTTAACTGAGATATTTATCCGCCAAACCTACTCTGAAAATTTCAGCTGTCTAGCTCATTCCGTTCGAGAGTTATCGTGTTAAAGGCTGGCCGGACGACCGGACATAATCGATTTTGACCACGGATTCTTCATCAGTGAGTCAAACCAAATTGTTCGAGACCATTTTCAGCAAAAAATTCGAAAATTACAGACATTTGGGCAAATTGATAAGCACTCTGTTCCGAGGAACAAGAGGGCCAAAAATAGCCAAATATGCTGTGTAGAGTCGTTCACTTTTCGGTTTCCGGCACTGTACCTAATACCCATATACATTTTTCACGATATTTTCTGTATACCATGATTTTAATTATTTCAGGTCACTTAATTTCTGTATATACTCCGAAAACCAAAATCACATCCAGCAGTATCACTGGAAATGGCCAACATATCGTTCTAGGTTTAGAAAATTTGAAAGACATCCTCTTCCTGCAACTGCTTGGGGCTGACGTGAAGCCTACGGAAGACGAGACCTACGGTGATAGTGAACTCGATGAAAAAATCTTCGAATTGAAAGAAACTGATCTATGCTGACCTGTGAAGTAATAAATATGGGTGTAAACAATTGGATGGAACTCTGAAAACCCGATATTCTGGAGAATGCGAAACATTATGTTGCTAAATGTAATAATACAATATGCCTCACTTGTTTGTCGACTTTCAGAGATGATTTGCAATCAGCGCTGGTAGCAGTTTGACAAATGCTCCTCTGATAAAGGATTCAATGTTCAAAAAAATAAATTATATATTTGCCAAAGATCTTTTTCATTGTAATGGAAAAAGACGGGAAAATGTTTTTATTTGATTCAAGGGAACCAATTAACTGATAAATATTTTTTGGGAATTTATTGAAAGCAAGTAGTAGTAGTAGGTAGTAATTGTTTCATGAAGGGATGAATCCTTTATGAAATGATAACTAACGAATTTCAGCAGGCGAGGCAAGTTCAGGAGAATTCTAGTGAAATAATACTTCTGCGTATTATTGAAATGTTAATAGAATGTTGCTAATCCGGACTTTAAGTAAACTAGTCACAAAAATTAAGGAATTGAAAACAAAATTAAAAATTTTTTACAGGCTGTAACTCGAAGGGAAATTATCATACAACAGAAAACATGAGCAAACTGCCATAAAATATTGCATTTTGCACAATTCCGGGATAGTCCAGCGAAAACCACCGGAAAAAAAATATTTGCTGGTCTTAATCTCAATAATAAATAAGTTGGGGAATACAGATCGTACAGAAAATCGAAGTAGGGTTTTGAAAACAGCGAAATATTCCATATAAGACGCTATTACTATCTTTTGATGAAAACATTTATTTCGAAGCAATAATTTTGACTAAAAAAAAGTTCAAGATTTGCATATTTGGGGATATTTATTGAGGATTACTTTGGGTATAATGAATGAACGAAAAATGAGGATCATCAAAAATAAAAAAAAATTATCGGAAAAATTAATAATAATAATCGACAAAGTGTTCATTACTAAGAAAAAAAATCGCAGCATTTTGAAATTTCCAGGGTTTTTCCGGGTTGGAAAATTACTGAGGATATCCTTCGTTCATTCATTATATTCAAAGTTATCCAAATATTCTCAAATATGCATCTTTTGTATTGTATCTTTTTGCCAGTCAAAATTAACACTTCGAAGCAAATGAGCTTCTAATAGCATCTTATAGGGAATGTTTCACCATTTTCAAAACACTACTGTGATTGGGTGTATCCGTACTTATTGATTATCAAAGTCAAAAATAAGTTTTTTGCTTTGATTGACGATAACTGTGCGGCTATTCATGGTACAGGCTTTTTAGTTACGACAAATTGAAGGCATTACATTTTGTGGGAAAGATTTACGATGGAATTTAAAAAAAAAATTAAACCACAGACATATCGTAAGACGAGCAAAAATTTGGAATTTCTCATTTTACGGTTGTTTTCTCAGGAATACTCGGGGCCAGTGCACGATAAAAAATAGTTATGACTAGATCTGAAAACTAGACACTTGAAGCTACATTTTGCTGATTTTTTTTGCTATACGATCATTTAACTTCGAGTTCATATGTATTATGACCGCAACGTGGACTAGAAACCGGAGGTCCTGAGTTCAATCCTGATGGGGCCACGAAATAAATTTCCTAGTCAGAAGGTAGCAGTCACCATTCACTATTGGGTCAAAAATTAACAGTACTGTGTCTAAGGTGCCGTAAGGACACAACTGATTCTTCTAACTCGCATAAACACTTAAGAGTTTATGATGAGTCCTCGGAAAACCTAGTAGTGTGAGTATAAACGTTTGAATCATATAGCCAAAATATTTCTTCAGGGAATATTTGAGAATAAACGGGAAATAATTGTTTTCATAGCATTATTCGATTCTGTAAAGCACAGAAGCATAATACAACTGGATGACCTTAGTACTGTGTCTTACAGTTGAATATATAGACTCAAATTAATATTCTATAATTATTAGAAATTAATATAAAATACAATTAATGTAAATGTATTAAAAAAAGAATATAATAATATAAAAGTTATAGAATATAAAATGGGATCTACTTCTGAACATAACAGTCTTTCGACTGCATAAAATTTCTGTAATACTTTTTTCACAAATATAATATTAATAAAGTTTATTAGAACATTAATTACACTTTCATAATTCATACATCAACAAAATATGTCTAATAAACAATGATATTATATATAATTAATAAAGAAATAATCTTTAGGAAAAATCCGATTTCAAGAATTTAAACATTTTAATATTTACATTAATTTTCGATTTTGAAAACTTTGCTATCATTATTTTTGGCCTTATTTATGTTGACCGTTTGAATATTCTGAAATCATTGGTAGTAGCACAAGGTTTTCCTACTACCTGCCCCAGTTTCTAAAATCAAAAATAATATTTCCTTCGGCACATCCGGTTAGACATTCTGTATTATCTTTGTAAAAAGGGTCTGTAATAGAAACATTCTGGAAGATAATGATTATTTTAATTAAATGTTAATAGCAGACTCTACTCAACGCCTACTGTACTATACAAGAATTCCAACACCGATTTTGAACATGGAATAACCTGCATTTTTCACTAGTTAAGATCAATTCTATCACAGAATTTGAATAATCTGATAACTGAATAGATACTGTTAGCGAAATTAACTACTATGATGGTTGTATTGGCTATTGTAGGTTTCCATTTTTATTACAGAGCAAGACATACCAAGTGTTCATTCCTTTCAAAAGGTAGTTTTTGAACAATCATGTTCAATTTTGATAATAGTCTGCAAGGCGTTTGGGATGTCACAGAATATTATACCATATTACCTTACCTATAGGTAATATTCCGTGTTATTCCTTAATGGGGAGTTGAGATTTATTTTTACCAATAAGAAGCTTACAATTCATCCTGTTCATCTTGCGTGGCTGACATTGGACAATTCACTATTCACTGGTTGTTCGAAAATACTAATTTATTTTTTGAGAATGGAAGATTTCCCATTGACAAATAATGACAGCAGTGAGGCATATTTTTCCTAACTACTTATTTCTTCAGTGATTGCTGTTAATAATAATGAAGATAATATTCCCATCTGGTATGTGGAACAAAATAAAATTTCATTTAAATATAATATTTGTATGTTGTGATTATTGTGTACCCAAATAAATGTAACAAATTCTACTACAGATTTTGTATTTAGAAGGATCAATTAATCAAAATGAAACGAATATCTTTCATCGATTTTTAATGATATGATATAGAGGTGAACATAATTAAAAAAATTGGTTCAAGCCCTGTAGTCAGGAGCTTTGGCGCTCTTGTTCAAACTTTGACAATTCATATCTTCAAAAGTATTGGTAAGAGTTAGGAATTATATCAATGGATTTTTATGATAGAACTACATAATAGCAGAAATTAAATTCAAACATCATAAAAGAATTTAAATTCAACAAGAGTGCCAAAAATTATCAATCCAAAACCTTTAGACCAATTCTACCCAAGAACGAACTCATCCGAGATATTCGTTCCTCAATTCTATAATGACTGATATATTTTTTCCTCAAATCCACTCTGAAAATTATATTACATCAGTTGAAACTTTAGCCAATATTTCA
The DNA here is from genome assembly GCA_937662695.2 of Halyzia sedecimguttata. Taxonomy (NCBI): domain Eukaryota; kingdom Metazoa; phylum Arthropoda; class Insecta; order Coleoptera; family Coccinellidae; genus Halyzia; species Halyzia sedecimguttata. The sequence goes on from OW569412.2 coordinate 35,800,201, forward strand.
GTTTTATTTTTACTGGAGATATTCTGAACTCAATATTATTAACTTACCATTAAGGCTGGTTTATGCTGGCTGGTAACTTTAACTTAACCCTAAACCTAAAAATTGAAACATAGATTTCTAGTGCTATAGTTTATATTGAGACTAAAGGATCCGTTTATTATTAATAAAAATAATGAATAAGTAAACGGATTATTTAGTCTGAGTATAAACCATAACACTAAAAATCTATGTCTATATATATTATATATAGATGGAAAAGTATAACGGGTGATTCCGCAAAAGAAGCAGAGAAAATAATTCTGCTGGTACCTGCCGACACGTGTTTCTGCTAGTTGGCTTCTTCAGGACAGGGCAACCAAGAAACCAAAAAAAGGTGAAAAGATAACTGAAAACAGGTGGCATCACATCAGGAGCGAGCAACCAATTTGTGCCTTCAGCTCTAGGACCTCCAATTCGGAGGTAAACTATGGCATCGGCACGAAGGAAGCATAAGCTAATAATAATTATTTTCTCTGCTTCTTTTGCGGAATCACCCGTTATACTTTTCCATTTAAATAAACTTATCCGCATTATCCATTTTCTTTAATATATTATATATATATAGGATTAAGTTAAAGTTACCAGCCAGCATAAACCAGCCTTTACCGTTCCTATCATCATATGGATTAACCATGGGCATTAAATATCAAAATCTGACATATCATGTCTCAGGAAAATAAGTTGACAAGTATCATCACAGATCATATTATAATAATTCATAGACAGAATAGTTATCGCATTCTGTGAAAACACAGAAGTAAGATTTATTATTCAAATTTTGAAAAATCATATCTCCGAAAGTATTAGCTCACTACAGTTGAAAATGACATCAATGGATTCCTATGGTGAGACTACATCTTAAGGAAAACTTATTTTGAAATTTATAATGTGAATTTTTTTTTTCTGTTAGTCCGAAACCATCTGACCGATTTTGCCCAATAACGAACTTAGCCGAGATATTTATCTCCCGAACCTATTCTGAAAATTTCAACTGTCTAGCTCATTCCGTTCGAGAGTAATCGTGTTAACGGCCGGACGGACGGACGGCCGGCCGGCCAGACAGAATCGATTTCGACCATGTATTAGAGATCAGTGAGTCGGACCAAATCGTTTAAGACCATTTTCAGCCAAAAATTCGAAAATTACAGACATTTTCGCAAGTTGATGAGCACTCTGTTCCGAGGAACAAGAGCGCCAAAAATGCTGCAAATTTTAAACAAAGTTTGAAATTGTCTATTCAAACTGTATGGATTCTCTCTATTTATGTCTACAGGTTTAATGAATATCTCATCATTTACTTTGAAATTATCGTTGATTATTTTTCTTTCAATTTCAACTTTAAAATTGAATCGAGCTGGCTGAAAATCTTGGTTCTTGTTCCTCAGAACAGAACGCTCATCAATTTTCCAATTGTCTTTAAATTTCGAATGTTTTGGTTCGACTCACTGATCAAGAATCTGTGGTAAAAATCGATTCAGTTGAGCCGTTAACACGATAACTCTCGAACAGAATGAGCTTGACAGCTTTTCAGAGTAAGTTTGAAAGATAAATATCTCGGTTGAGTTCGGTTGAGTTGGGCAAAATCGGGGTTTCATTATTGAGGTTTCGGGGTAACGAAAAAAAACATTTTTTTTTACATTACATATGTTATGTAAAAAAATTCGAATTACAAATATTTGGAATTCAATTTTTTTAAAGATTTAGTTTCATCATGAGAATGTATTGATATCATTCTCAACTCTAACAAACTAATACTTTCGGAGATATGATTTTTCAAAATTTCAATAAATAATCGTAATTTTATGATTTCATAGACGAAGGTTACACTGTCAATCTGGCATCAGTTCAGTCTGACATCAATCATGGATTGATGTCAGATTGACGGGAAACTGATTCCATACGCGTAGACTGATGGATTGATGATCCAGATTGATGGCAAGATTGATGTCAGATTGATGTCAGATTTTTTTGTTATCTGATTATAGTTGATGTTAAACCTATAAACTCAACAATTATGAAAAAACGGAGAAATAACAGTAAGAGTAAGAACAAGTGCAGGGGCAATTAGTGTCAGTGGCAAAACATAAAATAATTCCTAAGATTAACTGAGGAAAATATATACATGATAAATAAAGAAAAATAATGCAGTTCTAGACCTTCCATGTCGTGCAGACCTCTATCCATCATAACCGTTCTTGCACGCATTGAGGATGTGAATCAAAAAATTTCCTCATTCATTAGATATCTTGCTCGACAAGTTAGGCGAATGACATGTGTCATGAATGTGTCATAAGTCTATCTACATGTTATCATGAGATTGTGGTATTTCTAGTATTATCCAGGCTGAAACTATGAGTTTGGAAATACGTCGAAATGCTTAGGGGGCGTCCATAAATTACGTGAGGCATTTTTGAGGATTTTTTGACTCCCCCTCCCCCTCACCCCTGGTGATATGTCGTAAGATTTTCATCGACTACTTCCCCCCTTCTAATCTCACGTGAGATTTTTAAAAATTTGGGTTTTGGGTCTAAAAGAAAAAAAAACAAAACATAATTTGCTTTATTACAGATATCTAAGAATAGACTAGTATAAAGACTATCTATTATTCGATAATATTACCGTAATTTAAAATCACAGTAATAAAATGAAATTATAAATACAAACGAAAATTAAAAGATTTATTCTAATTCTGTCCATAGAGACTCGTTCATGGCTTCTAGAGTGACTATTGGAACCAACAAATCCAAGTGATTTTCAGTGAAATCGTCTCCTCCTTCTACTTCGCTCTGATTTAGCCACTCTAACCCTTCGTCGCTTGCGCGTCAAATTGCGTCAATATTTGCCAAGGCCCCTCCCCGCTGCCCTGAACACCTCACTTAATTTATGGACATCCCCTATAGCTATATGTCCTTTTAGCTACGTCTTGGAGGAATTTGGCCAAATGTCTGCAATTTCCGAATTTTGAGCCGAGAATGATCTCAATTGATTTCCTTTGACTTACTCATGACGAATCCGTAGTCAATTCTCTCTGCCTCTCCGTGAGCTCGCTCGAAAGCTCGTTAACTTCGAGGTTGTCACCTTTTGCGCGCATGTTCTAGGGAACAGCGTGCCATCATTTTGCTCAGCTGTCAGTAATGCCCGATTTTTTTGCGGATTCTGTCCGGCAGACTGTCCGTTGTCACGTTAACTTTCGAACGGAAAGAGATACCGACTTAAAAATTGCAGGAAACGTTGCGCATCCGAATACGACGGTTATGTTAGTTAATGGGCATAATCAGTTAACAGTTCCGGAGTTAGACCCATCTGAAATATTGTTTCCTCAATAACTCAAAAAATACAAAGCAGATTGAACTTAAACATGGTAACTAATTGTAGAATGAGGAAGCACGAATTTTTGCAGGATTTTGTGAGGATAGTATCACTAGGAAAAAAGAAATATTTCCTCAAAAATTTTATATTGCAGAAACTATCTATCTAACTATATCAGATTCCGCTGAAATTCCGCATAAACCTTTCACCATTTAGAATCGAATAAAAATTCGAAATTTTTGTACCAAACGTTTTAAGTAAATTTGTTTGAAATTACAATTAGATCAATGTGTAAAAATTCATCCGCCACCCCAAAACCCCAATCCTCTGTGACGAAAACTCCAGCAGTTAAATGACTTCTCATCTGCGCATGCGCATGACGAAAAATCTCAAATTTTTGAAAATTTTTTTTGCCACCTTATGGCCATCCGGTCAGTACAAAACTTCGCAGGCTTATAAAGGTCATGATTCTACAAATTGATGCCAAATTTCAGATCGATCGAGTGATCGGTTCCGAAAATATTCATAAAAAACCCGCAACCTTGAGTTACTCGCAATTGAGAAACTGGCCCTTAGTTGGTTGAGGTTTACGTCTAGCGGTCATGGATTTCGTGCTGAGACAATATTGTGAGGTTTTAAAAGAAAATTCAAGGCATATCAGTGAACGGACAAGTCAGTTTTGAGCAAATAGCGATGTTTTCGAGTTGAAATGTCTGTATCGTGGCCCTGGGGCCAATTTATAAATAACTATATTTGGAAGATCTATTTTAAATTACTTTCGGATGAGATGAATAAATTGACGTAATTTCTTAATTTCAGTGTTCCTCACTTAGCAAAGTTGAAATTTTTTATTTTTTTCGGATCAATTTATTAGCAAAAATAAAATGATTGCATAAAAAATTGTAATCTTAATCGAAAATCAAACCATGATTTTAGTTTTTTGTTTTATTTGAGTTGGTCTATTCAAATGGTCATTAGAAATAAAAAAAACTTTTCAGATAGACCAACTTAAATAAAACAGAAAACTAATATCATGGGTTAATTGATATTGAATTATTTATGCAATCAGTAATTATATTTGTTTCACCAACATATATTCGCCTGAAAAGAAACAATTTTGCTATCATCCCTCCAACGTTCGCATAACCCTAGGCTTAAATCTTTGAGTCATAGAGCTTCCAGACAGAAAACGCCTATTTTTTAATTCTTTGCGCAGGTTGGTTTCACACTGAAAATTGAAAATATAGAAGAATAGTATTTGTATGAATAAGTTTGCAGTATTGATAAATTTTTAGTTAAAAATATATATTGTTTTAGATATGCTTATTACAACATAAATATAAATATTTAGTTTTGTTTCTTCAGAATTTGTTTTATTTTTGTACATTTTATTCGTTTTTCAATGTTTTCTATAAAATAAGTAAATATCCATAATATTGTGTATTCATTTAAAACTATATGACTAAAATTATGAAAAAAAAAATATCATTCTAAATTTTATTAAGAGTGTCCAATACAGAAGAATGGTCAATAGAACATACACGCAAAAGCTCCTGACTTTACGTCAGTGCTTGAACCAATTTTTTTTCTTTGTAATTTTTTAAAATTTTCTAGGGGTACGGTTCTTACAAAATTTTAAACACGTCTTGATGTCGATATTCTACAATAAATTACTTACCAAGCTTCGATTCGATCGAGTCTATTTTTCTGTAGTTATCGAGGAAATAATATTCCAGGTGGGAATAACTCCGAAACCATTGGACCGATTATGCCCCTAAACGAACTTAACTCTCACATTCGGATACGCAACATACCTTGAAAATTGCAAGTCCCTATCTCCTTTCGTTCGAAAGTTATCGATGCAACGTTCACCCATCCAGCTACTGAACTCACGCCAGGCTGCTCGGATCTCCAACAATATAGATCCAATCGTGTCCAAACTTGGAACTTGGTAGTAGAGTTAGGTTCTGAAGGCTATCACATAATTTCAGCGATGTCGGACAAATATTTTCAGATATATAGAATTTTTTTCGAAAATTTTCTGGTGATACGAACCTCACGAAATTTTCGCTTTCCGTTCTCAAGATGTCGTGGCAACGGCCAGCCGGACAGAATCAAATTTGACCTCGAATTCTTCATCGGGGAGTCGAACCAAATCGTTTGAGACCATTTTCGTTAAAAAATCGAAAATTACAGACATTTGGGCAAAATGATAACGCGATGTTCCCCAGAACATACGCGCAAAAATACTATAAGAAAATATAATGGATGAAAATAAATCTACGAAAATGGGAGGGCGCTGCCTAATATATTGCCACAGGCGCAATAGTACTTAGATACGGCTCTGAGATCAAGCTCGTGAATGGATATCATTCGCCTCTAAGTTTCGGAAATATACTTACTTGAATTTTTATGCAACATAGTTCCTTAACCGAGCTTACAGATACACTGCCGACTATAATGGAAAGCCTGGAACATGATAAAATGTTAACAGCGCATTGAGTCGCACGCCGGACGAACTTTTTATTGTATCATGAAGGGTTACATCTTACTCCGGAATTAACCAGTATTGTTTTGTCGGTTTAGGAGAGTCGCCGTTATTTCGTGGTATTTTTGTGTAAGTAAACGGCGTGAATTAGTGCAATATAAGTGATATATATTTTGTGATTAAATAGTGTGTAAATAGTGAATTTTTCTTTGGATTATGTCTACTTTTGGGGGTTGAGTACATTTCAGTTGAGACTTGACTAAACAAGATGGTTAGGAAATTTTGTGATCCCTCCCTCAACAGCAAATATAATTATTCATCATCAAGAAATGGAAATTATGTTAGTTGTTTCACTTTCCAAAAAGTGAAGTGCTGATGGGTGTATGGGTGAAAGCTATTCCGCGACAAAATCTTTCTCCCACGCCTTATAGAGCAGTTTGTAGAAAACAATTCGAGGACATCGATGTAATAAAAGAAACTAAACATTTGCAGTCCAATGGAACAATCAAATTTTTATTATTGACTTGACGCGCCCAATGTTAAGAGAAAGTGCTGTTCCTGAGGTTTTTCCAAATTTGCCAAAATACCTTTCAAAACCAACTCTGAAAACAAGGACAGATCCTCAGTCTAGAAAGGAAAAGGTGATGACTATAAATATGAGAGAAATGGAAGCTTTCATTTCTGCCGATTTTATAAAAGATTTTGAAGACCTTTCTAATAATTTTTCAACAAAAATTGATACATTTGGATGGGTGATCAAGAAGCTCATAGAATCTATTTATTTTTATATATTCAATTTCGAGAATTCTTTATCTGTGTAGATGCTTCAGTTCGAATCAATAAGGACCTTCATCTTAAATTATTCACTAAGAATGTTCAGATTTCCTGCAGTGATTTGAAATGGATCGATCTAACCCTCAGCATATGGTCTCAACTTACTAATCTGCTTTCCCGCTATAGAAAGGCTATTAATGGTGATTCAGATTAAGAAAAATACCAATAACAATGTTAATGTCGACCGAATGGAAAAGAAACTAAAACATTTGCGAAATAGCAGAAACTCACCATTAGTAATAACCAACAAATTACAAACAACTACCTAGGTTCCTATGTCAATAATCTCAATAATATTTTGCAGAATGAAATGTAGTTATTCAATTTATTGAACAATAAGTAGGTTACCCACTATAACTCCTTTGATCGGGTTCCGGGCATTTTTGCCTATAAACCAGTTATCCCTCTTCCTTGGGAATTTCTCACACGATCTAAGTCGTACGTTTGTGTTTAATGGTCTTACTTCACCATGTTTGATGAAGGGGCATCTTTTCTCCTTTCGGTTTATTTTGAAATTAAGTTTACTAAATTAATTTCGTTCTCCAAGCAGTTGATCTCTCGGCCTTTTGTAGTAGGGCTTTATATTTCTGGCATCTTCTATTGGGTCGTAGTTTACAAGTCTTCTCAGTTCCTCATTGGCATGTAGGTTGGCTTTTTCAAATATCTTCTCAGCTTTTTACTTCATGAAAGTTGTGATCGGCTCCCATTCTAAGTCTCTATGTATTTGTCTATTTCTCACAAACCATGGTACGTCCACTGCTCTACTTATTAATATGTCTTCTGCAGACTGTATATTCTTGATGTGGCTTTTGGAAGCGAAGCCCCTCGCTGTTGAACCATAGGTGAGTTGCGGTCTCACTATAGTTTTAATCATCGTCATTTTTATGTTTTTATTCATACGGCTCTTCCATCCTATTAGCATATAAAGTCGGCTCATTGACGCCTTTTGTTTTGTCGACTGCTGATTTTATGTGGCTTTTCCATGTACCTAAGGCTTTTATCTTTATAGTATCACCCTTAGATATTTGGCCTCTTTTTGCTATTTTACTTCTGCATCATCTATTATGAGGTTTCTTTCAACTTTCATTTGTCTCTTCTGTAGTAGGATGGATTTACTCTTTGGTCCGTTTATCTGGATTTTCCATTTTATACACCACTCGTTTAATTGTTCGGTTGCTTCCTGTAGTCTTCGTTCAGACATCTGCTCACCGATATCTGAAAGCAATTCCTGTGTCATCTGCGTAGAGGGTTATCATCGTGCGTGCATCTTTTGGTATATCGTGGATAAATATGTTGTACAGAAGTGGTCCCAGAACGGATCCTTGGGGCACTCCTGCTTCTATGTATCTAATAGAGGAAGATTCATCTTCTATTTTGACGTAGCAATTCTTGTCTCTCAGATAGTTTCTGATAATCTTGCACATTTTGCTCGAGTATATCCTGCAGTCATCATTTTATATGCCAATCCTTCGTACCATACTCTATCGAACGCCCACTCCCATCCAATAGGACAAGTCCGGTTGCTTGCTTGTTCTGAAAGCCCTCCGTGATGTATTCCGTGAGCCTCAGTAATTGTTATGTTGAATAATCTCTTCTGAATCCAAATTGTTCAGGTGGTATAAGGTTCAGTTCTTCTGTTTCCTCATTTAATCTTCTGACAATAGCTCTTTCCACTACTTTCCCTAAGGACTTACCACTACTTTCCCTAAGGACGACTACTTTACCTTAGGTAAATTCGATTAAGAGTGTCCAAATACAGGAGAACGGACAATAGAATTCACCATGGTAAATTCGATTAAAAGGGTCCAATACAGGAGAATGGACAATAGGACATACGCGCAAAAGCTTCTTACTTCACGTCAGTGCTTGAACCAATTTTTGTATTCTTGAATCAGCGCCCCCCTGAACAAAATTATCAACAGTCGCCACTGATTTCCAAATAACTTACTTTCGATAATAACTATAATTGCCCCATTCATTATTGCATAATTTGACGCGAATATACAGTTGAATATATCGCAGTGATTAATAAATATTGTAAGATTTGCAGAGGTACCGTAAAATTGGACTATAGGTTGTGCATAAAGATTAATTAATTTCATCTCCCCAAAAACATTGCTACTTTCTTGAGTCATTTTCGTTTCCTTGAACGCCAATTCAGATAACGAATAAATTGAATTATTTAAAGAATCAATCTAGATAATAATACTTCAGAACATATAAACTATTTTCACTTCATTTCATTGTTTTATTCAAGTTTTACACATGGGTGGGCCCATTTCGCTCTCGCGAAATTTTTCACTTCGTGCGTAATGGGCTACTTACAACTCTTGTTGTAGCACAAATTAAATGCGCTACAAAAATAGCCTCCACTCCACAACGTGTTGAGTTCGTAGCGCTTGTGCCACCGAACTTTTTGGTAACGGTTGCGCAACTGTTTCGTCCGCTGAATGCGTTTCGTGCGTTCAAACCATATACGTATTAGATATATTATTATGTTTATTAGGTATCTGGTTCAAACAAATTCGTGATCAAGTAGCCTATGGAATTTTAAAACTTGCAATGTTCGAACTACGTTCAGACGCAGAATATTGACGTTCAAAATTCCATAGCCTACTTACCACGAATTTTTTTGAACGCACGTTAGTATATTACGTAATACGTAATATACTAACGTGCGTTCAAAAAAATTTTAAAACTTGCAATGTTCGAACTACGTTCAGACGCAGAATATTGACGTTCAAAATTCCATAGCCTACTTACCACGAATTTTTTTGAACGCACGTTAGTATATTACGTAATACGTAATATACTAACGTGCGTTCAAAAAAATTCGTGGTAAGTAGGCTATGGAATTTTGAACGTCAATATTCTGCGTCTGAACGTAGTTCGAACATTGCAAGTTTTAAAATTCCATACCTACTTGATCACGAATTTGTTTGAACCAGATACCTAATAAACATAATAATATATCTAATACGTATATGGTTTGAACGCACGAAACGCATTCAGCGGACGAAACAGTTGCGCAACCGTTACCAAAACGTTCGGTGGCACAAGCGCTACGAACTCAACACGTTGTGGAGTGGAGGCTATTTTTGTAGCGCATTTAATTTGTGCTAGATAGCGCTTCGTCCGCTGAATACGACAATTGTTTGGAATCAATAGGCGCTTTCTATTTGACGCTGTATCACTTCAAAACTGATGCGAAATCAGTTTGAACCAGAGAAATAGCCGGAATTTCCCTCTATTTCTCTGGTTTGAACTGATTTCGCATCACTTTGGAAGTGATACAGCGTCAAATAGAAAGCTAGGAATGTTCGCATTCAGCGGACGAAGCGCAAAGCCACTTTCCGCTACCGCTACCTAGCACGAATTAAATGTGCCACCGAACGTTTTGGTAACGGTTGCGCAACTGTTTCGTCCGCTGAATGCGACGTACATACAGAGAAATAGAGGGATTTCCCTCTATTTCTCTGCTTACATATTATTACATATATATTACAACTCATGTAAAAATGGAACAAGTCAAGTATCAGAAACACACATACGGAGGATATACTTTCAGAACTTGTACATAACTGTTCTTTATATCAAAATATTACAATATAATCCAACTGCTTTCGAAGAATTTTTTCTTTGTGCAAATAAGTTGAAAAGAATTGCTTATTAATTATTGGCAACATAGTGCTGCATTGTGATGGCCAGCTGCCAGCTTGATGTGCTTCACTCCGGCCCTGAGTGCCGGTTCCCTAATTGCGAGTTAACTCGAGGTTGCAAGTTGCGCATGTATTTAGGGCCAGTTTCTCAATTGCGAGTTAACTCGAGGTTGCGAGTTGACGCATGTATTTAGCGATATTAATGAATGCGCAGTACTCGGGTTATCCGCAACCTCGGGTTAACTCGCAATTGAGAAACCGGCCCTTAGCGATATTCATGAACCCGTAACTCTCGGGTTACCCGCAACCTCGAGTTAACTCGCAATTGAGAAACCGAGTACCGACCCTCACAGCTTCACTTGATAGGCAGTTAAGACATATCACATATTTTTTTTTTCTATCCTTTTATGTGCTAGGCAACTGTAGGCCATCTACACAGTTATAACCTTATATATCGCAAACTCTGTCAAATCTATTTTTGGACATTTACACAACCCAACACCACATCCATGCCCTGAGCGGGATTCGAACCCGCGACCCCGGCAGACATATCACATATCGCTATGGTTTCACTCATAGAGATATTAGATTAGAATATCTCTATGGTTTCAACAACAAACAAAAGTGACAGAAACTACAGAAAGTCAAATTAGTTTTCGGTAACCTAAAAGGATAGAAATGGATTTAAATATCACATAATTTTAAAATTAATTCACAAGATCAATGAACAAACATGGAAAAATATCCAAAAACAAAATCTCAAAATTGTAATACACCTTGGATAAAATGTATATACGGACGATTGGCTTTCCTCTGTATATCGGCTGGAATTATCAGATACTGGATAATATTCTTTTCCAATTATCAGAATATCATAGCTAGCCACATAGAAGTATCTACACCAATAAATGCTTGGAAAAGAGTGAGAGAAGGCTTGTATTTACAGTCGATTGGAATTAATCCTTACGAAGGTGATGCTCTTCATGAAGCACCAACTTCACTCATCTTCTACAAATATTTGTTGAATCACATCGGTTTATCAACAGGAACAATTTTCATTGTATTTGATATCATCACTGCCATCATTCTCTTCCTTGCCACACGCCAATATATGTTTATGGTTTATGTCGAAAGAGAAGTGAATAAAAAAGATTATGCCAAAGAAATTGAGGAATATCTCTACACTAACATGGACTTAAGAAGAGCTCCAATATACGTTGCTGCAACATTTTTATTCAACCCCTACTCAACTTTAAATTGTGTAGGATTTGCAACAACTACCATATTCAATTGCTTTATGTCTCTGTTTTTATATTCTCTTCTAAGCAGAAAAGTATATTTGAGCAGTTTTTTCCTAGCAATATGTTCAAGTGTTTCACTATATAGTATAGTGCTTGTAGTGCCAATGTGGTTACAATTCTACAAACAATTCAATGGAAAACTCAGGGCTGTATTGAGTATTCTATTTTTAACATTGAATTTATGTTTATTAATGTATGTTGCACTGATGTTAGAGAACTCTAATAGATTCTTTCATAGTGTCTATGGGTTCACCTTAACTGTACCAGATTTAAAACCAAATATTGGTTTATTTTGGTACTTCTTCACCGAAATGTTTGATCATTTTCGGGAGCTATTTATTTACTCTTTCCAGATAAATGCATCAATTTTGTATCTTATTCCATTAGCTCTCAAATTTCGTAATGATGTTTTCTTGCTCATTACAGCATTACTTTATATTTTGACCATTTTCAAATCCTATCCATGTGTTGGGGATGTGGGTTTGGTTATTGGATTATTGCCGTGCTTCAAGCATTTGTTCAACTATTCACAGCAACAATTCCTCATACTTGTAATTTACCTCGTAACTTTCTGTCTAGGGCCAATAGTTTGGCACCTTTGGATCTATTCTAATTCAGCTAATGCTAATTTCTATTTCGGCGTTACACTAGCCTTTGCAGTTGCTCAGATATTCCTAGTGACGGATATTTTGTTTGTTTACATCAAGAGAGAATTTTCCTTATATTTTGGGAAGAAGAGAAAAATTAATGGGAAAGATGCCATTTTAGTGTTAGAGTAGAATACATTTTTATATCTGAATACTTCTCAATAAAATGTTTGTAGACTGTTCTATTTTATTTTTTCTCGAATCTACAATTAGTAAAAAAATATCTGGAGTAACAATTCAACAAATAATTAATGTGTAAATAACGGTATTATAATAATTATATACCACAGTAAAATTTCAAATCTTCACATTGTCTACAAAATATTGAAAAACAGGCTGAATTAAATCAACTTGGGTTCAATTTGATTGTCTGCATTTTTGGACCACAGGAGAAATGATGAATGGGATAAAGGCGCAATATGACTATTCAAGTAGCATTTTATGAAGCTTCATTAGCAGTAAAGTTGATAACAAACCAGATTGTGGAGAAGTGAGACAGATCGAAAATTTCAATAACACTGAATCAAATGCTCTAGCTATCTATTACACTAACGATCCATGTTCCATTTTTTTTTTAAACTATATATTTCTTGCCCAATTTGCTCGATTTGGGAACACTTTTTGTTTCGTAATTCTTGATAGGAGTCAACCAAGTTCATCTACTAGCTTGGAAATGCCAGGTCCATACTTTGGTCAGCTGGAAATATGTTAAAACTTGGTAGTGCATGAAGCCAGTTCATCCAAGAATTACCAAACATGATAATTATATGTTGTGGTTAAACAATATCTGGAAAATTTATAGTACTCATATCCTAGGTAACATAATAGAAATATGGTCTCATCTTCACCTCAGTGTTGATCTTAGATTTTATTTAAATTATAATCCATAAGCAAAGACTATTATTTTCATTTTCATGTTAGTTTAGGTTAGGACAGTTATACCTAAATATCCCATGAGATGAGTTAAAAAATTATATAATTCACAATAAACGACAGAAATTACGTATAAAAATGGAAATCAAAAAATTTATATTTACTAAAATATAAATTTCCTAGAGTGGAGATTGGTACCAATAGATCGTCTTGCAAAACTTTATCTAAAATAAAATTAAAGATAAAATAAAATTCAATTCACAATAAACGTAGGAAATTATGTATAAATAAAAATGGAACCTTCATAAATTCATATCTTCTAAAATAGTTTCCAATAGTAGAGATTGGTAGCAATTGATTCGTCTTGCAAAACAGAATATAAGAAAAAATCAATGATAAAATCTGAGATCGGAACTGAGGTGAAGATTTACTGAAATATGTGTAACAAAATATCAAGTTTGTAACGTAGTCACATGTCATTTGGGGTGTATCACATAGCTTTATCATTGTTATATCACAGTTTTTAATCATTTATATTCATTAATTTTTATAACAAATATACAATTTGACAGTATTCCATTTTAAACTTTAATATAAAAGTATAATCATCTATTAAAAATGCAAATACCAAATGTTCCAGTTAAGTACTGCATTTTCATGTCATTTTCTTTTCTCCTTCATCACTTCAAATTCTTCCCGAAGACCCAATTTGCTAACCATTGGATTGAACTGGGCTAGGAAAATGCACAACTAAAAAACAAAATGAGATTAAGTAGTGTATAACATGATAAACAAATCGTATATGATTATTATTATTATATGAACCAATAATGCAATCCATGCAATGACTGATAACTGTCCAAATAAAAAGAATAAATGTTCAATCTACAATGATGGAACCTTGTATATTGGGTTCTTGCAAATTACACTCATTGTATATGTTTTCACAACTCAATGATACATACAGAAGGTATCATTGAACTGACAGTGCATAGTTTTCACAACCCTATCTACAGAGCAAATCAAATACAAGAGCTTAGAAATACTGTAATTTTTTTATTCACTTGAGGATAATTGGCATATGTAATGTGTAATCAATTCACAGATAATTTGGCATGATTTTACCCATAATATTTACACAAACAACATATTTGTGATCACAGAAAGTTTTTGGTAACTTGTTTCTACTTTCCGAAAGGCGCGTTTGATACTAGTGATATCTCTTATAAGATATCGCGTACAGGACAGGCACAGATAGGTACTTGAAATCTAAAGGGAGGCCATAAAAAAGGTACACAGTGGCGCGAAAGTGGGATATTTCTCAAGCACGATATCTCACAGAGTGCGGCTTGGCCATCACATAGTGCGGCTTGTCTATCGCAAAGCGATTTGTCGGATGCGATATTTCATTTTGAGCTTATATTCATACATAATGTAATGAGAAAAGCGTGGCCACCAAATTTATCATGAATAGTCTGAATCTTCTATAAGATATATCTTATGCACCATATCGCATCAATATGGACCGAGCCTAATGATTATATTACCTTGTGAACAATCAAAACATACTGGTCCTTATGTTGAAGTAAAAGAAGCAATAGATGTGTTATGTTTTCCCAATTCCTTCTCAAAATGCAATATTTTATAGCTTTCAAAATTGCTGTAGGAGATCTCCAAAATATATCAACTTTCGAAACCATTTGAGCTGAACATTCAGTAATACACGTTGCACTGTCTGTTTTGGCTGTTAAATCATTAATTGTATGCATTATGTCAGCAAGTGATAATTGTCTGAGATGTTTCTTTCGGGGCGAATTGCTATCCTCCGAACTGTTTGCACTTCCAGATATTCTGCTCAAAGCATTTTTTGCTTCATCAAGATTTTTTTGATCACGTACTACAAGTTTGGAAACTTTCAAACTATTGGTTCGGCTTGTTATCATGTTCAATTTGTTACTAGCCTTCGATGTAGCACATTCCGCATTCTTGGGAATCTTCATTATGATTCAAATTTCTCTCAATAAAATGAAAGATTATTCGAATGGAATGTACGAAACACTAGACTGTCGACTAAACTAGATAAGCTGATATTACTGACCTAAATTCCAAATGCGAACAAATTTGAATCGTCGATCAGATTTTGATTCGGTTTTGGTTTGGAATGAAATATTTTGAAGTTATATGCATAGACAAGGATATATGTTGAGCAAAGATTAAAGAGTAGAGTTCTCTTTAATCAAATAACAAATTAACAAATTTGGATCGTCGATCAGATTTTGATTTGGTTTGGAAATTTTGGAATGGAATATTTTGAGGTTATATGCTTAGACAAGGCCACAGAACATATAATACAAGTACAAGGCTCACTGCTCAGAGACAAGGTTACACCACAGTATATAAAATAAAATAAAATAAAATTATTCTTATACTGTGGTTATACGTTATTCGCAGAAGAGCACAGAGCAATAATATATGGCTCTATGATTAATCATTAATCTGTGAAATCGTTTTATAAGTCTTCTGTGATCTGCGACTTCTGTGATAGATTGCATGATTGCATGTTATTCTATGCATCTTGCTTCTGTGCTCAGTACTAAAAGAGGTTATATTGTGGGTTATATTTTTTTTACTTATCGATTCACTTTATATAAAATTTGAAATTATGAATAGGAAAGAAGCTTTAGCGTCTTTTATACAACAAATCCACGCTAGACCTGTTGTGGTGAAGTTGAACAGTGGTGTTGATTATAGAGGTAATCTTCGAAAAAATTATTACAATATGTACCTATACGGAATTTTTTTTTCAGGGGTTTTAGCCTGTCTTGATGGTTACATGAATATTGCTTTGGAACAAACAGAAGAGTATGTTAATGGTCAACTGAAAAATAAATTCGGTGATGCTTTTATCAGAGGGAATAATGTTCTTTACATCAGCACCCAGAAACGAAGGATTTAGATTTTTACTTACAAGTACTATTAGTTTTAATGAATTGCCAGAAATTAATTGTTTCCTACTTTTATCACTCGAATATTCGGCTTTCTATCAGAAGAAAGGAATAAATCATTCATGATCATCTCTTTCTTTTATTTTATAATTAACTATATTGGTCTATGGAATTGTTTGGGGAAGATAGATAAATTAATAATATAAAGGTCACAACTCAGCTAAGTTTCAGAAGATAAAATAATATGGTGTTGACATACGTAATGTTATTTAAAATGGGATAAAACCTCTGGGACATAACCTGCTCATCAAAAGTTAAGGATTTTGATGTTTTCCTAAGATGCATATTTTCCGTATCATCTCAAAAAATTTTTGCAATTACATAAACATATAGCGATTATAGAAATGTCTTCTTGTTCATCATGAAGCAAGTTTAATAATTTTTTTTCCATGTGTGTTATAAATGCACATTTTCATGATTTTTTCTTCAGTGTGTATTTCATTTTCAATGAGATCAAACGGTTCTCCGCCATTGAAAATCGAATTTGCATTATGACGAGACAAGTTTTATCCCAGTACGATGCCAACAGAGCCCTTAGGATGCTTAAGGCTGGTTGAACACAAGTGCAAGAGGCCAATTTCTACAATGTTTGTCAAAGTGTGATATCAAGTTTACTGGCACGGTACCTTTACCACTGGAACTGTTTGGCAAAGAACCAGAAGGAGTGACCACATGCTACAACGCCAGTAGAAGTTTTTTTAACAATCGAACACAGCCAGAAACGCTTCATATTTAATAGATCATTTCTTTGAACTATCTGATAAATTGGTATACTTAGGTCTACATTCTAAATTTTATCTTACAAAGGAAACAATTATCAGAATCATTAAGAGTTATTTTTAGTGTAGTGACTCATAATAACACATATTACGAAATTGAAGTAATTATTCTTCATCATTTCTTATGAAACGCATCGTCTTTGAAATATTCAACGTTGAATGTTATAAAATTCGAGCATTTGCCTTATTTTGGTTGATCTGCTCCTGACCTAGGATGACCTTGAATCGATATATTTCTACGTTGCCACACTTGCTTTTTGGCGCTCTTGTTCCATCGGAACAGGGTGTTTATCAATTTGCCCAAAATGTCTGTAATTTTCAAATTGTTGACTGAGAATGGTCTTGAACGATTGGTTCGACTCACTGATCAAGAATACATGCTCCAAATCGATTCTTTCCGGCCGGCCGTTAACACGATAACTCCCGAACGGAATGAGCTAGGGAGTTGCAATTTTCAGAGTAGGTTTGTGAGATAAATATCTCGGTTTAAGTTCGTTATTGGATGGTCTCGGAGTAACGAAAAAAAAATTTCAAATTTAATTTTTCAATTTAATCTGCCGTTCACGACTCGGGGGGTGCGGACACCCTCGAGTCGTGCACGGCTGCCGTGTGTCGTTCCCATGACCACGACTCGTGCCGGATTGCTGAGAAAGCTATCATTCAAGCCTTGACCCAAGAATCGGATGCTGGTGTCGTTTACAGGACTGTCGTGTATATGTGAAGCGAGCCTGTGGGAAAGCTCGAGTGTTTGTGTCGTTCGAGCTTTTTCACAGGCTCGCTTTAGGCTCTCTTCATATCAACACGACACGGTTTTATGTATACGGCAACGCCCGAGTTGTGAACGGCAGTCGTGCAGTTCAGTGACCATGTCTGAGAACAACTGAAGTCGTTCAACGATGCCGGACCTCCGACATGTATATAGTAAAGCTCGAGCGTGTGTGTCGTTGCCGTACATAAAACCGTGTAGTGTTGATCTGAAGTGAGCCTTACATATACACGACAGTCGCGTAAACGACACCGGCATCCAATTCTTGGGTGAATGCTTCAATGGTAGCCACAGAACACTAATATTGGTAATATTGATGGTAGCTTTCCGGCATACATTCCGTGCACGACTCGAGGGTGTCCGGAAGTCCCCCCGAGTCGTGAGGGGCAGTTATTAATTATTTTGGAAATATACAATTTTGTTATGAAAACTTGATTCTAGATGATTGAGAAAGGTTCACAGAATCTATTTCAACCAAAATAAACCTTATGAAATTAGCCAAAGTATCTAAAAACAGGCGAGAAATTCGCGTAAATTTTAGGTCCATAGGCTTGTTTCACATGCATACGGTTCCATTCGGTTCGGTTCGTTTTCGGTTTCAACCGAAAACGAATGAAGGCCTTTCACACTTATACGGTTCATATTAGGTTTGATGTTATCTTCCGACACGGGCTCACATTACCAATTTTTTCGCGACGTCAGATTCATCGAAGCCATTCAAAATTGAACACATACATCTTTGAATGCATCCTACGTCTTTTGGATCTTTATATTTTTCGGTATTTTGTCCAGCAGCACTGGTTTAGATTTACAGCAGAAATCAGTCGATCCACATTTGGTAAACCATCATTTTCTCATGAATACTGAGATAGCAATAATATCCCGAAAATATGTATGTTTATATTTCTATATTTGAACAATTCGGGAAAGATATCTGCAGTGGGACTCTGTAACAACAAAGCAAAAGCATAAGCGGATGTAGCCGATTGCTATATACAGTTTTGTACTCCCTATCACGATTCGGATTAGATCGGTAGCACCGTGTGTTCTGTGGGTAGCACCGAAACATGCGACTAGAGACAGGGACATGAAGGTTGGAATCAGCCAATCAGAGAAAACACAGTATGGCGGTAAAATTTGAATTTCGAAACGAAAGTGTAGTTTACTAGACTGATCGATCTGTGGTACCACATAGTATTTTATCTTAACTTTTATTAATTTTGTTGTAACCAAAGACTGTCTTCCCTTATTTATGAAGAAAAATTTGTTATTCATATATTTATATCATAAGTAACATATACAGTGCGCGTCAAAATTATGGAACAAATTCATTTTCTCAGAAGAAAAATATTTGGCAACAAAATCCTGAAACTGGTTAATTTTTGTTTCACTTTTACCAAATTTTTATGCATTTTTGAAGCATTTTTGTTGCACTCTGTGCCATCCCCATAAACCCTCTAAATTTTTTGAATAGGGAATGTGGTACATTTTTGGCAAGGTCTTTGTATCTTCTTTACGAGTGCAGAAATTTCGAGAAAAAAAATTCTTTTTTGAAAAATATTTTTCAAAAATGAAAAATTTGGTTCCCCCTTTTGTGTGTCCCACTATCTTTGATGAATTTGCTTTGTGTTTTCTTCTCGATATCTTCTTCCACGACTTGAAATCTTCAAATGATTGAAAAATAGCGGTAGTTTGCTCTATATTCAATCCATGTATTTCATCATAAAGGCTTGAATAAGAAATCTTTTTTTGTACTTTTGAAAGGACATGTTGGACAGCTGTAATAACATTGTCCTGTTTTCACATAAGTCACATTGTGGGCAGCCTTTTTGTGCTTGAGTAAATATATATTTGCTGTTATTGTAGGTTTTATCACAAAATTCACATTTTAATTTCCTCTTGTCTAATTGTGCAATTGACTCCATTTCTTCGAAGTGATTTTTCATAGCATGCTACCTGAAAAAGAATAAAGTTGTTTCAATGTTCCAATCATATTTTTTCAATTTCCATGTGAAACCAGCTTGTAAATGCTTCAGACTCGCATCAGTACTTTTCTAGAATTTTTCATAATTACCTACTTACCTCAAACTTTTTAGACTTTTATACTTTGATTTGCATTTAAAGCAGACGAAACTCTACACAGGTTTAGACAGTATGAAAATGTTGAAGAATTAGTATTTTCTCGCCAAGAAATCGAAAAGCATAAATAATCTATTCCTATTCATTTCGCGCTAATACAGACGGAAGGATGGAACGATAGCGCACGTTCTCCGTTATTGCACCGATTGCATTTATTCCTTGAATAATCATTTCACTGGATTAGGACTATTTATGAAGACTCAAACAATATGAGCAATGAAATAAATATCGAGATGATTACAAGTACATACATATATATGAATTGAAAACACATGTAAACGGTTAAAATATAATTTCTGAAGGATCTATTCATTCCGTTCTGAAATTCAAATTTGCCGCCATACAGCTTTTTCTCTGATTGGCTGATTCCAACCTGCATGTCCCTGTCTCTAGACGCATGTGCACCGAACATGTATTCGGAAGCAAAGCAAAAGCGTCAGGGTTTCGGCGCTATGCTTTCGCTTTGGAATGCAAGTTACAGAGTCCCACTGCTGCTCGATTTGAGGTTAAAACCATAGAACTAGACAGAAAACATATGTAAATATTTATTATTTTATGGTTGAAACCGAAACTAAACCGTATTTGTGTGAACGCCCCGGTTGATCTGTATTCCCTACACACGAATCCAAACCTGATAGAAACCTATTCGTGTCGAGGGAGTATTCGGTGCTGTACGGTTTCTATTCGGTACCGAATCTAAACCGGAGCACCGTTTCACACTTGTCGCCAGCGACCGAATTGAAACCGAAAACGAAACGAACCGAATGGAACCGTATGCATGTGAAACAAGCCTCAGAAATGCATGGCCCATGCATTTCTTGCATATAATTAGTGATATTAGTGTTCTGTGGTAAGCATCATTGGTTACAATGGTAAGCATCACCAGCATAGAAATATAATATAATCATATTATTATCGTATTATATTATCGAATTCCTGGGTCCTCACCTTTCACGGTAAAATTCTTCCGGATAAAATAGCGATCTTTGGTGTGATTAGACAAGTATCGTTATATGTTGGCCCAGTTGTGCAGTGTTATAACTGTTTAAGATATGGACACACCAGAACAAGTTGCAACTCCCCAGAAGCCTCTAAAAGGTGCAGAAATTGTGGAGACAAACACGATGAGCAGGAATGCCCCAGCTCTTCTAACCCCAAATGCCTGTTTTGCCATGGTGATCACGCCGCGACAGACAGAAACTGCCCGGAATTTAATAGACAGAAGCAAATTAACAACCTAATTGCACTGGAAAATATTTCCTACTATGAGGCAGTAAAATTAGTCCCAAAATCATATGCTAGCAATCCACACCACGAAGATCCCATAAATCCCATTTCCTGTCCAACTTCCTTTCCCCCCTTGGTCCGACAAGAAAATCGATACAATTCTCCCCAAGACGCTACCCTCATTTCAGTCCAAAACAGAGGCTCCCTTTTGTCATCTCATCAACCAAAGAACTCGTATGCAGTTCAGACAAAAAAAAGAAGACTCCCCCCATCCCCAGGCTACAACAGGGAGACACATGAAAACCAGCTTCTTCATTTGTCTCTCCCTCTCTCCCCAATTTTATCCCATAAACAGTCTTGCCCTCCTCCTCTCCCATCAACCAACCAAAAAAATCTTCTAACTGATGAAGACTTGATCAACTTAATCTCCCAGAGAGTCTCTAAAAATCTAAATTCTGAGTTTGTTAAGAGTCTTACGAATTTTTTAATGAATAATCAACTAATTTCGGCTTCAGTTTCCAACTTCTCCCTTACTAAAAGTAAATCCAATGATAATGTTTAGTCCCTATAAAATAGATAAAAATATATACACATATATTGCACTCCTCTTTTAACATATGATCCACCAGTCTACTCCCCTTTCTTTTTCTTTTTTTTAAATTTCAATGCTTAGAATTCTACAGTGGAACATTAGATCTATCTCTTCCAATAAGGATAACCTTAAATATTTTATAGAGGAGTATCACCCTAACGTAGTACTTCTTTCAGAATCTTGGCTAAAGAACGACCAAAATTTTCGGATTCGGGGCTTTAATACCCTGAGACAAGATAGAAATTCACGAGGAGGCGGTGTAGCCGCGCTCATAAGTGATAACCTGCTGTTCTCCGAAATAGACTTGAACCTCACGCCCCCCGATCAGGTCAACTTACATGGGTTTAAAGTGGACCACTTTACAATTGTTAGTATCTACTGCCCTCCAAACACTAACCTCCCCATGAAATTTTGGGACAGTTTAACCCAAATCCTCTCTCCTCCGTACCTCATCTGTGGAGATGTCAACGCTCAGAATCCCTTCTGGGGTTCTCATTCAGCCAATAGAAATGGAAACATCCTGGAACAATTTCTACAAACCAGGGACCCCTGCATACTTAATGATGGCTCCAGAACTAGAGTCTCTCCGCCAGACAAACCCAGTGCGCCAGACGTCACCTTGTGCTCCCCGGAAATTGGAGTAGATGCATTGTGGGAGGTTCTCCCGGACCCAGGGGGAAGTGACCACTATCCTATTTTGACTCAGATCTTAAACAGCTGCTTGAATGAAATGTCCCGACCCTATTTCTCGACCTCAAAATATAATACCAAGAAAGCCGATTGGACGTTGTTTCAGGAAATAATTACCCAAGACCTTAACTGTCAAGACATTTCAAATCTTGACGATATCCAAAGAATAATTGTGTCAGCGGCTAACCAAGCTATACCGATTAAAAATCACTCTAGAAAACACCCCAAATACCGAGTCCCTTGGTGGGATGATGAATTGGTTGCATGTATGAAAGATAGATCAGAAGCGTTTAGACTCTTTCGACTCAATCCTACAACAACCAATTATATAAATGCCAAAAGGATGCAAGCTGTTGCTAAAAGGAAAATAAAAGAAAAGAAGAAAACATCCTTCAGGGACTTCTGTCAAAATCTATCAATAAAGGATAGCAAAAGTCTATGGAGAGACATTAAAAGATTTCGTTCAGGCTTTTCTCCGCTTCCACAGGGTAGAGCTCCCCCATCATGTGGAAGAGAAATTCTATCCAGACTCTGTCCACCACACCCGTTAACATCACAGGTTACCGATAAACCTCCTCTGGGCAGTGATGGGCCCACTCCTTCCCATGGTTCAACCCCATTTGCTCCGTTCACTCTGTGCGAGCTCTTAAAAACCATCAACAGGAAAAAGGATTCTGCACCAGGTAAGGATGCTATATCCTATTCAATGCTGAAAAATCTCCCCTTGAAAGCCAAGCATGCTCTGCTTCAAATTTTCAATGAGCTGATTAAAAACCCCAACATCTCATCATCCCTCAAGGAAACTGTAATAATACCATTTCGTAAACCCGGAAAGCTCCCCCACGACCCAAACAGCTATCGGCCTATAGCGCTCACCTCTTGTCTCTTGAAAATTTTCGAATCCCTGTTGGCGGCTAGACTAGAGAGAGTATATGAATCGAACATCCCGATAAACGAGCCCCAATATGGTTTCCGAAAAGGTAAATCGATAAACGACGCTCTGGCAGATATAACAACCTCTATATACTCTTCATTTGTGATGAATGAGATATCATTGATAGTCTTCCTGGACATCAAACAGGCCTACGACTCGGTGAATTTTGATGTTCTGAAATGTGTACTGATGAGAGAGGGAATTCCCGTCCAGATAATCAATGTATTAAAAAACCTGATAGTGGGTAGAAGAGTCTTTCTGCTGGACCCCTGCTTCAACAAACTCATCGGCCCTGAAACGGCCCTCCTTGGTCTTGCCCAAGGATCTCCTGCTAGCTGTCTCCTGTTTAACCTTTTCGTTAAGGGTCTTTCCTCGTTCCTCAGCTCCCTGGGAATCGAGGTACTCCAATATGCAGACGACACGGCAATAATATCTTCCGGAAAAACCTTTAGAGAAGCCTTCCATAAAATGTCTGAAGCTTTGGCCCTGGTCGAGAAATGGATGAGGAGTAGGATCCTTGCCATTTCTGCGGAAAAATCCACAGCTATGTGTTTTCACAAAAGGAAAATCTTGGTGAACCTTCCTGCATTTCACATTTTTGGGAATGAAATTCCCTGGAAAACGACAGCTAAGTACCTTGGGGTTACTTTGCAGGTAAACCTTAATTGGTCTCTCCACATCGAGAAACTCTGCTCGAGAGCCAACAGAAATACCAACATTATGAAAACCCTGTGTCGCACATGGTGGGGGTCACACCCCCTAACTATGCTTACTATTTACAAAGCGATGGTTCTCCCCTACCTCGACTACGGATCTATGTTCTTGGGAAGGTGCTCCAAGGTTGCTCTATCACGACTGGACAGGGTCCAATATTCTGCCATCAGGATAGCTCTGGGATATATGAGGTCCACCCCAATTAACGTTCTCTTAGCAGAAAGCAAGGAGCTTCCCCTCTCCTATCGTCGATCCTGGTTGGCTGTCAAATTTGTGTCGAAGATGTCCAGAACATCTCCCAATCCCCTTCTCCAAAAGCTATCGCAACTTTCATCCTGGCGCCATGCCTGGGCTAGCAGATCTGTTCCTCCAATATTGGAAGCTCTCAATATGCTTCCACTAGCCGATTCCTTCTTTTCCTCTCACTGCCTTCCCTGTTTCCTTTTTCCTTTGTCCGTCCACTACTTTGACGTCCCTTTTCACTCGCTAAACCTCCACAAAACAGACTTGGACAACTCCCATCAGTTTACCAAAAAATGCAGAGATACGTTCCCCAATTACTCCTGGCTATTTACTGATGCCTCGAAGTCATCGGACCGGGTTGGTATTGGAGTATACAACCCTGAAGGAATATCCTACAGCAGTAGAGTACCCTCACACCTTTCGATAGCATCCGCAGAACTCCTCGCGATTGATGCAGCCCTATCTATGACCAGCGGAATAAATAATGATAAAATCCTTATAATTACTGACTCCAAATCTGCCCTCGAAAAAATTAAAAACTGGCTCCCCCACTCTAACAATGACCACCTGACCCTTTCCATCCGAAGTAAAATCATGACCCTCTCCCAGTCCAATCGCAAAATCAGATTTGTTTGGGTTCCCAGCCATACAAACATCTTCGGTAATGATCGGGCAGATTATCTAGCTAAAGAAGGCAGCAAAAAGGCCCATGCTCGTTCCATCAAAGGAGACATAAAAGAATATTGGCCCACCTTTAAACGTAACATATGGGAGAAGTGGAAGACGGAATGGAGGCAGACATCACTTTCCAGAGGTCACCTATATTCGACCATGATTAGTTTGGATCGTTTTCATGGATCTCCATGGTTTCGATCATTTGATCTCCCTAGAGGTAACCTTACAACCATTGCTAGGCTCAGAGCAGGTCACTGTTGCTCACCGGCCCACCTGGCCAAGATTCATGTCAAAGATGATGACCTTTGTGAGTGTGGAGAGAGAGGAGATTTACAGCACATTTTTTTCTCGTGCTCTCTGAATGCCCAAAAATGTAAACACCTATATGACGACCTTTCTAAGGTGTCTCATAATTTTCCCTTCCCACTCAACATACAAGATCTGATTTTTTCTGAGAACCCATTAATTTACAAATCACTCTACGGTTTTTTGAATTCATGTGGATATAAGTTGTGATGTGGGTAACCCCAATGTAATAATCCATCCCCCTTCCAGTTTACCTTGTGGTGTCTCTATTGTCAACCCTCCCATCCCTGAGCTGATAGACATCAACCTCGAATAAAATCTGTGAATGCTGTTGAAGTTGAAACCAATCCTGATATGTTCAATGTGTAGATGGCCCTGCTGCCAAGCACAGTAAAAGAAGAAGAAGAAGAAGAAGATATTATATTTCTATGATCGCCAGTAGCACAGACCACAGAATATACCCTAAGGTATATAGACCATTTCCAGTCAGCTGTTTTTGACAACATCAAAACACGTGCTGAGGGGCAACCATACTTCATTTTCCCTTTGCCAAGTATAGAAAATGCACATATAAGTTGTGCTGTAAAGGCTTTTATGTGATTTTTGTTGATTATTTCTGGAAGAATGTCTCTTAGGGATATTATGAATCACTCAGCAGTGATGGGAATGAGCGCTATCTACAAAAAATGGCAGTTATTGATGATATTGACCCGTACACCATGAAAGACTGCGATCTCTCAAAAAACGTCTACAAACCTACAAAGTACAAATTTAATGAATCTGGTATTGTGCAGGAGGGTTTGGCTGAACTGATCAATCTGGTGCTTTTGTTGCTTTGGGAAAGGTAAGATTAATACCACTAGTTTTCAAAATGAAGTGTAACAGAGCATTATTGTTGTATTCCATCAGAACAATACATATTTGCAGTGATTCATTATTAATTTTGTTTTAGGAGAAACAATCCCTGAAACTTCTAGTAAAACCAATGAATTTATGCTTAGTTGTTTTCGAAAACAATGACATCTGTGCCCATTGCGTCTGTATGGCTGGTTCGAGTACGGTATGCAGCCACCATATACGTATTAGATATATACCATAGACAAGATATACTATAGATGGGCCACTCTAACCATATTTCGGTTCCTTGCTACACTAGCGGTGCCGGACGGGAATTATTTGAAGTTCGAACGAGCGGGAAATTCAAATATATCTCCCATATATCCTATATTCTATTACATTGGTCCATAACACTGCCAAACACAAAGTTGACGAATTATCGTCAATCTGGCATTTGACAATGTTTTTGGAACAATGGTTTTCGCTGTAATCGAAAGAAAACAAATGAAATCCCAAAACTCTCTTTATTAAAATTATATTCAGATTCATGAATTTAAGTTCAACATTTCATGTGAATTAATGTACATGTATATTAGAAATAGAAAGAATATCAAAATTAAAAAATACATTTGGCATGAAAATAAAATTTAGTGTGACATATTTGAAAAAACAATTATATAGCTTATGCGAGAAAAACTTTCTTCAATAAAATTATCCTTATATACTTTCAAATTTGAAGGAGCAATTCAATGTTGTCAATATTCACAATATTCATTTGGGAAAAAAAATAAATGTGAAACATAATATAAAAAATTCGAAAATAACAGACATTTGGCCAAATTGATAAGCACTCTGTTCCGAGGAACAAGAGTGTCAAAACAGATAGCATTATATACAACGTAATGTGGAAAACATTTTCTACATGAAAATCATCCCTAATCCATACCTTTGAATATGAAAGAGCGGTTGAATAAATGGCTGCCTTAATTCCAATATTCATTTACAAGGACAAAATCCAATGTGAAATATAGTAAAAAAAAAATATCATTATGCACAACATAATGTGGAAATATATTCTACTCCAATATACATTTAGAAGGACAGAATCAAATTAGAAATATAATATAATAAAAAAATTGATATCATTATGCACAACATAATGGGAAAAACATTTTGTACGTGAAATTCACCCAGTTGTTTCTCTATATATAGCCTATTTATAGCAGCTACATTTGCAAAACCTTGATCACAAATAAGTGCCACGACATGAGCTTGTTGTGTTCATCAAGTGTCCGAAAGAATGGCATGCATAACCTAGCTCTTTGACTACTAATTTCAGGCCTTTATTCTTTTCAACAATCCTTCTTATTTTGCGGTCAATACAGTTTAAATTTTATATATTTCCATAGCCTCTGGGGAGAGCTGGGAGAGTCTTCCTTTCCTACATCCCCTTCTCGTTTTTCCTGAAAAGAAATTATAACAATTCAATTTTATATATTCATTTTATAATAGTACATAAAATAAGTTACGTGGGGTAGCAAGCATTTGTGGTTCCACTTCGGCCACATATCGAACTTCTTGGACATCCAGGAATATACATGCATATTCATGCAAATCATCAAGGATTTTATATCATGGATAATATCAACATATATATCATATTGAAATTTACAACTTTAAATGAAATAATATCAATAAATGGAAATCTTAAAAGAACGTGAAGTTCCTGCTTGCTTTCGAATGGAACTACTTTTTTCTACAATGGCATGTGGATCTAGTAATAGGAATTCAAATATCAAAGAATTATACGAGGACGCATATCAAATTTTCAAGTCATATGAAAGCAGACATTCATAAAGACTTCAGGTTTTTAAAATCTGCATATTTAACTGAGATTATGTGCAAGCTCCTGCAACTATTATCATTCAAGATATGAACAATATAATGAAAAAATTCCATTTACCTTGTATTCCAACATCCATTGGCAAGCATAACGAAGGAATGACACCAGGTGGTATAACAACTTGCACCCTGATATTTGTTATAAATTCGGACGGATTGAAATAGCTGGAACAAATGTCGTGGTGTTCTTAGATTAATAAATTAGCTTTAGCAATCAAGTCCAAGCGTCCTGTTCCTTCTAGCCATATCCGCTGAAAACGATGATATAAAAGTTTTTTGGACATATCAAAATATCAATAAAGTAGGTTAATAATTAAGTACTTTATTGCTCATATATACAAACACTAACCCCACAACAAATAAACAATCGTATGCAGGTCAAAAAAAGAGATTTAATATGTATGTTCCATTTTCTATTCACTATTTTGTTCTTGTTTTTGTATAAGTAATTTTAGTGGGTATTTTCTGGCCCTTTGGTCAATATCGTCTTGATGAAACAGATTCAAAGCATCTTGTGATTCCTTTAGTCGATTGAAATAGTTTTTATGCAGTGAGCAATAAAGTACTAAGAATACCTAAACCTAAAAAGGACATACCTTATCATCTTTCGGAAGCCTGTGCAACTTACTCACTTTACTTGTATTCTTACAGTTTTTTACCGAACATCAAACATTGATATTCGAAAAAGTTTATTTTACAACACACGGATTTCACCAAAACTATGCAAAAGTACAAACAAACGGGCCAGTAGCAGTAGCGGACAGCTGATAACGTATCACGTGGTGTCATCACGTGATCCACAAATCGCGAAGGCAGAGACATCCTCAAAATGACTGGAATTATTCGAACTATTTCCACGGACCAGACTTTAGTGAGAGAGTTTCCACCCCATGATATATACCGCGTATGTCGAATAAAAGTTGAAGCTTCCTCAGATAGCCATGAAATTCCGAAATCATGTCCCTAAACTACTTCTGCGCATGCGCGAAAGTCGTTGGCCGAAATTTATAGGTTAACGTTAATTGTTGTCATATTTGAATCCCATTATTTGATTGATTCATTGATGTCTTCCTGTTTTGTTTAGTTTTTGTGAATTTTTAATGTGGTTTGTGAAGTTTTACTGGTAGTTTGGACCATATAATGAGAGGAAGAAGATGTTTCGCTTCTGGAAAGGGCTCAAAGGATGTATTGTTACAGAAGCGAATAAATATTTCGTGAAGAAACATACTGTAACAGCCTTTATGATGAATTTGCAGTTTGCAGTACAGCAAGAGCAGTTTGATATGAACATGGATGTTTTTAATATGAAAAGTTTTTCAATTTAGATCTTCATTAAATTTACGAAGCGACATCGATCGATTGTTGAGCAATTTTAGGAACGAAATAGTCTCGGGTTGTGTTTTGAATTTACATATTTGGAGAGGACAATTGTAGGAGTTGTTATTTGTGGAGGAGGACTATAATAATAATATAGGCTTATTTAGCACTTGGCTATTCACATAATCTTTATAATTCACGTACAATTTCACTTTGAACTACGGAAATAATTGTTTAGTCTCCTAATCGCTTGAAACAGAATACTATTCCAGTGATTTCCGAATAATAGTTTTTTTAACATCAATTATACAATTCATATTTGTTTATTTGTGAAATTATAATAATATTATATATGAAAATGGCATTTAAGAGAAGATAAGTAAATTCTCCTGAATTGATGACGATGACAGTGTAGAAAAGGCACAATAGAATGGTAAAGTTCATTTCAATATATTTTAAATACTATTTTAATATTGAAACAATATTTTGTTTTTGTACCAATTCCCTAAAAAATTAAACCAAAATGCTACTTGCAATTTTACTGTTGAAGCATCAACTTCATATTCTAATTTGGTTGAGTTGAAATAGTTGTGAAGCTAATTCAAATGCTTTTTAGCTTTATTGAAGACAAATTTGTTTCAAGCCAATTATCATTATTAGGAGCTTTGCGATTCACCTATTTATTGATAGTTTTTTCAATTAACTTGTGGAAGAAGCAACTTCATCCTCTAATTTTAGTAAGTTAAAAAAGTTACATTATGGAGAAGATACAAATGTAGTAATTAAATCAATTAGCTCTATTGTAGACAAATTTGTTTTGAAAAAAATATATATTTAAATTTTATTGACTGATAGAGGTTCTATCTTTCTTTTCTATTTTATTTTTAGACTATAAAGGTATTTTGAAATTGAAATTAATTTTTTGTGTGTTAGTATCTTGTTGTTCATTAAAACTGAAATTAATCTATTAAATGGTTTCTTTCTGGGTTTTCTCTCCCGAACTCTGAAAAATATCTATAAAATAAAAAAATTATGATTTTGTGAATTGCTCCAATGATGAAACAACTATTTCATAACGTATCAGAGTCTATATCAGACTCCTTCGTCAGACAATTCTCGAATTTCAGAATAGCTACCAACAAAAAATAATTCTGAAGATTTTTGTTAAGTGTCTGATATAAACTCTGAAACGTTACAAAATAGTTGTTTCATCTTTAATGTCATTTCGTTATTGTTTGTTAGGCAACATTGTTCGATAGATTCAGATTGCTTCTGACAATTATCTTGTGTTTCTTACGCAGAAGAAATTATAGGTACTCGTATTGAAGCGACTTCTTTCTTCTTCTTTTATTCAAAACTGAACCTCAATCCAAAGAAACCAAATATTATATATATTTATATGTAGATAATCAACTCGCTCATGCTCTTCGAGAGCTTATAAGGGGTCTCCTTGGGAAAGACTTAGGAGGATCAGTATAATAATCATAATAATAATTATGGGCTTCTGACAAAGTAGTATCAGTTATATCTTTTGTAACTGATATTGTTTTGTCAGCAATTAACTACATGAATAATCATTGGAGTAACCTCTTCGTTTTTTGTCGAATCCATATTGAAGCAAGAAATGCCCATCAATATTTTAAATTTCAGCTAATTTTGTAAACAAATTCAATATTTACAAATCACAACACTCATGGGGTGACAGGGTTTTTTTGCTGAGGTTTTTCCCTAAGCTCTTGTATCATGCGTCGATTTGTATGGTTTCCCGTTACACGAACCTCTGCACACACTTATAAAGCTCTCAATCAAAAGAATATTATACTGGAGTAAATAAAGAACCAAAAATAATATATTTCAATGTATATTAATGTATGATTATTAACATAATACATAATTATATACAAATTGAAATCAATAAATGGTATTCTAAAAAATGGAGTTTTACATTTCATATTATTAAAGCCTAGAGAATCTTCTACTGGCAGATCACTGGAAGTATAAATTTATATGAATAACTATATTTTTTATTTCTTCGGGATTGTGTCCCTATCCAAGACCTTATAAAAAAATAAAGAACAAATCTTCAAAGAAGGAGAAGGAATTTTCAGAAGAAATGGTAAAATTTCCGTTGACCCTCCAATTTTATTCCTCTAAAGTCTAAAGCATACAACTATCTACGAAGAACATGGAAAAATGGTCTCATCCATTGACGTTACGCTCATGGTATAATGTAGTCTCTGGAAAGCTAGGTTTTAATGGCAGTTGGAAACTTCCCTTGAGTTATTTTCTAATAAAAAGTCTTGGTGCTAATCAATGGGCAAAGTTGTTGTTGAAATGTTTCAACTACTTTATGAAACGAAAGCTCACATCAACTTCGTCACATTTGAAGCAGCTGAATCGAATTTGGCAATGTGTTCACGCCCTGTTGGCAATTTTGATTCATTTTCATACAATTTTAAACCACATATAATCAGCCCATTTTCCAAAGAAAAAATTCTATATTTTTATATGCTTGCCACATGGTCGAATTGATAAGGAATATTCTAGGGGCCTGTAAAATTCTGTCCCAAAATAATAGAATCATCAATTGGGCTTATTTTGGTCGCTTGGTAAGCATCCAGAACAGGGAAGGTTTGCATGTTGCAAATAAAATTGGGATGAAGAATATCAATTTCACTCAGAATAAGATGTCAGTGGAATTAGCAGCTCAGATATTGAGCAACAGCGTTGCAAATGCATTCTAATTTTGTTTGCAAAAGTATGAAGGAAGTGAGGCAGCTATAGAATTTTGCATGATGCATTCGATATTTTGAATGTAAAAAATAAATTTACAAGAAACCAGTAGCGTCTGCCCCTACAATGTAGAATGAAGTCAGGGATACATGAAGTCTATATGGAAAACTGGCCCATTGGGTATAATTATAGATCTGCAAAATATGATATTATTTGAAATTTTACAACAAAAAAAGTTGATAATCTACTGACATTCAAACTAGCTCAAGATTCCATAGAAAGAGAGATCTCAAGATTCCTTGAAATTTTGCAAGCTTCTTTACGATGGATAAAAAGTCAAGAATCTATTGAGGATGAGGAAGATATACTTGTTAGTGAATTTCAGCACGATTATTTGAGGACTATGTGGTCATTAGCAGCTTTTGTTGAAAATCATCAAAAAGAACTGCTATCATACCATCTGATGGAAGGTTGTCCAGGTGGTCGAGGTGTGTTTGGTCATCTCTTAATCCTGTCAAATCCAAGGCTGTATCATTGGTTCTAGGAGCACTTTGTTTTTTACCCAAGCAGGTCGCTGGCCTCACTTGGAACCTTCCTCTTTTATCAAGGCTTGGGACCGGCTATGAAGTCACTGAGCTACTCGATCCACCAGCTCCTAACATAGGCAGAGTTGAAAATATTGTGCATAATATCATAGACTTCCTCGTGGCAAATTTAATTAAGACATGTTACATGTCAGACTTGCATTGGAATTTAATACCAATAAATATTGCAAACCATACAAAATCATCTGTATTGAAAAATAGAGGGCCATATTTGTTTCCACCTTCAGACAGGATACATATATGCCAAATAACAGAGAGTTATTCGAACAAATAAAGGAATCTAATAAACCAAATCAAATATAGTCAATTCTTTAATTAATCCTGTATTCAGAGCTGTTAACTTAACGGTTCTTTTCAATTCAACCATATAACTAATCAAGATATTTTTGAAATCCATAGAATGAATTTGGATAAACAAGTCTTGAGAAAACCCATGAAAAAGCTGTCTTTGGGGAATGAATAAACCTCCCAAAAGATTGTTCAATCAATGATTGATACTGATACTATGAATAATATAACTCTTACTGAACTTGGAACTGTAAATGGCCACGGACAGACCATATTTCTACTCATTTTGCTAAGAATGTAGTGAAATGGAATTTTATTTACCCGTTGTTGTTATGTTGATTCAACATGTGGTAATGCTATCTTGTTTATTCTCATTGGTATTTCTATTACTAGAGTACCGCATGTATATAGTGCGTTTCACTGACTAGACACCAAATGTCAGACGAAAATATTCATATATCCAAAGCCATAACTAGTGCATCAAAATTCAGAATGTTTTTAATTACTAACCACATATAAGGACATATATCTTCCTCATGCAAAAAATTCTATCCGCCTGTTGGCACAACGGATTGGAAGATTAGTTCGAGTATAAATTCTACATCATTCTCCCATTATTTTCTACAAAACATTGCTGAGCAAGAAAAAAAATGGAGAACTTTTTTCAATGCTGACCTGTTTTTTGCACAAACTGCTGAATGGTCACTTGCATTGTGGGAACTTGTTGAGCTTTATTTTCTTTAACGTACCAAGTCGATTCACCAGACACTTAACCACTTTTCGTACATAGTTACATAGAAGTAACTATGGCTCTAATTTTATTCTACACGTTCCCTTACTATGACCAACAATCGTAAATCGTTCTATGGATATCTTTTCACAAACAATGGACACCTTCAGAAAAGCCATGTTCTCTTGTATCTCTGGAAATTTAACTGTCATAACTTTCTTTTGCTTAGTTATAAGTTTAAAGAGGGTTTCCCGTGTAGCATATGCTGTATGTATCTGAAAAAATAAATAAACTCTTTTCAAGTCCATGTCATTTTATTCAGAATGGTTTATTACGTAGTTGTATCGGTCTACATTCAACATGAACAAG
Organism: Halyzia sedecimguttata; assembly: GCA_937662695.2. Classification (NCBI taxonomy): domain Eukaryota; kingdom Metazoa; phylum Arthropoda; class Insecta; order Coleoptera; family Coccinellidae; genus Halyzia; species Halyzia sedecimguttata. Next base: position 35,834,202 of record OW569412.2, read on the forward strand.
CTTTCCAAAGCAAAAAGACTTCACGTCAGTGCTTTTAAGGACACCGGTCTTTTATATAGTTTTTAATATTCTATTTTCCAAAATCTTTCTTCGTCTGCTTCGAACAATAAGAATAAACTCATAAAAATAATATTAAGTATTTCCATTTCCTAGATTAAGGTACTGACCAGCCCTTATATATGTTAACGTTTTGATGTAGAATCTTCATTAGAATTTTCCCAAGTGGCATAGGAGAGTAATTATCTAGGCTTATAGTTTTTAATCTACAAGTAAAAAAAGTTTGAGTATTCAGTAAAACATTCCTGTTGCTTGAAACATGCTAATTATATCCAAAACAAGTAGTTCAAAATGAATGCAAATCATAATGTATTGGCAAAAAGGAATAATGAATGATTTACTGTCACACGAAAGTTTTCACAATACGTACCAAAAGTTTTATATGTTCAATAGCAAGAAAGTATGTTTACATAAAATTTTCCAGACTTCTCGGATATTTTGTATTTCTATCCAATTGTTTGATGCATAGTTAGATAAAAAACTCATTTATATATAAGCCTTATGTGAAAATTCCTTCTCGAGTTTCAGAGAGCCAAAGTCAAGGTAATGTAGAATCCATTCGGACTACTACCGATAAACAGGTTTGCACTTCCAAATTGACTGTCAGGAAGATTTTTATTCGATCTAGGTCACTACTTTGTGAAATTAGCGAGAGAACACAATTTTGGAACCAGATTTCTCACATTTCGGAAAACACATTACATATCTCGTTTTGACGTTTTCAAATATTCGAATAAGATTTGTTGGTTATGTTTTCAAATCATTTTGACATACTGTGCGCATGCGCAGTAGCGTTGTAGGGACATGACCTTGAATTGCTCGAGCTTCAATTTTAAGGACGGAATGTTCTGACGTACGCAGTATATGTCTATTAGGTATATGATGGCAGCCACATAGCAGCTATATTATTCTACCTGGTGTTTCGTCCCTAAGATGTACTGTCCCTTCTATATATAAAATGTCGACATGTTGAAAATCAAGGATATATATATGAAAAACACTGACACAGGCAACGGAATTGACCGATAAATAATTACACGATATGCAGCAATTGCTCGTTCAATAGAGCCATTTGTTCTGCTGGCTACTCTTCTATAACTTACAAAGAAGATGCATTGAAAGTTTCCTACAAACAAATACCAGAAGCTTGCGAAGCCATTGAAATTCACAATGATATTGTTGCAAATGACCAATTGGTGAATAGCTTATATGATCCAATAACAGATGTGGAAGAATCTCCTCTTCAAAATTTGAAGGATCAAATTGAAAAAACATCGAGAAGCTTCCATTAACACTCCTAAAAAGTAATTGCTATCCACGAAAGATGGTACGGATACCTTGAGGGGTGAATTTATCATTCAAATGTAATTTATTATCAATTAAGGTATTTATTAATTGTAAATGTCTGAAAATTTAATAACAATTATTACTGTTTCAATCTTGTTTTCTTTATTTTATATTGAATGTCTGATAATTAGTTGTGAAACACCTTTCCATTGGGTCATCTTCCGTATTTGTGGCCACGTTACTACTTGATGTATCACATCTTAACACTCTTATAACCAAGGATTTGGGTTGGAATCCAATCAAGATCGTTTTCATCCTGTAATATGGAAGATTCGCCTTCAAATATAAAACAAATTTGAGCTTCTTTCCAGACAACTTTCCTCTTTTCAAGCTTCCTATTCACCATTCCCATGGAAGACTTGACAATCGATTTACATCATCTTCTCTATTTTTTAACTCCGCCGGAATTCTAAAAAATGTAGCCTGGTACCTTTCTGCTCACATAGAGTGTTTTATATTAATTAAATGAGGTTTTAATTAATAAGAATGTTTATTTCCAATAACAAGCATGGACAATCTACATTACAACTATAACTCAGTTCCTAGACATGTGTTACTCGTCTCTGTGGCATACGCGGGAAGGTGCCCTTTTATTCAGCTTGTCAAATGTCAAGAGATAAATATATATCTGGATGGCCTCAGCCTATATAACATAATATTAAACATCCTTCCCTTTAAAGATCCAACTTAACAGGTTTTTTAATGATTCTACCAGATTTAGATCTAGTTACAAAGTCAGAATCAGTATTACATTCAATTTCAGGTACTTTTGTGTATGAACCAGAAACAGTTTGATCCAAGTTGGTTTCACAAAACTCTTCATTATTTAATTGTTGAACCATTTCGTTATTCGATGGCTTTATATCAACTCTGTTTCTCCTCAACACATTTCCTGCACTATCTATTACATTATAAGATCGTTTGTTTTCGTTCTGATCCAATATTTTTGCTGACTCCCACACTTTTCTACCATGATCGTACATAATCACATTTTGACCATCTTCCAATGGCTTCAAATCATTTGAATTTTTATCATAATATTGTTTAGATTTAAGTCTTTTAGTCTCCAATTTATTAATTACGTTTTGGCAAATCCGCGGTTGCAACAATTCATTTGCAATTGGAACCTTGGTCTTGCATACCCTCGAGTTCAGAAGCTGGGATGGGGTATAGTTCATGTATTTTAAAGGGGAATTTCTATAATTCAACAATGCGGAATATATATCCTTGCCTTCGTCTAACGATTTTTTGAGCATATTTTTTGCAATTCCCACAGATTTCTCAGCTAAGCCATTTGAACGAGGGTAGTGGGGGCTTCTGAACACAAGACCAAAATTCCATTCTTTTGCACAATCTAAACATTTTCTACTATTAAATGGAATATTATCAGCTACTACTTTGTCTGGTGTGCCAAAACGTGCAAATATATCTTTAAATTTTTCTATTACGGATTCAGCACTTTTGTCCTTTAAAATCAAAAGTTCCAACCAATTTGAATATGAGTCGTATATGGTTAAATAAGACTTATCAGCATATGTGAAAATATCGGTGCCTACTATCTGCCATGGTCTTGTTGCCAAAGGCAATTGTTGAAGTGATTCTTTGCACTGTTTTCTTGAATATTTTTCACAAATTTTACAACATTTGATGAATGATTCAATATCAGCTGCTTGACCAGGCCAATAAAAAATTAATCTTGTCCTGCATTTAGTCTTTTCTACTCCTAGGTGGCCTTCATGGATTATCTTTAACATTTCATTTCTTAAGACTAAGGGTACAATTAATTTATGTTCTAAAAATAACAATCCATTACAATAAAAGATTTTTTCTCTGAGTTTATAATAGCTTTTTACTATATCAGGAATTTTATGTTTCTTAATTGGCCAACCTTCATTCACATATTTAATAACTACGTTTAATTGTGGATCTTTAGATGTTTCGATTCTAAATTGTTCCTTTCGTTCTTCTGACATTGGTACGGACCTCTCAATTGAATGAACGACATAATCTATTTGACAGTCACTATTTTCGTTCTGTTCTTCAATAAATGCTCTAGACAAAGCGTCAGAGACATACATTTCTTTACCAGGCTTGTATTGTACACTAAGATTATAATTTAAAAGTTTTAATCGCATTCTCTGCAATCTTGGAGACAATGCTTGCAGTTCTTTCCGAAAAATACTTTCCAGTGGCTTGTGATCACTAAAAATTCTTATGTTTAACCCATACACAAACAAATGGAATTTCTTTACTCCGAATAGTATCGCCAGCATTTCTTTCTCGATCTGCGCGTACTTTTGCTCTGTTTTTGTCAGACTTCTTGATGCAAACGCAACGACATGGCCTTCTTGTGATAGGCAAGCGCCAAGGCCATCTTTTGATGCATCAACTTCTAATGTAACTTCTTTTTCAGGATTAAAAAATTGAAGTACAGGAGGATTCGTGATCAATGTTTTCAATTGTTTCATCGCTAAATCGTGATTCACGTTCCAGTGCCACTGAACATCTTCTCGACTTAAATATCTTAATGGGGCGGTGATTGCCGATAGATTTGGTATAAATTTGCCAATAAACTTCACCATTCCCAGAAATCTCATTAATTGCTTTCTATCTACAGGATTTTTCATATCCACAATTGACTTAATATAATTTTCATTAATACTTATTCCATCTTGTGAAAAGACTTGTCCTAAAAACTTAACAGATGTTTGCTTGAATTGAATCTTAGCTTTATTGAATTTAACATTATATTTAGCCGCTCTATTCAAAACAATTCTTAGATTCCGATCGTGTACTTCCTCAGTTTCTCCCGTGACTATTAAGTCATCAAAATAAAGACCAACACCATTTATGTCTCCAAATAATTCATAATTCTTTTTCTGAAACACTTCAGGAGCTGATGATATGCCAAATGGCATTCTCAGAAACTTATATCTCCCGAAGGGTGTTCCAAAACTACATAACTCTGCACTGGAGGCATCTAACTCAATTTGCCAATATCCGTCACGCATATCCAGAACTGTGAAATATTTTTTTCCTGATAGTTTAGACGCAATTTCCTCAACCGATGGGATTAAGAAATGCTCCCTTCTAATCGCTTCATTAAGATGTTTAGGATCTAAGCATAATCTAATATCTCCGTTTCTTTTTTCAACTATGACTAGTGGACTTAACCAATCCGTTGGCTTATCTAACCTTTTAATTATGCATTTATTTTCAAGTTCTTCAAGTTTTTCTTTTAATTTATCGTGAAGTATTCGTGGAATTCTTCTTATTGGCACAACTTTAGGTATAGCATCCGATTTTAATGAAATGTGATGTCGTGAAGGAAACCTACCCAATCCTTCAAAGACTTGAGGAAATTCCTTCACTGCATCTTCCACACTTTTAATCACCATCCTCTGTGCATCTTCAACTCTAACTTGATCTACTCTTTTAACTAAATTTAATCGAATACAATCTTGCAAGCCTAGTAAAGGAACTTGATTTTTAGCATCTACTATAACAAATAAAACTTTTTTCATTATGTTTCCAACCATACAAGTGAGCTCTACCTCACCAACTGTTTCTAATTTGAATTTTGAGCTACCATAAGATATCAAAGAAATATTAGACTTGTCTAACTTCTTCACCAAATCAATTGATTTCAAAATATTGTATGGAATTATTGATACCTCAGCCCCTGTATCTAACTTAAAATCTATACAATTATTATTGACAATTACCGACTTTATCCAACTTCTTTCTTGCCTCAGGGTGTTCTTCCTTACAGCATTAATGAAGAATTCTTCCTCGCTTTCTTCAGACTTCTCTTCTTCTTGTCTTACTTGGTGCACCTTCTTCTTGTTCTTCTTATTATCTTCTTGAGTATCACTTCTGCACACTCGAGCAAAATGGTTCTTTCCTTTGCACTTTGCACATGTTTTTCTGAATGCTGGACACTGTTTCCTTTCATGCTTGTATCCGCAATAGTCACAATTATTCTTACTTGCTTTAACTGCACTCACTGCAGTGTTCTCACTTTGCAGTACCTTCAGTTGCTGCTTACTCACTTCTCTTGCTTTACATATGTCAATGGCTTTGTGGAGAACTAACTCAGGTTCTCTCAATAGCTTCTCTTGTATGCACTTATCATATATTCCGAAGACAATTCTATCTCTAATCATTTCTTCTGGCTTACTGTATCCTGTCGTTTTCACTGCAGTTCTCAAATCCGTGAGGAAGCTATCAAAACTTTGTCCTTCCTTTTGAACAATACTATTAAACAAGAACCTTTCATAAATTTCATTTTTCTTCGGTTCGCAGTGCTCGTTGAACTGCTTCAGTACGTTCTCCAAAGATCTATTACTGGCTGACAATGGTGAAAATGTATTGAACAAATCAAGACCATCATCTCCTATTATATTTAATAGGATGGCTATTTTCCTCTCTTCACCTTCTTTATTCAGACCACATGCATCCATAAAATTGTTAAACTTCTGGTGGAACTTACGCCAGTTATCTGCTATGTTTCCATCCAAATTGAGAGCTTCTGGTGGTTTGAAATAGTTTTCCATCCTGATAATTTATAATAGTCTTCCTCTTCTAGAGCGTAGAACACGTGCTAATCTGACCTCACTTGCTGATCCAATGTGTCTAAACTCCCTTACTAGCCAGATTCTTTTACACAATCACACCTGACACCATGTTTTATATTAATTAAATGAGGTTTTAATTAATAAGAATGTTTATTTCCAATAACAAGCATGGACAATCTACATTACAACTATAACTCAGTTCCTAGACATGTGTTACTCGTCTCTGTGGCATACGCGGGAAGGTGCCCTTTTATTCAGCTTGTCAAATGTCAAGAGATAAATATATATCTGGATGGCCTCAGCCTATATAACATAATATTAAACATAGAGCAGCCCACAAGTCAACAAATCGAAGGCATCTTATCAAAAACTTGCAATAAAATGAGTATAAACTCCATGTAAACAAATAGCGACTAACGTTTATGTGCCCCTCAAGGAATCTAACTGACAGCTGTGACGTCACTTGGAAATGGTCTATTCTGTGGCCAGTAGTGTTGTCACAGAATTGAGAATATATCGTTATGTTCTGTGAGTGTTGTGACTTGTGAGTGTGGAAAATTTCTTAAATACTCCTCTGATAAATACTGAAAAATATCCGATAATTATCATCGCTTCTAAAAACAGTCGACATTTAGAGTTTTTTAGTATTTATCGACATTTATAGAAAATGTCTGGATAAATATCATAAATTTCTTTCCTACTTAAAATTGTCTGTCAGTTTTCCTTTTTGTCTGATATTTCTGCTTCTTCTATCCTTTATTTGAGCCTGGCTTATCACCATCTATCTACGAACTTAGTTATCTGTGCTACGTATCTACAGCTACACATCAAAATCAAACAAACAATAAAAATAAAATAAACAAACAGGAGTCTGTGTTGTTGATGCTGAATTAGAAAGGCGCGCAGGGTAGTTTATTTTCGTTATACCTACTAAACCAAGGATTATTTTATTTGATTTAATTGAGGTATGAATTATTTAATTAATACTCATTGCTCAAAACAGTAAATTGAAAAAACAAATTGTTCTAGTTTCCAGTTACTTTACGACCTAACATTAATGAAGAAAAAAGGACAGGTTTGGTCTTTTTATAAGAAGATGGATGAAAAGCACGCAAAGTGTAAATTTTGTGAAGCTGTTTATTTTAATAATGCTGGGAGAATGACAAGACACTTGTTGACTTGTCTTCACTGTCCGTCCTATGTGAAAACGAAATTTAAAACTATTCCTGAAAATAATTTAATTAGGGGCACCAAGAATTTAGGTTCTACATCTTTTGAGGAAACAGATTCGGTAAATCCCAGGTCTTCAGTGTTAGAATTAGAAACCCCAACAACCTCTAATTCAAATTTTAAATCATTTTTGGATTCAGTGAGCAGTAAACAACAAGTAATTATATCTACATAATTTTTGCTGACAATACTAACTCTGAACTATGGCAAACATTTCATATTGTAGATTCATATATAATCATTTGTTTTGTTTATTTTAGGATTCACTCACCAAAAAATTGGCTCTAGCAATATACTGCAGTAGTTCCCCGTTGTCAATAGTAGAGAATCCTCATTGGAGAAATTTTTTCAGAGAATTAAGACCATCGTTCACACTGCCAAGTAGATATCAACTATCGCACAAACTTCTAGAAGAGCAGTATATAAAAATTCTCAATTTGGTAGAAAATAAAATCAACGATAGCTTAAATTTGTCTCTGCAGTGTGATGGATGGACTAATTTAAGGTATAAAAGCCATTTAGGAAATGATTTCACAATTTTATTTCGAACAAATTACTAATTGTCAATTAATTTTTAGAAATGAAGGAATAATAAATTTTGTGATTACCTGTCCGGTCCCAGTTTTTATTGATTCTATTGAAACGGAAAGTAACAGGCTTACAGGAGAATATATTAGTACCTTGATGAAGAAATATTTGGACCAATTTAATGTTAATAAATTTTTGTGTATTGTTACTGACAATGCAATGAATATGGTTCGGGCTACAAATATATTGAAAGAAAGTTACCCCCACCTGGAAAGCCATGGTTGCCTAGCTCATACGTTACATTTATTATGTGAAGACATTCTGAAAAGAGAAACAATCCTCTCCTCTATAAATACAATAAAAAATATTATAAAGGTATTTCATGGACATATATTAAGCGCAGAATTCACAAAACTTAAGAAGGAAATGAAAATCAATGCTTCACTTACTTTACCTTGTGCAACTAGATGGTGCTCAATAGTGACTTGCCTAGAAAATATTAAAAAGCTTGAATTTGTTTTGAAAAGATTGAGTATCGAGCCTGATTTTCAGTCTAAGATTTCTTATATAATTAGTCAGAAAATATTATCTGAACACTTCTGGCAAGATATCCATGATTTGTTTTCATTGCTGCAACCAATCACGAAGTGGATTACAATTTTTGAGTCGGATGAACCTAGAATTTCTCTCAGTATGAAAGCCATGTTCGAAATAAATTGTAATACGGAGAAAAGTTTGAATAATATGTCTAGTTTACCAGATGAAGATAAAGAATATATAAGAAATAAGATGAAAGAGAGGCAAGATTATGCAATGAAAGGAGTACATAAAGCAGCTGATCTATTAAATCCAATTTCTCAGGGCAGTTATCTAAAGGAAGAAGAAAAAACTGAAGCAATTGAGTTCATCATCAAAGTTGGGATTCATCTTTCTTATGGAGAAAATGAACTGCTTATTGATATTGCCAACTATCGCTGCAGGGAGGGGTTTTATGGAACTTTATTTTTATGGAGAACGTTGGAAGAAAATGATGAATTCAATCCAATTTTATGGTGGAAGGGTTTATGTTCGGACAGACCATTATCAAAAATTGCTGTCAGAATTCTAAGTATGCCTCCTACATCAGCTGCTACAGAAAGAACTTTTTCCACACAAGGTTCAATTCATACAAATAGAAGAAACAAGCTGGTCAATTCTAGAGTAAAGAAACTGACCTTCATCAAACAAAATCAAAAACTGATTAACTTGTCTCTTTCTGATGAGATCAGCCATGATAAGGTGAATAACATTGTCAACCCAATCGATTATGAAAATCAGGCAATTTCTGAATCAGAATCAATTCACTCAGTAGCGTACTCCGATTTATTAGACCAAGAAGATGAAGAAGACAACAACCATAATACTCTGGATCTTGAGTTTGAAAATGAAACAGATTCCATTTGTTCAGAAACAGGTTCTGTAATGATGCATTTTACAGAAAACACAGATAGAGATTTCGAAGGAAGTATTAATGAAAATGAATGTGAGATAGAATATCTAGAGGTATTTATAAATTTCATAAATTAACAAATTTTCTTATGTAACATTTCTTCCACAGGCTCCAGGTTCCCCATATGACCCATGATATTCTTGTGATGAGTATTCCTCTCAGTTTGAAGTGCTTAAACACATGAGAGATGACGACAAAAAATGTTAAAAGAATTAATTAATGTTGATATTTTGTGTTTGTGTTCCTTAGTTTTTTTTTCTACTTGGAGATGCTTAATAATCTGTGATGCCAATTATACAAAGTTTTTTTAAGAAGTTTATTTTTGGGCGCATGTTCTGGGGGAACATCGTCCTATCATTTCGTCCAAATGTCTGTAATTTTCGAATTTCGAGCTGAAAATTGGCTAATAGACTAATTCGGACTCCCTGATCACGAATCCGGTGTCAGATTTTCGGGTGCCGTCCGGCCGGCCGGCCGGCCGGCCGGCCGGCCGGTTTCCCGGCCGTAAGCACGATAACAGGAGCACCGAAGGTCCTATCGACTTCAAACTTTCAGGGTAGGTTTCTGATCAAAATGCGACGGTTAAGTTCGTTAACGGGCAAAATCGGCCGGACGGTTTAGGAGTTATAGACATTTAAAATTTTGAGGTTATTTCCCTGATATTTCAGGAACTAAAGAAGATGTTGAATCGAAACTTGGTAGTCAGTTCGAGGATATAAACGCGCAACTTTTGGCAAAATTCTGTTATGATCGAAATGTTGGTAATTTTTAAAAAAATATTTCTTTTAATTTTTTCGAAAAAAAAATTTTTTTTTCGTGAACCCTTCATCAGATTGCAACAAAAACTTGTACTAACGTCAATTGTAGTATTTTGCAACATTGTGAAAAATTTTGGCTCTATACGATTTCAATTTCTGGAGATATAAGACAAAATGTGTCAAATTTCCTGGGTCTCTCTCAGTATTTTCATCGATTATTCTATGAACTCTTTGAATTCCACCGAAAACAAATTCAAAGACATAAACATAAAGAATCAAGTCATAGTTTAGACGTCGAAAGAAGGACGATGTTGATCGACTTGAAAAGGTACCTATTTCAAGAAATGCAATAATGAAATGCTTAATTTTTTTTATGGTCACAGAAAATCGTCACAAAAATCTATTTACCTCATTTGACGGCTGTTTGTCAAATCAATTAATTCCAATGATTGATGTCAGATTTCCTACATACCAAGTTCAAACACATTTTATTATATGGAAAACACTTATTATGATCACGTTCTACAGGAATTGATACTAAATAGAAGCTAGATGAAGATTATTGTAATGGAAAATTTGTGTTCCAGAATAATATTAAGGTATTCAACATGACACTGCTTTTTTTCTTTACTGGTCAGTACATGCCACAAGGAACATGCGCCCAAAAGCTCCTGTCCACAGGGCTTGAACCCATTTTTTCTACTTAGATCGAAGATGCTTAACTATCTGTGATGCCAATTATACAAAGTTTATTTTTATTATCTAACAGTTCCTAATTAGAGCAATTTTTTTAAAACTAATTCTTTATTCAGAACCTGGCTTCTGTCCTATATCTCTGATACTCAACTCAATAACACAATAGATGATTCAATGATAAGTTATTTGTTATTTGATATTTCCAAATGACCATGAAAATTTCTTAAAATGGCTCAAACATAGCCTACTCTATTAACTTATTAGAGTAGGCTATGGCTCAAATTGTCCTGATATTTTAACTTAACATGTGACAATTGTCAATTGAATTACAGTATAGGTGCTGCGTTTGTTTACCCACATCAGGGGGTCTATTCTCGACCATTCGCAATTTGCACAATCGTTCGCATCTTTTACATTTCAAGCGTTTGTTTAGCCGCATTTTTCGCATCTTTTACATCTGAAATAGCGTTTGTTATTAGATTCAGATTACATTTTTCACATCTAGATTCGAAATGAGATGTAACCGCTGTAACCAGTTGAATTGTCAAAGTTGTCATATGAAATAATTCATTTGTGGTAATTGAGTGGCGTTTTGGGTTTTAGTATTGATAAATACTTTGATAATGGAAGATATAAGAACAAATATATTTGTATTCTGTGTTGATAAACAAATAAACCTCTGAAGACTAGTTTGAACGAAATATTTCTTGAAAATGTATTTCGCATTAAAAAAGAATGAGAACAAAGTTGAAGTGGAAGAAACCCCAGATAAATAAGTACATTTGAAAACTACCGGCTAGTCACAAGTCATTATTATTTTTTGGCGCTCTAGTTCCTCGGAACTGAGTGCTTATCAATTTGCCCAAATGTCTGTAATTTTGGAATATTTCGATGAAAATGGTCTTAAACGATTTGGTTCGACTCACTGATCAAGAATCCGTGGTCGGAATTCATTCTGTCCGGCCGGCCGGCCGGTCCGTCCGTAGGCACGATAACTCTCGAACGGAATGAGCTAGAGAGTTGAAATTTTCAGAGTAGGTTTGGGGGATGAATATCTCGGCTAAGTTCGTTATTGGGCAAAATCGGACAGATGGTTTCGGAGTAACAAAAAAAAAAAATTTTTTTTACGAAACAAATTCCAAATCAAATTTTTTTTAATAAGCAGTTTTATCATAAGAATCCATTCATATCATTTTCAACTCTAACAAACTAATACTTTCGGAGATATGATTTTTCAAAATTTCAATAATAAATCGTATTTCAACGTTGTCACAGAATTATATTATTCTATGTATGAATATGAATTGTCATAATGTCAAATGATGTTCCTGAGACAAATCTAATCAGTCGAAGAATTGTGAGCGAAGTGAGAAAAATCTCAGTTGTTTGCTCCCAAATTAGTTTTTCTCAGAAAATTCTTACATTTCGGAACTGAACATGAAGTAAGAGATCTGAGAGTAGTGAGACTGCTTTTCATCCATAGACATAGATATAACTCTCGAACGGAATGAGGTAGGTAGTTGAAATTTTCAGAGTAGTTTAGGGAGATGAATATCTCGGTTAAGTTCGTTATTGGGCAAAATTGGCCAGATTTAATTTGATTTCTTCCATGGTACTTTTCTCATTCTCATGATTGCTCATTTAATCTTGATAAATAAACTATTATTTGAATTGAATTTCCTTTAGGATGCAGTTCTATTATATGAATACATTGATATAATTCCCAACTCTGAGAAACCAATACTTTCGGAGATATAATTTGTCTGTTTGAACTAGAGCGCCAGAAAGCTCCTGTCCACAGGGCTTGAACCCATTTTTTGATATGAGTTTTTGTTTACATCTAATAACTGTCATGAGCGTTTGATTAAAATATTCTATGATCACATCTGCGAGACGTTCCCAAAAAATCGGAGACATTTCAAGATGTATCTGTGATTAATGTGTGATTAAACAAACGCAGCAAGGGAATACTAATATCTGACGTTTCAATTTACTGTTCAGGAATATCGGAACACGGCAGGGTTGCGTTCAGAATATGCGTCCGACGTAGAGCGCGATTGCTTGTTTTCTGTGGTTAGTCATTGTGTAGGTTCACCCGACGCACCGGGCAACGTCCGACGTTGATTCCGAACGCAACCCAGTAGAGTCGTGGACAAGTCTATGGCATTCGATATTCTATGGTATACGTCAAACTTTATCAAAATAAACATTTGATCACAGCAATTGATATTAAGTATTTATCATATATCTTGTCTATGGTATTTATTAAATAAAATAGATTATGGACAAAAAACATTTATTTGTAACTGTCGGGACCACTAACTTCGATAAGTTGATTTCTACGTTGACAAGTGAAAACATTGTGAACATCCTATCAAAATTAGGATACAAATCTATCCAATTTCAAACTGGAAATGGAAAGTATAACAAAGTTTCAAATGAATCTATTAAAATTTTGTATGAGAGCTTTTTCGAAGAATTCCAGGAACAAATAGGGAAAAGTGACTTGGTCATAAGTCATGCTGGAGCTGGTTCTTGTTTAGAAGTACTTCAATGCGGAAAGCCTTTAATAGTTGTGATAAATGAAGATTTGATGGATAATCATCAAACTGAACTAGCTGAACATTTGTCAAATCAAGGACATCTATACTATTGCACATGTGAAACATTAGGTACAACACTTTTAAAAGACTTAAATTTGCTTAAACCTTATCCGAAAGTCGATGTGAATGTTTTTGGGAACTATTTGAATAGTATAATGAGACTCCCACCTAACTCTAATGACCAACCCAGATGAGTTATTCATTTATATACAACCAAACTGTTACGTATCACTTTTATCGATATGTACCAAAATATAGTGGTATTCTTATAGGGTCAGCACTCACTTGTTACAAACACTGATTTAATATACACGCTCCTTAACATGCAAAGTATCTGTAGCAAGCGAGTACTTACCCAAATTTCTTGATATACAGAAATGTAAAACTACTGTAAGTTTTTTAAAAGGGTTTGATATTTCCTCATCAAAATGTTCACTATTCTTTATACGCGGAATTTTATCTGACCTAGTTGGTTTATTCATGACAAATCTCATAAGAGGGGTTAAAAAAAATATTAATGGATTCTAAACCATCCTGTTTGGATATGAGGAACCAATTAGGTATGAAACATCCACATCAAGGAATTTGTCATAAAAAAAATTCGGGTGAGTTGACTTGAGCACCATACCAGTAACTACTAGGAGTTTCCATCTCCTGAGATGAAGCGTTAATTTGTGGTGGTCAAGAGTGTAGTTACTAGTGTAATTTTCATAATCAGTCCACAGTGAACGCGAGAAAAATTATTGCAGACAAAGTTTCATCTATAGTATGTATGTTCACACAATTCCAGGATCCAGACCCCCTCTTGGCTAAAAACAAAAAAAAATTACCATTTTCAACTAATTGTTGTCTGAATAAATTTATAAAAATAAATATCCTTATTGTCTTTTCAACCTACAAAAATTTAATTATTTGTCCTTTATTCAGTGATATTTCTAGCATATTATATTTCTCTGTGAAACATAGATATAATTAAGAAAAAAACTAGAAATTTATTTTATATTGTAGGTACCATTTCAATATAAAATGTTGTATCTTCAAGAATATTTTTTAAGAACTGCTATTTTTGGCGCTCTTGTTCCTCGGAACAGAGTGCTTATCAATTTGCCCAAATGTCTGTAATTTTCGAATTTTTGGCTGAAAATGGTCTCAAACGATTTGGTTGACTAAGGGCCGGTTTCTCAATTGCGAGTTAACTCGAGGTTGCGAGTTGACGCATGTATTTAGCGATATTCATGAATGCGCAACACTCGGGTTACCCGTAACCTCGGGTTAACTCGCAATTGAGAAACCGGCCCTTACTGATCAAGAATCCGTGGTCGAAACCGATTCAGTCCAGTCGGCCGGCCGTCCGTCCGTTAACACGATTACTCTGGAAATAAGACGAAATCCAACAAGTGGTTTCGGAGTTATGGCAGTTTTTAGTAAAAACGTTTTTTATGGTTATTTCCGAAACCGATCACTTGATCTATCTGAAATTTAGCATCAAATTGTAGAATGATGACCTTTATAGGCATGTTGAGTTTTGTATTGATCGGGTTGCCGTAAAGTGTGAAAAAAAAACGGAATGAGTTAGGCAGTTCAAATTTTCAGAGTAGGTTAGGAAGATAAATATCTCGGTTAAGTTCGTTATTGGGCAAAATAGGCCAGATGGTTTCGGAGAAACGAAAAAAAAAATTTTTTAAGTTACAAATTTCAAATTCAATTTTTTTTTAAGATGCAGTTTCAACATAAGAATCCATTGATATCATTTTCAACTCCAACAAGCTAATACTTTTGGAGATATGATTTTTCGAAATTTCAATAAGGAATCGTACTTCTATATTTTCATAGAATGCTATAATTATTCTATGTATGATTTATTATATGATCTGTGTTCATACTCGTTCATGTCATCCTGTTCTATAAGAGAGAGTCAAATTCATTTCAGCTATTTTAATTTGATTTCTTCCATGGTGTAGTTCTCATTCCCAGATTGCTCATTTAATCTTGATAAATAAACTATTATTTGAATTGAATTTCCTTTATGATGCAGTTCTATCATAAGAATACATTTATATCATTCTCAACTCTGAAAAACCAATACTTTCGGAGATATGATGTGTCAAAGTTTGAACAAGAGCGCGAAAGCTCCTGTACACAGGGCTTGAACCAATTTTTTTCATTTCAAAGCAACCAAAGTTAAATCATCCTCATTTCAATATACAGACATTTCTCCTCACCCTTGCTTTGTTCAATTCGCAAAATATTTTCAATACATCAAGGATAGTAACCGTTTATGCAGCCGCATAATTAATTTGCATTCAATCTTGGACAACATTTATACAATTACTGATCTTTCATCATGTATCTTATGTCTATGTAAATCAGAAAATCAAGTCTCATCAGAATAGATTAGTTAAGTATTTGTATAAGCGCCGTTAGCTTAGTGATTGAACTAGCAGCCGTAAGGTCCCAATTTCAATTCTTGGCTAAGAACGGAATTTCCTAGTCACACGGTAGTGCCCACCATTCACTGTTAGGTCAAAAATGAACAGTGCTGTGCCTAATGTGGGGTTGAGGACCCAGTAGTAAAGTCTACATAAACCACAACTAATTCTCGTAACAGGCTCTTACAAAGATTATGTGGGGGTCTCCACAGAAGACCTAGGAGATTAGTGCAATGAAAGAATTCATTCAATCATGAGTTCTTCTAATTCTAAATTTGATACTGAAATTTAGACTCAAATGCGTAGCAAAACGTACTTCCTGTATTTTCATTCAGAAGTTATTAGACTAGCACTAGTGTGAATCAAATGCGAGGACTTCAGAAAATATTATCGAAATAATTTCTCTCATCAATTATAGTATAATAATTATACGATCCCATTTCGAGACCGTATTGGCAGAACGCTCTGCGAACTTGTTGATTAATTATATTGAATTCAAATTTTCAAAATTCTTCCCCCACTTACAAAGTGATGAAACAGCTAAATTTGCATGGTCCTGAAAAATAGAATGAAAGTTTGAAATTTTATCAAAACATATATTTCTCTTAACTGTCAACAATAAAATAATAAATAATGAGAAATTAAAACAACACACAGCATCCTCAACTCAAAATTTCTGATCAATATAGAACATATATTACAAAAAATTCAATCTGGCACTCAACACACTTTAATAGCGACTTTAAAGTTAGTGTAAAATTCATTATTCAAAATAGCTTTCATCAACTGTGACTACTATGAGCTCGATTGCTAGGTACCCAAACAGGCGAGGCGATATTACCAATGGCAACTCTTTGAACAGTAATCACTTCATCCTCAATGGCATCAATGTTATAAAATCGTTCCAAGTCCATAATTGCTTTATCTTCTAACTGAAAAATCGATATTAACATAAATATCAGTATTGACACAAAAAAATTAAATTTACCTGGGTATGTGCGAGTTGTTTATTGTTAAATTTCACGAAGTTTTCCTTTAATTTTCTCTCATCCGATAATATATTGGAAAAAGCAGAGTCAGTTGGAGAATACGCAATTGGATTTGTTATATCAGGAAGAATCATTTTCCATGGATTTTTCGGACTTTCTTGAATGGAAAATTATATTAATTTGAAGACTGGATAAGGTGTGATGAGACAGCTAGTAAGATTAATATTTGGTAAACCTGACCATAACAAGCGCCTATAGATATTATAAATTGTGGTTTAAATTCACAATACAATTATACATTTCATTAAGTAGCTAAGAATAAAAGTTGTGTAATCTTCCTTGTGAAATGATGAAAGGTGTCCTGAGCACAAATTTGAAAACTCTGTCCATATAGATTAGGTCTATTCGACGAAATTGCCGCATTGTCATATTAAAGTTAGTGGTAGTAGTTCTGGTAATGAAGGCCAGTGGTCGGGGCAGATGTTAGATCAGTTTTTCTACCATAAAATCAATCACCTACCATTTTAAAAAAAATTGGAAATTACCTCTGTATCTTAGTAAAAGGATTTGGAGTATTTCTTCTCAAAAATATACACTTTCTAAACAAATTCAAATTTACCGGAGAACAGTCAAGTTGTCAGTATTGTCCCTAATTTCATTCAGCAATCTACTGAAGTATGCATGGGGCCTTATCTAACAAATGACAGCAGTCACACAAATTAATTGAGTGAATATGAACCATATCATCTTTAATATGTAGAGGTGTTCGATATGGTCAGTTTTACCCAATGATTTACCTGGAATAACCTGAGTTGTTTCTTTACTTTCCGAACTGAGTCTCATTCTTTCTTTCTGGGATAATCGAACCATCCTATGTTTTTTCAGAGATTTCCCATGATTAGGTGGACTACTGAGCTTATGGTAATTACCTTCTGGTGGACTATTCAATAATGGAAAATCATTGAATGAAGTTGATGGAGAATAGCTATTTAGACTTGTGTATTCTGGCACATTATCTTCAGTTTTCAATATGTCTATAGCTGCAGAAATTGCTGATAGACGCTTTCGAGTACCTTTGTTTGCATTATCTTCAACTGAAGATGCCTGATGGTTGTCTGTTGTGTCAGGAAACTGTATTACAGTATCTGGATTATTTTCATCATCTGAACATTTTTTTAAACTCTTATCATTTATACCAATTCTTAATGACTTTGATTTTCGTTTAGCAATTTTTGAGGATATCTTTTCCAATTTTTTCTTTTCAGGAATTTCTAAACTCACAGGATATTTAAAATGTAAATCAACTATTTCTTCACTGAAAGCTGTTGCAGAATTGTAAGATAAGTAGCGACGATCAACTTGTCTGTATGTAATATAATGTAAAGATATATCTGTTAAAACTTCGTCAGTGAGATCATCTAATACTCCAGTCTCTAAGAAGTAGGCCATATTGTTTACAATATATTTCATAACACCTCTTTTCAACAGGGAGGATTTGACATAATGGGCAAGTTGCAATATTTCCACAGCATTTTTGAGATTCAGATAATTCAAAGTCAAAATTATATAAGCACAACAATTTTTCAACTGATCCACCAAATATTCATCTGCTAAAACTAATAATTTCAATAAGAAGTCACCGTCTTTGCTCAACAAGAAATCTTTTGAGTCTGTATATAAAAATTCTAAAAGAGCCTCTACTAAATTGCTCGGATATGGAATTACAATGCTGCTCTTAGTATCCTGAAACATAAGAATATATTTGATCATTTATGTACGAGGATGGTCATCGAAGTATAGTTGTTGTTTGAAACTAATGATTATGCTAGAAAGTATCAAAGTTGTAAAGAGTATTCTCCAAGTTTAACGACGCTATATAGCCATCGATAGGGAACGCTTTGAGTGAATTTATAAAGATCGGAAACTTTGTAACCTTTCTATGAAACAATACTTTTATTCGGAAGTCCTCAGCCCAACTGATATCGAAGGATTGAACTATCAGGCTGATTTATTTGTTACTGCTAGTAGTCCCCACTTATAATTCGAAACCAGCAGATTTCACAATACAGTGTGAACTTATGCAGTTGTAAAACAAGTAAAGGGTGTTACAATAAGACAGATCGAAGTCAAACGTTGATTAATTCGGTAATGTACAAAAATGAAGAGGTCCTAAATGAAACATCTATGTGACTGGTAGTTGCTTACGACTTATGAGTTATGACACATGTCAAAATATTCGTGCATTAAATATCAACAAATATTCCCTCGTGATCAAAACCATCCACGTCATCGCCCAATGCGCCTCCAAAGAGAAAGTGCCATTCGTTTCATGCTTGTTAGTTATCAATAGCCATTGAATGACATCTCAAGGAGCTTGAGGAAACTTAAACCGTATGATGGCTATGTAAATGACAAGCAGGAGTAGGTAGGTTATTGTAGAGATTAGGTAGGTGATTATAGAGAAAAATATTTTTTGAACATGGGAAATATTCAGAGTAATTATCGAGGGAACCTATCTGTAAATTTTGAGTCATGAATAAGTATCACTAATATTCGAGTCTGTAATGTTCGAGTCCACTGTGGACTGATTAAAAACACTACACTCTTTTCTTGGCATTACTAAAGCATTCTATCTATTACTCTACTCAAGTATGGATTGACATTACCCTTAGTCATACAACAATTAGTGGGAACAATGAGTTGTTAACAGGAGTAAGATCATTATTGAGCAAAACATCTTTTCTCTTATACATTTCGATACCTTCAAGTATTCCTACATATGTACAATTTATTGGAATTCTTCGATGTTGGTCCGAATGTGTCCCGTACGCTCTATATGCCTTGTGAGAATGTTTCAGGTTGTTTGATCTGTCAACCCATGCTTGAGTAGAGCAATATATATATAGCATGCTTTAGTAATGCTGCGTCTCAGAAGATTGAAATATTGTTTCCGAATCATATGTCGCACGTCAAAATTTGTAGTGGACATAATTGTAGGTACAAGTGTAGTGTTTGTAAACTTAATACTAGAATACAACGGATAATTTGGATTAGAAATATGAAAAACTTGTAGGCTAGAGATCCAGTAGATGCTTTACTGCGTAATGATGCCTGGGGCACATATTTGCATAAATCAAATTGATTTTACTGTGAAATTGTACATGTGGGCATGGACTTTCACAGGAAAATCAATATGATCAGCACATCAACACATCTACTATTGCTCCACTCAAAAAAATCCGTTTGCTTTTCATTGTATTGGATTGATAACCTAGGATGTGCACTGTGCAATGGTTGAATGTTCTACAGTCAGTGGTTGTTGAGATATGAAGAATGTTTGCACTCTACTATTTAAAAATTTTAATACAGTGGACACTCAAATAACCGGACTAATTGTTGGCTTTATGCATTCAGATAATTTAAAGTATGAAGAAAAGCGGTTATTGCACGTATCACGACATAATACATGATGCTAGATGTTTATTAAAAATCACAAAAACAAATTAAACTTATCAAACAAAATCGATGTTTATTCAGAAATTATTAATAGATACATTTTCGAACGTACTATGTATGCAGCTATCCATTTATATACTATACTTGTGTCCCGTCCATGCTTGGGTGGTAGTCCAGATAATCGCGAATCTATATAACTGAGGGCCTGTTAATCGAGTCTCTACCGTATATGGGAAAATAATAAATCAGAAGTGGTAAATGCAGATGAAAGTCTGCAACTTTTTCTAGATGCAATAAAGTATCAACACCCTCATTTGAGTCAAAATACGCGACACCCAGGTCAAGAAATAACAAATTGGACAGTTATAGAATATCCTTGTCCTCCTCACTGCTTGACCACTGTGAATCCCCCTTTCTAATAAGTGCTAAGTAAGAATTATACATTGTACTTACATTGTTCCATCTAGTGGCCAATAAATTACTGAAATATTCCAGTCTAGCAACTAAAATGCATTTGTGTGCTTTAATCTCAATATCATCACTACATTTCAGTATGATGTCCTGATACTCAGGAAAATCGTTCCGTTCATAATTCTTTGTGATACTATTTATTTCATTCCTTTTGAATATATAAATACTTTGCATGTCATAATTATTCAAAACCTGATGTAGTTCCTTACAACCAAATCGTTTGGATAATTCTTGTAGAAGTCTTATAGGATTTTGGAAAGTTTTCTTTTTTGGAGTTTTGTTAGAACTTTCTTCCTTTCCACTAGGATCAATGCAGTATTTTAGGAATTGCGTTGGACATTCTCCCACTTCTAATAAAGCACAGGTACCAGTGTATATGTAATACAATATTTGTTGAAAGAAATCTATATTTACATCCTTCAGTATGATTTCATTCATATTGTCATGTAAGTTATTGAGTAAATTACTTCTTTCCGCTAAAATATACTTATGTGCTGGG
This sequence comes from Halyzia sedecimguttata, assembly GCA_937662695.2. NCBI lineage: Eukaryota > Metazoa > Arthropoda > Insecta > Coleoptera > Coccinellidae > Halyzia > Halyzia sedecimguttata. The sequence goes on from OW569412.2 coordinate 35,855,331, forward strand.
AATGCTTGGTTATTTATTTTTATTAGAACGTCATGAATATTATCTTCTTCAATTGCTTCCTCAAGTAATCTAGTTAATTGGTATTCCATTTCATTCTCTAGTTCATTTTCCTCACAATGCTCAGAACCATGGGGATTTTGCTGGTAAAAAATATTTATTAAGCATTCAAAACATCCTCCTGTATAGAAAATTATGTTTACTTCAGTAACTTGTATTATTTTGTCATTACAAAGGGGGTTACAATTTACAATAAGACGGATTGATGTTTAACGTTTATTAAAAATCCAAAATATGAATTTCTTTAATCAAACATTTTATTTGATCCAAAATGATGGAGTGTGAAAGATAATATCTGCCAATTGTCCGCCACGGCTCCAGCGGCACACGAAAATCCGCATCTAATATATAATTTTTGCGCGCATGTTCTGGGGAACATGCGCGTTATCATTTTGCCCAAATGTCTGTAACTTTCGATTTTTTTGCCGAGAATGGTTTCAACCGATTAGGTTCGACTCACTGATGAAGATTTCGAAGTCAAATTTGATTCTGTCCGGCCGGCCGTTGCCACGATAACTTGAAAACGGAAAGAGATACCGACTTGAAATTTTCAGGGTAGGTGGCGTGTCCAAATAAGACGGCAAGTTCGTTAATGGGCATAAATGGCCAACGATTTCCGAGTAAAAATTTTTTCATCAACCAATACAGATCCGATCCAATTCAAACTTGGTAGCTAGTAGAATACTGACACAAAGACGTTTGTGAAATTTTGTGAGAATCGAATAACAAGATAATTAAAAAAAAATTATTATAACATATTATTTATGTCAGGATAACCTAAGAACGGAAAGAGATAGCGACTTGCAATATTTAGGGTACGTTGTGCATCTGAATGAGACATTTGAGTTTGTTAATAGGCATAATCGGCCAAACGGTTTTGGAGCTATACCCATCTAAAATTTGGTTGTTATTTACTCAATAACTCGAAACATACGAATCCGATCCAATTCAAACATGGTACATAATTAGTTTGTATAGTTGGGTGAGTTCAATTGAAAAAAGATAGGAACTTTTCAGGATAGGTTGCGCATCCGAATGGGAGAGTTAAGTTCGTTAAGACTCGATCGAATTGAAGCTTGGTAACTAGTTGTAGAATATCGACATAAAGAAGAGGAGTGTGTAATTTTGTGAGAACTGTACGACTAGAAAATTTTAAAAAAATTACGAAAAAATATTATATATCTCACGATAACTTTAGAAGGGAAAGAGATAGCGATTTGCAATTTTCAGTCCGTTAATTGGTATAATCGGCCAAATGGTTTTGGAGTTATACCCATCTGAAATGTTTTTGTTATTCCTTCTATAACTCAAAATATACAAATATGATGCAATTGAAACTCGGTGCTAATAATCCAAGAGCTGTTCATGTTTCAAAAATATGGTTCAAGCACTGACGTGAAGTGAGGAGCTTTTGCGCGTATGTTCTATTGTCCATTCTCCTGTATTGGACACTTTCAATCGAATTTACCAAGGGGAATTCGATTAAAAGTGTCCAATACAGGAGAATGGACAATAGAACATACGCGCAAAAGCTCCTCACTTCACGTCAGTGCTTGAACCAATTTTTTTTTCGTGAAGTCAGGATAGAAAGCAATGATGAAAAAATTAACACATTTTTGTCTACCTTCAATTCTTCTTTAGGAGAAAAATACATAATTATCCTAGAAAAATATTACTGGAATTAATGTCATATTTAAAAAATGAAAGTAAAGAAAATTATAAGTTTAGTTACTAACATATTGAATGAAATTCAATTGAATTCCAGTAATATTCAATTACTTATTATTAACCAATAAATGCCCATTGATAGATCTAAAGGTGTTGAGCAAAGACTAAAGAGAAGAAAGATAGGAAACAAAGCGACTAACTTGACACGAGCGCCTTCTCTTGCCTCACTAGTACAAGTAGTACAGTCATCTGGTTAGAATAATTGAATTCAGGATATTTTACAAGTAGAAAACCTATATTTATGAAAATTGCCAAGAACTTAACCTATTCAGCTGTCTAGTCCTTTATGTTCTCATCATCGACAAGTAAACAAACTGATGACAAAATGTTCAGAATCGTTTTTATAAATTATGTTGTGTGCTTTTACAACAAAATTAAAATTCATTTAGCTAGTGGCGGTGCTCCGTATTGTATGGTTACAAACTGCATCAATCAAAAACTTCGTAATGTATGCAATCAATAATATGGAAGAGAATAAAAAAAATAGTTTGACTATTATCCAAATTGCCAAAACCACGTCTTTCCAGGCTGAATAATTCATTATTTATTACATACATTAAATATTACTTGGGTCAGCAATTTGAAAATTTGTTTCTGCATGATTTGGAATCCATTTCTCACTAGGATTTCATTATCATAATTTGCTCAAACTTGCATTATTGTTTTTATTTATTTTTTCATTATATTTCTCATTTATTTAGTTTTATATTCATTATTACTATCATCATATTTGTATTCATCAGTAATAAAAGATATTATAAATTTTACAATTTTGAAAACGTTTTACTGTCATATATATTCCTCAATTACATAGAAAGCTATGTATAGCCATGAATAAAAACATAATTTAGATAGAATTCAGATTCTATCTAATTTTTGATAACATCCTATTTGATAATTAGATCCTCCGTCAGAAACGCTGTGGCTATAGGTTTGAAATTCGCGCCTAAAGTTGTAGATTTCTCTACATTCTATCATATCATTTCAGCACCATGTTTTGCCTCACTAGTAATAGGTTTGTTCCATCAACATTTTTGGAGCAACCCCAGGAGATGCCCTAGAGTTACAGAGAGTCGCCACGGGTTAGCTCCAAGGTTATACATCGCGAAGTTTTGTTGGAACGAATAGAGAGCGAGTGGGCCGAGTGGGCGTCGCCGTTTGCGTGACGTTGGTAACCTAACCTCACTATTCAGTTAAGAAATTTTATTTTGAGATGGTTTTACCCAATGAATGTTCTATATACTAAGGTTTTACCTACCTACCTAAGTTGATTACTGTATGATTACTATTCTCTGTTTGTCAGATTTTAGTGTGCAATGGCAGTAAATATTATTCTCTTTGGTAAATGATTCCACATCGGAATTGCTCAGGAATGCATCAATCAACGCTTGTGAATCCATTTCTTATACAACTAAATCGACACACTGACAAAACAAATATGTATCTGCGGATAAATCAAAATTCAAAAGTAGCGAAGTAATGTTAGTTTGTTCGTTGTGACAAGAAGTTCAAGCAGGTTATACATAAATTGCAAGTACGCATGCGCAGTTTTGGTGCTCCCTATCGTGCTCTAACCCATCAGAAGGAGAAGCTTGGAGCAAACCCGAGAGATGCTCCAGCGAGCTCTCGCAGTTGTTGGAACACGAAGTTGTGTACTCCAAAATCTTGTAGGAACGCGACTTCGAGCTCCAAGTCCTCAATGCGCATGAGTGTGATGCTCCGAGCTGCTCCAAACTGGTTGATGGAACAAACCTAATAACTTCGGCCGAAAAGTTAGTCGGATTATAGCACTACGAATACAAGGGCGTTTCCTATCTTTCTACTCTTTAATCTTTGGTGTTGAGGTGAAACATGAAGATATATTCTCATTAATGATAGAAAAACTGGCCTAAAATTCCTCTGTACCCATCACGAGATTTAATATCGACAAATGAGCCTCTCACCCTACAAGATCAGAAAGTGTGGTTAATTTAAAGGTAAGTTTTGAAGCCTTCAGCAAAATTTCAGCGATATCATATTAAAAATAATACACAACTCTTGTTCATAGAAATCCCTTCAATATTGTTTCCTCCTCCTAAGGAGGATCTCTTTCAAAACCAGGTCTGACCGCTAATGTAGGGCTATCATCTCCTATAGATTTGTGATGAAATAACACGATTTTCCCAAGAACATACGCGCAAAAATATGTCATCATGACAATCATGGTTTTGAAGGTTCTCGCAAAAATACGACGTTTCGCATCCAACTACCGAATTCACAAAAGGCTGCTCGGTTCTCCAACAATATGGATCGGATCGTGTTCAAACTTGGAACTCTGCAGTAGCGTTAGGTTCTGAAGGCTCTTCCAAAATTTCAGCCATGCCGGACGAATAGTTTATGATATATAGAATTTTTTTCAATTATTTTCAATAATTTTTTACAAATTTCTTAGTTATACCATCCACACGAAATTCCGCAAGAATTTTCGCGTTGGCATTCTACAACTAATAACCATGTTTGAATTATATCGGTTTCGTATTTTTCGAGTTATTGAGGAAATAACAACCAAATTTCAGATGGGTATAATTCCAAAACCGTTTGGCCGATTATACCTATAGACAAATTCAAATGTCGCATTCAGATGCACAACCTAACCTGAAAATTTCAACCCGCTATCTCCTTCCGTTCTCAGGTTATCGTGTCATAAATAATATTTTTTAATAATTTTTTTTATATTTTCTAGTGACACGATTCTCACAAAATTTCACAAACGTGCTTAGGTTTATATTCTACAACTATTCACCAAGGTTAAATTCGATCGGATTCATTTTGGTTGAAAACAAAATTATTACTCGGAAACCATTGGGCCGATTATACCCATTAACGAACTTGTCCGTCGTATTGGGATGCGCCACCTACTAAGTCGCTAGCTCTTTCCGTTCTCAAGTTATCGTGGCAACGGCCGGACGGCACCACAGAATTAAATTTCACATTTGGGCAAAATGATAACGCGATGTTCCCCAGAACATACGCGCAAAAACAACATTGAGATGTGAGATACCGACCTAAATGTGTGAAATCGACATAATAAATGGCACTAATCGGATTCGCTGTTGCCAACAAACACGTGCAGCACATTTAAACGATATAATTTTTAAAACATAATAGGTCTCTTACATGTAACACGAAATACCATATGTTTATGTTTTTCTCAATTTACTTCAATACCAGATAATCATTTATGCCCTCTTACACTTTCATAATGTATAAAATTTGAATATTTCGGTATTGAAAATCGGTAAATCAAGAAGCATTTTCAAGGTGAAACGCTTCTGAATCGTTGCTATGACGGATGACGTAATCAAAATGTACCATCTGCTTGTTACAGCCAATTGTGACTTCGAGGCTCGAGTCCTTTATAGAGAGCTGTGTTACACTGAAATAAAGAGCGAAACGGACACGAGAATAGAGTGAGTGTAGGTAAAGGGTTACGTCACGGACTGGCGCCAAGTTTCGGTCGTTTGAACAGGAGGAATCGGCGCATGAGTACCGAAAACTATTCCACCTCAATTCTTTTATGAGATTCTCTTCAAATTACCCTACTAATGATATAAATGCATGTTGCCATGGGGCAAACCCGTGCCATATTGTTTAAACCGAAATTGTTTAAACAATTACAAGGAATTGTTTTTTTTCAACCGGACAATTTTTTTTTGTATTCTTTGTTGAAACACAATTAAGATGGCTTATTACGATAAAGTAATTATTTTTCGAGATATGAATTTTTAAAGGTTGAAGAAATCTTAAATTTGAATACTTTTGACCCAAGAAAAATATATTAAAAAAAAATAAAATATAAATTATATTTTTTTTAAATTCTTTATACAATAGTTAACTTAATTACGATTTTAGAAATTTAATTGTTTATAACTGTTTTATAATCGTAAATTCCGCTCGCCCAAAAGTTTTCTCGCTTACCTATAAGTATCGCCGTCTCTCTGACTCATACTCTGACGTACCCAGTTTGTGAAATCTTACCTGCTTTACACGCATTTACGGGTTGTGATACGACTAGTAAGATTGGCACAAAAAAATGCTTTAGAATTAATAAAAATAAAAGAAAATCGTGATGCTCTAGTCCCTCTTGGCAATGGCTTAGAATTAAGTACTAATCAGTTAAAAGATCTAGAAACTGTATATCTAAATATTTTGACTAAAAAAAGTAATACTGCGGATGAAGCCAGACAAATAATTTTTACAAGTAGTTTTGGCAGTAATATTAATTTATCGAAAATTCCTTGTACCTCAGATTCCTTGCATTTGCATGCACTTGGGGCTTCAGCTCAAACATACGTTTGGAAACAAGCTTTAAATCCCCAATATGAAATATTAGATTTTACTCAGTTCGGTTACAAAAATGAAAATGACACTTTGCTACCTTTATTTATGAACAAAAGCTCGTTTCCAACTGATCTTAAGAAACAGTGCAATTGTAAGAAAGCTTGTAAAACCAAAGCATGTTATTGTAAAAAAAAATAATATAAAATTATTTGTCTGGCTTCATCCGCGGTATTACCTTTTTTACCCAAAATATTTAGATATACAGTTTCTTGATCTTTTAACTGATTAGTACTTAATTCTAAGCCATTGCCAAGAGGGACTAGAGACTAGAGCATCACGATTTTCTTTATTTTTATTAATTCTAAAGCTTTTTTTTGTCCCTATTGTACTAGTCGTAAATGCGTGTAGAGAAGGTAAGATTTCACAAACTGGGTACATCAGAGTATGATTCAGAGAGAGACGGCGATACTTATAGGTACTTTTGAGCGCGCGGAATTTGCGATTATAAAACAGTTATAAACAATTAAATTTCTTGAAATCGTAGTTAAGGATATTGTTAACTATTGTATAAAGAATAAAAAAAATATATAATTCATATATATTTTTTTTAATATATTTTTCATGGGTCAAAAATATTCAAATTTAAGATTTCTTCAACCTTTAAAAATTCATATCTCGAAAAATAATTACTTTTATCGTAATAAGCCATAAGACTTTTTTTAATTGTATTTCAACAAAGAATACAAACAAAAATTGTCCGGTTGAAAAATAACAATTCCTTGTATTTGTTTAAACAATTTCGGTTTAAACAATATGGCACGGGTTTGCCCCATGGCAACATGCATTTAGATCATTAGTAGGGTGATTTGAAGAGAATCGCATAAAAAAATTGAGGTGGAATAGTTTCCGGTACTCATGCGCCCATTCCTCCTGGACTAACAGGCATTATATGCAACCAAATTTGAATGATCGTTTTCTCGTTGAAAATTGAAATTTTTGACGGAGGTTGAACTTTTTCAGTATTCTTATGGATATAATATTCGATTCCAATAATAAAAAAAAATCATGCAAGAGACCTATTGTAATTTATTGTTGTTTAAGATAAAGCGAAAACATTTTTGCCGCGCAATCTGCGTTGTGTTTTATTGAATAATCCTTAATATACAGGGTGTTTTCAAAGGTGAGACTTTTTTTCAATTCTTCAAAATAAAACATTTCATGAAAAATCGCATGTATGAAATATGCATGATAGGGCTGCTATCCACCCCCGAAGTCGCATGCGATTCCTCTTATTTCCGAGTACGGCTCTGTCTCCCCACGCTTTCAACCATTGTAAACGCGTAATCCCAAGGTAGCATACAAATTAGCAATGCTTATATGTGTAGAAACATAACGTTGTTCGTCCATTTAGTTTTTTTTATAAAGGACCTAGAGAAATCTGGGAGCAAGAACATCCGTTCCTGGACGTACAAAGTTAGGTTTCTGCACAGATAAGCTTTGCTAATTTGTATGCGACCTTGGGATTACGCGTTTACAATGGAGACGGAGCCGTACTTGCGACTTCGGGGGTGGATAACAACCCTATCATGCATATTTTATGCATGCGATTTTTGGTGACATGATTTATTTCGATGAGTTCTACCTTCTGTTAAAGAATACACACCTTTGAAAACACCCTGTATAAAAGTTATTTTGACTACGGGATTGTACATTTCTCAAAAAGAATTCTTCTGGCATTTCACTCACCTGTATCACACAAAAATCTTCACCTCTTGGATCACTCACTATCGATATAGCCCTGTATATTCTGGGAATTTTAGATAACTTCAGAACTATACACTCATCCTTAGTGGAATAGTCATTGAGATTATTTTTTCTATCGACCACCGTTTTTTTCTTTCTTGACTTGATCACAGCTGTGTAGGACTCTCCATAGTTGGTGACGAATAAGATACCATTGATGTTGATAGAAACTTGTTTCACTATAAGAACCCTAGGAATCGAGAAAATGCACCTGCACAGCTGTGGATCTGACTCTTGCCATAACAGCAAGTTACCTGTGGTGGTGAGCACAATGATTTTCAATTCTTTGAGAGATTCCCTTTTCAAATCTTTATCAGAGGCTGTGTTCAACTTTCCACCAATAATTGCCAAGTCTTTAATATTCAATATCCTGTGAAAAGTTAATAGATATTTTATAGAGGGCCAAAGTCTTAATGTCCGAGTTCAACTGCACCCATTTTTGGCTTGTTCCTCTGAACAGAGTGCCTATCAATTTGCGCAAATGTCTGCAATTTTCGAATATTTGACTGCAAATGACCTCGAACGTTTTGTTTGGACTTACTGAAGAAGAATTCAAGGTCAAACTTAATTCTGTTCATCCATAAGCACCATAAGTCTCGAACAAAATGAATTAGAGAGTATTTCGTATCTCGCGACAACTTAAGAACGGAAGGATATAGCGACTTGCAAGTTCGTTAATAGGCATAACCAGCCAAGCGGTTTTGGAGTTGTACCCATCTGAAATTTTGTTGTTATTTCCTCTATAAATCAAAATAACCAAATCCGATCCAATTAAAACTCGATAATTACTTTTAGAATGCCGATTGTAGAATGCTAATTCAATTTTCGCGGAATTTCGTCTCCTGAAATTAGAAGATTGTAAAAATATTTTGAAGGTAAGTAATGGTTCTTTTTGGTTGTTTTTTTATTTCTATCGAAATAATAACTTTGATCAATATACTGACTGACAAAGAAACTGCAACAACCAGAAGGAGCTGTTTAAATTTTCATTTGTTTTTGGTAAAACATAGATAGTATAGCAAGGAGTAAATGATTGAAATTTGAAGAAAGAAAATCTATCTCTTCCACAACACGTATTGGCATTGATGCAATAAGATGGTCTATTTCTCCTTGAGGGATACTATCCCAAGCTACCTGTAGTTCATGTATCAGAGCCGCCAAAGTCCGTGGGGGCTGGGGTAAATTTTCAAGCCTTCTACCCATGATGTCCCAAACATGCTCTATGGGCGAAATATAGGGGGATCTGGGCGGCCATGGCGAAAGATTCACATGGGTCGCTTCAAATGAGTTTAAACTAACTCTGGCAACATGAAGGGAGAACATATGGCTCCACTATTTCTTGAAGGTAACGCAGCGCTGTCATGTTAACTCGAATAAAGACTAAAGGTGACCTACTTGGATGTACAATAGCATCCCATACCATAACGCCTACTATCCGGTATACATGACGCTCAAGATCAAACTGAGGTTCACTTCTTTCTACCCGACGTCGTCTAGCCCTTTTTCGGCCATCATGTGCACCCAAGGAGAATCGAGATTCATCAGAAAAGACCTCCCGATGCCATTCAACATTCCAATGTTGAACGTTCTCTGTACCACTGTAATCGTTGCCAGCGATGCTCAACCGTCAAATTAACACAAGATGGGGTAGATAATGCTGTAGTCCAAAAAACCTTATCCGGCGGTAAACCGTTCGGACAGTTACAGGATGGACTTGTTCTCGTAACCTAGCGACATCGAGTTGTCGCGAATCGGTCTCTAAAAGTCTTAGGCGTTGATCTTAAACTTCATTTGTGCCCCTTCGAAGTCCGGTACATACGCTTCTTCGATTTTGGGCATTATCAAACCACGCTTGACAACACCTCAAAGCAGTAGTTGGATTTCTGTTCGTACGCCGTACACCCCGCCTACCGTAGACCAATAATTCGACCTTTTTCAAATTCACTTAGCTGGCGATAAATTCCGCGTACACATGCTCTAGGCATTTTAGCAACAACTAAACATCGACTTTGGATTTCCTCGAACAGATGGTTTGTTGTAAAATTTAAAAAATTTGCAAAAAACGACTACAATATGTAAGTCACAAAAAATGTTTGCATGAAAAAACCTTCACGATTATTTTCTCCAAATTTTAATCATTTACTCCTTGCTATACTATCTGTTTTACCATAAAAAAATTAAAATTTAAACAGCTCCTTCTGGGTGTTGCAGTTTCTCTGTCAGTTAGTATAGTATATCTACTCAATTTAAGTCGATCTTTCAATAAAATTACTTGAGAGTTTTTTGGTATATTATTAGATATTCAACGAATTTCAATTCCGATAGAATACATGTCGGAATTAAAAATTCTGTGATCTTAGAGGATTCTCTCAAGTCATCAAAATGGTACCAAATGTATTCAATTTCCTCCTGACTTCACGTCAGTGCTTGAACAAATTTTTTGACATAGGATTTAATTTTGCGATAAAAAAATAGGGGTTAGCATTTCAAAGTTACCCCCTCCCCCCGTCTGCAGATGGTGACGGAATTCAGTACCACTGGATGCGCCCTTTTGAGATATCAAACTTTTGTCTCTACAATTTCTCCTTTACAAGTCTGAATCACCAGTTCAACCAGCTGGGCTGGTGAAATTAAAGTTTTTGAATTACTGATTGTAGAAAAGGCTTGAAAACAATTTATTAAATAATTGTCACTTGCCTGGATGCAATTTTTCTACACTGATATTCATGAAGTACATAGACATCACCTCTTCCTGTCAGTACAGCTATAGCACCATCGCTTGACACAACTTTTTGTATAGTAGAATCTCCAACATTAATAACCTGCGCTGATTTTGGTACAATTACTTGATAATTTCCACTTGAAGGTTCATGTCCAAGTTGACCCCCATTCAAACCCCAAGTATATAATGTTGTAGAAGTCCAAGCAGCGGAGTGATATCTTGATGAACTTATTCCACAAATTGTTTTATTTTGAAGGTGCTTTATTTTTTGAGGAAACAGAGCATTTTCTGGTGGAGGAGTCACACCTAGCACTTTATACTTGTTTAGGCCACAAGAATAAACCTATAAGTAGTTCTATATGATGACTACAATTCCAGAGAAAATCAGTAGTGTGTTTTCAAACATTATTTTTGAATAGTACAGTAGAGCCCCGGTAATCCGGCCCCCGTCTCATCCGGCGCCCCTTGTAATCCGACATGCGTATCACTGTTGAATATATGTACATAAGTAATATGTACATATGTACAGGTGGGCCAAATTGGACACTTTTGAAGGGAAAGTCCTATTTCTGTTCTAGATTGACAACTGATGTCAGTGTGAGGGCCAATTTTCATGAGAAACTCATAGGTGAAAACCGCATGTCGTTATCTATCACCTTCACATAGTTACAGGATGTAGATTATTGTAGATGTACATTATTGTAGCTACTTTTTGCGTAGAATTCAATGAGGTTAATTAAATTTTCTAGAAACTGATATTTTTTCTGATGTCCGCATGAAAAAATCTTTTTCAAATAGGATACCCCATATATTTTTGCATATTTTGATAGGGCATGAAATTAAAATTTCAAAAATATAGCATACCTACTTGATATTTTCCTAAATTTTTGTATTTCATTGATTCAGGTTCAAAAGTTGAACAGAAGTTATGAAGTAAATAGAGCTTTTACTGTATGAAAAAACTTTCGGCTATAATTTGCCTTATTTAATGAATCATGGCATCCTCCAAAGCCTACATATCTAAAGGTTGAAATCTTATTTATTCAGAAACATAACAAGTGTTAGTATATATTTTTGAAATGGATATTTCAAGCTCTATCAAAATATTCAAAAATATACGGGTTGTCCCGTTTGAATAAAATATTTTCATGCCGAGATCAGATAAAATATAAGTTTCCAGAAAATTTAATTAACCTCATTGAATTCTACGTCCAAACTAGCTAAAATAATTTGTTTACAGAAATGGAAAATTTTCAACAGAAGAAAAGTTACACCGACATCATCATCATCATAAGTCATAAGTTTCCCTTCAAAAGTGTCTAATTTGGCCCACCCTGTACATGATTAAACATGTAGCAACTTGTATTTTTTTTATTACTAGTTCACAAAGAATCTTATTACATATTTTGATCTGTAATATGTCGAATTAAAAGTTAATTTTTTTTAAAATTATTCCGGACTATTATAGGGGGTCCTACCTAGGCAGTACTTGATAATCTGACAAATTCGATAATCCGACACTGCCATGCAAAACGTTTGTCGGACTAATGGGGGAACACTGTACTATTTTATTACAGATATCCGTTTAGAACAAATGAAATAATAATTTATAGAATGAATTTGAGAATCTTCCGTAGTGAAGATATTTGTACACATATCGCAAATTATTGATAATTAAGCTAATAATGAAATAAGATTCTATAAGATCATACTCACCAAATTATCAGAAGTTAAAAATAAGCAATGATCTCTTGCTATGCTAACTTCAATAGTAAAAACTTTCTCTGAAGATTGAAAATCTATCTTCGTAGGATTAACAACAGTATGTTCTGTGCCCAAACCTAATCTTCCTCCTAATCCATGCCCACAAGAGTAGGAATCGCCTGTTGTAGTTACAAAGATACTATGAAATTTATCAATACATATTTGCTGTACTGCTTCCTTGGGATGTTTTTTATGGAAAATATCCAAACATTCTGGAGCAGTTCTTGAACCAAATGATCCTAAGGAATTATTTTTATTAAGGCCCCAAGTATATATGGTGCCAAAATTAACATCAGGTTTTGGCCCATCTTCAATTACATGCTCTATTGCAGTCAAACCATTCATATCACGTAGTGTAGAATTAGCACCTTGAATAGAAAGTTCACTAAAAACCTACACAATTCGTTGTTATTCCAGAAAATTCACCTAATTTCATCAATTCTACTGCCACATGTATCCTTCCAAAATACAACGCGCGGTGCAGTGGGGTATACCCAGATTCATCATCTTTAGCATTTATATTAGCGTTTTTAATATTCAGTAACCACCTTAATACTTCTAAACTACCATAAGAAGCAGCTGCGTGGAGAGCTGTTCTCCCAACAGAATCTTTCACTAAATCACAATTGGTACAGATAAAATTCAAATAAGAACATAATTGAAGAGCAGAAACATCAAGAACTGTAAAAGCGGAAGTTATCAAATCCCCATGTACAACAGATTTACAACAATCAGTACAATCTCGCTGAAAATTCTGGGATTTACTCATTTTATTGAGATACTCAATATACTCTGTTATTTTAATGATTAGTTTTATGGAAGTCCTATTGAAACTTCGAAATATAGAGAGAATATACAGAATATATGATATGACAATATTGACGATTATTAGGATCACGATCTATAATTACAATTTATTACATTATTAGTGTATTTACTGTATTATATGCTGATTTTTGTTTATCAAGAACAAGCATAGACAACTGACGTGACCGGTGACCACAGAACGGCGACGTGACGTGACAGCACCATAGATAGCATTACACAGAGTAGCAAAATAATAACAGCAAAGCAAACTGCCCAATGGACACGTTCAGAATTTCAGATAGTGAGTCAGACAAAAAAATATTTTATTTGAAAATCTGCCGACAAATAACAATAATTTTTCTATTTACTATTGTGTACAGGTCGATAATCACGCAAGTTTTGCAAAGATTAAGGTAGAGACACAGATGCCAAATTAGGAGCCCTTAAAGAAAAAGAACGGAAAAGAAACTGTCATGGAAACCTAACCTGAAATTAATGTTATTTTTTTTTTAATTTGGTGTTAACTCTTATCTCTTAGCTTATAAATCAAAATATGCGAAAATTTAATCATTATAAACCGAAACTCAGTACCGAGTGTAATATTTCGTGATCCAAGAACAGAGTCAACCGTCAACCGCGTGATATATTTAATCGAGTGATAATTTTTGTTCGTTTACTGAGTGTTTGAAGAAAATAAATTTGGCTATGTGAAAATGAGTATTTATAGAGGAAGATCCCCGAAGGAAGTATATTTAGCAACTTTATTATATGATGCACTAGACGACGAAAACATTAGGTAAGTACTTTTCATTCAACAAAATTTTTCAATTGAATAGTTGGCATATTATGCGCAGCACCCTTGACCAAACAGGACTCGAACCTGTAATAGATTGATTAATAATACTATAAATTTCTAAATGCATAGGTACATCCCAAGGGTGATGAAATTTTTTTCAAAACACAATGTTTATGTCTCCCATGTGTTATGAATGAGGAATTGAAAATGAAATTCTTTTCCAATTTATTATCATTTACCACATTTTCCATGATTCTCGAGAACGAAGCCATTCTTAATTATTAAGACTGAATATTTCATACAAATGCTTTAAAATTATATACAGATTCTATTTGGAAAAAATGTTAATCTACTATCTACCCAGGTATTCCGTTAAAAGGCTACCGGCGCATCCACCAATATGCCAGAAAACGAATATAAAAGTACATATTAGGCTTGTTTTGGTTCGCAGTAGGGACAGTTCCGAATCGGTTCTAAAGAGTGGGCCAAACGAAGCGTGTGAAAGATTTCGCCCATTCGCGCAAGTCCAATTACAATAAACGACTGTGTGACTACTTTGAACTGTTCTAGGACAGTCCGAATTGCGAACCAAAACAAGCCTACTGTATGTGCATTTCCGAACGACATGGCATGACATAGTTAACTATCATAAAATATCAGCAAACAGTTTCCTATATCGAAGATCTCCTGCCATTGAAGCTTATATTCTAGTTGTAAATTACATGATCAAAATCTAATTAGGTTCGCACCTTAGATCAATAAGTAAATACAAATAGGTTTACTTGTTGATGTGAGGTTCGCACACTGAGGGCATTCCTGTAATTTTAGAAATAGATATCTTAACTTAGCGTTTTAAACTTTTGGTTTCGAAAACCGGGATGATCAGAGAGAGGATCATAATTTTATTCTAATCTTCGCTTTATTTAAAACTAAGTTATCAAATATGACAATTGTTATTCAGTTTTTAAACATATGGAATTTTGACTGTTGAGTGTTGAAATAATAGTGAATTCCATTGGTAGAACTCGTGCGCACTGAGTGCATGAATCGTATTCCATTGGAGAATTTCGTCGAGCATTTTGACGTCCAGTGCAACATTTATTGCACTCAGTGCACCACTGGTTTTGCCAATGGAATTCGCTATAAGAGTGTAGCGAGGAGCGAGGTGCTTTATTCAAAGGCGAGGAGTATAGTCCCAGAAGTACCTGACCTGACTCATAGATGGCGGTTGTTGTTGGAAAGAAGATCTGGTAGAAAGTAGCAAACTTATATGGCTTAAGTAAAGTTTGAACCCTTCTTGAATTAGAATTTGTTTGGCATCCATGAAATAGTGAACGCTTTCCATGAACTTTTCAAATTTGTAAATATGTCAATAAATAAAAGTTGTAAACATGAACAAAATTGGTTACTGTTATGTGAGACACTACTTTCATTTAAAAAGCCTCTGTCCAATGTATGCCATAACGAATGTTGGTTCTAATCTAGGAGAGGCTGGGGGAGTTTAAAACAGACAAATATTGGGTGGAAAGTTTCTACGAGGTGGTACGAGCAGCCAAGACGGACATCACTGTGTTATTCCTAATGAGGTGACTGCGCCAAAAATGACGAAAAATGGTGGAATAATCCTCAAATGGTATTTAATGACCGCCAATTGGAAGTTCGCAAGTTAGCAGAAATGCCAGGCAGGCATTTTAAAAAGCTCTGACGTGAAGTCAGTACTCTTTGAGCGCTTGTTTACGTTGACCAAGACCTGGGAGGGTCAGTATAATTATAATCATGTCATTAGCAAGCGCGCCAATGCAGATTGGGTTCACTATGAATGAATTCAAAAAGCTGAAAAAGCACTGACGTGGGGTCAATCTGCTTTGTTGTGCTTGTCAATGACATGATTATGATCATACTGACCCTCCTAGGTCTTCCCCAAGGAGACCCCAGAAGCTCCTAGGACTTATGCGATTTAGTAGAGCCAGCTGTGTTCTTTGAAGGCTTTGTTACTGTATCCTTATGCCAGCTTTGTTTTGACCTAACCGAATGGTGGCCACTACCATCTGATTAGATCTCCGGTTCGCTCTATCCACTGAGCTTGAAGCACTCATTATTCAATTCGAGTTGTTCTGGGGAACAGCTTGCTAACATTTTGCCCAAATCTCTGTAATTTTCGAATTTTTTGCCGAAAAAGGTCTCAAACGATTAGGTTCGACTCACCGATGAAGAATTCGAGGTCAAATTTGATTCTATCCGGCCGGCCGTTGCCACGATAACTTTCGAACGGAAAGAGATAGCGACTTGAAATTTGCAAGGTAGGTGGTGAATCCGAATGCGTGGGTTAAGTTCGTTCATCAGCATAATCGTCCAAACGGTTTCTGAGTACTAATTTTGCTTCCAAACAATACAGATCTGATCGAATTGAAACTTGGCAACTAGTTGTAGATAATCGGCATAAAGACGTATGTGAAATTTCGTGAAAATCGTATCACTAGTAAATTAAAAAAAAAATTATTAAAAAATATTATGTATCTCACGATAACTTGAGAACAGGAATTTTTAGGGTAGGTTTCGCATCCGAATGCGACATTTGAGTTCTTTAATAGGCATAATCGGCCAAACGGCCATAACGTTTTATAGATAGATATTTATTTACAAATGCATACATGGGTAAGTACCGCTAAAATACACTTATAAATTTTTGTCGTCAAATTTACACGACTTGTCAAAAGAGGCATGTATAAACAACTCAAAATAGTACAATAACATTTAAAGAATAACATAAGGCACACCACAAACAAGTCAAGACATGAACTCTTCCAGGCTATATAATGTTCGCTCCAGTAGCAGTTTTTTCACCATTTTGCTGAATTTTGATTCATTGAAGCTTTTGACATCTTCAGGCAGTCTATTATAGAGTTTAAGCGCCGTATAGTTGGTTCCCTGTTGTGTTCTCTTTATCCTAGCCAGTGGAACTGTGAATTGGTTTCTTTTCCTGGTGCTGTATTATGAGTGAACCTGTGAGTTGGTCGGAAATTTATGTCGATTCCGGTGAACGTACTTCACAGCGGCGAGGATGAAAGCTGATATACACGTAAGTATTCCCTCTCTCCTGAAGATGTCTCGACAACTCTCTCTTTGGCCCATGCCAAATATAGCTCTTATTGCTTTTTTCTGCTTTATTAGTATTTTTTGAGCCGCGTTGCTGTGTCCCCATACGATTATCCCATAAGTCATCTGTGAGTGGAACGTAGAGTAGTAGGTCAGTTTGGCTATCTTCACAGTGGAAATCATTTTCATTCTCTTAATCAGATATATAGAAGACGACAGTTTACGCAAAGCTCCTCAATATGGTCGTTCCAACTTAAAGAGGATTGAAAAGTTACGCCAAGATAAGAGAGTGAATCATTGTTATGTTCCCTACTACTCAATAATAATCTTTGTGTTTTATTTTCATTCAGCAGTAGACCATTTGACGCGAACCATGTCCGAGCCTCTGAGAGTGTTGCTGTTGTCTTAAGCTCAAGTTGGTCCTTAGTTTTCGAACCATTCATGAAGGCAATATCGTCAGCATAGCTGCATTCTTTATCCGATGTAAGATTTACGTGTAAGTCGTTTGTATATATTATAAATAATATTGGGCCAAGAATGGAACCTTGAGGTACTCCCGTAGTAATTTCTTTCATGTTAGAAATATCATTGTCCCATTTCACAACTTGATATCTTTGCTTCAGGTATGAGGTGAAAATGTTGTACGCCTTGCCTCGCACACCATAATACCAAAGCTTACTCAGCAGAATCTCGTGACAGACGCTGTCAAAAGCTTTGCTGAGGTCCACACACGTAAGCTCCACCTCCTCCCGCCTATTAAATGCCTCAGCCACCGCATCAAGCATCCCAACCATCGCCGTACTTGTCGACCTGCGTTCTCTGAACCCGTGCTGTGAATCATGCAAAACCAAATACTTGTCAAGAAAACTCACCAATCGGTCCCTCAAGAGTAGCTCGAATAACTTTGATACCGCCGGCAACACAGAAATTGGACGATAATTTGAAGGTTCATCCGCAGACCCTTTCTTGTAGACGGGTGTAATAACTCCAACCTTAAGCTCATTCGGAAAGATCTCTTGTTTCATGCAGTCGTTAAGAATCTTGCAGAGTGGTTTCTTCATATGGGGTATTATTTGTTTCAGAAGGGACACTGACATACCGTAGAAGTCTTTAGTTCTTTAGTTTGGAGTTATACCCATCTGAAATTTTGTTGATATTTCCCCAATAACTCAAAAAATACTAATCTGGTCCAATTCAAACATGGTTATTTTTTCGTGAGGATCGTATCATTAGAATTTTCTTTTTAAATCATTGAAAAAAATTCTGTATTTCAGAAACTAACTAGAATCAAAACAATACAGGGCCTCACAGATGAAGTGCCAATAAGAACGGGAATACGGCAAGGGGATAGTCTGAGCCCAACTCTCTTTAATCTGATCATGGACCAAATAATAAATAATGTCAAAGAAGTCAATGCTGGGTACCAAATGGGAAATCGGAAAATCAAAGTACTGTGTTATGCTGATGACGCAATATTGTTGGCCGAAAATGAAGATAATCTCCAACGGTTATTATATAGGTTTACAAAAATCGCTAATAGGTTCAATATGGTAATATCTACCGAGAAAACTGAAGCAATGGTTATCACTAAGGACCCAATCAGGTGTAAACTTGCTGTCAAAGATAAAATAATAAATCAAGTCATGAAATTTAAGTACCTCGGAATAGAAATCTCTAGTGACAGAAATCTTATAGAGGATGTCCGAACACAAGCAAATAAAGGCAACCGTATATCAGGTTATTTAAGAGACATAATATGGAGGAACAAACATATGACGATAGACAGCAAGGTCAGAATCTATAAAACCTGTGTAAGGCCTATACTTACATATGCCATTGAGACACGTGCTGAAACCTCTAAAACCAAAAGCATACTAAGAACATCAGAAATGAAAACTTTAAGAACAATAAGAGGTGTAACATTGCGGGACCAAATGAGAAGTGAACAAATCAGAGAGGAATGTGGAATCCAAGATGTGGTAAGATGGGCGAGATCAAGACGTAGAGAGTGGAGAGACCATGTAGATCGCATGGACCCTAAACGATTGGCAAAATGGGCGAAAACAGAGAACCCTTTAGACACTAAACGACCCCGGGGGCGACCACCCAAAAGATGGCGAGAAAGCTGGGCCTCTACGTCTCAAGAAATAAACAGGCAATAGCGGAAAGTAACAGGACATAGTCCTAACGTAAGAAGAAGAAAAAGAGAAGAAGAAGAAACTATCCGTACGATATCGGTGAAATGTTGCGAGATTCAAAACTTTTCTGTCAAGTTCCAAATTTGAAGACGATCGGATCTATATTGTTGGAGAACCGAGCAGCCTTGGGTGAGTTCAGTAGCTGAATGGGTAACCGTCACCACGATGAATTTCGAACGATAAGTGAAGGCTACTTAAAATTTTGAGGGTAGGTTGCGCATCCAAATGTGACGGAAGAAATTCGTTAATGGTCATAATCGTCCAAACGGTTCCCGAGTACAAATTTTGTTTTCAAACGATACGGATCCGATCGAATTGAAAATTGGTAATTGGTTGCCGACACAAATACTTCCGCGAATTTCGTGAGGATCGACTTTGTTTGAGGCGTCATGCTTCAGTGCGTTTTGAGAAGAAAAAATGTTAATCCCCAAAGTATGCCAATAAAGTCGCGAATAACTCATTTCGTATTAGGAGTGAGAGGATTAATTTATATCGGAGCTCAATGAAGACCAAAAGTGGATAAAAGTAATAAAACGCAACCAGTTGTTTTAACCGAGCGTACAATGTTTCTATTTGTGAAATAATCTCAAATCAAACAACGTACGAGAAAAAACAAGACTCGAAAAAATCATGATTATTTCAATATGACCGCAATTAATTTACTCTCCAAGTTGTACTCGTGAAGTAATTTTATAGCATATTTCCACCACTCAGTTCGTTATCATTCTCTACACATTTTTGAACATCAAACAATATAGGTTTTAATTCGAAAGAATAGATCGATGGCTAAAAGCATATATATTGTATGTCCACTTTTTGCCAATGTTAGGGTAAAGTGATATTTCGAAATCTTACTTCTCGTTTTTCGGGGCATAAAATATTTGCAGACATCTGTCTTCCTACGTTCAAAATATCACTTTACCCTAACATTGGCAAAAAGTGGACATACAATATCTGTGCTTTAAACCATCGATATATGCATATATATGGTGAGTTTTTGAGTTGTACATTAATTTTAACCATAGATCCATATCAACAAAGAAAACACTTTTGTTCTTTACCATTTTTCCAGATTGTGCTCAGGTGAAAAGATACAAAGGTTTTAAGATTTCATAATGTGCTAATACACTCCCGCACGTAAATTATCTATGACACTGATGGCGAACGAGGAAAAGGTACGGTAACATGGATTACATCTCGATCCTTGATTATAACGACTAGGGGCGGATCCATAAATGAAGTGAAATTTCTGGAATTTGATTTTATAACAATCAATGAAGAATATCTCGAAAACGGTGCATTTAAGAAAAAATTATAATGAATAATTCTAAAACGATTATTCTTGAAATGACTCGAGATAAATGTATCTGCTTTCTTTATGCTAATTTCATTTAGTTTTTTTTTAATCGTGTCTATAACTAGGAAACCAGTGGATGTAGGGAAAAACAGATATTTGGAGAATATGTGTCATAGTTATAGGAAACTTCATACCAACATTCATTCTATTCGGAAAAAGTATGTCAAAGCTACAAAATATAAACTGTTTTTTTTTATTTCAACAGTCTGTATCTTATAACCTGAGCCGAATTCGGAATAATTGTAAATGAAAGAATTGTTTCATTCAACGATAGGAATCTATGGTTTAAATTAATGTACAACTCAAAGACTCACCCTTTATACATACATGTATATAGTCATCGTCTGATCAATCAGATTAATATAGACACTAATATTATATTTGAAGGTCTCTCTCCATTAAATACGTCTCAGGTCAATTTTGATTCGGGGCTATCAATTTTCATGCTTCATTGACTGCTTATTTGACAGACGTATATTTGCTAATTGAACATATCCAAATTGTATGTGAGCTCAAATCAGCAAGCAAGGTATTTTTAACATATGAATAGATATAAAATCGATTTGTATCATTTTTATTACGTACAAATATATTCCACTTAAATTGGGCGAAATTAATTTTTATGGCTTTGATAATGACGAAAACCGATAAGGGAACAAGAAGGAATGAAATAGTATTTTCGGATATTCTTTATGAAATTATTTAAGCGGATAAGATGATCAAGAATCAGAATACAAGTATTCTGATGACTGAAAACGGTTTTCAACAATGATTCAAATGGAATCGTTTGAGACGATTCAATTACAGAAATTTGGATAAATTGATTGCGTTCGCTAACAAGCGCCCAAAATGAAAAACAACCCTGTGTACTCTTACCATTATCTCCAAGTTACGTAATGTTTTTCTTGTATATCTCTTGAGATATTATGACGCCAAAGAACCTCTGAAAACACAGGATCTGATCGAAAACAGTCCGAAGTTTAACTCTTCTATTATTATCAAGTCAATAGTTGCGCCAGTTCCTAAGAAATTTCTGATATCAGTTTCTTATCTTGATTCTTGTCGCCAGAAAGTCAAAAATAAGAATCTAATATTACATAATCGTATTCGCTAAATAGATCATTATTATTGTAAGTAATTTCTGGAGATATTTTCCAAGAAGTGTATTGAGAGCTTTCCAGGATAATTCAATATTCGAATCAAAATAAGTGATGATAACCAAATTAATTTTCTTTTTGAGAACTTTTAAGGATAATGTTAAAATGTCTAAAAACTATGGTGCAAGTTGTTTGACAGATAAAAATTTAACCAATTTGGGCGTCATGGGCACCGGTTCATGGCGGCGCCACCATGTCAATCGCATCGTTTTTATTCGTCGATCACCATGGAATATTGGGTATATTTTGTTATGAATAAAAATTGGTTCAAGCCCAGTGGACAGGAGCTTTGGCACTCTTGTTCAAACTTTGACAAATCATATCTCCGAAAGTATTGGTTTCTCAGAGTAGGGAATGATATCAAGGATTCTTATGATAGAACTGCATCAATCAATATATGACAATGACGACACATAGAATATATCTTACGTAGGGTATATTCTATGTGATATGTATGAACACGGATCAAATTCATATTTACGATGACAGCATTCTGCGAAATCACAGAATTACGATTTAAGGATGAAATTTTGTAAAATTCATATCTCCGAAAGTATTAGCTTGTTAGAGTTGAGGATGATATTAATGGATTCTTATCATGAAACTGCAAAAAAATTGAGTTTAAAATTTGTAATGTAAAAAAAATTTTTTTTTTGTTACTTCGAAACCACCTGGCCGTTTTTGCCCAATAACGAACTTAACCGAGATATTTATCTCCCAAACCTACTCTGAAAATTTGAACTGTATATCTCATTCCGTTCGAGAGTTATCGTGGTTACGGCCGGACAGAATCGATTTTGACCACGGATTCTTGATCAGTGAGTAGAACCGTTTCAGACCATTTTCAGCCAAAAATTCGAAAATTACAGACATTTGGACAAATTGATAAGCATTCTGTGCCGAGAAACAAGAGCGCCAAAAATATGCAAAATTTAGTGCAACTTGTTGATGAATGATATGATTCCTTTATCCGCTAATACGGAATTATAACCTAAAAAGTGGGAAAGCCCTGTGGACAGGAGCTTTGGCGCTCATATTAAAACTATGACAAATCAAATCTCCGAAAGTATTGGTTTCTCAGAGTCGGGAATGATATCAATGGATTCTTATGGTTGAACTGCATCATAAATTATATTAAATTCAAAAAATCAAATATTACGATTAATTATTGAAATTTTGAAAAATCATATCTCTCAAAGTATTAGTTTGTTAGAGTTGAGAATGATATCTATGGATTCTTATGATGAAACTACATCTTAAAAAAAATTGAATTTGAAATTTGTTACTCCGAAACCACCGATTTTGCCCAATAACGAACTTAACCGAGATATTTATCTCTCAAACTTATTCTGAAAATTTCAACTTTAAAGCTCTTTCCGTTCGAGAGTTATCGTTTGAGAGCATTTTCAGCCAAACATTACAGACATTTGAGCACACTGTTCCGAGGAATCAGAGCGCCAAAACTTTCATTTTTACCCTGTTGCTACGAAACTAGGAGAGATATCAAATTTCTGTTATCGGTATTATTCGTTTCAAACAAAATTAGCACAGGACTGTCAAAACCACATCATCATATCTCTTAAGAATCTTAAGATGGCATGTACTGTACATACATCTCCTAGAAATTAATTTTAAATTGTGGGATACTAATTTTGGAAATAATTACGATATTCTTTTGAATTTTGGAATTATTTTGTTTGACATTTTCGGATGTGATAGGAACATTTCGTAATCTTGCATAAATAGAACAGCATCATAAATATAATTGCAGGTTTGGAGGAAGAAATATTGTTCGCGGCCATAGCACACTGAATATGCTAGATACCGTTTGAACACTGAAACCAAGCATCATCGGGCGTGGTTAGTATTTGGATGGGTGACCGCTTGGGAACTCCGCTTGCTGAAATCTATTTTCACTTAGGTTTCTGTGCGTCGATTTTCAAGAATTTCCGAGATTAAATGCAAGACGTAGGTCTATGACTAACCACATGTTGGATTTACATACATCAGCAAATTATAATTAGAGTATTATATGAATTCATAGAATTAAGAATAATTATTGAAACTTTGAAAAATCATATCTCCGAAAGTATTAGTTTGTAAGAGATATAAATGGATTCTTAGATGAAACCGCATCTTGAAAAAAATTGAATTTGAAATTTGTAATTTAAAAAAAAAATTCTGAAAATTTCAACTGTCTATCACATTCCGTTCGAGAGTTATCGTGGTTACGGCCGGACAGAATCGATTTTGACCACGGATTCTTGATCAGTGTGTCGAACCAAAACGTTTAATATAATTTTCAGCCAAAAATTCAAAAATTGCAGACATTTGAGCAAATTGATGAGGACTCTGTTCCGAGGAACAAGAGCGCCAGAAAACTAAGTTAAACTGTCTTGAGGAACAGACGTTTGACAGAAATCAGAAAGGCAATAATTCCCTTGTAACTGCAAAAAAACGCTGCCTACAGGAAATAAATTGAAGTGGTGTCCATGTTCCGGTAAAGGTCAATACAAAATCGAATCATGCATACACTAGTATGCTGATCATAGACATCTTAGATCAGTGAGTCATCTTGATGAGTGAGTCGAACCAAATCGTCCATTTTCATCCAAAAATTCGAAAATTACGGACATTTGGGCAAATTGATAAGCACTCTGTTCCGAGGAACAAGAGCGCCTCTTGCAGAATAGTATATTCTAAAACAAGTTGCAGAATGGGCTCCTATTAAAACACGAATGCGAAATTCGAAAACGAGCGACGAAGGAGCGAGTTTTCGTACGCATGAATTGCCTTCTGTAACAAGTATTAGACGATATTTTCTCTATTTCAGGCAAGTTTTGTAAAATACTGTTGAAATTTAATGAAAAATTCGGATTATACATCCTAGTGACTTTTGTATTGTATCTTGGTAGTTGGTGTGACAGTTACGAAAGTTGACAGATTACGGAATTTGAATTTGAAACGTACGTAGGGCATGGAGAACATATTTAAAACAGTTTCCTAATAGCATGAATGATTCAAAATTAGCGAGAAGGAAATCTCTAGTACCATATTTTTTTATGAAAATGAAGCTTTTCCTCAACAATTATTTCACTATATCCAGATTATATTGTATTGTCAATTGACGTGTGTTGAAATTTGATAGGATCGAATGTCAGTGCTGACTACCACAAAACGAAAAATATAACTAGAAACAATGCGGGAATGAGTTCATTCCAGCACTGAAAACAGTGCTGGAAGTCAAGTTTTGTAAAATACTGTTGAAATTCAATGAAAAATGCGGACTGTATATCCCAGTGACTTTTGTATTATATCTTGGCAGTTGGTGTGACTGCTACGAAAGTTGACAGATTACGGAATTTGAATCCTACGTAGGGCGTGGAGATCAGATTTAAAACAGTTTCCTGATAAAAGGAATGATTCAAAATTAGCAAGAAGGACATATCTAGTATCTTATTTTTTAATGAAAATAAAACTTTTCCTCTCAACAATTATTTCACTACATCCAGATTATTGCGCGCGTGTTCCGCAAGGAACAGCGTGCTATCATTTCGTCACAATGTCTGTATTTTTCGAATTTTTTTTCGAAAATGGTCTCAAACGATTAGGTTCGACTTCCTGATGAAGAATTCGAGGTCAAATTCAATTCTGTCCGTCCGGTCCGGCCGGCCGGCCGGCCGTTAGCACGATAACTCTCGAACGGAACGACTTAGAGCGTTGAAATTTGCAGGGTAGTTTTGTAGCGTAAATATCTCGGACAACTTCGTTAACGGGCGAAATCCACCGAGCGGTTTCGGAGTTAAGGCCGTTTTTAGTCAAAACGTTTTTAATGAATATTTCCGGAACCAATCACTCGATCTTTCTGAAATTTGGCAGCAAATTGTAGAATCATGACCTTTATATGCCTGCGAAGTTTTGTTTTGATCGGACGGCCCTAAAGTAGCAAAAAAAAAAATTCAAAAATTTTAAAATTTTGTTTTCAGGATATCTCGAAAAATACTGATTTGATTAAATTGAAACTCAGTAGTTAGATGCAAAAGACCAATGCAAACACTTTTGCAAAATTTCGTGAAGATCACGTGACATGAAAAAAATAAAAAAATTACTACTATTTTGCGAAATACTTTGCTTAAAATGCCGAAACCTATTTTTTTGAGGTTCATGCTGCCCTTTCCGGACATTTTTCGTTGTGCGCATGCGCAGATGAGAAGTCATTTAACTGCTGTAGTTTTCGTCAGAATCCCCTGGTGAGGGTCTGCGCATGCGTGGATTCAAAGGCGATATCTCCTGAACCACTAGTGTTGGAGAATCGGAGTTTTCTGTATGGTGTGTGATTTTGGGAGTACTTTCAGCCGCAAGTAGATTGCGCATGCGCAGAAGAGAAGTGACTGTTTTTTGGTTGTATGGGTTATGTTGGGAGTGCTGACCCGATATTGTGAGGTTTTAGAAGAATATTCATGGCAATTCAGTGAAAGGACAAGGCAGATTGGGGGATGTAGCGTTGTTTCCAGGTTAAAGTGTCCGTATCGTGGCCCTGGGGCTAATTTCGAAATTGATGTTACCCCTTACGGGCATTTTTCATTATGCGCATGAGCAGACCATCAGTGATTTAACTGCTGGTGCTTTCGTCAGAGAGGATTGGGATTTTGGGGTGGCGGATGCTATTCCTCTATAGAATCCCCTGATGAGGGTCTGCGCATGCGTGGATTCAAGAAGCGATATCTCCTGAACCACTAGTGTTGGAGAATCGGAGTTTTTTGTGAGGTGTGTAATATTGGGAGGACTTGCAGGCACGAGCATATTGCGCTTGCGCAGATGAGAAGTGAATGGTTTTGGGTTGTTTGGGTTATGTTGGAAGCAATGAGCCGATATTGTGAGGTTTTAAAAGAATATTCATGTCAATTCAGTGCACGGACACAAGTCAGTTTGGGGGAAATAGCGTTGTTTCCGAGTTGAATGTATGGTGGCCCTGAGGTGAATTTATAAATAACTATATTCGGTAGACCTATATTAAAATACGTTCGGATTTGGAGAAGAGGCAATTGCGTTCCAAACGGAGGTCCCACAACCGCATTTTTTTTCGATCTACGGTAAAGCTAACAGCCAAACTGTATTGATAGCTATATTTGTTTAAGGAACTTGAAAAAAAAAAAAAAAAGCACTGACGTGTAGTCAGTACTCTTTGGCGCGCGTGTTCACGGTGGCTAATTTGAATTGAATGATGAGTACTTCAAGCTCAGTATATAGAGCGAGCCGAAGATCTACCCAAAGGATAGTGGACACCATTCACTGTCGGTTCAAAAATTAACAGTGCTGTATCTAAGCTGCCATCAGGATAGATTAACAAAGTTGGAAAATAATACAAGTGACTCTCCTTAGTCGCACAAGCTCCTAGAAGATTTGGGAGGGTCAGTATAATCCTAATCATGTTAATCGCACGCGCGCAAAAGCAGATTGACTTAACAATGAAAGAAAAAGTGTAAAAAGTCAATCTGCTTTGGCGCGCGGGCGATTAACATGATTAGGATTATACTGACCCTCCCAAATCTTCTAGGAGCTTGTGCGACTAAGGAGAGTCACTTGTGTTATTTTCCAACTTTGTTAATCTATCCTGATGGCAGCTTAGATACAGCACTGTTAATTTTTGAACCGACAGTGAATGGTGTCCACTATCCTTTGGGTAGATCTTCGGCTCGCTCTATATACTGAGCTTGAAGTACTCATCATTCAATTCAAATTAGCCACCGTGAACACGCGCGCCAAAGAGTACTGACTACACGTCAGTGCTTTTTTTTTTTTATTATATTGACAATTGACGTGTGTTGAAATTGGATAGGATCGAATGTCAGTGCTGACTACCACAAAAGAAAAATATAACTAGAAACAATGCGGGAATTACTTCATTCCAGCACTGTTTTTAGTGCTGGAATGGACTCATTACGATACTGAAATAGAGAAAATGTATTTCCCGCATTCTACTGCTTGCCCGAACTCCGCTTCGGGTCGTTCGGACAACCGACAACGGCAGTTTCTTGCGGGAAAGTAACACTTCCCGCACTTGCTAGGAAAATGATTATTGTTGGATTCGCTTAGATTACTACTATTGGGATGCCAAGATACAAATTAAAATTCAGAAGCATTACGTCCTAACTTTCGCAGGCACGTCTCGGTTGAGTCCAGTCAATCGAGACGCCGATGCCTGCAAAAGTTTGATGTCCTATCAAATTTCAATAAGGATTAGGCCTACTAGGGATATCGCGTAATAAATAAAAGAAGTGTACTACTGCACCTCTATTTTTGGTGCTCTTGTTCCTCGGAACAGAGTGCTTATCAATTTGCCCAAATGTCTGTAATTTTCGAATTATTGGCTGAAAATGGTCTCAAACGATTTGGTTCGACTCACTGATCAACAATCCGAGGTCGAAATCGATTCTGTCCGGCCGGCCGTCCGTTAACACGATAACTCTCGAACGAAAGGAGTTAGAAGATTGAAATTTGCAGGGTAGGTTTGGAGCGTAAATATCTCGGACGAGTTCGTTAACTGGCGAAATCCACCAAGTGGTTCCGGAGTTATGGCTTGTTTCTAGTAAAAACATTGTTTATGAATATTTCCGAAACCGATCACTCGATCTGTCTGAAATTTAGCATCAGATTCTAGAATAATGACCTTTATACGCGTGCGAACAAAAATTTTTAATTTTAATTTTTTTTTTCTACAATAACTCTCGAACATAATGAGCTAGGCAGTTGAATTTTTCAGAGTGGGTTTGAGAGATAAATATCTCGGTTGAGTTCGTTATTGGGCAAAATAGGATGGTTTCGTAATAGTAACGAAAAAAAATTTTCTTTTTAACTTACAAATTTCGAATTAAATTTTTTTTAAGATGTAGTTTCCCCATAAAATTCATTGATATCATTTTCAACTCTAACAAGCTAATACTTTCGGAGATATGATTTTTCGAAATTTCAATAATGAATCGTACTTCTATGTTTTCACAGAATGCTATAATTATTCTATCTATGAATTATTATATGATCTGTGTAGGGCTTCACACGAGACGAGAATAGGCGAGAGTATAAAAAATCTCGTCTTGCTCTCGCCAATTCCCAAAAAATTAAGTCTCGTTCTCGTCTCGTTATCAGTTGTCTCGTCTCGTTTCGCTTAATTCTGAATAACGATAATTAATAATTATTATAATATATAAACGAGATGGTATACAATAATGAATAAGTTTGTAATACTATATTCATTACGCTCTTATACAAAAATATTTGTACATGTGTATATTATTTTCAATTTTAAACACTGATAATTTCAACTTTTAAATAACTCGATCTCCAAGAATTCAAACATACTCACGCTTGCATCACATCATTTTTCAATGATGTACGTATTTTTGCCATGATCATACCTGCTGTGGAAAATAATCTTTCAACAGATACGGATGTAGCCATTAATAAATCATCGGCCATCTTGGAAAGTGTAGGAAGAACTTTTTCATCACTCTCCACTACTGTGAAATATTTTGATTCCTATTTGCTCTTTCTAACAGCAAATATTCTTCAAACTCAGCTTTCCAATATTTCGAAAGTTTTGTTGATGTTCCAAATAGGCTATCGATGTCGATAAATTTTTGGGCGCATGTTCTAGGGGAACATCGTCCTATCATTTCGTCCAAATGTCTGTAATTTTCGAATTTCGAGCTGAAAATTGGCTAATAGACTAATTCGGACTCCCTGATCACGAATCCGGTGTCAGATTTTTGGGTGCCGTCCGGCCGGCCGGCTGGCCGGCCTTCCGGCCGTAGGCACGATAACAGGAGCACCGAAGGTCCTATCGACTTCAAACTTTCAGGGTAGGTTTCTGATCAAAATGCGACGGTTAAGTTCGTTAACGGGCAAAATCGGCCGGACGGTTTAGAAGTTATAGACATTTCAAATTTTGAGGTTATTTCCCTGATATTTCAGGAACTAAAGAAGATGTTGAATCGAAACTTGGTAGTCAGTTCGAAGATATAAACGCGCAACTTTTGGCAAAATTCTGTTATGATCGAAATGTTGGTAATTTTTAAAAAAATATTTCTTTTAATTTTTTCGAAAAAAAATTTTTTTTTCGTGAACTATTCATCAGATTGCAACAAAAACTTGTACTAACGTCAATTGTAGTATTTTGCAACATTGTGCAAAATTTTGGCTCTATACGATATCAATTTCTGGAGATATAAGACAAAATGTGTCAAATTTCCTGGGTCTCTCTCAGTATTTTCATCGATTATTATATAATAATCAATAATATTATGGTATTCAACATGATACTGCTTTTTTTCTTTATTTTCTTTACTGGTCAGTACGGGCCACAAGGAAGATGAACATGCGCCCAATAGCTCCTGTCCACAGGGCTTGAACCAATTTTTTAATAGAATCGAATAAATATGGTCGGAAATTTATATGTTCTGTGATTAAACTGCAGTGTGCAAATAGTGATATTTCCTTTGGATTATTTCTACTTATTGGAGATGAGTACATTTCAGTTCAGACTATAGACAATTTGGTATAGTTTTCAAAGAATACCTTCCCAGTGGGTAGATCATTGAGGGTGTTCTTGGCGTATTCCTCATAACACTTTTCGAAACATTGAATAGCTTAATTTCTTTGTCAGTTTTATTAAACGTAGTTCCACATATGAATACAATAATTGTTCACATCTTCACTACAAGGAGCACAAGGGAATATATTTCTCCAGATGTTCAGATAGAGAGGAAATTTTCAAAGCATTGGGATTTAGGGGCAATAAAAGTTGTCCGTTAAGTATTGAATTCATAATGGCATCCGTTTTTATGGTTGTGAATTTTATTTTTTCTTGAAAAATAATCTCAATTATCACAAGGTCATAACGAATTAATAATCTTCTAAAAAATCGTGTATTTCTAGAACGATCGATGCATAATATAGACAAAATATATTGGTAATTAATGTGGAAACTCATCATATTCAATTGTTTTCTGTGGGTGTTGAAAAAAGTCG
Organism: Halyzia sedecimguttata; assembly: GCA_937662695.2. Taxonomy (NCBI): domain Eukaryota; kingdom Metazoa; phylum Arthropoda; class Insecta; order Coleoptera; family Coccinellidae; genus Halyzia; species Halyzia sedecimguttata. The sequence goes on from OW569412.2 coordinate 35,886,163, forward strand.
AGACGTATATAAAACTTCATACAAAAAAGTTAACGAGACCAAAAACGAGACTCTCGTGTTGCGCCGTATGTGGTCTCGGTATAGCCTATAATATTTTTGAAAACGTCTCGTCTCGTCTCGTCTCGTCTCGCTTTTTCGAGATGAGAACGAGACGAGACGAGAAAATTCTCGCTCTCGCGTGAAGCTCTAGATCAGTGTTCATACTCGTACATGTCATCCTGTTCTATAAGAGAGAGTCAAATTGATTTCAGATATTTCAATTTGATTTCTTCCATGGTCCTCATTCTCAGATTGCTCATTTAACCTTGCTAAATAACAACATTTCTTGTCAAATTTTGAACAAGAGTGCCAAAGCTCCTGTCCACAGGGCTTGAACCAATTTTTACATTATGTAATTCGATATTTCATGAGATCGCCGTCTATGCTGAAACAAACTGATATGTTTTGATGAGGATATAAAAATCCGTCTCAACATTCGTAGCGTTTAGCTCATTGTCCAAGACCACCCAAAATACTGATCAGAACGTTGAATATAATAAATTTAGAAAACAACAAATATCATATTCAACTGTCCTTTTACGAAGAAATCTCCTGTTTTGAGCATTATCAGGTGCTAAATCCGTTTTATTGCTTTTCTCGATACTAAAACAATCACAGTTTGATTGTAGATCTTTGACACCGCTCGGTATCAAAGTGTACTACAATAAACTCTACTGAACAATTAATTATGTTTGTAAAGCTGAATCGGCTCCTCTTGAATTCAGTGGCGTAGTGTGGTTTTATCAACCTAGGAAAAATGTGAAATGTGTCAATGTGTCACTTCAACTGAAAAAAAAGTGAAAGCCCTGTGGACAGGAGCTTTGGCGCTCTTGTTCAAACTTTGACAAATAATAACTCCGAAAACATTGGGTTTTCAGAGTTGGGAATGATATCAATGGATTCTTTTTCAATTTATTTTCTTTTATGATGTAGTTCTATCAAAAGAATCCATTAATATAATTCCCAACTCTGAGAAACCACTTTTGGAGATATGATTTGTCAAAGTTTGATCAACAGCGCCAAAGCTCCTGTCCACAGGGCTTTCCTAATTTTTTTATATTTACCGTAAAATTTTGTTCAGTAACAAGACACATTTTAGGTTGAATGGGTATGTGGAAAAGAAATATTACCGTGTATAGATGAGAATAATCCGGAGCACTAGCTAAATATTTCCTTACATTTATTAAAAATCGGTTCAATCCCTGTGGACAGGAGCTTTGGCGCTCTCGTTCAAACTTTGACACATCATATCTCCGAAAGTATTGGTTTCTCAGAGTTGTGAATGATATCAATGTATTCTTATGATAGAACTGCATCATAAAGGAAATTCAATTCAAATAATTGTTTATTTATCAAAATTAAATGAGCAATCTAAGAATGAGGATTGCACCTCTCTTATAGAACAGGATGACATGTACGAGTATGAACACAGGTCATATAATAATTCATAGATAGAATAATTATAGCATTCTGTGAAAACATAGAAGTACGATTCATTATTGAAATTTCGAAAAATCATATCTCCGAAAGTATTAGCTTGTTAGGGTTGAAAATGATAACAATGGATTTTTATGGAGAAACTGCATCTTGAAAAAAAATTGAATTTGAAATTTTTGTAAAAAAAAAAAAAAATTTTGTTAGGTACCTCGAAATTTTGCCCAATAATGAATTCAACCGAGATATTTACCTCCCAAACCTACTCTGAAAATTTCAACTGCCTAGCTCATTCTGTTCGAGAGTTATTGTAGAAAAATTGGTTCAAGTACCTACTGTGGACACGACCTTTCTGGCGCTCTTGTTTTATTATTATATCTCCGAAAGTATTGGTTTCACAGAGTTGGGAATTATATCAATGGATTTTTATGATAGAACTGCATCATGAAGGAAATTAAATTAAAAAAAAGTGTCGTTTACAAAAAAATGCTTCAAAAATTATCATTTAAAAAAAGAACGATCTGCAATGCTTCAAAAATGCTCATTAAATTTATTTATCAAGATTAAATGAACAATCTGCAATGATTCAACCTCGTGGAATGGGTTGTTGCAACTTACACTCGGTGCATAGTTTTCAAAACTCGAAATATCTAAGGAAAGTATCATCGGAATGTCTAGAGCAAGGCTGGAGACAATCATAGCAGATTGTCCATTTATTCCTTATATTTGAGTAGGTATAGGCTGACGAGCAAATTATTTTAATAGTTCAAAATATATTAATAAAATACTACCCTCTTTTCATAATATAAAATTTAATAGTTCATACCACTCACACATTCTTTTCTGTATTTACCTTAACTCAAGAAAAAATGTTTGATACACAAATGTCGATCCATATTTCAGCATTTTTTTGCTAGCAACATTATGAAAATACTGTATATAGGAACATGTCTCCCACCTTAAGGAAGTAAAAGGTAATATTAACCTCAGTGGTCAACGAACAGTAATTTCTTTTGATGATTCCATTATGCTCTTCTTTCCTATTGCCTTCATAAACTACATCGTTAAAATGATCCCATTCTAAATCTTTTGAATCATCATCCCCAATATTTATACACAAATTATTCAATATGTAATCAGTCAATGATTTTCGGTTTCAGTCTTGTATATATTCACAAATTCAAGAATCGCATACTTGTTTTCCAACAGACGTTTATGACATTTATGAACAGTGAACACAGGCCGATTCTGTGTTCACATTCTGTGAATACATAGAACTACGATGTATTATTGAAATTTTGAAACATCATATCTCCGAAAGTATTTGCTTGTTAGAGTTGAAAATTATATCGATGGATTCTTATAATAAAACTGCATCTTAAAAAAAAATTATTTCGAAATTAATAATGTAAAAAAAAAATTTTTTTTCGTTGCTCCGAAACCATCAGACCGATTCTGCCGAATAACGAACTTAACCGAGATATTTATCCCCTAAACCTACTCTGAAAATTTCAACTGCCTAGCTCATTCCGTTCGAGAGTTATCGTGTTAACGGAGGCCGGCCGGACGGAATCGATTTTGACCACAGATTCTTGACCAGTGAGTCGAACCAAATCGTTCAAAACCATTTTCATCAAAAAATTCGAAAATTACAGACATTTGTGCAAATTGATAAGCACTATGTTCCGAGGAACAAGAGCGCCAAAATCATTTCAAAATAAAAAAAATTTTTTTTGACACTTTACGGCAATCTGATCGATACAAAGTCATTATTCTACAATTTGATGCTAAATTTCAGATAGATCGAGTGATCGGTTTCGGAAATATTCATAAAAAATGTTTTCACTAAAAAGGGCCATAACTCCGAAACCGCTTGGTAGATTTCGCCCGTTAACGAACTCGTCCGAACCTACCCTGCAAATTTCAATCCTACAACTCCTTTCGTTCGAGAGTTATCGTGTTAACGGACGGCCGGACAGAATCGATTTCGACCACGGATTCTTGATCAGTGAGTCGAACCAAATCGTTTGAGACCATTTTCAGCTAAAAATTCGAAAATTACAGACATTTGGGCAAATTGATAAGCACTCTGTTCCGATGAACAAGAGCGCTAAAAATAAAACAAGTAAATGATATTTGTCTCACGCCTTGTCGAATGTGAATATAATTTAGGTAGCAGTTTTCTAAAACAAATAAGTCCAATTTGCTTCTAGTGCAGCGTTTCTCCAACGTTTGGCTCCACGAACCCCTTTTAAAGTTGCCAGATGACAACGAACCCCGTAACTAAAGGCGGGTTTATACAGCAAATAAGATAAGATAAAATAAAATAAGAAATAAAATAAGAAAGTTAAACATGTACATTTCTATGAGAGCGTTTATACACGAAATAAGATAAAATAAGAAATAAGAATAAGAATTAAAGTTGGCCAACTCTCATCTTTATTTCTTATTTTATGTTATTTTGTTTGGAAAATGACAATACGCATGCTCAAAGAGTGAAATTCATAGAACTTGCATAAAATTGTCAAAAAGCTGCGCTTTGATTGGTTCATTCTTATTTCTTATTTTGTTTTAGATTATCTGTATAAACCGATCCGTTTAACCCTTAATTCTTATTTTATTTTAATTTGTTTCTTATTTTATCTTATTTGCTGTATAAACCCGCCTTAACACGTGCCACCATGTTTGCCGCATTGTAAATCTTGTCGCGAACCCCTAGGAGTTCGCGTAACCAACTTTGAGAAACCCTATTCTATTCTAGAGGAACTAAAAACCATGGCACTATTCAATGAAACAAACAACATTTTTGATCAACCATAGGTCTTTCTGGAATTTGTTGAGTTATTTCAAGTTTTTGTTGGTATAACTACCAAATTCCTGAACAAATATCTTAATAACATTTCAATAACACTTGTATGTTTACGAGTTAGGGATACAATATTCGTGGGTCAACACTCATTCACAACGGTCTTTCAGTTATCATTATAATCAGAATGTTCACTTCACTAAATCACAATAACACTGATTCATCTAGGGAGGGGAAGAAACAACCAGTCACAATTGACAGTCAAAATCCGGTAAGATCCATGAATCACTATTTTCTGAAAAAAGAAATAAGTGTCATTTTTACATGTGTGATAGAAAATGAATATTGAAATATATTTTAAATATAAATATGAAGGATCAAGATGTCTGGATAGATGTAAATGGGTTGGTTCTATCAGAATTAAGTTAATAAGGTATATAATCCGAGTATATCCCTTGTCGTTCCTAAAAAAATGCTTCTCAGTAAAATATCAACCTTAATCGCACTATAACTAATATCTCAGTTAATTATCTACTACTATAATAATAAAATTCGAAAATTACAGACCTTTGGGCAAAATGATAACGCGATGTTCCCCAGAACATACGCGCAAAAATAATAAAATATCACAACAGTTTATACAATCATAGTGTTCAGTCTGTGTATGTATGAGGTACAAATGTCTGAAACCAGGTACATTCAGGCAGTCAGTCAGCGAAAATCATTTTGTTCGGGCTTATTTTACAAATATCATTGCAAATTTTCAGGATGGAAGTGTCTTTAGGGAAACGAAAAAATCTTCTGTTTTTGCAAACAAGTGATGAATAGCTGATATATGAATTTTTGCAAGAAAGATATTTGCAAGAATACTTATCATCTTTACGGAACAATGAAGTAGCAGAACCTGAAGCCATTTTCTTAAGTTAATATAAAATTAAACACAATTAGATTTGCAGAATTGAACTTCGTATAAATAAAAAAATGGGTTCAAGCCCTGTGGACAGGAGCTTTCTGGCGCTCTAGTTCAAACAGACAAATTATATCTCCGAAAGTATTGGTTTCTCAGAGTTGGGAATTATATCAATGGATTCTTATGATAGAACTGCATCATAAAGGAAATTCAATTCAAATAATAGTTTATTTATCAAGATTAAATGAGCAATCTGAAAATGAGAACTGCACTATGGAAGAAATCAAATTGAAATAGCTGAACTGAATTTGACTCTCTCTTATAGAACAGGATGAAATGTACGAGTTTGATCACAGATCATATAATAAAGCTTAGATAGAATGATTATAGCATTATGTGAAAACATAGAAGTACGATTCATTATTGAAATTTAGAAAAATCATATCTCCGAAAGTATTAGCTTGTTGGAGTTGAAAATGATATCGATGGATTTTAATGGTGAAATTGCATCTTAAATAAAGTTGACTTTGAAATTTGTTGCTTAAAAAAATGTTTTTTTTTCGTTTCTCCGAAACCATCTGGCCTATTTTGCCCAATAACGAACTTAACCGAGATATTCATCTCCCTAACCTACTCTGAAAATTTCAACTGCCTAGCTCATTCCGTTCGAGAGTTATTGTATAATTTTTTTTTTTTTAATTTTGTTATTTTTTTTTTTACACTTTGCGGTAACCTTGTCAATACAAAACTTCACATGCGTATAAAGGTCATGATTCTACAATTTGATGCTAAATTTCAGATAGATCGAGTGATCAGTTTCGGAAATATTCATAAAAAATATGTTTTACTAAAATCGGCCATAACTCCGAAACCGCTTGATGGATTTCGCCCATTAACGAACTTAACCGAGATATTTACGCTCCAAACCCACCTTGCAAATTTCAATCCTCTAACTCCTTTCGTTCGAGAGTTATCGTGCCTACGGCCGGCCTGACAGAATCGATTTCGACCTCGGATTCTTGATCAGTGAGTCGAACCAAATCGTTTGAGATTATTTTCAGCCAAAAATTCGAAAATTACAGACATTTGGGCAAATTGATGAGCACTCAGTTCCGAGGAACTAGAGCGCCAAAAACCATAGACATAAAATAAAATGGACTGATTGTGAGAAAGAGACCATTGATATCAACATTGAAAAAATGGGTTCAAGCCCTGTGGACAGGAGCTTTCTGGCGCTCTAGTTCAAACAGACAAATTATATCTCCGAAAGTATTGGTTTCTCAGAGTTGAGAATTATATCAATGTATTCTTATGATAGAACTGCATCATAAAGGAAATTCAATTCAAATAATAGTTTATTTATCAAGATTAAATGAGCAATCTGAGAACTGCACCATGGAAGAAACCAAATTAAAATAGCTGAAATGAATTTGACTCTCTCTTATAGAACAGGATGAAATGTACGAGTATGAACACAGATCATATAATAAAGCTTAGATAGAATAATTATAGCATTCTGTGAAAACATAAGTACGATTCATTATTGAAATTTAGAACTTCATCTTAGCAGAAATTGAATTCAAACATCATAGAAGAATTTAAATTCAACAATTGTGCCAAAAATTATCAATCCAAAACCAATAGACGAATTCTACCCAACAACGAACTCATCCGAGATATTCATTCCTCAATTCCAGTTTTGTTTTTAGTGGAGATATTCTGAACTCAATATTATTAACTTACCATTACCATTCCCATCATCATATGGATTGACCATCGGCATGAAAATATCAACCAACAAAAGTATGATAATATTCTAATTCTCATATTGATACCATTACTGGAATGAATTACAATGAGACAACGTCAAAGTTGACATTATAACAATTCATAGAATAGCCACAGAATAATTCTATCATTGAAATTTTGAAAAATCATATCTCCGAAAGTATTAGTTTGTTAGAGTTAAAAATGATATGAATGGATTCTTATGGTAAAACTGCTTATTGAAAAAAATTTAATTTGGAATTTGTTCTGTAAAAAAAAAAATTTTTTTTTGTTACTCCGAAACCATCTGTCCGATTTTGCCCAATAACGAACTTAGCCGAGATATTTATCCCTCAAACATACTCTGAAAATTTCAACTGTCTAGCTCATTCCGTTCGAGAGTTATCGTGCCTACGGCCGGACCGGACGGCCGGACAGAATGAATTTCGACCACGGATTCTTGATCAGTGAATCGAACCAAATCGTTTAAGACCATTTGGGCAAATTGATAAGCACTCAGTTCCGAGGAACTAGAGCGCCAAAAAGATAGAATCGTTAAAGGAAGACTACGGTTATTATAATAACACTAAGGGCCAATTTCACCAAGCCCTAAACCGAGATCAATGTTGATGTAAACTCCGTTTGAGACAATGCCGGAATTCACCATGCTGGTTCAAGGGGTAAACCGCGTTTTACGTTAATTGGCCATTTTTGGTGTTGCAATAAACAGAAACCGAATTCACGCGGTTTGACATTTGTCAATATTTGAATTTAATGATTGTTGACACATTTTGCTGCGCTTATTTCGTAGATTGTGGTTAAGAAATTAAGAAAACAAATATAAACTTTATTATTTCATATTATCTAGTTATGTAGCTTGTACCATTCCAGATGCCTACATAATATTGAAAACAACAAAATTAATTATATTTAGAATGAAAATTTGTTGTCAATACTTCAAACGTTATTGGTATCTCTCATTTAACAATTTGAAATGATGTATAGGGGATTGTTTCAGGCATTTGAAGGAATGTAGAAGAAAAATCATAATAAGTTAATGAAATCATTTATTCAACATAAACAACGAATACCTACAAAATATTGCTGAAACACATAACTTGGTTTACGAGAATACTGTAAACGACATTATAATTAATATTTCATGGCATTCCTCATTCGGGATTTCAGTTTTGATTCTTGTTTTAATTTTTCCATTTCTTGTTCGGCTTGAAAATAAACGGCGAGGAAGGGTTGAATTCTTCTGCGATTTTTTGCCAGGTTTTATAATTCGTAGCCACATTCATATTGTCTGTTTTTCAACACTCGACTTTGCTAAAATATTTACGCACTATATGAAGAAAAATAGCTTTTCCTGAAGCTTGAAATACAGCATTTCATTTCCGTCGCAACATTTTCTACACAACACCATCTCCTTTTTCGATTAAAATAACCTCTGCACGGTAACAATTCTCAAATTTGATTGAAGGTAGGCTTAATTCGTAAATACTCAAGTAAAAACTACTATCAAATTGGTTTATTTTGCGACGTTTCCATTATTCTTGAGCTTCAAACTCGGATTCCCCGAACGCCCTTCAATTATGTATGGAGATATCGGCATTCTCTAAACCAAGATTTAGATCTTCGTTTAGGTTAAACCGAGTTTGTTAGATCTGAGATTAATGATTTCCCAGTGAAATTGGGCCTTAGTACAACAACAATTATTAGTGGTATTTGCCACATACTAGAAATCTCACGTCAGTCTTGTCATATTTATGAAGTTAGTGAAGTCATGTCATTGTCATTCATCCGTTTGAACATATCTACGAACAAAATAGATGGAAACGTACATAATGTCCTTGTTGTCACTTTTTGGCGTTCTTGTCCCTCGGAACAGAGTGCTTATGAATGTGCCAAATGTCCGTTAACACGATCACTCTCGAACGGAAGTTGAAATTTTCAGAGTAGGTTTGGGAGATAAATATCTCGGTTAAGTTCTTCATTGCGCAAAATCGGCCGGATGGTTTCGGAGTAACGAAAAACAATTTTTTTTTACATTACAAATTTCGAATTCAATTTTTTTGAGAAGTAGTTTCAGCTAAAAATTCATTGATATCATTTTCAACTCTACCGAGCTAATACTTTCGGAGATATGATTTCTCAAAATTTAAGTAATACATAGTAGGTACTTCTGTTTTCACAGAATGCGAATTTAATCTGTCTGTGTTCTATCTGTGTTCACTGTTCCATACATGTAATCGTATCTCCCTATAACAGACATGTCAAATGTATTTCTGTTCTAACCCTTGGATAATACATATGATGATGGAAATATATAATTTGGGAAGTTTGTTTGGATTCAGAATATCTTTAGTAGAAACGAAACTAGAATATTGGCTAAGTTTCAATTGATATAATATAATTTTAAGAGGAGATTTGGGGAATGAATATCTCGGATAAGTTCGTCATTTTATTTTAATGAAGTTTCTTTTATAATTAAGTACTATCATAATAATCAATTGATATAATTCCCAACTCTTACCAATACTTTCGGAGATATGATTTGTTAAAGTTTGAACAAGAGCGCCAAAGCTCCTGTCCACAGGGCTTTTTCACTTTTGAGGTTATAATTAGGTAGGTATTAGCGGATAAAGGAATCATATCTGACAAACATTCATCAACAAGTTGCACTAAATTTTGCATATTTTGTATTCATGATGCAGTTCTATTATAAGAATCCATTGATATCATTACCAACTCTGAGAAACCAATAATTTTAGAGATGAATTGTCAAAGTTTGAACCCCCCTGGGTTAGGTCAGTGTTGGGAGTGAGGTCTTACACCAACGCCTCCTACCGGGCGGATAGCGCAACCTCGATAACTTAACCGACCGGTAACCGCCGATTGCCTTTCACGAACTATCGGGAAGGTAGCGCCACTTCCACGGAGGCAACTTCAACAGATCGATGTTCCGCCGGATACCGTTCCACGGAAAGATAAGATAACAAAGATGGACGCCATGGAAGTTGCTCATAACCTAATTTTGAAAGCGATAAGGAAGATTGAATTGAAAATAGACAACTACCGAGACCGCGATTCATTCGGGGACGTTTAGTACATTTTACAGACTTGGACGATACTAATTTTTCCGGAATATTCAGTTTGTCGAAGCTATTCCTTTGTGTAAACAGTAACAATTATGTTGTGATCGTCGCCTCACTGCCTCCTATGCATAACATAAACAACCTTATAGGCGACGTGCAGTTTTGACCGTTCCCTCGACATTGGCTGGCCACAGAGCAACATCGCACGAAGTAATATTGTTTTACTTTTCTATTTTTGAGTGTTATATCAAGATTAACATTGTTGACGACCTATATTCAGTATATTGAATATACTGCTCCGCAAAGGTTAAGGAAGTTCAGAAATTTTGTGACCGTTTCAAAAGTTGCCGATTCTGGTCCACCAAATGTTAACTCTCTTTCATCTGACCGAGAAGTGGACACCCAAGATCTACCACCCCTGTACAACATCGTTTTCTGACTGTGTCTACCCATAGAGAGCCTTTGAGTTCTTGTCGAATCATGCAACATCGCCTTTTGAACGCTACTGGTGTTTTGGTTCGGATTGAAACAGTTCGTCGAATACTCCAAGACATTCTCGACGACTTTTGAGAAGGATTTCTTCAATGGAGGTCTGTATTGTTCACATATGAATCGAGATATGGACGGTTTTCGGATAGTCGCCGTGCTCGAGTATGTACCCATCTTCTGGTGACCAGGAATCGCAGATCGGTTCAGGAAGTTCATCCGTTCAGAGGATGGTGCAGTTACTGTTTGGGGAGGCATTTGTCTCAATGGACGTACATAATTGGTGGTGCTTGATGCTACCACAAATATACGCAGATTTACATAGAGCAAATCATTGACACAATATTATATCTTTGTTTCATGCTGCTATTAGCCGAAATGTCTTATTTTTGGACTATAATGTGCCACCCCATCGTGCGGAAATTGTCGATGGAGCTCTGGAAATCTATGGTATTCCACATTTGGCCCTGCCCTCTCGATCGCCAGAACTCAATCCCATTGAACACGCTTGGGATCAGCTACAGAGTGCTTTGGATTCTCATAAACTACACTTTGAGACGACTTTTACCGCAACTCTGGAGAGAAATTGATCAAGGCTACTTCAACAATCTGATCGAAAGTATGCAAAGGCGTTGTCGGGTGGTTGATGTTCGAGAAAACCACCTTTACTGAACTTCTTTAGCGGCGCGGTGGCTACCCGACAGTTAGCGCCAGCGTGGTGAAAGACGGTCTAGGACTTCTAGGCATATTCAAAATCACAGAGAGATTTTCTTACAACGCGCTCTGTAAAATTAACCGTTTTTTTGCAGACGAAACTTTAAAAAACAACCAACCAATATGGCATCAATCACTTATCCTACCCTATATGAACCATCTTTACCGAAAATGATTGCAATATGAATGGGTATATGAATATGCGGGTATATTCGAAACCAGTGTGGAATTAGCTTCAAGATATGTAAATGGAATATTTGTTGTGCTTGTGCCCCTTTACAGTAAGCCACTGTTTAAAATGATCGATTTACAGTATCAGAAGGACAGTGTAGTCTACTCCGCAGTTGTAATATAATGAATTGAGATATTACAAATACCGATATCCGGTTTTATCCGGTTCAAAAGATCATTAGTTTGGATTTCTTCAATCTCTGTATTGTCCCACAAAAGTTATGTCGGCTTTTTTATCTATCGATCTCTTATTGATGAGAGTGTGAAAGTAGGACTTTGACTCAATTAATGTCTAGTAATATCTCTTGCGATAACATTGTTTACCTCTTTTCGCTACTAATATTCTGGTTTTTCGAGTTGTGGCTTTTGAATATAATTTCTTAGACCTTTCACAAAGATTGAAATGAGCATTTTGCTCTCTCTTATTTAACAGTAATTAGACTATTGAAATTATCACATAAACTGTAACTCTTCTAAATTAAATGGCCTACTGAAATAAACCTTTGATTTTATATAACCCCGCAAAGAAAAATCTAAGGGGGTCAAGTCTGGGGAACGCAGAGGCCACTCAATAGGTGATCGACGTCCTATCCACCTTCCAGGAAATGTGGCGTCAAGATATTGACGGACCTTTATTCCAAAGTGAATAGCCCTATCTTGTTGTAACCATGTATACTTATGGGGTACATCTGCTTCGTCATCATTTGGGAGCAGACAATAAATGAAACCGCAAAAAGTTCAAATAACGTTCTGCTGTAAGGTCCTATTAAACATTCAGTTTCTCGTGGCGTTGACTGTGACAATCTTGAGTCCAGTGAGAATTTTCCCTTGACCAATACCTGCAGTGGTGAAGATGTTTTGTCCCATTCATGCAAAACGTGTCTTCGTCAGATAATACGATATTAATTAAAAAATTAGGGTCTCCATCTTAGCGTAACATCAGTTCTTAGCAAAACTGCAAACGGCGGTCTATGGATCATCCTCGTTTAATTCGTGAATCAGTTGAACTTTGTGAGGATGATAGTTCTCTCTATTGAACAACTTCGCGACAAAAGAGTGGTCCACGTTATGATTTGGGGCTAGTCGTCTTGTAGAAAGGAGAGGATTTTCTTCAGCTTCAACTAACACATTTGATCTATTTTTTTCGTTTAGCCGTGGTCAACTTTGCCAATCATGGAGGGATCCCGTTTTAGTTAATTCTTCTTCTTCTTCAGGTGCCGTCTCCGCTTCGGAGTTTGGCAATCATCAAAGCGATTTTTATTTTGGAGGTGGCGGCTCTAAATAGGTCGTTGTTAATTAAGCAACCAATTACTTACTATAGATCTTGCAATAGGCAGTCTGTCAAGATTCTTTTGGTTGAATAATTCACATGCTTCCTCATGTGATCTTAGCTTATCACCATATCCAACCATTATTGAAATTTCTATTCATTCCCCTTCAGTTAAACGTGCCATTTCCTTGAAAACAATGAAAATTCGCTTTTAAAACTTGGTTATGCCTCCTTCACACTCTCACTGCAATTAATCAAGTATTGTTTTTGGTGATCTTGTTCCGCGGAACAGTCGAGTGCTTATCAATTTGGCCAAATGTCTGTAATTTTCGAATTTTTGTCTGAAAATGATATCAAACGTTTTGGTTTTTGGTTCGACTCAATGATCAAGAATCCCTGGTCAAAATCGATTCTGTCCGGCCGGCCGTTAACACGATAACTCTCGATCGGAATGAGCTAGACAGTTGAAATTTTCAGACTAGGTTTGAGGGATAAATATCTCAGTTAAGTTCGTTATTGGACAAAATTGGTCTAATAGTTTCGGAGTAACAAAAAAAAATATTTTTTTCTACATTACAACTTTTGAATTCAAATTTTTTTAAGATGCAGTTTCATCGTAAGAATCCATTGTTATCATTTTCAACTCTAACAAGCTAATACTTTCGGAGATATGATGTTTTAAAGTTTCAATAATACATCGTAAGAATCTGTCTATGTTCACTATTCATAAATGTCATCTTTTCTAGCTATTAGAGATTATCAATTCGTAGTTTATATTACCTTTTACTTCCTTAAGTAGTAAGACATGTTCCTATATGGGTCAAAATCAGAGAGGTGAGCATTACGCTTCTGACAAAGGTTTTCTTAATAAAATAACATGATATTACTAAAATATTCATCTTAAAATAAAGGGTCTGTGCTTAATTACGAGGCAGTTACAATTTTTATTTTTCAATAATAATATTTTAATTGATTTAAAAAAATAGGGTCTAAATAGTCATTCCGGGAATGCGTCCTTATACCATGTTTCATAGATCAGACCAGTCAAAAATATGTACAATTACGACTTACAAATGCCATATTTTAATATAAGCTTTGAAAATCATCTGATTGAGAATATACGTATAAATTGAATGAATACCAGTTTGATTTCTTCATATTTTGGCTATTCAAATGCTGTCTGACGTTTATCAAATCATTCCGTGAACGTGGTGGATATCGGTCGATGTAATTAAAACAATACACGTTATGTGACGTTAGTGAGCTTCAGTGTGAACTTCACTAGTTAAAGTAAAAGGCGTGTGTCTTGTTTACGGAAAAAATTATTGATTTTGTTGAAAAGTACCTTTTAATTTGATATGCGTGAAGCGTACTTCAATTCCCTGTCACTACGGGAACGCTGTTTGGTGATTTGGTTTTCGAAAATTTGCATACTTTTTGTGAAATTCTTATAAGTATTACAGCTCACTTGTTCATAACCTCTAAAACTAATATCTAACATGGCGGCATCAAGCGTGACATGAAAATATTTATCGAATAGTCATTTCGGGAACGGTCATTTCGGGAACGTTCTCGTATGAAGGGCGTTCCCTAAATGACCCGGTGTTTCTGAAATGACATGTTTTATAGGCAACATGATACTCTAATGCTTTTAAAAGCATAACCATGCTAAATTTTGGTTTTAGGTATCCATTTAGTACGAGTATTAGGGAAAAAGACAGTATAGCTTATAAAAAAATATCGTGAAAAGGGTAATGCAAGGAAGCGCAAGTTTTTAAATATAATAACACCGGAAAAAGAAAGAGATGAAGAGTATGAAAGATAGGGAATATTACCAAAGGAAGAAAGCTGAAAATAAAGTTAAGACTGTAAGTTATATGACTGAAAGACAGAAGAGGAAACAGAGAAAGTTATGGAGAATAAATTCCCAAAAGTATATGCAAAAAAAAAATTATGATGGCAAATATTTTAGCTAACAGCCTCCCATATTCTGAATATGAGATAGAAAACTATAATCGCGTGTCAAGGAAGAAATTAGGATGAAAACAGGTTTAAAAAGAAAAAGTACAGGCTTACCAAACTATTAAAAAACAGAAACATAAAATACAGAAAATGCAAGGAATTCTAGACCAGTTGCGAAAAAAAGTTCAGAGAAGCAGAAGACGCGAAGAAAGAGCATTCCAAAAGAGTGCTGATACGCCTACTCGTAAAGTTGATGAAATAATAAGAGGATGTTTTGTTACCCCGTCCGTAAATGATTATTATATGGCAAGGTTGTGGCAAAACACAACTAGAAGACACCGTTGATGAATTACCGAAAAATTCTAAACAGCGGGAGGCTTTTCAAAAATGCGTAAGTGGAAACCATATGAAAAAACACCGATTTCGAGTTTAAATTTTTATATTCATGTTCCTCATTCCTTAAGTACAAATAAAGGTATAATACTCTGTAAATGTGTAATATTTTCATGCATCAAATAGGCCAAAACCGGGCGTTGCGTTCATTCAGGGAACGTCAACGTCATTTAGGGAACACCCCATCATTTTCGGGAACATCACAAAAACAGCAAATAAATTACTAATGAGTAAAGCTATAGTTAAATATTATATATAGAACATGAAATGATCTTTGTACTTTTGTATTTATATTATTAATATATAACGAAGTACAGAAATGAATACAATAAATTGAAATTTTTGGAGCGAAATTTACACCAATGGAAAATTTATGGAGAGTAATTTGCAAAATAAGTGTTTTTATTATGAAAATATACAAAATAATAACATTTTCCGAGTTAGGAACTGGTTAATTACAATTTCTTGGAGGTGATTCTTAAATGCATTGGTTATATTATTATTAAAAAAAATATTTAAAAGTGTTCCCAAAATGACTTTTGGCCTTGGTATAATGCTTCTTGACAGGTATAATTTCTAAAATATATATTTTTGTGCGTGCCTCTTCACAGGAAAGGTTCATGACTAATGACACAACGGACTCCACAGGTTAGTTTTCTTCAAAAGAAAACTTAATTTCTCAGATATTTGGAAACATAAAATACTCACCTCTCTGATTCTGACCCATATACAGTATATTCATAATGTTGCTAGCAAGAAAATACTGAAATATGGATCTACATTTGTGTATCAAACATTTTTTCTTGAGTTAAGGTTCATAATACAGAAAAGAATGTGTTAGTGGTATGAACTATTGAATTTTAAATTATGAAAAGAGGATAGTATTTTATTAATATATTTTGAACTATTAAAATAATTTGTTCATAATCCACTACCTACTCAAATATCGGGAATAAATGGACAATCTGCTATGATTGTCTCCAGCCTTGCTCTAGACATTTGATGATACTTTCCTTAGATATTTCGAGTTTTGAAAACTATGCACCGAGTGTAAGTTGCAACAACCCATTCCTCGAGGTTGAATCATTGCAGATTGCTCATTTAATTTTGATAAATAAATTTAATGACAATTTTTGAAGCATTAAAGCATTGTAGATTGCTCTTTTTTCAAACGATAATTTTTGAAGCATTTTTTTAAACGATACTTTTTTATATTTGATTTCTTTCATGATGCAGTTCTATCATAGGAATCCATTGATGTAATTCCCAACTCTGAGAAACCAATACTTTCGGAGATATAATTTGTTTGTTTGAACAAGAGCGCCAAAAAGCTCCTGTCCACAGGGCTTGAACCAATTTTTTACATTACAAATTTCAAATTCAATTTCTTTCAACATACAGTTTCATCATAATAATTCGTTAATATCATTCACAACTCTAACAAACTAATACTTTGAGAGATATAATTTTTCAAAATTTCAATAATTAATCGTAATTATATGATTTTTTAATTTAATTTCTTTTATGATGCAGTTCTATCATAAGAATCCATTGATATAATTCCCAACTCTGACAAACCAATACTTTCGGAGATATGATTTGGTAAAGTGTGAACAAGAGCGCCAAAGCTCCTGTCCAAAGAGCTCTCCCACATTTTTAAAAGTAAGATTTAAGAGTACCTATATTGACCAATTTTTTACACCATCATTTAGGTAAGTTGCACCATCTAATGAAGCAGCAAAAAAATAGAGGTGATCATAAATAAAAATGAATTACGTCATAAGTAAAATTTTTATGCCATAAGGTGGTTAATCAAAAACTAAAATTGACCTGTCCGAGTGTTTTGCTTGAAAACATTCAATAACGCAGTTATGCATTTTGTATATCCACACACTGTATGGAACAGGTAACGACGTGCGCATTCGCCATTTTGCAACCCACACAATACGTTCATAATTGTATGGGACTGTCTGTTAATTGCGCGTTGTTCCGTCAGGAGCAGCGTATTTTTGGTCGAAAATGGTCTCAAACGGTTGGGTTCGACTCACTGATGAATAATCCTAGTTCAAATCCAATTCTGTGCATCCGTCCGGCCGTAAGCACGAACTCTCGAGCGAAATGAGTTAAAGAGTTTGAATTTGCAGGGTAGTTTTGGGGCATATATATCTCGGTCAAGTTCGTTAATGGAGTTATAACCGTTTATTATTTAGTTAGCATTTATCCTGAATAATTCCGAAACTACTCATTCGATCTGAAATTCAGCATCAAATTGAAGAATCACGACCTTTATTTGCATGCATAGTTTTGTATTGATTGGATGACTAGGAACTGGAAAAATAATTAAAAATACAAAAGACTGACCCAAACGCTTTCACCAAATGAAAATGAAAAATCCAAATTATTAACGATGAGAGTCCTTTAAGAAACAGTAAGGATTCGAGAAGAAATTTTATTGTGAAAAATATAAACCCGATGAATACATTTTTGACATATTATTTCCATGTTTGTCTCCTTTTCCTCCTCTTGATTTTCGTTTCATTTGTGATCAAACTCATATTCCACTATATATTGATCAGTGAAATATTGTATATAAAGAAACTCGTGTTGATATATTAATCACTGTTCTTTATTCATATACATAGTTTTACTGCTTTGTATAGTTGTAGTAAATATCTTCATCAACTCAATGAAATAAAGTAACTGCATGTTTATACAAGCATTACCAGTGTAACGTATATACATTTTAAGAAACGTATATTCGGTTTTTCTCAACAAAGGAGTTCACTTGTAAAACTTGAATATTTGTCCCTAGAGATAATTGGGTTTTAGATGCCATGTGGGGTCACTTGAAATCAATATACTTTTTAGAAAACTTTACTTTATCCGAGATTGGAAGGTTGGACCATTGTAAAGCGATTTATGTGTTGAGTGTTTGAGAAATTTACGGTTCTTAAGACATTCAGTATCATGCTATTCATTCTCCCTGATGGTAAATCAAGTACCTAAAGTCAGCTCAGATTAGTATGGGACAAATTCCAGATTTCGAATGCCTAAAATTAAACATCCTAGAAGTTTTTCTTTGTTTGAAATGCGTTCGAATCTTCATCACTCCGTTCCTTATGCAAAAATTGTGCAATATTGCACAAACTGTATTCATGTCTTGTACTAGCTCTATATTAACTTGAATTCCTGTATCATCCCAATGATTGGTTCTCCCATCACATACTGTCTACTTCTACCTTCATCAAAATTCATTTTCACGACAGCACTTCAAAATAATATAATGATGATGACAATTCAACCCCAAATCAAAATTAAATTTTTCAGTATCAAGGAACTTAATCTCTTCTCGACAGTTTAACCCTACCCTCGCGAAGGATCAAACTTTTTGATGCTTTGAACCATTCCCAATGTATCAACTACAATTGATCTTAAGACATAATCTTCGTCAGGAGTTTAAACTCTCATTTTTGGATTAAACCACGGTTGATCTTAAGGCCCTAAATGTACAATCTGAAATGATAGAACTTATGAAAACTATGCACTGAGTGTATAAGTTGTAACAACCCAATCTATGAGTTTATATCATTGCAGATTGGTCATTTATTCTTGTTGAAAGAATTTCCTTCTTTAAATAATGAGTTTATTCCCTACTTTATATAGACACGGTATTTCTAAGAATAGCACGGATGCTAACGAAATAATCGAATGAATCAATTAAAATCGATTCATTTAAAAGTGAATGATAAACGGATTATAGTAAACAACTATATTTCAGCTTACGATGCGATATCGTATTGTCTCACTGCACAAATGATTTCATCATTATATAATTTCGTTTTGCTTGATTTCTCCAGTTTCTAGAGGAATTTTCCGTGTGAGTAATGTTTATCTTCGTTCGGGATTCTCTTGGCTATTTAACCCCGTTAGTCTAATTAGTACTAGTTTTATAAACCCTGAGACCTTGTTGCTGTTTATAATAATTAGAAACAATTAGCGTTTTACAATAGTTTGTGTGTCATTGTGCTTTAATTATTACCCTATTAAGACATTTTTATATTTCCCATTCAACCTTGGCATGATTAAAATTATTTTTAATGTCAAATAATGAACCTTAACGATAAATAAAATATTGTCTTTTTCAACCATACAATGTATTTTGAATGACAGGAAAACGATTTCTCTGCCGTGACAGTTTTAGTTTTCCTTTTTCCTCCGCCGCAGGGAGAAGTGTTGCTATGAAAGCAATAAAGTAAGTATATTATTCTATGCGAAGGAGAAGTGTGACTTTTCATGACGCGAGTTAAATAAAATAAATAAAATGTAAAGGTGGGCTTGTACAGCAAATAAAGTAAGAAACAAATTAAAATAAAAAAATTGGTTCAAGCACTGACGTGAAGTCAGGAGCTTTTGCGCGTATATTCTATTGTCCATTCTCCTGTATTGGACACTCTTAATCAAATTTACCATGGTGAATTCTATTGTCCGTTCTCCTGTATTGGACTTAATCGAATTTAACATGGTATATTTGATCAAGAGTGTCCAATACAGGAGAATGGACATCATTCCATAGTATTAATATTGAGTTATCGAGGCAACGGTCACCCATCGAGCTACTGAACTCAGACAAGGCTGCTCAGATCTCCAACAATATAGATCCGATCGTGTTCAAACTTGGAACTTGGTAGTAGAGATAGGTTCTGAAGGCACACGCAAAATATCTGCCATGTCGGATGAATCGTTTCTGTTATGTAGAATTTTTTTCAATGATTTTCAATGATTTTTAAAAAAATTTCTAGTGATACGATCCTCACAAAATTTTGCAAGAATTTCCGTGTTGGCATTCTACAACTAATAACCATATTTAAATCGGATCGGTTTGGTATTTTTCGAGTTATTAAAGAAATAACAACCAAATTTCAGATGGGGATAACTCCAAAACCGTTTGGCCGATTATGCTTATAAACAAACTCAAATGTCACATTCCGATGCACAACCTAACCTGAAAATTTCAATTCGCTATCTCTTTCCGTTCTCAGGTTATCGAGACATTAAAAATATTTTTTAATGATATTTTTAAATTTTTCTAGTGATACGATTCTCAAAAAATTTCACAAACGTGCTTAGGTTTATATTCTACAACTATTCACCAAGTTTCAATTCGATCGGTTGAATACAAAATTATTACTCGGAAACCATTATGCCCATTAACGAACTTGTGCGTCGAATTGGGATGCGCCACCTACCCAGAAAATTTCAAGTCGCTAGCTCTTTCCGTTCTCAAGTTATCGTGGCAACGGCCGGCCGGACGGACAGAATCAAATTTGACCTCGAATTCTTCATCAGGGAGTCGAACCCAATCGTTTGAGACCATTTTCGGCGAAAAATTCGAAAATTACAGACATTTCGGCAAAATGATAACGCGATGTTCCCCAGAACATACGCGCAATAAGAAAGTTGAACATGCAATTTCAATGATCACGTTTATACACGAAATAAGATAACATGAGAAATAAGAATATAAGAACAAGAGATGGCCAAGTTTCATCATAATTTATTATTTTATTTCATTTTGTTTGGAAAATGAGAAAACACTTGTTCATAGAGTGAAATTCACAGAATTGTCAAAAGGCTGCGATTGGTTCATTCTTATTTTTTTTATCATCTGTATAAACCGATCCTTTTAGCCCTTAATTCTTATTTTATTTTGATTAGTTTCTTATTTTATTGTATTTGTCGTATTGGGTTTATACAGCAATATGCAACTTTAGCTAAGAAAAGTTACTTCAATCGAATACTCTTTTTTTGCGTTCTAGGGAACAGCATGCTACCATTTTGCCCCAAATGTCTATATAATTTTCGAACGTTCTGCCGAAAATGATCTCAAACGATTAATTTCGACTCATTGATGAGGAATTCGAGGTAAAATTCAATTGTAAGTAATCCTTAAAGGATACTTTGGGAGGTACATTCATTATCAAATGGTTCCTTTCTGGGTTTTCTCTCCCAAACTGAAAATATCTATAAAATAAAAAGGTTATTATTTTGTGAATTGTTTCTGCATTAGAAACACAAGATATTTGTCTGAAGCAATCTATCGAATACCACCTATTTCCAACTAGGAGATATAAACGACAAAATTTGGGAATGGCAATGGTTTCTCCTTTATCACCTGTCATGAGTTATACAGTGTGTCTCGAAATTACTGCAACAACATTTGGTCACAGATTCTCGAGACGAAATTAGGATACCTTTGTTATTGATCTTTGTCAGGGGACCCCCCTCTTTAGTAGTTACAGCCCCCTGAATTTCGTCCCTTAACAGAGTCTACTATGTTAAACCGTTAGAATGCTCAATCAATTGAAAAAAAAAAGCAAGACATTTGAGGAAAACCTGAGAATGTTATTGAACGCATCTCGAAATTCGTATAGAATTCTACTTGTCAATCACATGTTATGAGATTATGAGATCTCATTACGTGCATGTTATTGTAAAACGTCACTTACAAGGAATGTCAACAGTGCGATTTTTGACTATTATTGGGCGTAGAAAAACACGTTTTCTTCATGTCAAAAATCGCACTGTCGACATTCCTTGTAAGTGACATTTTACAATAACATGCACGTAATGAGATCTCATATCATACACGTACGTTTTGATGAGCAAACTTAAATTTGTTAGTTTAATTTAATTGCAATCAAATTGCTATCTAAGTTCGACTTGATTTGGTATATTTACATAAATTTAGTCGATTGGAAAACAAAAAAAATTTTATCATTATCGAGACACATTTTGGATTAAAGGAGTGGTGGCCCCTAATGTCGGCAACACATTATACAGTTCTCATAAATTAAGTCACGTATTCTTAGTATACTATGGAAATAAACGTTATGTCATTTATATTGTCAATGTTTACAACAAGCATCCAAACATTTTCTCAAACGAATTAATATTTTTGATTTATTTAATAAAAGGAAATGGGTGGGGGTAGAAAGACTATAGTACGATACACGAGTTGTAAGCCCATTACGAACTCGACGCTGCGCGGCTTCGTGCGTCGCAAAATCAGATCGGCTGTTTTAATAAAATGCACGCACGGCAAAGACACGATGCACTTCGATCATAACCATGTTGGGTACTGAAATGGGGATGCTCCTCCAAACCACAGATTACCAGATAGTGCAATCGACAGTTGGCGGGAAGCACGTAGGTTTGACCTTCAGATTTACTACCCATGAAGACGTAGTAAAATGACAGAGAGAAATGAACTACGTTCTCGCTCTTTAAACAAACTCTAACCTCAACTTCACAAATCACTAATAATCATATTCCTTTTATTTCTTCCACATACGCCACAAACTGCATCTTAAACGTCTTCATTACACTTTATAAAATTCATTAAATTAATCCCACTTGAGTTACAAATGTTCGTACATAAGCTGAGTATTTTAGCTAACCTTTCCGTTTGTTGTTATAAATTAATGAATGAACGTCGTTCTGCCTCTACCATAGTTGCGATTGGCCGAGAGGTCACGTGATCATATATCTGCGATTTTATTGGCACCCCCAAATAGTTAGGAGCTAGGAACTATTTGGGGGTGCCGAGAATTCCATGGTCAACAAGACGCGTCAGCAGAGTTCATTCATAAATACTGGGAGTGGCGTATCTGGTTAATCTGTGTCCAAACTGCTCAATTGGTTCTGCCGCACCCTGTATGATAGTGCTGAACACGTCGGTTGTAAGGAAGTCGGTGAATATCAGATAATAAGATTTGATTTCATTTCGAAAAATCGATAGATGTAGGTACCTTTGAATATTGCAATCGAGACTCTGCCTTTCAATGCTATTAGGTCGGATTTAATTACAGCATACATTTTACGCCTATGCTAGCTCGAATTCAAGTTTTCTACTTGTTGAAATTTGATTTGAATTATTTCAATGATCAAATTACTTATTCTTTTGGTTCAAAGTGCGTGAACTATAAGTAGCGTGTTGGAATTGTTTTCAAATTTAGATCAGTGTAGATGCGTATTTCGTACAATCTACCAAAAGTGGATCATCAGTGATACGGTCAGGATACTATCTATAACGTGCACATTAAACGCTAGTAATTGTTTTTCTTAATTAAAATGAGTGAAATTAACAATTATCGATACTTTTATGTCGCAATTTTATCAAAATATTCACGCAAACAAAAAACAATAGTCGTGAAAAATGTCATATGAAATTAATCGTTTTCCGAATGGTG
Source organism: Halyzia sedecimguttata (assembly GCA_937662695.2). NCBI lineage: Eukaryota > Metazoa > Arthropoda > Insecta > Coleoptera > Coccinellidae > Halyzia > Halyzia sedecimguttata. The sequence continues at coordinate 35,909,525 of OW569412.2, forward strand.
ATTCTGATTTGTATTGTTACAAGCTTTAATTAAATCGTTAATGTTCACATATTGGTTCAGGTCAAATTTTATTGAGTTGGTTTCGAATAATTTATTTTCATTGCAATAACTGTCTGCAATTTGAAACACGCGCAGTTCGAATGAAAAACCAAAGCGCCAACAAAAAGTCTTTATCCAACATACTGACTCATCAATTGTTTACGCTATGTTTTAAACCGTTAAGGAAATTAACACCACGTTTGATGATAATTATTTGAATGAAATATGGCATAATACTCCAATGGAAAATTATAGGTGCATTGTGGAAAAGCCAAATGGAATAAATTCATTATCTTGGTTACTGTACATATTTATGCAAATTCCCGAAACACGTCAAGTTCAAATTTTAAATTGTCATTCTTCTTCGTAAAAATGCGAACCCTTCCTTCAATCCCCTTCGAAAGACAGTTACCTCCAATGTTATTAATATGAAGTATAGGCTTGTGATACATCGTTTGAAAGGTCTCTTCATTCTCTATTCAGAAATGTTATCACTTTCATATTTATTGCAAAAATTCATTATAATATACCATCGAATATTTCCAAATCTTATTACAATAATACTAAACTTATTTGCCTTCAAGATGTGATAGAAAGAAAACGATCACTCCTGAGATGTTGAATAATGTTGGAAGAAATGTTTATTTGAGTTTAGGATGTTGCCAAGACGTTCGTGGTGAACTTAGAACATCTACTTCATTATCTTTGATAATTTTTTTGCTTCATTTTGTAATACATTTTAGTGTTTGATGTTTTACCAAATTTAGCTAATCACTTTGTTTTATTTTTCCTAATTTGATTTCTGCAAAAAACATGAATAACTGATAACATTTCTGAATAGAGAATGAAGAGGCCTTTCAAACGATGTATCACAAGCCCATACTTCATATTTGAAAAATTGGGGGTTGTACTTGTCTTTCGAAGGGGGTTGAAGGTAGGGTTCGCATCTTTATGAAGAAGTATAACAATTTAAAATTGATATGTTTCGGAATTTTCCATAAATATGTACATTAACCAAGATAATGAATTTATTCCATTTGGCTTTTCCACACTGTATACGATTTGCAACTTATGTATTTATTTAATATTGTGACGCGTTTCGTCGACACAGCGACTTCTTCAGACTACATTATACTAAATTCTTAACAATTAATGATCCCCTGATACATCACAATTCACAATCGATGACCTGGACAAAGAAGAACAATAAGAAACTCTGTTTCTTATTGTTCTTCTTCATACGACTCATTTAAAACTAGTTCTCTTTACATCGGGAGTTTCAATAAACAAAATTTGATTGTTCCATAGCACTGTAAATGTTTAGTTTGCTTCATTACATCGATGTCCTCGAAATGTTTATCGCAAACGGTGTTATAAGGAGTAGGAGAAAATTTTTGTCGCGGGATAGTATTCCCATCGTCATACCCATAAATTCTTCACCTCTTCATTGTTTGGAAAACCTAAACAGCTAACATAATTTTCATTTATTGAAGATGAATAATTGTTGTTAAAGTAAGGAACCAAATTTTTTTTAACCATCTTGTTCAGCCTATCAGTTTAGATTAAATGTGTGTTGTGTCGGACGTACGAACACAGCCTATAATCTCTAATTTAATGTAATAACCTAAGTAGAAACTAATCCAAAGAATAAAATCACATAATTGATATCACTGTATTGCTCTAATTCATGACATCTATGCACAAAAACAATTTCAGGAAATATAAATTACTTGCACGTGTATACCTAACCCACAAACTAACTGGTTTCTAACTGGACTAGTACGTAACGCAACGTAAAAAGTAGGGCTCGAGCCCATGTTTCCATTTAATCATGTTCCAGACTTGTATATAAAGAGGGTTATGATTGATCTAAGAGCTTCCACGATGGAAACATTCTTTTGTGATTCCATATCTATATGTACTTGAACTCTTCAATATTCATTTCGATTTAACACAATTCTTTTGTTTTCAGTGCCATCAACGCCTTTTTAGCAAAAGGCGCTGACTTCAATATAATTTTACCAGGACGTGGAATCTCAGCATTTCATCTTGTAGCTGGAAAGGAATCCGAAGAATTTTCTACTAAATTCACCGCTTTACTCTTACAGAAAGGAGCTGATCCTAATATTAAGTAAGTAAAATCAATTGATGTAATTTGGTAAAGGAATATATTGGTATCCTTATACGATTCATTTCATGGAGCGAAAATTTGAATTATGAAAAATTTAAATGTCAAACAAATTCATTTCAACGAATTAACCGATTGCTTAGATACTTATCATCCAGTTATGTAATTTCCAGAATAACCATATTTTGTGTGATGATAAGAAAGCTATACCTATAGCTGATTTTTCGGATACCTCATTTTATCGTTGCCAAAAGTAAATTCTGCCCTTGAGCCAGCACACAAGATCCACAATTGTTTCGTTTCCCACATTCACGTCGCCACAATTACTGTAACACATAATTTTCAAACAAATGTACCGTGAGGTTCCGTAAGAAGGTTCAAATCATGCCGTTAAGAGGTCTCTATCTCCACGATTCGTGCACAGAGGCGTATAAAGGGCGATGGGATGAGTGTATGGATAAGCATTCGGCGTTTTGAGTGCTGATCGGATTGGTCGGATTGGATATGGTGAATATATTAATCGAAGCGTAACTTTTAAAACTATTGAAACACTAAAAGCTTCCGAACACTAAGTATACTAAAATATGTTTACCACACAATGATTCGTAAAGATACTCACATAAAAACCTCCAAATATAACACAGCGACAAGGCGTCAATGAAAATTAGTTCCTTAAAATGCCCGACTCAATCTAATCCATTTCCCTGGCAAATCGGCTATGTGCTTCTTTCTCCTTCCTTATTATTGTCTATTTCATGGGGTATGCTGTCCTACCAGATAATCCTGTCAGGAGGGTCCACGCATGCGCCGATCTAAAGGGTCGATATCTCCTGAACCGGCGGTGTTACGGGATCGTGTTTTTGGTGGCAGACATTAGCATATAGAAGGCAGTTTGGATAACGATTGCACTGTGCATGTGCAAAAGTAGACTGACATTTTGGACGTTCCTGAATTTGACCGGTGTATTTTGAAAGAAAAGTTCTACGGACTGGAAGATTCAGGTTTTGAGGTATTGGTAGCTGTAACATATAACCATAAAGAGTTAACAGAAAAACACTATCTGCTTTTGCCGAACTCCCTCAATTTACCAATGAGTATAAACATTCTTATATTTTTAACATACATAAGAAGGGTAAACGTAATTATATGTATGTCCAAATTACCGAGGTAGAATAATAAAAGGTTGAATAGAAGATGAAATACATGTCATAGAAGAGCAAAATGGATTCAGGGCAGGAAGATCATGTCACATCACATGTTTTGCCCGAAGCAGCTTGTGGAAAAACGAAAAACTTTGTAGACTTGCAGAAGGCTTATGATAGTGTACCACTCGCTAAATTGTGGAAGACCTTGGAAGAAAAGGGCGTAAGTCAGATATATATTAGGGCAGTGAATGAGTTCTACACGGATATTTCAGCAAGGATGAAGGTGGGATCCGAACTGCCTAAGGAATTTCGTATCTCAAAAGGTATCCGACAGGGCTGTCTAGTAGCACCAACTCTGAAAACATTGGCGAAGAAAATGTCGAAATATGGGAATGCCAATAGGAAAAGATACACTTTTCACTCTACACTTTGCTACATTACGGCCGACGATGAGGAAGATATTTATTATATGTTGAGGAAATTAGATGAGGCATATATAGAGTGGGGTATGACCATAAACACCTCAAAAACAAAATATGTATGTATATTGTTTTGAGTAATGAAGGGAGAGATCTTATCCTGCGACAGGGAGTATAGATGAATATGCCTATCTCGGAGTGACCCTCACAGCAAGGAAAATAAAGAAAAGGATCGCCCAAGGAAGATCAATTATGAAACAACTGAATGGCGTACTTTGGAGTTCACAAATAAGAAATTATATTAATTATTAAACTAATTAAATATTATTATTAAAGATCTATAGAACCTTAACAAAGAATATAGAGTACCTACCAACCTACCTAATATGGAGCCGAGGTATGGGAAATGACAATGCAAATTAAGAATAAAATGAAAGCGATGGAGATGGGATATTGAAGGCGCTGCTCTAGGGCGCTACAGGATCGAGTCAGGAATGAGGAGATAAGAGCTAGATAGGGTGCTTATGCCGATATTAGAGACACAATTTAAGCAAAAACTCTTCAATGGCTTGAGCACGTATCAATAATGAGTGTCGAGAGATGGTCATTTAAAGTCCTGAATTGGGTTACTCCGCAAAGAAGAAGAGGAAGCCCCAGAAGAACGTGGAGGCAAGGAGTTCAGGAACGCAATGGACAGGAAAGGTTTGCAAGACCGAGAATGGGAGAATAGTAGTCTATGGCGACAGAGATGCGAGAAATTACCTTATTGTAAGAAGATACTGCTATTTTTGTTAAGATTCAAAATGATCCAATTTTTAGACCCATAATATAGGCGCGCTATCAAATAAAATCATTGCATTATTGCATGGCATGTATAATTCAGCAATTTATTTGAATATGAGAAAAATCCTATATTCAACTTTTGAATTTACCGCCTTTTCTCCATCCACTTTGCGGCCATATTGGTTTTGATGACTGGCCTTCAGTGTATGAGATGTTGCCTGTAAATTTCAAGTCTCAAGTTCCTTCTATCAAATGTTTCGTGTTTACGGAGGGACGCATAGAAGCAAATTTGACTAGGGCTTCTTGATCAGTAAGTCAAATGAGATAATTTTCGGCTTCTAGTTTAAATTAGAATTGTAGGTTTATTCCCAAAAAGGAGATCCGTTAATTTCATTGGCGCTGACAATCTTCAATCATATTCCTATTCTTTTTAGGACTACCGATGGTCTCACTGGTATGCACATCGCAGCTGCCTACGGCAGAGCAAAGAATCTTCACTTACTGTTGTGTTGTGGTGGCGACCCGCATATTCGTGATGTTAACTACAAGAAACCAATCGACTACGCGGAAGAATACGATCATAAAGAGTGCAAAAACTTGCTGCTATCATATATGGAAAGTCAGCGTCTGGTCTTCAGGTCGGATATTGAGCCAGCTTTCAATCTCACCCTAGGTAAGTACGGTGTACATCTAATCTATCAGTTATTACCATTTAGTGTAGTGATTTTATTTTATACATCAGAACGGAACTAGTTATGTGCACAATCGAATGATCTCAACAATCGGAATGTCACTTCTCGAGAGATTTTCACAATCGAATGGTCGTAAGGTTAATCCCTCGGTTCTTACTTCTCGGTTCGGTTGCCAAATTTACCCTGTCGTCATTGAGCATCGGGATATTCCGAACGATGCACACTGACGTCCTAGAGGGCGCATAGATTGTTTCTAAATAAACGACGCATTAATTTTTCATGTAGTGTCCATTGGATATTTTGCCCAGAAATAATAAGCAAAATAAATATAATAATAAAAATAAATAAGACAGAACCACTCGTAAAGTGATGAAAATGATCAGTAGCCTGCATCCCAACTGGTCGATTCAAAGGATATACCTTCCACGAACGCAGGGAGGCAGAGGTTTGCAAAGCTTGGAGTACCAACACCATCCACAAACGTTGGAAATGGCAATAAGGATATTGAGAAGCGAAGACTCGCTTCTGAAAATGGTGGCTCAGCATGAAATCAGGAACCAAGGAGCTTTCTTATTTAGGGCTGGTCAGAGAGCTTTGGAGAAGCTCTGTATAACCGGCATATCAATCGATCATGAGCTAGCAGGAACACCTATCTCGCCAACAGACCAAAGAAGAGTTGGTAGGCACAACTGAAGGAACTACTCGGAAATCACATGAGTAAACACCTGCACTCCATATACTTCAGGATTTTGAAAGATCAGGGCCTGTCGGAAGAATTATCCTTCGCCTAAGAAGAACATCAATAAAGTGGACACCCCCACAACGTGCAAAGCATGCCACAGCCAGCAAGAAACTATTATGCAAATTCTGTCTGCTTGCAGAGTCCATGCCCCATCAGGATATGTGGAAAGACACAATGCGGCACTCCGAATTCTCTACTTCCATCTGAGAGAGGTTTATGGTATAGACAAGGAACCAGCGCTACCATATGTGCCTCTGGAGATTGAAGCAGTTGTTGAAAATAGCAGGGCTCGCATCTACTGGAACTATGCAATTCCAAGAACTCGGCAGATCCTAGCCATAAAGCCAGATATAGTTCTGCTGGACAAAGAACTCAAGGAATTGTTTGTCGTCGAATTTTCCTCCCCCGCAGAAAACAATGTGGTGATGAAAGAAGAACAGAAGAGGGAGAAATACAAGGATTTAATGTTTGAACTTGGGATCCTGTATCCAAGGCATAAGGTTAGGATGGTCATACTAATCATAGGATGCCTAGGCGGAATGAGGGCGAACTACGTGACCGAATTGAAGATTATTCCGTCCTGGAAATGTCTGGCCGAGGATTTAGCTCACAGAATGCTGAAAGCGGTGTTGCTCGGATCACATTGAGTCATCAGGTCCCATCGACTATGAAGGCCGCTTGCAGCTCATCTCTTTTGTTAAGAGACGCTGTAAGGGCAGGACGAAGAACTACTCCAAGGAACGTGCGAGAGGTTTTTTATTGACTAACCATCAACATCTGGAGTCTCACACTCCTGAGAGAAGCAGACCCTCTCAGGGCGGGCCTATAGAAGGTTTTTCCTCTCGAGTGGAAATAAAATAAATAAATATTTCTACGTAGGTTGTTAGATTTTCCTCCATTCATGCATTCATAATTATTAGAGCCGCCTTGGAATATTGATCATTTCGACCAGAAAATTCTTGGGCTTAACAATAGACGCAAGGTCAGGTTGTTGTGTAATGGTGAGGTTTTGTCAGCACATATATCGAAATATCTATATACACTGAGAACAATTTGTAGAATTGACAGATACTCTACAAAAAACTAGTTTTGGATCACGAGGGAATATTTGTTGACGACTAATATTTCGCCGTGTGTCATAAGTCTATTAGCAACTAACAGTCACCTCGACGTTCATATGAAAAAGAAATTACAAGGGTACCTAGACAAAAATCCTCATTATACAGTGGAAAATTTTTAGTGGCACCATCACTGTGGAATAGTATACTCATTAGTCTGATATTTATGCTAATTTGTTGTTTGCATTGACACGTTCTAAAACTTTTGTGTTTTATGGAACTAATAAAATGTATTTATCTATCTCTGAGCCGAATGATCCTATCATATCAAATCACTTATATTAGTCTAAGAGCCAGTGGCCGACAGACAACACATATTTTAGGAAAGCCTGAAATTTCCCCTGTTAGTCTGTGGTACCTACCATATATGAAATGGGGGATAGTTAAGCCCAGTTACGGTGGCTTCAGTGTCCCTCAGGTATACCCCATTCACTTTTATAAAGTCTAACGGTTGGCCATGATTTAGGTCTAACACGTTTTTGTGACTAAAACTGGGGCAGGTTGGCACTCCTGAAATATCGTCAATGTCAAAATAATTCTCCGAGTCATTGCCAATTTCGAGTTTCATCTTAGACAAGATATTATCACAGACCATTATCTTCGAATAATAATGAACTCTTCGCTTTGAAATTGAAAATGCCGAAAGTAGTTTTAAAGAAGCAAAGACAAAGTATCAGGAAGTGCTATACAGAACTGAAATCTGCAATAGGAAAACTTCATTCTGTCTCAGGACATGTTGAACTCTCGAATGAAATAACTAAATGTCCTATCACTATATATTATTAAGTTTTCGGATTTCGTAGTACTACTACATTTTGATTCTTGTGTATTTCAATTTGTGCAACAAGTTATTCAAATGTCTTCTGTAGGCTTATTTGTTGAGAATTTCGCAAAGTGGGGAATTCGTTTTTGAGATATTGGCATAGTTGGAAAGCTCTTTGTGTCACAAAGTCCTATCTACATTAACAAAGTCAATATAACGCTAAAAAGCTTGTCCTATGTGAATATCGATATGATAATCCTACTTCAAATTGTCCGTTGTGCAGTATACCAGAAGAGTTTGTCCTTCCTATCTGAATATTTTTCTGTACTTAGATAAATTATTACGCTTAGCAATATGTAGACATAGCCAGAAATTCTTTGCGATACTAGTTGAGTATTTTTCTGATGGAAACAAAAAAAATTATACTATTTTGGTCCATTAAATCCAGATTATACATGCTTAAGATTTAATCTTAAGCGTATATCGCAATACGATACAGAAAATTTGAAAAAACACCTCACGTAATTTATGGACGCCCCCTAAGTAAGTAAGAAAGGAAATGAAAAAAGAAAAGTACATAAAGTCACACAATGGTCGCATTCAGCGGACGAAGCGCTCGGCCACTTTACGCTACCGCTACCTATCACAAATCAAATGTGCTCCATAAATGGCCTCCGCTCCACAACTTGTTGAGTTCGTAGGGCATGTGCCACCGAACGTTTTGGTAACGGTTGCGCAACTGTTTCGTCCGCTGAAAGCAACCAATATAAAGGGTTCATGTAGCAGCAAAAAGAAATGTCAACAGAAAGTGTCAGATAATCGTCTGAAAGATATCAATGCTGATTTCTGGTTACCAATATCAACAGAAACTGTTCTCTGCGAACTGTATTAAATTATTCGAAAATAAGCAAGAGACAGTTATAACTGGTTACAATTCTGGAAGAATATGGAGCTTTAAATATATTTTGTTAAATGAAAACGGTGAAGTATTTTGGACCTGGATATTACTCCACCAAGTTGCGATTTTGAAGATATTGGTAATGTTATTCCAAATTCGAATTCTGTTCGACTCAATGTGATAAAATGGACCTCGATAACTTTTGTAGATTAATATATTATATATTTAAATATAAACTATAGAAAGTCTACTAGAATTTAACTCAAATATATTGTTGCGCTTTCCTTCAGAAAAGGAAAACAATATTTTGAGTACAAAACCAACTTCTCAGAGACCTTTGAAGATAGGTATTGACCGCATTCTTAATCAAAAATAACGAAGGATCATTTATGGCTCCTGAGATAAAAATTCAATGTCGGGGAAATACTCGAAAAATACAGATATTGTGACGAAATGATAGCACGCTGTTCCTTGCGGAACACGCGCTCAAAAAAGTGCAATTTGACTACAGTTTTAAAATCCCATAAACGTGGGAGTATAACAAGGGACAGAAAAATCTCGCTGCTGGTATTTAAATTTGTCATTTGATATCTGTTTTCATTTAAATTGATTTTATCTATAATGCATTAAGGACCATAACATTCAAAATTCACCGTGATTTGTTTCATTTCACTAGGCCATATTGTCCTATGTGCCATAAAAATGAAGTACGATTCTGAAGTTTTTTGAAAGGTAAGAATATAATGCGCTATAGAGTCAACTATATTGTGCCTTTTTTTTTAAACAAGAAATTTACACCAAAAATGAAAAATGCATAAACCCTAAAATCTGAGTATCTCAAAATGCATAATAAGGGGCCGTCCATTAATCACGTGATGTTTTTTCAGCATTTTTTAACCCCCCCTCCCTCTTGGTGATACTTGGTGAGGTTTAAGCTCCCCCCCCCCTCCCCAATACCAAATCACGTGTATTTTTGGAACCAACAAAGGATCTTGAAATTTTTAGAATATCATCTTCAATTACAGGTATAAAGTATAATCTAATATAATTTTATTCTGAAATCGGTTTAGAAAACACGCGTTTGGAGAAGGGCGCGTTCCAATATTCCTGACTAGTACTGTGCAGTGAATTTATTCGTCTAAAGGCTGGTCCATACGCTACGTTTCGCACAACCATTTACCTGCGCAGTTCAACACGTTGCAGGTAAAACGTAAAACGACAGCAAAATTGCGCTGCTTTGAAAACGTCGCGGAGACGTTGCAGTTGTAGCGAAAACTGAGCTAGACAGCATAGATATCCGTGAATTGTGCGGATTTGTCGCTGTCTGTAGACGGTAACTGGGGTAACAGCATGCCAAAATTGACAAGAGTAGTACCTCCTCCATGACGATATCACTGAAACTGTGCGAAATTTACATATATATCTGCATCGTGTGGACGCACTAAAAATTGCTACGTTTTCATTCCGTCTTGAGACTGCGCAGACAAAAGGTTGTACAAAACGGAGCGTATGGACCGGCCTTTAAGGCCGGTCCATAATAAAATCTTACTACACCCCTTCCCCCCTCGAGATGTTTCGTGATTTTTGCCAATACCCCCCCTCCCCCTTTCGAGCCTCACGTGATTAATGGACGATCCCTAAGCACATAGGACAAAGGACAACTAGTTTTAGGACGGCAGTCCTGGCACTGGTAGACCTCAAAGGTGGCCTGCAGACAATTGCGCCATCTACCGGGGGAACGATAAGCTACGGATGATGGAGACCCCTACAAAATAATTTGCTTCCCTTTGGTGTTTAAACGTTTCTGCCAAGTTAGGTCAGAAGCTAAACATTTTTGGTATTACGATTAGCATGTCACTAAGTACACGAACCAAGGAATATATTCAACCGTTCATTCAAAACAAACTTCCTCTGTATATGTTACTGCAAGGTGAAAAAAACCATCTCAGGAGATAAGACTATCAGGCGTAAATAATTAGAAATAATTTACCGGAAGAAATACATCAATTCGAAATATAAATAATTATTGTTTGAAATGTGACCGGCACCGAGTTGATCGACGAGGTTGAATTATAGTAAATACAATGCGTATTTGCATCATCATTTCCATATCGTTCCAGCAAATTGTTACTATCAGTTTGACCTTCATCCCGATCGTTTAGAATCAGAAAGAGCGAATCCTTACAAATCACTCGAACTACAGAAAACTCATTGACGTTCAGGGGTTCTTTTTTTCGAACAGAATGGCAAATAAAGTAGCGTTCGCTTATATCAACGTTCAATGTCATTGCTCATTAATGAAGCAGTCAATCAATTAGTGTGTTTTTGGCGCTCTTGTTCCCCGGAACAGAGTGCTTATCAATTTGCCCAAATGCCTGTAATTTTCGAATTTTTTTATGAAAATGGTCTTAAACCATTTGGTTCGACTCACTGATCAAGAATCCATGGTCAAAATCGATTCTGTCCGGCCCTTAACACGATGAGTCTCGAACGGAATGGGCTAGACAGTTGAAAATTTCAGAGTAGGTTTGGGAGATAAATATCTCGTTATTGGGCAGAATTTTGGAGAGGTATTGATTTTTCCCTTGCTAGATCCTTCTATGTTCAACTGGCATATCCGGACAGATGGTCCCAGATATCGGGTCGGTTGGCGCTGAGAAGCGCCGTTCTGTGATTCAATTTGCATCGTTCGGTATCGTTCGGTACAGTGTGTAAATAGTAGTCAGGAGATCACCCGAGAGTGATAGTTTGACTGCCAGTTGGTTCTGGTTCTTTAGCGTTACCCAGGGTGCACCACGTGGAGGCGAACTAGATATAAAGTATAATCTACTTTTATTTGCGCGTATGTTCTGGGGAACATCGCGTTATAGTTTTGCCCAAATGTCTGTAACTTTCGAATTTTTTGACGAAATTGGTCTCAAACGATTTAGTTCGACTCCCCAATGAAGAATTCGAGGTCAAATTTGATTCTGTCTGTCCGGCCGTCCGTTGCACGATAATTTGAGAACGAAAAGAGCTAGCGACTTGAAATTTTCAGGGTGGGTGGCGCATCGCAATACGACGGACAAGTTCGTTAATGGGCATAATCGGCCCAGTGGTTTCCGAGTAATAATTTTGTTTTCAATTAATATAAATCCGATCGAATTGAAACTTGGTGAGTAGTTGTAGAATATGAACCTAAGCACGTTAGTGAAATTTTGTGAGAATCGTATGGCTAGAAAATTTAAAAAAAATTATTAAAAAATATATTTGTTGTCACGATAACCTGAGAACGGAAAGAGATAGCGGCTTGAAAATTTCAGGTTAGGTTGTGCATCTGAATGCGACATTTGAGTTTGTTTATGAGCATAATCGGCCAAACGGTTTTAGAGTTATAGCCATCTGAAATTTTCTGAAATTTGGTGGTTTTTTGTTCCTCATTAACTCGAAAAATACTGAACCGATTCAATTCAAACATGGTTATTAGTTGTAGAATGCCAACGCGAAAACGTTCGCAAAATTTGGTGACGATAGCATTTGTAGAAAAAAATTTTTAATAAATCATTGAAAATAAAAAAAAAATATTCCATATATCAGTAACTATTCGTTTGAAATTGCTGAAAGAGCGTTCATAACCTAACTCTACTGCCAAGTTTCAAGTTTTAACACGATCGGTTGAATATTGTTGGAGATTCGAGCATTCTTGTGTGAGTTCAGTAGATGGGTGACCGTTGCCTCGATAACTTTCGAACGAAAGGAGATAGGGACTTGCAATTTTCAGGGTAGGTTGCGTGTCCGAAAGGGAGAGTTGAGTTCGTTTTTGGGCATAATCGGTTTAACGGTTTCCGAGTTATATCCACCTGGAATATTATTTCTTTGATAACTCAAAAAATAAATATTCGATTGAATTGAAGCTTGGTAACTAGTAGTAAAAAATCAACATAAAGACGTGTTTAAAATTTTGTAAGAACCGTACCCCTAGAAAATATGAAAAAAATGACGAAAAAAAAATTTTAAGAACCGCACACCTAGAAAATTTAAAGAAAATCACGAAAAAAAAATTGGTTCAAGCACTGACGTGAAGTCAGAAGCTTTTGCGCGTATTGTCTATTGTCCATTCTTCTGTATTGGACACCCTAAATCGAATTTACCATGGTTAATTATGTTGTCCATTCTCCTGTATTGGACACTTAATTCGAATTTAGGGATTTTAGGGTGTCCAATACAGAAGAATGGACAATAGAACACATTGTTGAAACTTAAAAAAAATTGTATTGTAAAAAAAAAACTCTTTTTCGTTACTCCGAAACTATCAGACCGATTTTGCCCAATAACGAACTCAACCCTCAAACCTACTCTGAAAATTTCAACTGTCTAGCTTATTCCGTTCGACAGTTATCGTGTTAACGGCCGGCCGGTCGGACACAATCGATTCCGACCACGGATTCTTGATCAGTGAGTCGAGCCAAATCGTTTAAGACCATTTTCAGCCAAAAATTCGAAAATTACAAACATTTGGGCAAATTGATAAGCACTCTGTTCCGAGGAACAAGAGCGCCAAAAAGGGAGACGGAGGTTTACCCTTGGCCGCACAGAATGTTTGTTTATAATATTTATCGTTAAAAGAAAAGATATTTTGCTCCATGCAAAGCGCAATTAACATCAAATACTCATTAAGTTCTATTTGATGGAGATCTCCTCTAGAAAACCTGTCTTTCAAATTTTCTATTGCGATTTTAACAGAGGTATTCAGAAATAATGAAACTACGTCCCACGAAATGAAACGGTCTTTATCATTGATAATAGATATGCTTTAGTAACGCTTCGTCTCAGAAGATGTAATCATCGTGTCCGTACATGTATATTTGCCTTACTGACAAAAATTAACTATCTACCTGATTGAAACAATTTGGCGCCATTAATTACACGAACAAATCTTCATCATCAAATTCCGCATCGACCATTTTCGATCCGTAACAAATTGAGATCATGGAAAAAGATAACATCAACGTCACTGGCGTCAGAATTCTTGCTTTTTGAACCTTCCTGCTCCCAGAATAATACGCTAAAAAATAATTAGTGCTGGAAAATATGTATATCGCAACCAGACCAGATAGTGATTTGAAATAACAAATTCGACAGCAGTGATAATTAAAACCCAAGATTTATCGGACGAATCACGAAAGTGAAATTATTTAAAAACGTGATACGAACATGAATTTTTGAATAAGTCTATTTACTCTAACGATATCGCGACCACCATTTGTTTTTCATAATTTTATGAAAGCGCTAGTGAAAATTAGTTAACAACATTTGAATTTCAACATTGAATGATGCGAAGATTACACACTTGAGTTATTTTTAAAATTAACATTGTGTAAGTGCATGAGTTTGATTACTCTTCGATAATAAAAATTTCGTCCTGTCAAATTAGACCGAAATACACGCTTAAAATCGAGATTTCGTTATGTAACTCAATTTGAATCCCAAAATAATGTTTAGTTTAAAAGATTTCAAGTACGGGCATATAAATCCAAGTAATATTCAGTTTCTTGATAAATTACCCCAATGAGAATATTACTATCATAAACACAAACTTCTGCATCAAAAAATCATTGAATTTAAAATGATCTTAAATAGCAAAAAATAACTGTCATTTACATCAATTGTATAATATATATACAATGGACCCTCGATAATCCGACCCCCATCTTATCCGGTGGTCTTTGTAATCCGACATACCTACCACTGTTAAATACACTGATCAACAATTGCTAGGGATCACTTATGAACTTCTCTTCATTTGTATTTTTTTCAAGTTATCTCATGAATATCTGTACATTATATGTTCTCTAAGGAAAAATTAAGATGTTTTGAGTTGATTATATCAAATTTTTCCTCACTTCATCGGCTCTTGTTCACAAAATCGATTATTATCTGTAGGCTGTTACATGTGGAGTGAAAAGCAATGTGGTATTTGTTATTAAATCTGTTTTTTTCTCTCGTTCAAACACATAAGGTGACAATAATTGAAGAAATGAGAACAATATTAGCTTATCAGTCATGCCGAGAAGACGTTTGGCTCCTGTGCAACTGGACCAAATCATACGGTGGATACAGGAAGGTTTGTCCCAGCGAGAAGTGTCCCGGCAGTTGAATGTTTCGCAAAGTGTCGTGAGTCGGGCTTGGAATAGGTTCATCCAAAACGACTCAGTAGCTTATGTTCATGGGGGAGGTCGGCAGCGCAGTACAACAGCTGCCCAAGATATTCTTTTGGTCCTCAATGCTAGGAGAAATCCCACTTACCCGGCGTCGCGGCTCAATAGATCACTGAGAGTTGCAACAGGAGTTCTAATTTCGAACCAGACTGTAAGACGACGACTACATGTTCGTGGTTTGAGAGCACGTAGGAGGGTACAACATCCCCGTTTGAATAGGGAACACCGGGTTCATCGACGGCAATGGGCTGAGGAGCACCGCAATTGGACAGTTGAAGATTGGAGCCGATGTTTATTTACGGATGAGTCTAGATTTCGTTTGGTCAACTCCGATGGACGTATTCTTGCTTGGAGGGAAAGAGGTCGAAGGTATGCAGAACAGTTTATGGTACCCACAACAGCTTTTGGCGGAGGTTCTATATGTGTATGGGGAGGCATTTGTTTGAACCAACGCACAGAGTTGGTTGTTCTGCAGAACACCACAATGACCAGCCAGAGATATCACGATATGATTATTGAACCCATAATTGTTCCGTTTGCGGCTGCCTTGGGCGAGAATTTCATTTTAATTGACGATAATGCCCGTCCACACCGTAGTCGTCTGGTTAATGAAGCGCTAGAAACTCATGCTATTGATAGGATGGACTGGCCAGCTCGCTCTCCAGACATGAATTGCATCGAACATGTCTGGTCTGAGATGTCTAGACAATTGTCAACCTTAGAACAACCGATCAATAACCTGGAGGACCTTTCTAACGCTTTACGGGATATTTGGACGAATTTGCCCCAAAATTTTATAAATCGTTTGATTGAAAGTATGCCTCGTAGGGTAGAATGCTTGAGACGAGCTCGTGGGGGGCCAACTAGGTACTAGCTTAACCGAAACTTCAGCCTTCTTGTGGTGTCATCATGAAATTTTTATGTTATTCAAACACAGAATTTTGAGTATTCCTAATAAAGTCTTTTTTTCTCTCCAACTTTCCATTTTTTCATTCTTTACTCAAGTGAACCATATTATCAACTGAAAATACTCTGATATCTGACTAAATTCATAATCTTGGAGCGAATAATTCAGAAATAAATTTAGAAAAAGTAAGTGATCCCTATCAATTGTTGAGCAGTGTATATGTACATTTGTAGTTCAGTTAGAATCTTATTACATATTTTGATATGTAATTTTTCGGATTACCGGGGGTCCACTGTATTGTGTTAGTGTGTCACATACATATTATTCTCAGAAAATTCGGGTGAAAAAGCCCTTTGAATTTTCTCTAATAGGGCTCCATTCCAATGTTAATAACTCTGTAGATTTTTACATGAAAATTCCTAATTTTCTAGCTTCTATCAGAAGACGTACCAGTGCCTCTCCTTGTTTAATTAAAATACAATTGAACAAGCAGGGTGTTTCTATTTCAATGTCAAAGTCAGTAATGACAAAATCCTCAAAACTATTTTTTTTCAAATGGGAACCCATTTTTTGGCGCTCTTGTTCCTCGGAACAGAGTGCTTATCAATTTGCCCAAATGTCTGTATTTTGGAATTTTTGGCTGAAAATGGTCTTAAACGATTTGGTTCGACTCACTGATCAATAATCCATGGTCAAAATTAATTATGTCCGTCCGTCCATTAACACGATAACTCTCGAACGGAATGAGCTAGATAATTGAAATTTTCAGAGTAGGTTTAGAAGGTAAATATATCGGTTAAGTTCGTTATTGGGCAAAATCGGCTAGGTGGTTTCGGAGTAACAGAATTTTTTTTTTATATTACAAATTTTGAATTCAATTTTTTTTTGAGATGCAGTTTCATCATAAGAATCCATTGATGTCATTCTCAACTCTAACAAACTAATTCTTTCCGATATATGATTTTTCAAAATTTCAATAATTATTCTCAGTTTGAACAAGAGCGCCAAAGCTCCTGTCCACAGTGCTTGAACCAATTTTTTTATTAGTCAGCTGGAATCTACGTTAACAAATAGTGTATAAGTGTAATACATACTACTGCTTTAAAATGCTTATTTCAGAAGATAGAGGGCAAAACCTCATGGTATGGTTCTCGTTTACATTATTGAAGTTTCATCCATTCTTCAGAAGTCATGGTGAGGAAAAAACAAGAATTTAATGATTAATATTAAGTATTTGGCGCTCTTGTTCCTTGGAACAGAGTGCTTATCAATTTGCCCAAATGTCTGTAATTTTCGAATTTTTCGCCGAAAATGGTCTCAAACGATTGGGTTCGACTCCCTGATGAAGAATTCGAGGTCAAATTTGATTCTGTCCGTCCGGCCGTTGCCGCGATAACTTGAGAACGAAAAGAGCTAGCAACTTGAAATTTTCAGGGTAGGTGGCGCATCCGAATACGACGGTCACGTCGTTATTACGAAGTTCGTTAATGGGCATAATCGGACCAATGGTTTCCGAGTAATAATTTTGTTTCCAACCAATATGAATCCGATCGAATTGAAACTTGGTGAATAGTTGTAGAATATAAACTTTAGCACGTTTGTGAAATTTTGTGAGAATCGTACCACTAGAAAATTTTAAAAAAATTATTAAAAAATATGATTTATGTCTCGATAACCTGAGAACGGAAAGAGATAGGGACTTGAAATTTTCAGGTTAGGTTGTGCATCTGAATGAGACATTTGAGTTTGTTTATAAGCATAATCGGCCAAACGGTTTTGGAGTTATCTCCATCTGAAATTTGGTTGTTATTTCCTTAATAACTCGAAAAATACCAAAACGATCCAATTTAAATATGGTTATTAGTTGAAGAATGCCAACATAGAAATTCTTGCAAAATTTTGTGAGGATCGTATCACTAGAAATTTTTTTAAAAATCATTGAAAAAAATTCTATATATCAGAAACTATTCATCCGATATTTTGCGCGAGCCTTCAGAACCTATCTTTACTACCAAGCTCCAAGTTTGTACACGATCGGATCTATATTGTTGGAGATCTGAGCAGCCTTTTGTGAGTTCAGTAGCTGGATGGGTGACCGTTGTCTCGATAAGTCCCGAACGAAAGGAGATAGGGACTTGCAATTTTCAGGGTAGGTTGCGCATATAATTGGGAGAGTTAAGTTCGCTGTTGGCCATAATCGGCCCATCGGTTTCGGAGGTATACCCATCTGGAATATTATTTCCTCGATGACTCAAAAAAATATAGACCCGATCAAATTGTAGTTTGCTAACTAGTTGTAGAATATCGACATGAAGACGTGTGTAAAATTTTGTGAGAACCGTACGCCTAGAAAATTTTTAAAAAATTACGAAAAAAAAATTTGTTCAAGCACTGACGTGAAGTCAGGAGCTTTTGCGCGTATGTTCTATTGTCCATTCTCCTGTATTGGACACTCTTAATCGAATTTACCATGGTGAATTCTATTGTCCGTTATCCTGTATTGGACACTCTTAATCGAATTTACCATGGTAAATTCGATTAATCCATTGATATCATTTTCATTTCTAACAAGCTTATACTTTCGGAGATATGATTTTTCGAAATTTCAATAATGAATCGTACTTCTATGTTTTCACAGAATGCTATAATTATTCTATCTATGAATTATTATATGACTTGTGTTCATACTCGTACATGTCATCCAGTTCTATAAGAGAGAGTCAAAATCATTTCTGCTATTTTAATTTGATTTCTTTCATGGTGCAATTCTCATTCTCAGATTGCTCATTTAATCTTGATAAATAAACTATTTGAATTGAATTTCCTTTATGATGCAGTTTTATCATAAGAATACATTGATATCATTGCCAACTCTGGGAAACCAATAATTTCGGAGAAATGATGTGTCAAAGTTTGAACAAATTGGGCTTGAACCAATTTTAATCTTACGTTCCATAAGGATACCGTTTTTTTCTCGCCAAGGGATTGCATTATGCCTTACGAATTTCGGCAGCAATAATATGCTAAAACATAGGTATTATTTTCGATCACAAAAAGTTCTCAACATATTGGATATCCATTTTATTTTTCAAGTGTATTCTTACAATTCTTGGTCAGAGCTGTTCAATTGTTACTATCGTTAAGAAGCTAAGAAATATTTTTCGTCATGGATCGTTATTCCATTGATATTATCTTCGATTTATTCGTGATGTATGGTGAAAACGGAATACTCGGAAGAACATGCCGAGCATTCAATGCAAAATATCCACATCTACCCCAAAATTTAATAGATTGAAGATAAATTTCTGGATCATGGAAACATAGTGAGACCTTATGTAAGAGCGAAACCGATTTCTGAAAATGAAAAGAATGAAATTGATACTCTAGGATATTTCCACGCTATCCACATATGTCCATCAAATCGGCTTCTGCTGATTTAGGACGCTTCCATAGAGAGAATTCTTCGTAGCCACAAACTACATCCTTTTAATTAATTAGGCTACAGAAATTACAACCAGGAAATTATGCACGCAGAATTGCCTTTTGTGAGGGATGTATAATGAGGCTCCAAGAAGATCCAGATTTCTTACGGAAAATCATCTGGACAGGCGAGGCAACAACAAGAATTTTCAACAGAAGAAATCGGCATTTTTTGTGCACAAGAGAATCATCGAGCAGTGATGGAAGTTGAGAACCAATTTCAATTCAGAATTAATGTGTTGTGTTTACTAATGCGTCCAATCCATTGTATTAATAATCGTTGGTTTCAAATGGATGGAGCGTCAGCTCATTCTAGTATAGAAGTAGATGCCAAGCTAACGGATTTATTCGAAGATCATTGTGGGGAAATAGGGGTCCTTTTCTTTGGCCTGCTCGATTACCGGATCTCCCTCCTCTAGATTTTTATTTATGAGATCGGATCAAAGAATTAGTTTATAATCATCATATTATGAATTACTAGGATCTGAAAATTAAAATTAATGCGCCTTTCGATAGTTTGGACCCTACCGAAATCCGTAGAGCAAAACAATCCGTTAGAGAACGTATTTTGAAATGCCTCGATGTAAACGGTGAACATATCGAAAATTTGTAATTATTGCTATATTACAGCTATATAGCTGTTTTTTCGAAATCTCATCTTATTATTATGTATTATTTCAAAATATATACACTGCTAAACAATTCAAGTGGATATTTTTCGTAATCTCCCAAAATGTACATCGAAAAATATTCCTTTTCATTGTATAATGTCATAAACATTACTTGTTTGTAATTTTCTCAAACGTTTAACGGGTCTTTCATTAAGGGCGCCCCAATTTTTTTTCTAAATAAAACACATGATTTATTTGAAAATTATTGACATGTTTATTTCATTATAAAGTACAATGGATACCATTAGTTATGAAACAAAACAACATTTGAATGTCCACTACGGATACGCTGACAGGAATTAAGTCGTTGAACCCAATTTTCCATGGCTCGCTCACACAAATCAGGTCGTATGTTAGCAATTACTCGTTCAATATTGATCTGAAAATCGTCTAAATCTGCTGGATGATTGCTGTAAACCAACGACTTAATGTAACAGACCTATTCTGTTGGCGCATAGCAATATTGCTAAGAAAAAGATATTGCTTCCACAGCAAGATCCGAAATATTGCTATTCTGATCATCGATTATGAGCAATATGATGTCATTTTTATAAACATATTGTTATTCACATTGCTATCTCAGCAACCTCAAAATAGTACTTGCTAAGAGCATAACAAGATTTGGAATATGGCTGAGAACCACTTTTTTCTTCCAAGAAATGGAAAATATTGAAAATAGGTAGGTACTTTGATAAATATAGGTATACTTAATCGTATATATTTATTAAAGGTATTTTAAAATACTTCATTTAAAGGGAATTGCTAAGACTTAGGTCTGACACTAACAATCCCTTCTATTTGTAAACAGAAAAGTTCATAAACTATTCAACATCAATAATGAGAGGCTGAGAGAATTTTATTCATATATTCATTAGTTCATGAGCAAACTAGGATAGATACTGTTTCTTTTAAGTTAGAGAGATAAATTAAATAAACTATTAATACGGCCTTAGATGACTTAGATGCCTGATGGCTTTGATTTCATTGAAGAGCCGAGGGTATTTTATTCATTTATTTATTTTTCCATGAGCAAACTATGAGATATACTGCTTCTTTTAAGTTAGATATGCATTCAAAGACTGACTGACTAGATGAAAAAAATTAAATAAACTATTAATTCAGCCTTACTACGAAGATGACTTCTTTTCATTCGATTGAAAAACTGAGGGAATTCGTTCAGGAGAAAACTAGGAGACATACTGTTCCGTTTAACTTGTGCATTCGGAGTCTTACTGAAGACAGGAAAAAATTTAAATTTAATATTTGTTTGGGTGTTTGCAAGTCTTCAATTTTTCGGTCATGGTAGCGGCTACCAATATTCGATGTGTTTCCTGAAAATTGATCAATAACTCCATCTTGTTAGTTTCATAAATAAAATAGTTCGTTTTATACTATTGTAACTGGCAGGAAGACTTCGGTCGTTAGCCAATTGATCTTGTATCAATAAAGTTTATTATTATTATTAGTTCGTTTTTCGCTTTCGTGGCATTTATATATTTGGTAAGGAATTACGAATAACCACCGAAAATCGGACGAAATGTTTATCAAGTAAGGTTAAATTCTTCTTCTAATTCTAAGTCATGAAATACAGTTTTGTCAGCTCTGAAATCGATTAATTTTGACCTACTTGATAGCAATATTGCTGAGAGAAAATTGATAACCAACATTGCTATAACCACCTATAACAGTCCGAACAGAATACGTAATACCATAGTCATATTGCTAAACATTAGGAGGATAGTAATATGACTTGAATAGCAATGTTTATAGCAATACGCAAACAGAATAGGTCTGAATGTAACCCCAAAGAAAGAAGAATCAAAGTTTCTGAGTCCTGGTCTGTTATTTCAGTATGGTCTATATCAGAGGTGTCCAAGCCAGATAGGATCCCGGGGCAATAATAATTTTCTACATAGTTCGAAGGGCCGCAGAAATAAATAACTATAAATTTATATACTATCGTAGATAGCAAATCGGGTTTTACTATTTTATAGTGACAGAAAACTTGTTGTCACTCAAATATATAATATAATCATTTATATGAATGCAATAACGATAAAATACTGTTCTACCAAAAATGTTGTAAAAGTAGAATGTTCTTATTGCGGTAGATCATAAACATATCGCAGGCCATGCAAATTTAAGCCGCGGACGTGGTTTGGACAGCCTTGGTCTATAAAATATGAACATTTTGATGACCTGAGATGATAATACAATAATTTGTTCGATGGTTCTGGAGTAACGGCTAACCAAAGGTTTAGCCTGAATCAATAAATCACCCTGTATCTGAGAATCGGAGAGCATTAGCTTAGCCCATATTTAATAGTTCTTTTCTGGCTCCCCTAGGTACCATCTATTCACCATAAAACTAAGTACAGTTATTCGTGGATCCACCTGTAATCAAATTGGCAATGATCCTCTTCTAAGATATAATGATTTGAAACATGTAATTTGCTTTGTACTCAGGTTACAATTCACATAACTAATCAGCTTCCTTGATGACCTGATGCTTTTAACACGAAACATTATCAGCGGATTAGTATTACATTGCATGCTATGATATTACATCATTATCCCTATATCACGCAGGTGATACCTACTTTGGATTAAAATAGTCACTGTTATTAACAGGCTCCTTCGGAAGTCTATGCTGATAATTCGCAATAATATTGCATCATCACCCTTCCTATCGCACCTATAGCAGTTTCTCAAAAAGACTAAACTTTTTTCAAGGCTCCCTAGAGAAAGACTAGGCGAGTCCATACCACAGGATATATGACTGATAAAAACATTAATTACAATCATTTTCTAAGAATTCTACGATATCTTGGATAACTAAAAATAATCCATTATAAATAATCGAATAACTGATATAAATTTAAGTGTAGTTTGATTTTTGAGCAGAAAATAAATTTCAAACAAACAATGTAATTAACCTTCAGAACCTTGTGAGAAAATTATGCGTGCCAAGCAGTTCCTTAAAGAGATGATAAGTGAGTAGCTTTCCCCTACATAGCAACAAAACTAGTTGAGTTTATATGGGATTCGGGGCCGTAGCTAGGGGGGGGCAAGATGGGGCAATGCCCTACCTTTATTTTTCAATGCCCTACCTTAAAAAATAGTAACAATTCAAATAATATGCTATGGAAAATGTTTTTCATAATGTGTGTAATATTTCTCGTAAAGCAATTCTGAATTACCCACGGGTTTTTAGAGATTGCGAACTACATCAATAGAGTGCACCGTGGTCATTGTATACATATAGACAACACGCTGCATTTTCAGAAGCACCTCATGTACTAATTCTCTGCACACAGATGGCAAATCCTCAGAATTATTTTTTCTTGATAACTATTCTGAAATTTTCGAATTTCAGAATAGTTAGAATATCTTGTGTTTCTTATGCAGAAGTAATTCACATAAAATAATACATTTTTGCGCGTATATTCTGGGGAACATCGCGTTATCATTTTGCTCAAATGTCTGTAATTTTTTGCCGAAAATATTCTCAACCGATTGGGTTCGACTCCCCGATCAAATTTGACCTTGAATTGTCAAATTTGATTCTGTCTGGCCGTTGCCACGATAATTTGAGAACGGAAAGAGCTAGCAACTTGAAATTTTCAGTTTTTTCCAATGGTTTCCGAGTAATAATTTTGTTTTCAACCAATATAAATCCGATCGAATTGAAACTCGGTGAATAGTTGTAGAATATAAACCTAAGCACGTTTGTGAAATTTTGTGAGAATTGTATCGCTAGAAAATTAAAAAAAAATTATTTCAAATATTTTTATGTCACGATAACCTGAGAACGGAATGAGATAGCGATTTGAAATTTTCAGGTTAGGTTGTGCATCTGATTGCGACATTTGAGTTTATTCATAATTTTTTTTTTGGCATAATCAGCCAAACGGTTTCGGAGTTATATCCATCTGAAATATGGTTGTTATTTCCTCAATAACTCGAAAAATACAAAACCGATCCATTTAAAACATGGTTATTAGATGTAGCATGCCGCCAACGCGCAAATTCTTTAAAAATTTCGTGAGGATCGTATTTTTAAAAAATCATTAAAAATCATTGTAAAAAATTCTATATATCAGAAACTATCCATCCAACATTGGCTGCGAGAGCCTTCAAAACGTAACTCTACAACCAAGTTCCAAGTTTGAACACGATCAGATCTATATTGTTGGAGAGCCGAGCAGCCTTGTGTGAGTTCAGTAGCTGGATGGGTGACCGTTGCCTCTATAACTCTCGAACGAAAGGAGATAGGGACTTGCAATTTTCAGGGTAGGTTGAGCATCTGAATGGGAGAGTTAAGTTCGCTGTTAGACATAATCGGCCCAACGGTTTCGGAGTTATACCCATCTGGAATATTATTTCCTCGATAACTCAAAAAATATAGACTCGATAAAATTGAAGCTTGCTAACTAATTGCAAAATATCGACATAGAGACGTGTGTAAAATTTTGTGAGAACCCTGCCGCTAGAAAATATAAAAAAAATACGAAAAAAAAATTAGTTCAAGCACTGACGTGAAGCTTTTGCGCGTATGTTCTATTGTACATTCTCCTGTTTTGGACACACTCAATCGAATTAACCATGGTGAATTCTATTTCCGTTGTCCTGTATTGGACACTCTTAATAAGATAAGCGCAAAAGCTCCTGACTTAACGTCAATGCTTGAACCATTTTTTTTTATTTTATAGGTAGGTACCTACTTTGAGTTTGGGAGAGAAAACCCAGAAGGAACCCATTTAACAATGAATATACCTCCCACAGTTTAATTTAATGATTATGGTATTTCTGGCCTTTGAAAAAAAGAACTAAATGGGTTGATCTCAAGGAAGTCCTTCGGATATTTAATAATAATATGGCAAATCTAAGGATTCAGGAGTTTTGAGGAAGATTTTAGTCATCATTATAAATATGTTGAAAGAAATGAAATAAACCTGAAGAAATAAATATTTTGATATTAACTACCTATTTCACTCAAAATTAGGTACGATGAAAATCGATTCATCAGATCACATCGAGTAAAATTTTTTACTCCTGCCCTACCCGTAACCTCCATTGCCCTACCTTAAAATCATCTCTAGCTACAGCCCTGATGGGATTTGTTTATGGGGTCATTGGTACTATTATATTATTATATATTATATTATAATAACCATATATACATACAGTACTTCTCAGCAACTCCGCGCCAAGAGGGACTTTTCTTTTCTATAAATATTTCCGAATTTGATTTCTTACAAATAGTTGGTTCATCAAAAATGATAATAAATGACATGAAACAAAAATGTCCATTATCTCGTGAAATTTGAACTTTTTGTATGAAACGCTCTAAGTAAACTACAATATAGATCAATGTGCAAAAATTCAGGTCGGAAAACAACGAAAAAATATTTTCTCTCTTTGCTTAGAATATAACCCTTTTAAAAATTGAATAGTTACTTATCGGATTTTTTTTATGTCTAGACAATACTAGTGTCAGCCTGAATATGATCGTAAATAGAAAATTTTGATTGACCTTGGTTTTTCGACCTTTGTTCTAGTTTTTCCTCAAAAGTAGTTTCAGTTTGATGCAAATTTGCTACTATTCGTATTTTCGCCATTGAAATCTTCTAATTTCAAATTCAATTCACATCTGAGAATCCCTAGAATGGAGATCTTGCTCCACAATGACAATTTATAGCCAAATTTTTGATTGAAATAGAATTTTGTCATGAATATCCATCGTTAGTTCAATTTCAACACCAGTTAATTATTTTCTATTAAGACAAATTTGTGAAAATTTGAACAAATGTCTGAAAACCAAATTCAAACAAAACTTTCTAGTTACCATCATATTAATGCTGACACTAACATGGTCTAGTTACAAAAAAAAATCCGTTAGGTAATTATTCAATTTTTAAAAGAGATATAAGCAAAAAAAGAAAAAATATTTTTCATAGATATCCGACCTAAATGTGCACATTGATCTAAATTATAATTTCCATCAGAAACAAAGTTCCTTACATATTTTCTTCATATCCGAATATAATATAATACTAGCACCAGACGCACGCTCGCTGGATGTAATCCACACCCAATTTAACCCATACGACCAAAAAACAGCCACTTCTCTTCTGCGGATACGCAATAAAAATCGTGGCCGAAAGACCTCTCAAAATCACACCCCACATCAAATCCTGATTTACCAGCAGTTCAGGAGATATCTCCACTTCAATCCACACATTCGTGGGCCCCCTTAAGGGTTGTTTATGGGGGATAGCATCCTCCATCTCCAAACTCCACTCTTAGACGAAATCTTCAGCAGTTGTGCTACTTTTCGTCTGCTCATGCATAGAACGAACCGTGCTGAAAACGGCAGCGTTCATGTTAAGTTCCACCGAAACAGTTCACGCTTACGCAGAATTGCCATAAGGTGGCAATAAGGTTTTCCAGGTTCTACTGGTAGCGTTTCACATGCCTTTACCAGTTAATCTTCTTTCAAACAAAATGAAAATATCATCCAACGTTATTCCACTGTTTCTCCTCATTCGACATCTGTCAACACTGAACAGTGTCAACGTAAGCGGAAACACGGGGTTGTCGCGAAAGGAAGTCATACAGAAATTAATTGTTATTCTATAAACATTCTCCCGATCAACTGGAAAAAAACTAGTCCACTGTATTGTTTATAACTTTTCTATATTTTCCCAAAATCACCAACAATATAGATCCGATCGAGTTCAAATCTAGAACTTGGCTGTTAAATAAGGATTTGAAGGCAAAATTTCAGTAATATCTGACGGAAAGTTTCTGTTGTGTAGAATATTTTTTAGTAATTTTTTTAAATTTTCTAGTCATACTAGACCCTTTCTAATATTGCATAAAGCCTGGTTCTCAGAGCTTCGTAGTGTCGCCAGCGATAATCTCCACTACTCTCTACATATCCATATGACGTACGTGATTGTTGCGGTCGTAATCAAACAGCGGATTGTCATATACTAAATTAACGGATCTCCCTTTCCAAATAAATACCTGAAATATAGAACAAAATTGTGCCGTAGATTATTAAAAATTGCTTCAAGCACTGACGTGAAATCAGGAGCTTTTGCGCGTATGTTCTATTGTCCATTCTCCTGTATTGGAACGAATCGAATATATTGATCATTGAATGAAGGAGCGCACCTGACGTCACGTGTGTGTTTTTTTTTTCTGTTCAGCTTCAGATGAATAAACCAATCCAAATATTTAACCTTTGATATCCGCTTGAATTTCTTCTTTGACTCATCAAATCTTTTTGTTTACCCTTTTTATTCTGATAAAACATGGAATGTAAGAAAAAATATATAAAAGATATTTATTTCGGAGGTGCACATGAAGATTCATGGCAGAAATCATCTTTAATTAGAATCCTGATTAATTATTTCTGTAATATTTACTTTATCGTTGTGCCGGTTGTGTAGAATATGTCATCATCAGTCTCATTATTTAGTCTAAAATAACTGAAATAATTTGTCCAAAATTTTAATGACATTATATTGTCTTAATCACAAATTAATCTAGAATGTGTTTTTATATTAATTTTACGGAGTATGATTTCTACAATCAATAACTCAATCGTTCAATGTCAAATCTAAATTAGGAAAAGAGTTATGAAACATATGTATATCCGCAAACTGATTAAGGTCGGCGTTTGAGGAATTATGCGAACACAATCATTATATACATGGACATTTGGGGTGGGGGTTAATGGTCATGTGGGATTTTTCGTTTGTCAAATAGGACATTTTGAATATATGGCTCACAATTGGAAATCACTCTGTATATCCTATCTTCTAGGTAAATAGGTTTTTGGGTATCTGTATGAAATATGTACGCTTCATCAGTATTCACCCTGTATACATATATGTATGTAAGATTTTTATCGTTGTCTAGGAGATAATACTTTTGGATTAATAATAGAACGCTATATTCTAAGATGTGCAGGTTTATTTACAGAATGTCTACTTCGCCCGTTTAACGACACTGCAGTTCTCTCTGATGCCTAAACTTTTTTCACGCGTCTAAAAAGGAATCTGCTTCCTTAGCGTTTAACGGATTTCCTCGAACCCTCAATCGCGCTCTACTCCACCAATCCGACTTCCCGATCAAATTCTACTGCCGCTCCACCCGGCGTACCTTCTTTCCACCGCTTCTCCGTAAGCTAGGGTTGTACTACCAAGCTGGTGTTCACCGCTGATTGGTAAATGGTCTGCCTGCAATACTTCGCTGGGACCAATGGGGTTCCATTATAGAATGATCCCTACAGCGGCACTACGCCACTATAGTTCCACTTAATTGCTCTCCCACGAAGAAAGATACGTGTTGCTCCAAAATTTATGAGACAACTAACACAATATGTTCTTAGCGATTTCCTGTTCAGAAAAAAGTATTCTGTGTATCAAGACGTCTCAATGGGCTCCAATGCACCTCCAGAGTTAATATTCATACGTCATGGGGATGTTTTTGGTTTTCTTCACACCGGGATAGAATCCAAAAATACGTCTGAATTATCGGTACGAACATGGGTAAACGTCATCTGCACCAGTAAAACTAATCTTAACTCTATTATTTACAAGGGTTGAAATATAATTCGCACAAATATATTCTTTTGAACTCTAACCAGATGAATATAATTCGATGTATGATACTAGAGCGTAGGGAAAAAGTCTCCCTGAAATATTCAATATTGATGTAATCTCATCATACAACATCTCATGGTAATATTGAGAAAGTTTAAACTGAAGACTGAATAGTTCTTTGTGATTTTGTTTAAAAGTAATTAGGCGATTTATACATCCTGAATTTTTTTTTCAGACAAGATACTTGTTGAGAATGGAGGACATACAGGAGAGTATGAGTTAGTGCAAGAATATAAGACTGAAACCTTGACTCAAAAGAATCTCGAATCTCTTTACCAGTTACCGGAAACTGACACCACTGAATACGTGTTGAAATGGTGCCAAAACCATGTGCAATCCAATACATGTGCAGAGAAGTGTGACGAAACTTCACCCAGGACAGAAACTACATTAAATATTAGTGATTTTCGTGAAAGTTCTAATGATGAATCTGACTGGGGTAAAAGATCTGTAGAATATAACGTGGTAAATGACAATATAAAATTTCGTAAAAAATATATTAAAGTGCGTGATAAAATTAGCGCGATTAAGAAGAAAAAAATACTAATCCCTTTGAAAGATGAAAACGTGGAAGTGAGTATTGCATCTGTAGTCTCAGAAACTGAAAGTGTTGTTAAAAATGTAACTAATGCTGCAATATTCACTACAATCAAGGATTTCTCTGCAGAAAGTGGTATAGTGACGTTGCCCAATTCGAGAATTGAGGATTTTCCTAAGGAATCTTCATTTTCTGATAAAGAGAACGCTATAATAGAAAATCCATGTAATACAACGCAAACTGTGGAGGCAGCCTCAGATGACACTACACATTATTTCACCTGTTCGGCAAGCAATGACGTGCTCAATAAAAATGTTTTTGAAATCACCAATGATCTCTCCCATACAATAGATGATAAAAGTGTTATAAAAAGCAGGAGAAGCAGCACTAAGTCAGAAGGTATTTGCAGCACAGATGTCAGCTTTGTCAGTGTGTCCGAAGTATACAAGTATATTGACGAAGAGGAAGGAATAGTCTTGTTTGAGAAGAGACTGCTGAAAACAGCCACAAGGTATGTAACAAGTAATATTGAGGTATAAACATGTCCTAACACTTACGAATCCATACTCTGCTGTGGGTCATATTTTCATGAAATATTGGCTAATGGCCATTATAAGAGAGAAGATACGCTATGAACATTTCAGCCAACTTCGGTTCAACCATGTTTCTTAAATAATATTTCCATTACAGTGATTATGCTGGCAGTATAGTGTCTTCTTCAATCGGTTCAAAGATTTCTTTACCTGCCACTGCCGATTATGATACTGATACCCTTAGAAAAGAATTGACGACGCATGGCTACAACCCCGGACCAATCACATTCACAACTAAACGGGTATATTTGAGGAAATTGAAGCAGATCAGAAGACAACCCCTTAGTCAGATATCAATAGAACCAAGAAGGAAAAGTAAGTATTTTCCACCTAAAAACCAATCAGTGAGTTAGATTTCAGAATTTTTATTTCAGAATGAATTGATGTACGCAAAACAATTGCATAGAAGAAAACTGGCTTTCACTTGTTCTTGATCTCTCGTTGTCTCTCTGAATCTTCTATCGTAAGGAAAAGTTTCAGATTCATTTCAGATAATATTCTCATGCTTGTCAAGTCAACCGAATCTATTTTCGTATATTAATTCATATAGTGAAGGAAATAAGACCAAAATGAAATATCTGCAGTACTAGTGTAGTCGTGAAATACTGCCTGCACCTTGAAGAGGTCTTTTTTCAAATGAGTACTGAATTTTAATTCGTTCGGATCTGTATTTCTGAAAGTATAAGGTAGGTTTTTGCGGAATTTCAGCGAAATCTGACATAGTTTCTAAAATATAATTTTTTTTCTGGTGAGATCCTCACCAAATTTTGCCAACATTTGCACATAGGCATTCCACAACTAACTATCAAGTTTCAATCCAATCGGATCTGTATTTTTATTCAGGAAATAACACCAAAATCTAAGATGGGTATAACTCTGAAGTCGATTATGCCCATTATTATGAACATAACCATCACATTCGGATGCTCAACCTAACCTCTCAAGCTCTTCGAGAGATTATGAGGGGTTTCCTTGGGGAAGACCTAGGAGGATCAGTATAATAATATACAATATAACCTGAAAAAATTGCAAATCGCTATTCTTTCCGCTGGAAAGTTATCGTGGGAATGGACGGCTGCCGACCAGAATTAAATTTGACCACTTCATCAGTGTCGTTTTTTCTAATGGGTATAACTCCGAAACTTTTCGAGCGAATATGTCCATTAACGAACTCAACCGTCGCATTCGGATGCGTAACCTACCCTGAGATTGCAAGTCGCTATCTCTTTCCGATGGAAAGTTATCGTGGCAACGGAGGGCCTGCCGGACAGAATCGAATTTGACCTCGTGATTCTTCATCAGCGAGTCGAACCTAATCGTTTGAGACCATTTTCGCCAATCGCATCAGCCGCTGGCTTATCTGAAGTTTGCCTGAAAACTTCATCATGCATTTCTTATGGACCTAAAAATTACGCTAATCTCTCGCCTGTATTAAGATATGCTTTGGCAAATTTCTTATAATTTATTTTTGTAGAAACAGATTCGGTGAACCATTCTCAACAAGCTAGAATAAAATTTTTACAACAAACTTGTGATATATTCTTTCGAACAGAAAAAAAAGTGACTTGCAATTTTCAGTGTAGTTTGCGAATTCGATAGTTAAGTTCGCTAATAAACATAATCGGCCAATCGGGTTCGGAATTATACCCATACCGACGAGCACATTTTTGCGAAATATCGTGAGGAACATATCAATAGAAAATTTTAAAAAGAGCTTAAATTTTGCCTTCAAAACCTAACTTTACACCCAAGTTCCAAATTTGAACATGATCGGATCTATATTGTTGGACATATTGAAAGCCGAGCAGCATCGGGTGAGTTCAGTAGATGGATGGGTGTTCGTTGTCTCGTAAACTTTCGAACATAAATAGATAGCCACTTTCAATTTTCAGGGTAGGTTGCGCATCCAAATGCGACAGTTGTTGAGTTCGTTAATGGACATAATCAGCCAAATGGTTTCGGAGTTATACCCATCTGAAAATTGGTTTTTATTTCCACAATAACTCCAAAAAAACAAGTCCGATCCAATTGAAACTTGGTAATTACTTGTAGAATTCCGCCACGCTAATTTTTGCGTAATTTAGTGCCATTAGAAAGAGAATAAATAAAACTTTCATAAAAAAATTTATATTTCAGAAACTATCTGTCAGAATTAGCTGAAATTATGCACATATTATGTTCGAGCCTCCATTTTATCGAGAACCGAATTTCAGCTCGATCGACTTTGTATTAGGCGTGAATAGACAATGGAACATGGCACAAAAGCTCATGACTTCACGTCAGTGCTTTTTAATATATTTTTTTTCAAGCTGAAATACAAATATCAGAAATTACAGTTAAAAATCATACCTCCAAAAGTATTACTTTGTTGGAGTTGAGAATGATATCAATGGATTCTTATAATGAAAAGCTTACAATTCAAATTGAAATTTTTTTTCGTTACTCCGAAGCCGCCGATTTTGCCCAATAACGAACTTAACCGAGATATTTACCTCCCAAACCCACTCTGAAAATTTCAACTGTCTAGCTGATTCCGTTTGAGTGTTATCGTGTTCAAGGACGGCCGGTCAGAATCGAAATTGACCACGGATTCTTCATCAGTGAGTCGAACCATTTTCAGCCAAAAATTCGAAAATTACAGACATTTGGACAAATTGATAAGCACTATGTTCTAAGGAACAAGAGCGCCAAAAAGAGAAAATGAATACACTTGCTTCGGCTTCTCATACTGCTTTAAATATAAAATATTTCAAAGAATTGAAGGGCTCGGTTTAAAATATTCAAGAATCATTAAAAACTGTCCCAGTAGAAAACACATTGGATTTAATTTTGGGAAAAATACTTTTCAGATAGATCAGGTCATTAACTGATATTTACTAAGCAAAATAAAGTGTTTTCTGCAATGAGTGTTTCAAAAAAAAATTGAGGTGACGGAGATATTTGTTTCTTGCACCGAAAAAAAAATTAAGTACCTATTGAATTGGTGGACAAAATTTATTTTTAAGTTACAAACAAATCAATAATGTATGAAAAAACTGAGAAAAACGAAAATAATAGTATTAAAAAGTAGCAATAAGCATCTGTAAGAAAAAAACTGATAGATCTCAAAATATTTCTATGTCAACTTCTTGATCGATGTCATCAGTTCTATTGATCTATTCGTTCAGTATTATTATGATTAGCATTTCTCACTTGCTCATAAGTCATAATACCACATATGTATAGGAGGAACGTAATTATCAGCAAGAGATATCACATTCGGTTAATATAAATTGGATTTGACTGTTTCTTCTTCTGAACAATGCATAATTAGCGAATTCATACTTTAAAGTCAATAACTAAAATTCGAAGAAAATTGGAGTTGACCGGTTTTTGCTCCGAGCGCTTCAATTGGAACCTTTGATATAGAAAATATTAAATCTTAGTTTAAAATTCGCTGCGTTTTTAGAATATTTCGCCAAAACTACTTTTTCAAAACATTCGCATCATTCATCATGTATTTTCTAAAGTTTTCAAATCAAATTGGTTGGCAATATGACATCTTTCATTTTATAGTTTGTCCTATATTATGTTTAATTTCAAGCCTATTTTATCATATTTTTCACATGCTAAATTTTACCTACCATTTTCGAGACCATGTTAGTGAATGAAAGTTGAATGTGAAGTAAGTATGTATCTAATTTTCATCATTTTCAGTCTTCTCTGTGGAAGTGGAACGTACACTAAGAGATCCAGATTGGCTCAAAGATGCAACTATGTATAAATCACTTGAAGAAAGTGTTACAAAAGAATTCAATACTGTAAATTATGCAAGAAAATGGCGAGAGGGATATAGCAAGACCAGTTTTACCTACCTTCTTTTGGATCCAAGAGTAACAAATAATTTACCAAGCAGAGCAGAATTCATGGATACTAAAGATATGTGGGAAATATTTTTATCTTCAATATTTTATGTCGGAAAAGGAAAAAGGTCTAGACCGTATTCGCATCTATATGAAGCTGTTGGTATCTGGAAAAATGACAGAAAATCTTCGCCCAACAAGAAACTGAACCAAATCTTAGACATATGGGAAAGCAACAGTGGTGTGATATGTTTACACATTTTCCAGAACGTTCTTCCTGTCGAAGCTTATACTCGTGAAGCCGCAATAATAAGTGCCTTGAAACTAGAAAATTTGACAAATATTAAAGGTGGTGACTTTTATGGGATATCCTCTACGTGGCCACAAAAGCAAAAAAAATCATTAGGGGTGTATTTGTTGTATAAAGCAATGATGATTTTTTTGAACGAAGGTGAAAGGCAGTTGTGCCCCGCAGATATCGAGTAAAAATAGGAAGTTAAAACTAATTATGGTGTTTTGTATTTTAACGGCCATACCAAATATTTTTGTTTTATCATTCAGAATCTAATTGGGGACATTTTCTAGAAATGGACATTTTGATCGTTAGTTTTCCTCCATGCTAAAGCCTACCATAACAACACCATAACAACACAATTCTGTAAACTGAACTTTAGTGGCTCTGAATTTAAAAGTATTTGCTCCCCACTGGTGAAAAAATTATACTTCAACAAATTACTCTTTCCACTATGAAATAAATCACTCGCCACTTTATATAATTCACAAATATTCTCTGAACCTTTACCTCTCAAAATATCTAATATTTAAGTGAAGCAGACAACCATTTGAGTTGTTAAGTTCTAAATGTTCACTGAGTGACTGATGTAAATATGGCTATATGGCAATTTTATGGAGACCATTTATAAGCATGCCAGCTTAAGACAAGCGATAAGATTTCGGACGGTAAATTAGAAATTACTCAGCAGATAGCTTAGCTAAATACGACTTCAAAAGTGGAATATGATTACCTGACCTTTACAATTTAACTAAATTAGGTATTTTCACCTGCCAAATTGACGCGATGGAATTGCTACATTGCCATAATTACATAGGTTACTCAGTTAAACCGTGCATGACAGCCCAAATGTATTTATTGTGTGTAATTATTCGATATTTAGGAAAGAATAATTTGAAATCGTGTAATGGTTCAAAGATCTTTAGAGATGTAAAGATAGTCAACATATAGATAGGAACATAATTTCCATTTTTATTTTCATTTCAACTGTGTGTAAAACAATGACAATTCCTGACTGAATACAAAATGTTTTCAGAGTGTTATGTTGCGGTGATTTCTATATTTCCTTTACCCACTATGAAAGGGGAAAAATATAACCATCTGAAGCTATTTTTTTTCATTTTCATAAATATCATCAAATTTATGCCATATCGTAAGAGAATATGTATATAATTTTTCCTCTTAAAAATACTTTGATTCTGCCATTACTCCAGTCGCTACCTCATATCTTTTCAAGCAATTCAAAGGAGGACACAAATGCGGCGAAGTAGCTATTACATGTATCATCATTTTTCACATCACAATATAGTATTTAAAAAAAACCATTAAACCACATTTAACGCTAATATAATTTTGTTGAGAAACTGGATTTCTAACATATGTCTGCAGTATTATATTTTTTATGGCCACAACGAATTGTAGTATTCTCCATGCATAATTTTATGTGAAAAATATGTTCAGAATTTCAGTTTTACAACATTAGCTCAATTAATAAAGTGTAATAATGTCTAGTTTATTTTTTATAAAAATGACCATGGTTCTCCTGCAATGTTGTTATATCTATGATATATTTTATTATAAATAATTTAAAATTGATTTGTTTTTCTTGCCTTGATACCCCGAATATTGATCAATTATTTGAAACCTAAAATTTGATTGTAAACTGACTCATAAGGGTCGAAGAGTGCCTTTGATTTGAAGCTTTTAGTGTCAATGTTGAAAATATTTCAAGATGATCAGATTGTATTTTTCCTATTATCGGTTCAACAGTGAACACCAAGGAATATACGAAAAATAAAACTAAGAACACAGACATAGAATTAATTCCGGTAAGACTTTTCGAAATAGCCTTCATGAAGACTTTGACTTTCATCAGAAATCAGAGTTCATCAAAGAAGGTTACCTACAGTGTTCCTCAGGGCACAGTGATTGGCCGACTCCTATTTGTAATGTATATCAACAGCCTATCGAAATCTTGGAAGCACGAAGCAATGGGGGACATACTCTTGTTTTACGTCTAAGACAGAGGCTACATGATCAATTTGGCATCAGTTCAGTCTGACGTCAATCATGGATTGATGTCAGATTGACGGGAAACTGATTCTATGCGCTTATTGCGCGTAGACTAATGCACTGATGGACTGGAATCCGGATTGATTCCAGATTGACTGTGTAACCTCCGCCTAACAGTCACTCAGATACAAGTACCACTCTTGTGTCAAAATTTTTCTTAAAATGCAAATATCTCCAAAACGATCAAAGATGGTCGCCATAGATATGGTTGAATAAAGAGATCTTATTTTTCAAAGAGGAATCTAATAGCGTATTCCATTGGTAGAACTCGTGCGCACTGAGTGCATGAATCGTATTCCATTGAGGAATTTCGTCAAGCATTTTGACACATTTTGACGTCCAGTGCAACATTTTTTGCACTCAGTGCGTGCTCAGTGCAGCACTGGTGCTGCCAATGGAATACGCCATAAATGTAGGAAAGCCCTGTGGATAGGAGCTTTGGCGCTCTTGTCAAATTACTGGCGAGTAATTATTCAAACTTTCACAAATCATATCTCCGAAAGTATTGGTTCCTCAGAGTTGGGATGATATCAATGGATTATTCTTATTATAGAACTGCATCATAAAAAAATTAAATTCGAAACGTAGGTCGTTGATTCACCTCATATGTTGGATTTACATACATCAGCAAATTTTAATTAGAGCATTCTATGAAATCATAAAAAAAGATTAATTATTGAAATTTTTAAAATTCATGTTCCCTAAAGTACTGGAGTATTGTACACTCTTAATTCGAATTTACCATGGTAAATTCGATTAAGTGTCCAATACAGGAGAATGGACAATATCATTTACCATGGTAAATTCGATTAAGAGTGTCCAATACAGGAGAATGAACAATAGAACACACGCGCAAAAGCTCCTGACTTCACGTCAGTGCTTGAACCAATTTTTTTTTCATGATATTTTCTTAAATTTTCTAGGGGTACGGTTCTTATAAAATTTTAAACACGTCTTTATGTCGATGTCGATATCCTTCTGCTAGATGCTTAAATTTGATCGAGTCCATATTTTTTTAGTTATCGAGGAAATAATATTCCAGGTGGGCATAACTCTGAAACAGTGGACCGATTATGCCCGTAATCAAACTTACCTCTCCCATTAGGATACGCAACATACCCTGAATATTGCAAGTCCCTATCTCCTTTCGTACGAAAGTTATCGGGGCAACGGTCGCCCATCCATCTACTAAACTCACACAAGGCTGCTTGAATCTCCAACAATATACAGGATGAGTCTTTGTCCACTGCATTAATTTTAACCAAAGATTTCTCTCATCAAATGAAACACTTTTTTCATTAAACATTTTTCCAAATTCATCTCAGGTAAAAAGATACAGGCTGTTGAAATTTTGAAAATAAATCAGTTTTTATTTTGTAGCTTTGACGTCCTTTTTTCGAATAAAATGAATGTTGGCGTAAAGTTTCCTATAACTATGATACATATTTTCCAAATATTAGTTATTTTCTACTTCTACTGGTTTTCTAGTTATGGACTCGTGGATTCATAAAACTAAACGAAATTAGCATAAAGAAAGAATATTAAGTTTTTCTTGAGTCATTTCAAGAATATTCCATCGTTTTAGAACATTATATTATTCTTCATCGTTTCTCCTTAAACGCACCGTTTTCGAGATATTCTTCATTGAATGTTTTAAAATGGAAAACTCCAGAAATTTCACTACTTTTATGGATCCGTCCCTGAGCGTTGGAATCACGAATCAAGCTGTAAACCACCTTACCATGCCTTATTCTCGTCCGCCAACAATGTCATAGATAATTTATATGAGGGAGTGTATTAGCACATTGTGAAATCTTTAAACGCTTGTAACTTTTTACCTGAGCCGAATCTGGAAAAATGGTAAATGAAAAAAGTGTTTCATTTGATGAGAGGAATCTTTGGTTAAAATTAATGCAGTGGTCAAAGACTCACCCTGTATATCTGATCGTGTTCAAACTTGGAACTTGGCAGTAGAGTTGCGTTTTGAGGGCAAAATTTTAGCGATGTCGGACGAATAAGTACCTACTGATAGTGATATATAGAATTTTTTTCAATAATTTTCAATGATTTGTTTTAAATTTGCTAGTCAAACGATCCTCACGAAATTTCGTAAGAATTTTCGCGTTGGCATTATACAATAATAATCATGTTTGAATATAATCGGTTTTGTATGTTTCGAGTTATTGAGGAAATATCAGACAATATGTCTCTGGAAATATGACTCTGACAACATGTCTCTGGAAATAACAACCAAACCGTTTGATACCCCGATCGGAAAAAGGACGCATATTTGTGGCGTTTACACATATACCTAATAATATACCTAATAATATCTAATACGTATATGCGTTTACAGCATATATATATATATATATATATCTCTTGTCTATGGTTTACAGTCGTGTACGTACGAAAGCGTAGAAGGGCCATGGTCATGGTAGAATTTTATTCCATACAAAGCAATAAAGTAAAAGTATGTATAATAATCTGTGGTATGAATTCATAGAAAAAAGTATGAATTCATAGAAAAATGTATTAATTCATAGAAAAATGTTAATGAATTCCATGGAGGTAGGAGGAAGTGGAGGGAGCATGTGCTATATTTCCCTTGTAACGAAAGTGTCACATAAAATCGGCCATATTGGTATGGGCAAATCCTTTCATATAAACATGAAATTGTGAGTTTTCTATGGTTGGAATTCCGGATTCCTATAGAAAATTGGGACACACCAATATGGCGGAGTATGTGACAAGTTTCGATCTTTATGCCCCCTCCACTTCCTTCTACCTCCATGATGAATTCATACAATAAAGTATGAATTCATAGAAAAAAGTATGAATTCATAGAAAAAAGTATGAATTCATACAATAAATTATGAATTCATAGAAAAATGTAACGAGTGAAGTTCAGAATAGAGCCAAGGGGCCCTATTCTCGACCATTCGCAATTTGCACGATCGTGCGCATCTCTATAGCAATATATAGCATATGCGACCGATCGTTAAAATTGCGAATGGTCGAGAATAGTATATCTTGCCTATGGAATAGACCTCCTGTTAATCCTGTTCATCTACGTACATCGACTTTTCTGGAGCAATGTCCCCCTTTTCCCTTCAGAACTTTTTTGAGGTTAAATATTTGTTTCATTTAAAAACTATTTGGGTTCTGTAATATCCCGTGATTTAAATAAATAGCCATAACTTCAATTTTCATAAAAATAGCCATAATTAAAGGACCGTGATTCTTATGTTCGCGATAAAACGCTCTGTTCGTAGGTTCTGTGCTTGTATGAATTTCGATGGTCCTGTGCTGAAGGGATGTCAACTGACGTGTTTGTTTGAAAGGGGGCGAAGGGGATCTTAAGAGGAACTGAAGTGGATGGCTTGGCTTCTTATGAGAACTTATAAAAGGAAGACGATGGATTATCGAAGCTCTCTGTTCCTTTGTGTGTGCTGCCATTAAGACATCGTTTCACAGATTGAATAATTTTCCTAAATTGTAGTAAGTCTAACGATACACCCACAAGTAAGTGTTCTGCATTGATAATGATTATTAACACTGCTTTTGTGTTGGTTTACCAGATCTTTATACTGCCTTGACTAAAATATGGTACCACTTAACAATTTCGTGGAGCTTATATTACTTTTCTTTCAGTGTGCAATCTTGTTCGTAAACCAGAGTTTACGCATTACAAGAACTGAAGAATTATCCTATTTGTTTGATATCACTGATATACATTATGCATTTACCTGGTGGGACCAATGCAATTCCGGTGTTTGCTTTAAATATTGAATGCTAAGCTTGTTCATTGAGTTCTTTATGTGGCTTAAAGGGTTCAGTCCACATCTAGTATGTATGAGAGTCAGTATATGTGTCCTAGGGCAACATTCTCCCCGGTGGAAATCAAAGGTCCGGGATCGGGATTACCGTATTGTTTATTCGTGTCGTTCCGCAATGATTCACATGTTGCTATTATTATTCTTGAATATAACTACTGCACTTGATATTAATATGGCCTTTGAGGGATACCGAAGAACATGTCTGAAAAGCGACCTTGGGTATCAAGATTGAAATAGTCGGCCCTCGTATCCACACTGTTAGCTACCTGAGAATGAGTGTCGAAATAAAAGGGAGATGTGGTACGTTACACCTAAGCTACCGGAATCCTATGAACAACTGTGCAAACTACTTATATGTAATTTGGATGATATCCATACACCAGAATGTTATTGCTTCCACTATGTACCTGTTTTGATGTACCATATTGTTATTTCGTTCTACTACCTATTGCTGTTGACCATACCCATATTGATCTTCACGATATACCTATGGCTACTCACCAAGTACCTATAGCCATTTACTATGTACCTATTGCAATTGACCATGTACCTGTGTCCATGCATTATGACTTGATTGGATCCAGCATACATACACTGTTGAATTAACCATTTTACATGATACACGATATATCTATGGATAGTGACCATGTACCTATAACTGTTTACTATGTATTTATTGCAATTGACCATGCACCTGTGGCTAGGCATTATTACCTATTTTGATCCAGCATACATCTATATACTGTTGATTTTCACCATGGTACATGTAACTGCGAATATCTATTTGAACTGATCTAGAGCGTGTAAAGAGAGGGGTTTTTCTTGTACGTTCTTTTCCCCTCTCTCAGGTAATTTAATGCGCCGAACGTACAATTAAACCCTTCAGGTTTATATTATGATTGTTTTATTTCACTCCCTCCTGAATTCCCAACAATCTCTCTTACTCTGGGTATCTAAAAGTATTTTGGGTTGCATACACAACGTAGAGTCCTTCTTTGTTCACTAGACGATCTAAACCACAGCCAAGGGTAAGAATCACGCCATAGAGTTAAATAACAGAATAGCTTCACTTGAGTCACGGTTAACGTAGCATTTTTGGGTGGGATCAGTACAGTGTTGCCAGGTGACCAGGATACCCAAATTTAGGAGAGAGGTGGAAGTTCAGGAGTTGTTGATCTTGTTTGTTTGTTTGTTATTAATGTAATGCACAATTAATCTGCCGCGCATATGTATTTCAGAAGATGGATGCTACCGATACAAAGATTTTCTGAGGAACATTCCCAAACATGTGAATCGAAAATCATACGAAAATAACTGTCACTACGACTACACCACATGGAGATCTCCTACGGCGAAAGAGCCATCCAGCTTTTGAGACTACATCAATACCCCACTTACAGCAATTCGTGGTGAACAGTCTGGGGCACCTCAACAATTGCTGACTACACCACATTCTTCTAAAGCCATGGTCAAGTCCAAAACCCTACAGACTCTAGGGGCGCCGGCTCTCCTCGAAGTGTCCATGAGAAATACCCTCGCATGGTATTCACTTCATTTCCCGATCTACCTCGCACAATCTAGTCTGTGTTGTGAAAGTTGGGCCGTTTTGTTATCATGTTGAGAAACTTCCTTCAGTAGCTGACTGTCTGGTTCAGGTGCGTATCCACTGTCCCGTGGTTGGGACAAGTTCATTTTTGTCATTTTCTGTATTAGGTCACTTTTACTCGAAGGGATCATTTTTATCTCCCTCGGTAGTATGCTACTTGTTTGTGAAAGGAGCATGGAAATTAGGGGCGCATGGAAACTTTGTAGTCTCTGTCTTCTTTATTTCAGCCCACCACTTGTAGATCCACGATCTAGTGAGGATTTGTCTTTTGCAGTGACCTTTGAGGGGGCCTTCATCTCAGATACCTTGTTGCTGTCGATCGGTCCCAGAGAGCGATTACACAAGTGATATTTGGCGAATCCATGCTAGATTCTGGTTGTGTGAGCGGAAGAAATTTCTTTATTACTAAGACAATAAACCATCCAACTTCAGTCCTATGGCTTGTGTAAATTTATGTTGTCATAGATTGGGGAAATGTTTACTCAAGATATTGTTGTAATTTATTTTCATCGTCTTGGTAAAATCTTAGGTAAAACGAGGTAATATTTGATATGGAAATCGTTGTACCCCCTGGAGGAATACCTCAGAATCTGTGAAGCTTCGCCATATTGGGTAATTGTTCGATATTTTTTGGGTTTCTTTATCGTTTTATTAGTGTGCATTGTGATAGAAATCTGGTTTTTCAGTCTATTTGAATTTCCTCGTTAGATTTATCATTTTATGCATTATGTGACTTGTAAAAGCACCGCGTGCAATGTTAACAATAAATGTCCATCTACCTATCTATGTTGGTTGAAGTTCAGGTAGGTTTCTGTGGGAATCCTAAGTATTTTATAGTCTGCAGCGGTAGGTTTGATTTGGGTAGTGAGATGTCCTGCATTAATGCTGATGTGATGCTTTTCAATGGTGGATCCAGTGTCATGTGTTTTATGTTGTCCAACAGTTATGTTCCTGGTTCCTGTGTAGTTGTAGTTACCTATTAAAATATCAGGGGCGATTTACATTTCAGATTTTCCAGCCCTTACCATCTGTTTTCTTGGTTCCCAAACTAAGTAGACCTGGCATATTGGGTAATGACTGGTTGCCTGCAATCCAAGAAAGCCTTAACATTGCGAAACGTTGTCTGTCAATACGTCTTTTCTGTTGGTTCGCTGTTCCGTCCAATTTCAAGGGGTAGCCATGCACCAGGTTTCCTTGAATCAGGTTTCTGTCCTGTGACCATGCCGAACTGTCTTGAAATCGGATCCTTTGTTACCGGGATCCACTTGCTAGACGACAAACCCCACCTGTATGTTTACAAACTTGT
This sequence comes from Halyzia sedecimguttata, assembly GCA_937662695.2. Classification (NCBI taxonomy): domain Eukaryota; kingdom Metazoa; phylum Arthropoda; class Insecta; order Coleoptera; family Coccinellidae; genus Halyzia; species Halyzia sedecimguttata. The sequence continues at coordinate 35,952,274 of OW569412.2, forward strand.
AGCCCCTTGGTTAGCAATCCATTGCCATTTAAGAAACTCTACGATTAGCCAAGCCATTGAATCTAGATGCCGACCCTACATTAGGAGATCTTGAAACTTCATATCAGTTCCATTGTCATGCTCTGAAGTTTCAAAGGGGCGACTGTAATATCCCGTGATTTAAATAAATAGCCATAACTTCAATTTTCATAAAAATAGCCATAATTAAAGGACCGTGATTCTTATGTTCGCGATAAAACGCTCTGTTCGTAGGTTCTGTGCTTGTATGAATTTCGATGGTCCTGTGCTGAAGGGATGTCAACTGACGTGTTTGTTTGAAAGGGGGCGAAGGGGATCTTAAGAGGAACTGAAGTGGATGGCTTGGCTTCTTATGAGAACTTATAAAAGGAAGACGATGGATTATCGAAGCTCTCTGTTCCTTTGTGTGTGCTGCCATTAAGACATCGTTTCACAGATTGAATAATTTTCCTAAATTGTAGTAAGTCTAACGATACACCCACAAGTAAGTGTTCTGCATTGATAATGATTATTAACACTGCTTTTGTGTTGGTTTACCAGATCTTTATACTGCCTTGACTAAAATATGGTACCACTTAACAATTTCGTGGAGCTTATATTACTTTTCTTTCAGTGTGCAATCTTGTTCGTAAACCAGAGTTTACGCATTACAAGAACTGAAGAATTATCCTATTTGTTTGATATCACTGATATACATTATGCATTTACCTGGTGGGACCAATGCAATTCCGGTGTTTGCTTTAAATATTGAATGCTAAGCTTGTTCATTGAGTTCTTTATGTGGCTTAAAGGGTTCAGTCCACATCTAGTATGTATGAGAGTCAGTATATGTGTCCTAGGGCAACATTCTCCCCGGTGGAAATCAAAGGTCCGGGATCGGGATTACCGTATTGTTTATTCGTGTCGTTCCGCAATGATTCACATGTTGCTATTATTATTCTTGAATATAACTACTGCACTTGATATTAATATGGCCTTTGAGGGATACCGAAGAACATGTCTGAAAAGCGACCTTGGGTATCAAGATTGAAATAGTCGGCCCTCGTATCCACACTGTTAGCTACCTGAGAATGAGTGTCGAAATAAAAGGGAGATGTGGTACGTTACACCTAAGCTACCGGAATCCTATGAACAACTGTGCAAACTACTTATATGTAATTTGGATGATATCCATACACCAGAATGTTATTGCTTCCACTATGTACCTGTTTTGATGTACCATATTGTTATTTCGTTCTACTACCTATTGCTGTTGACCATACCCATATTGATCTTCACGATATACCTATGGCTACTCACCAAGTACCTATAGCCATTTACTATGTACCTATTGCAATTGACCATGTACCTGTGTCCATGCATTATGACTTGATTGGATCCAGCATACATACACTGTTGAATTAACCATTTTACATGATACACGATATATCTATGGATAGTGACCATGTACCTATAACTGTTTACTATGTATTTATTGCAATTGACCATGCACCTGTGGCTAGGCATTATTACCTATTTTGATCCAGCATACATCTATATACTGTTGATTTTCACCATGGTACATGTAACTGCGAATATCTATTTGAACTGATCTAGAGCGTGTAAAGAGAGGGGTTTTTCTTGTACGTTCTTTTCCCCTCTCTCAGGTAATTTAATGCGCCGAACGTACAATTAAACCCTTCAGGTTTATATTATGATTGTTTTATTTCACTCCCTCCTGAATTCCCAACAATCTCTCTTACTCTGGGTATCTAAAAGTATTTTGGGTTGCATACACAACGTAGAGTCCTTCTTTGTTCACTAGACGATCTAAACCACAGCCAAGGGTAAGAATCACGCCATAGAGTTAAATAACAGAATAGCTTCACTTGAGTCACGGTTAACGTAGCATTTTTGGGTGGGATCAGTACAGTTCTTTAAATTTTTTTGTATCTGCTACCATTTCCGAGTAGAAAATGTTAAATATTTCCCCCTATACAGCATTCTTTCCAACATTTTCATTTTCATGGTGAAAAGAAGAGTTAGAGCTTGTCAAAATAACCCGTGAAATACTGAATAACTGATTCAGGTCTGATCAAGTTCTTGATGAATGGCGAGAGTGGCGAGACCCCCCGGTCAGGTAGAAATCGCATACCTTGATTAATTCGTGATTGCATTGAGGAAAGATTTGGAAATACAGAATATAAAAACTCCACATTCTTTCATGAATGTTCAATTCTGTATATAATTGCTTCTACAAAATCACACTTCTTATTTTATTTCTGATATTATATGCAGTGAGTACGTTACGAGCTGAAGATATTCATTTCCATAAACCCATTGAATTTTAATAAAATCAAATTAATTTTTCCATTTGATATTATTTTGATGGAAATTTTAAAGTGATATTACGTCATTGTTCTTGGTGTGGTGACATTTTTGCGCGTTCTGGCTAACATCGCATTATCATTTTGCCCAAATCTCTGTATTTTCGAATTTTTCGTCGAAAATGGTCTCAAACGATTTGGTTCGACTCCCCAATGAAGAATTCGAGGTTAAATTTGATTCTGTCCGGCCGTTGCCCCGATAACTTGAGAACGGAATGAGATAGCGATTTTGAATTTCCAGGGTAGGTGGTGCATCCCAATACGACGGACAAGTTCGTCAATGGCCTTTAATCGGCCAAATGATTTGTGAGTATAATGATATTGTTTTCATGTTTTCAACCAGTACAAATCCGATCGAAATGATACTTGGTGAATAGTTATAGAATACAAACCTAAGGAATTTTGTGAGTATCGTATCACTAGGAAATTTTTAAAAAATTATTAAAAACATTATTTATGTCACGATAACCTGAGAACGGAAAGAGATAGCGGCTTGACATTTTCAGGTTAGGTGGTGCATCTGAATGCGACATTTGAGTTTGCCAATAGGCATAATCGACCAAACAGTTTTGGAGTTATACCCATCTGAAATTTGGTTGTTATTTCCTCAATTACTCGAAAAATACGAAACCGATCCGATTCAAACATGGTTATTAGTTGTAGCATGCCAGCACGAAGATTCTAGAATTTCGTGAGGATCGTTTCACCGGAAAATAAAAAAAAAATAATTGAAAATAATTGAAAAAAATTCTCTATATCAGAAACTATTCGTCCGACATCGTTGAAATTTTGCGAGAGCCATCCGAACCTAACTCTACTACAAAGTTCCAAGTTTGAACAAGATCGGATCTATATTATTGGAGATCCGAGCAGCCTTGTGTGAGTTCAGTAGCTGGATGGGTGACCGTTGCCTCCATAACTTTCTAACGAAAGGAGATAGGGATTTTCAATTTTCAGGCTAGGTTGCGCATCCGAATGGGAGATTTAAGTTCACTTTTGGGCATAATCGGCCCAACGGTTTCGCAGTTACACCCACCTCCCACCTGGAATATTATTTTCTCGATAACTCAAAAAATATAGACTCGATCGAATAGAAGCTTGGTAACTAGTTGTAGAGTATCGACATGAAGACGTGTGTAAAATTTTGTGAGAACCGTACCCCTAGAAAATTTTAAAAAAATTGCGAAAAAATAATTGGTTCAAGCACTGACGAGAATTGAGGAGCTTTTGCGCGCATGTTCTATTGTCCATTCTCCTGTATTGTACACTTTTAATCGAATTTACCATGATAAATTCGTTTAAGAGTGTCTAATAAAACAGAATGTACAATGGAACATGCGCGCAAAAGCTCCTGACTTCACGTCAGTGCTTGAACCAATTTTTTAAATACAGACAATACATATGTCTTGTTCACCTTAAACTGACCACGTGTCGGAACTTCTTTCTTCAGTAGCTTAATAAAACGTTGGTCCTAAACCTTGTGCGCAGTAACATATAATGAGACTACATAATGGCTTTGTATGAGTTCTACTTAAGATATCAATATTTCGTTCAATGCCAATTTTATGCTATGATATGCCTGAATTTCATACTTTGTTGTATGAATTCATACTTTTTTCTATGAATTCATTCTTTATTGTATATGAATTTATACATTTTTGTATAAATTCATACTTTATTGTATGAATTATGGAATAAAAGTCTACCATGGCCCTTCTACGCTTTCGTATGTTCGTGCCTATTATGTATAAATAAATAAAATATTTGTCTGTACTCGGCGAATCTACATGTAAATGGGGCATTAAATTAAATTAGTGTTCATAGAGAAAAAGAAGGAAGTATTTTATTTTTTTTTTAAATATATGCATTCTGTGAATTTTAGTGTTCTGTGCTGGAAACCGTAAACGCGGGAAATTGTGTTAAAATTGTTGAAAATTTTCAATTTCAATGTAATAATTGTAATATCAGTTTTGTGAGAGTGGAAGTGAAGAAGACAGAATCTGATTAATTTATAGCTGGTTGGATGTGAATAATTTAATTCTCCCAGATTTATTGGATTAATAGTAGAAAAAGCTAGTCTTAAAATCGCTATTTCATAGTGTTTACTTGGTTTGGAAGAAAGATAGTTCAAATTAAAGCACTAAACATGAATTTAACCTCACAAAGTATGCAAGATGTAATCATGAGAAATATAAGTGATGGGAACGTAGACCCTCATTTGAAAAAGTTATTAAAGGAGTTAAATTCATTGGAACAAGAAATATATGGCACCACGAAAGCTGAGGTAAAGAATGAACCATCCGACAATGGCCAGGACAAGATCGTAACGTTAGCGAAAAATCATCCGAAAAAAAGGAGAAAACCAAGGGGAGATAATGCAGCATTCAGGGCTGCAGTTGCTTTATTTGGAGATAGAAGAAAGTCAGATAGGCTATCTGGCAAAACTCCAAAATATGATTTTATGGACGATATCGATGAGATAGAAAATCAAAAACTGTTTTCGAATGGACATTTGAGGTATTCAAGAGAAGCGCCTCATAGGAGATCTTTTATCAGACGTCAGAATGTCTCTGATCGAGTCATACTTAATCCGGAAGAAATAACTACTGAAATGTTGAACAATATATGTTATAAATTGAATGATAGAATTTACGATAAAGTTAATGGTAAGGTAAAGCAGGTTGAAAATTTCCCTCTTGTATATACGTATACTTTACATTTAAGGTTCCTCTTGTCACCAGTGCCGGCAAAAGACGATAGATACAAAAACCATATGTAGAAATTTGGAATGTTTTGGTGTCAGAGGTCAATTTTGTGGCCCTTGCTCAAAGAACAGATATGGAGTTGATATTAAAGATGCTTTATTAGATCCCTATTGGTCATGTTTTGTGTGTCAAGGAATTTGTAATTGCTCATTCTGTAGGAGTAGAAAAGGAAAAAGGCCCACTGGAATTTTGGCACCAATTGCAAAGAGAGAAGGTATTGATATTATTATACTGACCCTCCTAGGTCTTCCCCAAGGAGGCCCCTCATAAGGTCTTAAGAACTTAAGTCAGTTGTGTTCTGTGTATACTCCATTCACTTTTATAAAGTCTCCCGGTTGGCCATGAAATTTTGACACATTTCACCGTGTATATTTTGAAAATGTTAGGTTATGCTCATTTTCCTGTCAGATAACTACGCAACTTTGTCCTCTCTACATAGAAGTCGTAGTAATTACGCCTTTTTCTCAATGTGCATGTTCTTGGGAAAAATAATTAATTTGAGAAGATATAATGTAAATTCAACAATTCCAAAGACCCGGTGACTGTTCAAGAAAATTTTTCATCTGTTGTTACTATGGAAAATATTTCACGTATAAACTGGTTGGAATATCCCGGCAGAACTTCTAACTAAACGAACAGACGTACCTATGAATTCCCCACTTTTCGAAATTCTCATGAAATAAGCCTACAGAAGACATTTAAATATCTTATACCTTGTTGCACAACTTGAAATACACCAGTTTAAAAATGTAGTAGTCACTGATAAACCTTCATAAAATTTATTGATATGATAGGAAACTAAGTAATTTAATTCGAGAGTTCAACATGTCCTAAGACAGAATGAAGTTTTTCTATTGCAGATTTCAGTTCTGTCTCTGCTTCGTCAAAACTCCTTTCGGCCTTTTCAATTTCAAAGTGAAGAGTTCTTTATTATTCGAAGATAATAATATGTGATAATATCTTGTCCAAGATGGAACATTATGTTGATTGATGTAGAAATTGGCAACGTCTCAGAGAATTGTTTTGCCATTGACGATATTTCAGAAGTGTCAACCTGCCTTTGTTATAGTTACAAAAACGTGATAGACCTAAATCATGGCCAACCGGGAGACTTTATAAAAGTGAATGGAGTATATGGGTCAAAATCAGAGAGGTGAGCATTACGCTTCTGACAAAGGTTTTCTTGATAAAATAACATGATATTACTGAAATATTCATTTTAAAATAAAGGTTCTGTGCTTAATTACGAGGCAGTTAGCATTTTTATTTTTCAATAATAATATTTTAATTTATTTTAAAGAAAAAAGGGTCTAAATAGTCATTCCGGGAATGCGTCCTTATACCATGTTTCATAGATCAGACCAGTCAAAAATATGTACAATTACGACTTATAAATGTCATATTTTAATATAAGCGTTGAAAATCATCTGATTAAGAATATACGTATAAATTGAACGAATACCAGTTTGATTTCTTCATATTTTGGCTATTCAAATGCTGTCTGACGTTTAACAAATCATTCCGTGAACGTGGTAGATATCGGTCGATGTAATTAAAACAATACACGTTATGTGACGTTAGTGAGCTTCAGTGTGAACTTCACTAGTCAAATTAAAAGGCGTGTGTCTTGTTTACGGAAAAAAAATAATTAATTTTGTTGAAAAGTACCTTTTAATTTGATATGTGTGAAGCGTACTTCAATTCCCTGTCATTACGGGAACGCTGTTTGGTGATTTGGTTTTCGAAAATTTGCATACTTTTTGTGAAATTCTTATAAATATTACAGGTCACTTGTTCATAATCTCAAAAACTAATATCTAACATGGCGGCGTCAAGCGTGACATGAAAATATTTATCGAATAGTCATTTCGGGAACGGTCATTTCGGGAACGTTCTCGTATGACGGGCGTTCCCTAAATGACCCGGTGTTTCTGAAATGACATGTTTTATAGGCAACATGATACTCTAATGCTTTCAAAAGCATAACCATGCAAAATTTTGGTTTTATAGGTATCCATTTAGTATGAGTATTAGGGGAAATTATAAAACAAGACAGTATAGCTTATGAAAAATATCGTGAAAAGGCTAATGCAAGGAAGCGCAAGTTTTTAAATAAAATAACACCTGAAAAAAAAGAGATGAAGAGTATGAAAGATAGGGAATTTTACCAAAGGAAGAAAGCTGAAAATAAAGTTAAGACTGTAAGTTATATGACTGAAAGACAGAAGAGGAAACAGAGAAAGTTATGGCGAATAAATTGCCAAAAGTATATACAAAAAAAAATAGATGATGGCAAATATTTTAGCAAACAGCCTCCCAGATTCTGAATATGAGATAGAAAACTATAATCGCCTGTAGAGGAAGAAATTAGCATGAAAACAGGTCTAAAAATAAAAAGTGCAGGCTTACCAAACTATTAAAAAACAGAAACATAAAATGCAAGGAATTATAGATCAGTTGCGAAAAGAAGTTCAGAGAAGCAGAAGACGCGAAGAAAGAGCATCCCAAAAGAGTGCTGATACGCCTACTCGTAAAGTTGATGAAATAATAAGAGGATGTTCTGTTACTCCGGAAGTTCGTAAATGACTATTGTTTGGCGAGGTTTTGGCAAAACACAACTAAAAGACACCGTTGATGAATTACTGAAAACTTTTAAACAGTGGAAGGCTTTTCAAAAATGCGTTAGTGGCAACCATATGAAAAAACACCGATTTGTAGTTAAAATTTTTATATTCATGTTCCTCATTCCTTAAGTACAAATAAAGGTATAATACTCTGTAAATGTATAATATTTTCATGCATAAAATAGGCCAAAACCAGGCGTTGCCTTCATTCAGGGAACGTCAACGTCATTTAGGGAACACCCCATCATTTTCGGGAACATCACAAAAACAGCAAATAAATTACTAATAAGTAAAGCTATAGTTAAATCTTATATATACAACATGAAATGATCTTTGAACTTTTGTATTTATATTATTAATATATAACGAAGTACAAAAATGAATACAATAAATTGAAATTTTTGGAGCGAAATTTACACCAATGGAAAATTTATGGAGAATAATTTGCAAAATAAGTGTTTTTATTATAAAAATATACATAATAATAACATTTTCCGAGTTAGGAACTGGTAAATTACAATTTCTTGAAGGTGATTCTTAAATGCATTGGTTGTATTATTATTAAAAAAAATATTTAAAAGTGTTCCCGAAATGACTTTTGGCCTTGGTATAATGCTTCTTGACAGGTATAATTTCTAAAATATATATTTTTGTGCGTGCCTCTTCACAGGAAAGGTTCATGACTAATGACACAACGGACTACACTTGTTAGTTTTCTTCAAAAGAAAACTTAATTTCTCAGATATTTGGAAACATAAAATGCTCACCTCTCTGATTCTGACCCATATGCTTTATGTTTAAAAGATCTTTATTCTTCTATGGATTTTATATCAGGGTTCTGTTAGGTGGCAGAACTGATATTAATATGAATGGATTGTCATTAGTATAACCGATACTTGTGTTACGATAGGTCTAAAATGATCTGGGAACAAGCTAAGTGCAGTCCTCAAAATATGCAATCGAATAAATACGTGTATACATTGAACATGTACCTTTTTTATTTTTAATCCAGTGTATTGAATCTTTCAAAGTAACGTCTATTGATATTTTTCGGTGACACCCAATAATATTAACCCTAGAATGGATGCATAAGCGCTACCAACATAAATGACAACATGAGGTTTGAAAAATATCAAATCATATGCCTAAGAACAGCTATAGGAAGAGGAGTTGTACTGTCAGATGAATTTGATACCACTTGAGGATAGCAGACAAATAGCTGATGTAGTTTGCCTACAAGCTGACAAATAATAAACTTGATTGCTCCGATATAATTCATCAAATAAGATGGGTTGTCGCACCTTACATCACACGACATGTGAATTCTATCTTCTTGGATCAGGCTACTACCTACTATTTCCTATATTCCCCCCTGCATAGAATATTGAAGACTCATAACTCTATGTCTCGGTTGAAAGATTTGGACATTTTTGCCGATGGAATGGACAGGTTCCAGACCAAAATTCTTCGATATCTTCAGTCTGCCTTTTTCTGGCCACAACACTGATTGGTTGAGTTTACTAGATTGCTTTTTTTTTCTTTAAGATTATAATTTCACTTGCAATTTTGCTCGATGTATATATGTATATATACTATTCAATTGTACATAATATATTGGTGGATACTTTTTTGGGCTCGTCCCGTTTGTATCCCGAAGAATAAATAAATAAATATTGACTTTTTTGATAATAAAAATTAATGAATAACAATCAGAAATATCATATACAAGAATTGCACATGTTTTAATGGTGGTAAGGATATATCACCTTGGAACATTTAGGATGGACAATTTTAGGCATCTTGCCACGAGACCTAGGACAAATGCGATATCTGCTGTGTTTCTGTAATTTTCTAAGGTGTTCCTGAATAAACTTTTCTTCTTTGTCATTACTAATATTCAAAACATCAACAATATTGTTTTTGCAAATTTTGTCAGATGGATACAGGGGTGTCTAGATACCCGAATAACACTTTTTGGGCGTATGTTCTAGGGGAACATCGTCCTATCATTTCGTCCAAATGTCTGTAATTTTCGAATTTCGAGCTGAAAATTGGCTAATAGACTAATTCGGACTCCCTGATCACGAATCCGGTGTCAGATTTTAGGGTGCCGTCCGGCCGGCCGGCCGGCCTTCCGGCCGTAGGCACGATAACAGGAGCACCGAAGGTCCTATCGACTTCAAACTTTCAGGGTAGGTTTCTGATCAAAATGCGACGGTTAAGTTCGTTAACGGGCAAAATCGGCCGGACGGTTTAGGATTTATAGACATTTCAAATTTTGAGGTTATTTCCCTGATATTTCAGGAACTAAAGAAGATGTTGAATCGAAACTTGGTAGTCAGTTCGAGGATATAAACGCGCAACTTTTGGCAAAATTCTGTTATGATCGAAATGTTGGTAACTTTAAAAAAAATATTTCTTTTAATTTTTTCGAAAAAAAAATTTTTTTTTCGTGAACTATTCATCAGATTGCAACAAAAACTTGTACTAACGTCAATTGTAGTATTTTGCAACATTGTGCAAAATTTTGGCTCTATACGATTTCAATTTCTGGAGATATAAGACAAAATGTGTCAAATTTCCTGGGTCTCTCTCAGTATTTTCATCGATTATTATATAATAATCTCAATAATATTAAGGTATTCAACATGATACTGCTTTTTTTCTTTACTGGTCAGTACGGGCCACAAGGAAGATGAACATGCGCCCAATAGCTCCTGTCCACAGGGCTTGAACCAATTTTTTTTGTTAATTCCAAAATTACTAAATCACCTGTAACTTTACTAAATGTTATATGCCCTCAAATGGAAGTACCTGAGCTCACAGGGTAGCCAACCTAAATCTGGGGTAAATATTGTGAAATCATTTTCCCTGTGGAGTACTTAGAATTACACCCTCCTATACTAGGATTAATAGTTAATCTAATTCATACCAATCTAGTTAGTATCATCATTGAATTTTAGTTCTGACAATGAATTTTTCTCAACAATTTTTATTACGCTTCTCATGAAATTCTGCTCAAGCGTTGAAGTCGTTACTCTTCACCTAATAAACAATTTCAATTCGATTGGATGTGTAGTTATGGAAATGTAGGGAAAATATAATTTCGAATGGGTATATCTCCGAAACCAATGGGTTGGTTTTGTCCATTCACGTAATCAACTGACGTATTCAGGTTGCAAACCTACTTTTCAAATTTCAAGCCTTGTAAGTTCCTTGTTTCAAGAAATATCAATCTATATTCAAAATGCAAATCTAGAACATAATGATTCTTGATAGCAATTGAAGCAAAATTTATTCCTCATTTCTTCTCAGGTCATTTATCGGTCAAGGAATTCTTGGATGCTTTAAAGAAGAATATGTCTGAAGAAGATGATTACCATGAATATATGCAAGATCCTGAAAGTACTCTTGGTTTTGTAGGTCATGATACTGTATGCACACTAGGTGGAAAAGAAGAACTGTTTAAAGGAGCAGATGCAGAATTGGCAGCACTATTTATATTGGGAATAATAGATTCACTAGAAACTAATTCATGTTTCAATGGATTTACAGTAGACTCAATATCAGAGACCAGAATAAACAAATTGAATCTTATTATAGAATCTCTGTCAAAAGACTAGTATACTTTCAATATTGTTGTGTTCTTTAATATATTTTTGTATTACTGTATTAGTACACATAGAAGAACTGAATTCATGTACCTATGCTGGACAAAATATACATTGTAATTTAGGACTTGGACAAATTCCACTTCTGGAGATTAGTGAGAAGGAAAGCTTTAAGTTGAAATGTAATTGGAAGGGACAATAATTTGGTTGAATGAAATTTCATCAGAACAGATCTTCGAATGCATTTAACCTGAAATACCCTTTGAAGTAAATTTGTCAGATTGATGAAGATCTGTCATATTACTGAAAAATAGTGTGAATGTGTTGTGACAAACTCTTTAACAATTTACAATAAGGAGTAAACATATTGCAATGTCACTTATTTTATTTAAAAAATTCACTATCACATAATAAAATCTACATTGCTTTAAGTCTCAACATTTATTATTCCATTCGTTCCCAGTTAATTCAGTATTGATAGATAAAGCCTCTTTCGAGCGCATGTTTTATGGAAACCCGTAAGCCCAAATAATGTCTTGTTATTATCCAAATTTTTGACGAAAACAGTCTCAAACGATTAGGATTAAAGGTTCTACTCAATTATGAAGAATTCGAAGTCAAATTCAATTCTGACCGGCCCGCCGTTGCCACGATAACTTTAGAACGGAAAGAGAAAGCGATTTTCAGTGGGTTATGTAGTGACGACCTTTTCTGGGGCTTGCTGCCTTTCCACAACTTGCTCGGGTGCCAGTTGCAATTGGTTTCGCAAGGTTGCAACTCCTTGGTAAAATCGGTCACTTATTTTAGTACCTGGGTAAACTTTATACAGTGCAGAAAGGATTCGATTTAATCTAAGGTGCTAGCGATTAATGGATCTTGGTCTCTTCCAGCGAACAGGCTCTGACACTGCAGGATGGCAGCAGTAAAATACACAGTGATTATTTACAGTTTTATTTACAATATTTATATACAGTATCGCAACAGTGCCAGAATAATCGGGTAGGAGTAGAAATACAGGTAAACAATGTAAAACAGTATAAGGTGTAACTAACTTCGGCCGGGTGGACAGCGAGGGCGTGGCCAGGGGGGGGTTTTGGGGGTTCAAACCCCCCCCGAAATGTTATTTTTTCTCTTAAAAAAAAAATTTTGCCGCAGAAAGTGACCCTTACACCTCCACTGCTTCCATGCTTCAGCCCCAAAGTCAGGTAGTATCCAATCGAGAATACTCGCTCCGACTCAGCTCGCTGAAGGGTACTCGGGCCTGCAACTAACTCCGTCTCAAATGCTCACAAAGCGAGGCCGCCCATCGATATCGATGTGAGCAGTCAAGAACAGAAATATAGTTGCACCCCGACGGATGCTCTGCGGTGTATGCATGTATGTTATCTATGGGTGTATGTCTTACGGCGATTCAAAATTAAATGTGAATAACTACAGAGCCTGATCAGAATATACGCAATATGTGGCACCGGTCGGTCGGACACGCTCAACTTACTTACTTGGATTTGCACCACTTCACTATGATTCTAACTTTCGGATTCTTTTCTCATAAACAGAACTTAAAACAAAAGGAAAACTTCTTTGGAACAAATAAACTTAAAATGTACGTTCTTAACTCAAAACTTAAAATCAAAATTCGGAACAATTCGGAAGAATTAAAACACTTGAGAAAACTATTTGCAGAACGCAACAATTAATTAAAACTATTCGGAAAATATCGGAAGAATTAATTAAAACTATTCGGAGAATATCGGAAGAACTATCTAAAGTATTCGGAGAATCACGAAACCGAAAACGGAAGTCACGTGTCGGCAGTTTCGGGAAATTTTGGATGGAGGAGGGCCAGCGAGATCACTCATTGGTCGATCACCGATTTCCGGATATCTAGAACATTCGAGATCAAATAAGGTTAAATCGCGCTGGCGTTATTTACGTTGTTCAAACGACTGAAAATTACAACAAGATGTGGAAAAAACTCGCGGAGACAGATAAGCGCCCGCGTATCGCGTTTTTGCGCGTATGCTCTGGGGAACATCGCGTTATCATTTTGCCCAAATGTCTGTAATTTTCGAATTTTTTGCCGAAAATGGTCTCAAATATTGAGTTCGACTTCCTGATCAATAATTCGAGGTCAAATTTGATTCTGTCTGGCCGGCCGGCCGTTGCCACGATAACCTGAGAACGAAAAGAGATAGCGACTTGAAATTTTCAAGTCGCTAAGGTTGCATTTTTTGACTTCAAGATATTTTTGATGTGAATAAATTCCTTTTGAAATATGACAAAAAACAGACATTTATGTAAAAGAATTGGTTCAAGCCCTGTGGACAGGAGCTTTTTGGCGCTCTTGTTCAAACAGACAAGTTATATCTCTGAAAGTATTGGTTTCTCAGAGTTGGGAATTATATCAATGGATTCTTATGATGAGAACTGCATCATGAAAGAAATTAAATTTAAAGAAAGTGTCGTTTAAAACGAATGCTTCAAAAATTATCATTTACAAAAATTTGGTATTTGAGTAGGAAAAGACTGACGAACAAATTATTTTAATAGTTCAAAATATATCAATAGAATACTATCCTCTTTTCATAATTTAAAATTTAATGGTTCATACCACTCACACATTATTTTCTGTATTATGGACTTTAACTCAGGAAAAGATGAGGTTTGATACACAAACGTGTAGATCCATATTTCAGCATTTTTTTGCTAGCAACATTATGAAAATACTTTATATAATAATAATAATAATAATAATAATAATAATGTTTATTCAAGAAAGAAAGAAATACAAGATAACGCAATATGAAATCAATAATAAGAATAAACAAAGTTATCCCCCAAAACCAAAGGTTGTGCGGGGGATCACAACTCAAGGAAGTAAAGGTATTATTATAACCTCAGTGGTCAACGAACAGTAATTTCTTTTGATGATTCCTGTATGTTCTTCTTTTCTATTGCCTTCATAAACTACATCATTAAAATGATCCAATTCTAAACATTCTAAAATACCATCCCCAATAAAATATTCAATATGTATATAATCAGTCAATATTATTTTCGGTTTCAAAACAGTCTTGTATATATTCACAAATTCAAGAATCGGATACTTGTTTTCCAACAGAAATAATTTTCAAACTACGAATTTACAAGTCTCTAATAACTAGATAAGATGACATTTATGAAGGGTGAACACAGACAGATTCTGTGCTCACATTCTGTGAATACATAGAACTACGATGTATTATTGAAATTAGGACGGACAAGTTTGTTAATGGGCATAATCGGCCCAACGGTTTCCGAGTAATAATTTTGTCTACAACCAATACTAATCCGATCGAATTGAAACTTGGTGAGTAGTTGTAGAATAAACCTAAGAACGTTTGTGAAATTTTGTGAACATCGTATCGTTAGAAAATTTTAAAAAAATTTTTAAAAAATATTATTTACGTCACGATAACCTAAGAACGGAAAGAGATAGCGACTTGCAATTTTCAGGTGGTTGAGAATCTTAATGCGCCATTTGAGTTCGTTTATAGGCATAATCGGCAAAACGGTTTTGGAGTTATATACCCATCTGAAATTTGGTTGTTATTTCCTCAATAGCTCGAAAAATACAAAACCGAACCAATTCAAACATGGTTTATTAGTTGTAGAATGGCAACGCGAAAATTCTTGCAGAATTTTGAGAGGATCGTATAACTAGAAAATTTTTTAAAAATGATAGAAAATATTGAAAAAAATTCTATATATCAGAAACTATTCGTCCGATATCGCTGAAATTTACGAGAGCCTTTAGAACCTAACTCTACTACCAAGTTTCAGGTTTGAACATGATCGGATCTATATTGTTGGAGATCCGAGCAGCCTTGTGTGTGTTCAGTAGCTGAATGGGTGAGCGTTGCCTGGACAACTCTCGAACGAAAGAAGATAGGGACTTGCAATTTTCAGGATAGGTTGCACATCTGAATGGAAGAGTTAAAGTTCGCTGATGGCCATAATCTGCCCAACGGTTTCGGAGTTATACCCATCTGGAATATTATTTCCTCGATAACTCAAAAAATATAAGCTCGATCGAATTGAAGCTTGATAACTATAGTTGTAGAATATCGACATGAAGACGTGTGTAAATTTTGTGGGGACCGTAGCACAAGAAAAATTTTAGAAAATTACGAAAAAATATTATGTATCTCATGATTCCTTATTGAGAACGGAAAGAAATAGCGACTTGCAGGTTACAGTGTAGATTACGCATCTGAATACGACATTCAAGTTCGTTAACTAGCATAATCGGCCAAATGGTTTAGGAGTTTTATCAATCTGAAATTTGGTTGTTATTTTCTCAATTACTCAAAACATACAAAACCGATCCAATTCAAATATGGTTATAGCTGTAGAATGCCAACGTGAAGATCGAAGCACTAGAAAATTTTTAAAAATCATTGAAAAAAAAATTGGTTCAAGCACTGACGTGAAGTCAGAAGCTTTTGCGCGTTCCCTTGTCCGTTCTCCTTTGATGGACATTCTTAGTCGAATTTACCATGGTGAATTCTATTGTCTGTTCTCCTGTATTGGACACTCCGAATTTACCATGGTAAATTCGATTGTAAGTGATGTAAATGCTGGGATTTGAACAAATGTTAATATGTTTTTCACAATTTTCTATTTTCATGAAATTATCATCATATATATATATATATGTTACATTCGACGGTTTTTAACCCTCATCTTCACTTTTTGCCATTACGTTTCCTGTTCGAAAAAGGCCCGAATCGGCATATTTTGTGATCTAAGTAAACACATCATCTCTCCAATAAGCACGTCAAAAATCAAAAACTTTCGACAACTTCGTTGGTCGAGTGTAAGAATATGGACCAGTGCCGCGCTTTCCGATCAGATCAATTCCGAGTTACTGAGAAAACAAAATTTCAGATGGCTATAGCTCTGAAACCAAGCAGTGGATTTTGCCCATTAACGAAGGACGAATTAACTTAGCGGGCGCATGTGGAGTGTGGACTCCAAACCATACTCGGAAAATTTCAACTCTCTATGGGCGCGTTCCACTAAGGTCTCACAACGATCACGCGCACGTTCGCAGAACTGCGCAGACGACTCTCTACGAACGTTGTGATCGCCTAGAGGAACTTGGCCTATATATATAACTATTTGCGTTCGAGCGTAATCATGCTGACGGTTGGCCAAAATCACTTTTGACCTCGGATTCTTCATCAGTGATTCGAAACTAATCGTTTGAGACCATTCTTGGCCCAAAAGTCGAAAGTTACAGACATTTGGACGAATTAATATAGACACTCTGTGTTCCCCTGAATAGCGCGCTAAATAGTGGTTATAAGTGACTTTTAATAATAATTGTCTATACTCACCTCTATTGGACACTCTATTACGAATTAAGCAATACATTTCATCAGGGCCGGCGTAAATAAATTTGGCGCCTGAAGCAAGGAATCTTCAGGCGCCCCTATAGTCCAGGCAAATTAGTGCACTAGACCCTAAAAATTGCTCCAGAGCTGGAAATCGTTTTAACCCCTTTTGAAGGTCCTTAATAACAAGAATCTGAGTTTGCGACGATTTCTAGGTTGTGCTTTAGATTTGACAGCTTAAAAACCGCGAAATTTTCGTACTTTTTTCAGTATTTTGCTTATAACTCGAAAAGTACGCGTCATACAGAAAATTTGTTACCACTCCTTTTTGAGGAACATTACATCTAACGTTCAAAGGCGTTCAAAACATCGAAATTGGTTTATCATTTCAGCCGCAATCGCCCGTCAAAGATGAGCAATTTTTACAAACTTAGCTCAAAAGTTGACAACCCGCCTTTAGGTTTAAAAGGACTTCACCAATTGAAAAATGTTGTATTACTGAACTTGTAGGAAATTCAATTTTGAATTAGATGCTTTTTGAAATTCGAAACTTGATCAATTCAGTGCTGAGATATGAATTTTAAACATAAGGAGCGCCATATATATTTCCGCTAAGGCAGTCCATCGCAGGAAAATTCTTCTGAACTCAAAACTTCTCACTTTCAGACATTTTTTTACAAGACACATTACATTTAGTCAACATATAACAATTTAAACTCAAGGAATCATTATATCAAGCTCTGATTACGAAGTAACCATCAATCATTAAGGACTTACCAGACGATCCCTGAAAATAGAACAGGGAAGAATAAATGAGAGTGTTGCTCATTATATCAAAGTATATATTTATAACTAAAAAAAAAAAGTCTTCACAATTTACAATTAACAGGGAGTTATCTATACATGGGTCATACAATCATGAGAGAATTGTGGCTTCTTCTTTTGGCCAGTACCTCGTCTCAGTAGATCCTGTAGGCAGAACAAAAGTTGTTCAGGGAACTCATCTTCATACTCCAGTTCTTGCTGCTCTGCCTCCCCTTCCACGGCTGATCCTTATTCTGTCTCCAGATCATCTTTGAATTCGGAATACTATAGGGAGTTCAGAGGAGTCCATAGATATGTCATGCTGCTCAGCGACTGCATTGAGACATGCATGCCCCTTACAGTGGGCGCAAATGGCTGAGCACTTGAGCCCGACTTTTTGGCAAGTGCACACATTTTTCCACCCCATTTTTGCATGCGCAGGAAACCGAGTTTAATAATGCAAAGGGTGCTGGATGCCGACTGGTTTGGGCAGACATTCAACCATCTGGGACGAATTTCCATGTCCATTGCTTTACATTCATCTCCCGGTCCCTCCACATCTCCATCTGCAAAAAAGCCCTGAAGGAACGTTGGTGAGCGGCCAGTTTAATGGTGCACCATTAAACTGGCCGCTCACCAACATTCCTTCAGGGCTTTTTTGCAGATGGAGATCAAGTTAGCGTCGTTGCCCAAGGGCAACGACGCTAACTTGAAAGTATTTTTACAGAGGGCCCTCTGGAAGAGTTGAAATCTTAGTTGGTTGAGAGACTGCCCTCTCTGTTGCCTGAGTAAACTGCTTCAGTGAATTTCGCTCCATCATAAGCAATCCTGGTCTGGAGTGGCTTTGTGCTCGAGGAAAATGATATTTTTGGCAAGAGTTTTGAAGAATATTTGACCTTGCCTTGTCGGAAAAACGAAGAAGAGGTCGTGTCACAGCCGCTGAATGCATAAAGAAGTTGTGTCGTTTTTCATCTAAGGATAGCTTGCTGTTGTTAAGACTTCAAAAAGGAAGGGAAACAAAGTTTCTGTAGGATGCGTACTTTTCGAGATACAAGCGAAATACTGAAAAAAGTGCGAACATTTCGCGGTGTTTAGGCTCTCAAATCTGAAGCACAACCTCAGATACCCGTTATTCAGGACCTCGCTTAAAAGGGTGAAAACGTTTTCCAGCTGTGTAGCAATTTTTGGGGGCTAGACCCAATTTTAGCACTAACTTTCCTGGGCTACTACCTATGAAATAAGAGTCGGCCGGCGAACTGGGTCAAAATGCTGCCCCCAGAAAGTTGGCGCCTGAAACAGTTGCTTCACTGATGTTTCACCATCAGCGCTGGCCCTGCATTTCATACCATTTTAAAGACAAGTCTGTCATTCAAATGGTAGTTAAAATGAAGTCTCAGTATAACGAGAGAATCGTCTATGATCACAGAATTTTTAATTCTCTGCACATAATATGTATTCTATTGGAATTGAAATACGAAAAAACTTATACGCCTCAAGTAACGACCGGGGATACGATATTCACGAAATTTGGCAAAAATTAGTGGGTTGGCATTCTACGAGTAATCACCGAGTTTTAATTTGGGTCAGATTTATACATTTTGAGTTATAGTTTCTCAAAATTTCACACACGTTTTTATGTCAATATTCTACAACTAGTAACCAAGCTTCAATTGATCGATCGGGTCTGTATTTTTTTTTATTATCGAGGAAATATTATTCCAGATGGGTATGTATAACTCCGAAACCGTTGGGCTGATTATGCCAATCTACGTACCCTACATCAGTCGCATTTAGATGCGCAACCTACCCTGAAAGTCGCTATCTCTTTCCGTTCGAAAGTTATAGTGGCAACCGACGGCCGGCCGGACGGGATTGTATTTGATCACGGTTAGAGTCGGAATTGCCCTTAGGCTATAGACGTGTTTTCGTCGAATATTTCATACATGTTAAATTATTTTTTTAATTTCCTGAGTAATTTTTTTTTAATTCTACGAGGCGCTTTGATGCTTTTTACGGTACTTAACGAAATCATTGCGACTGTAATTTTCTTATGCCCAAGACGAAATCTCGATATACATTACCGTTTTCTGAGGATTTTTACTATTGAAAATTTTCCAATGTCAGAAGTCCGAAAGAAGAGCGAAAAACCGAGGTGAAACGTAGGAGTAAAAATTATTAAAAAGCATTGACGTGAAGTCAGGATCTTTTGTTCGCATGTTCCATTGTCTACCTCATACAAACTCGATCGAGCTGAAATTCAGTATTCGATTCATAGAACATTTCGTTTTTATTTGTTTCTAGTGATAAGGTATTCACGAAATTTTGCGAAAATGAGCGCGTTGGCATTATATAAGTATTTATGAAATTTTAATTGGATCGGATTTGTATATTATTTCGAGTTATTGAGGCAATAACAACAAAATTGAAGATTTTGTAACTCCGAAACTATTTGGTCGATTATGCCCAACAATGAACTTAACTCGCCCATTCGGATGCACAACCTACCCTAAAAATCATAACTCCCTATCTCTTTTCGTTCGAAAGTTATCGAGGCAACGGTCACCGATCCAGCTACTGAACTCACATTAAGACTATTCGGATCTTCAACAATATAGATCCCATTGTGTTCAAACTTGAAACTTGGCAGTACAGTTAGGTTCTGAAGACTTTCGCAAAATGTCAGCGATATTTATTTATTTATTTATTTATTTATTTTCCAACAAGAATACAAACAGGTATTTCAACCCAACACAGTATTCACAATTTATACTAAATAGAATATCATCATACAATCACAGTAGGAGAAGAAAAAAAAATATATAATCTAACCCTGATATAATATATAAATAACTAAAAAACATTAATACTAAATTTAAATTAAAAATTAATTAATATATAGGTTAATCGGTATAAGCAAAAAACTTGTTCTTTAAAAAAATTTTAAATTGAGCGAGAGAAATATTAAAAATATCGACATCTATACACTCAATGTTGAAAGTTGTCAAAACTCTACACATAGGTGAATTCCGAGTAATATTCATTCTACGAAAGGGTATGGCAAACACTTCTTTAGATCTCAATCTTTTCTCAGGTACCCTAAGAGATATTAACTGAAGAATACTTGGGACCGAGAGGACATCATTCACAATTTTATATAATAAGCACATGTCGTTTAGCTTCCTACGATCTTCTAAGCTGAGCAAACCAAACTTATGTTGAGCTTCAGAATAATTATGGTTGACAATTTGAAAGTTGTTTCGAAAAGCTATATATCTCAAAAACTTATGTTGTACGCTTTCCAGCCGTTTTATATGACACTTGTATTGAGGATTCCATATAGATGAAGCAAAATTAAGTCTACTGAATACAAAAGAATAATATAACGTCAGAATGGAATTATTCCTTCTAAACATTCTACCATGCCGAAGGGTAAAGCCAAGCATTTTATTCGATGATGAGATGACGTTTTCCGTATGTTCATTAAAACTTAATTTACTATCAAGCGTTATTCCTAAATCAAGGATAGTTCCAACTTGTTGCAGCTGAGTCTGATCAATCGAATAGAGAAAATTAATTGTGTTTATGTTTCTTGTAAATGTAATTTTGAAACATTTATTCAAATTCAAAAAAAGAAAATTTTTCTTACAAAAATCACCAAGTCTATCAATATCTTCCTGAAACAGAATACAGTCTTCAATGTTATTTATTTTCATATATATTTTAAGATCGTCAGCATAAATTAAAAACTGAGTGTAACGAAAACAGGAAGAAATATTATTGATATAAATAATGAAAAGGAGGGGCCCAAGATGAGAACCCTGAGGCACGCCTGACGTATTAGGAAACAGTCCAGATCTCTGATCATTTATACTAACAAATTGGGATCTATTCAATATGTAGGAATTCATCCATCTAAGTAAATTACCACATATGCCAATCTCAGCAAGTCTACGCAGCAACACTGAATGATTAATTTTGTCGAACGCCTTTTTAAAATCCGTATAAACTGCGTCGATCTGACTCCGGCATTCAAACCCTTCACCGAGATAATCGAGAAAACTTAGGAGGTTGGTTTCCAAATTACGACCCTTAATAAAACCGTGTTGATTATTTATTATTAAGGTTTTAACTTGATATGCAATGAATTTGTATACTAAAGATTCAAACATCTTGGGAATAGTTGATAAAATAGTTATCGGTCTGTAATTCTGAATAAAATCCTTTCGGTCACCCTTGTGAAGAGGTACAATCTTAGACAGCTTCCAACGAGTGGGAAAAACACCGCTATCGAGCGACCGATTAAAGATAATAGTCAGTGGCAATGCAATGGACTTATGACAATATTTCAGGAATACAGGCGGAATTCCATCCGGACCCGGACCCTTGTTACAATTTAATGATTTCAAAGCTTCTTCTACATCCGCTCGAGACAGGGAAATATTTGACAAATAATTACTGCTGTAGATGTTCTCCACGTCATCCAGATCTTCAACAGTATCATCGCAAGGCTCAAAGACGGAACTAAAAAAATCTGCGAAAAGATCTGAAATATCTTTTGATGATGTGGCTTCCACGTCATCGTATCTCATAACTGAGGGGAACTTACTATGACATCTTTTATGAGAAATATACTTAAAAAAACTTTTTGAGTTATTTGAAAGTTCCTGTTCAATGGTATCTAAATAGCGACGATAATCTCTTGAAATAAGTCTTTTTGAAAGACTCCTAAAATGTCTGAAACGGTCAAAATCATATTTGTCCTTATATATTTTATATTTGCTATGGAATTTATATTTTTGTTGAATTATTCGTATTGTCTCTTTCGAATAAAATGGAGGAAATTTCTTATTATTCTTAGTTTTAGGTATATACTCTACGATTAATTTGTCTAAGATATCATAAAGAACATCAACACCAGCATCAACATTTAAGTTCTCCAATAATAAACTCCAATTTATCTTCGACAGTTCTAAGTTCAAGGCATCATAATTACCCTTCCTAAAGCTAAAATTATACATAGGGGTCTCCCTTAAATAAAAGTGATTATTAATATCGAATAAAAATTCTATAGCTGGATGGTGGTCATCCTCGCTTACTAGTGGAGTATCACAACGACATACATTGTTCACTCTCATTTTGTTACAAAGAATTAAGTCTAATATTTTGTTACTTCTATTAACTATGTTATTAAACTGTTTTAATTCAAGAAAATTCAAAGTGTCAACAATGCATGCATATTTGTTTTCCACCTCAGATGGGTTCAACACAACGGACGTTGATTGACTCACCCATTTTAAAGTTGCGCAATTAAAGTCACCACAGATCAATATCAAGTCCTGATCTCGGATTTTCTCCCTGTTTGACTCCAGCTTCTCCGCGAAAGACAAGTAAGCCATTTCGTTTCCTGGTGCTATGTATACACAGCAAATGTAAATATTCCGAATGTTACCTTTAATCACTACCCAGATATCTTCGGCTTCACTATTGAACTCAGGAACAAGACTTGCATTTAATTCGTTGCGAGCGATTATAAATACTCCTCCACCATCTTTTTTTGAAGATTTTGTTAAGTCTCTATCTCTCCTAAAAATACTATGACTAATATCTACTAACTCATGATCGAATATATAATCATTTAACCACGATTCTGTAACCAATATCACGTCGAAGGTATCAATTAATGTATTGATATTAAAAGTGGACAGTTTAGTACGTAACCCGCGCACATTCTGATATAGAGCGTGTAGAGCCATTTAGAAAACTGGTTTTTTTTTTTTTTTTTTTTTTTTTTTTTTTTTTACTCAGGATATCGGACGAATAGTTTCTGTTTTTTTGGTGCTCTAGTTCCTCGGAACTGAGTGCTTATCAATTTGCCCAAATGTCTGTAATTTTCGAATTTTTCGATGAAAATGGTCTTAAACGATTTGGTTCGACTCACTGATCAAGAATCCGTGGTCGAAATTCATTCTGTCCGGCCGTAGGCACGATAACTCTCGAACGGAATGAGCTAGACAGTTGAAATTTTCAGAGTAGGTTTGTGAGATAAATATCTCGACTAAGTTCGTTATTGGGTAAAATCGGACAGATGGTTTCAGAGTAACAAAAAAAAAATTTTTTTTTACACAACAAATTCCAAATTAATTTTTTTCAATAAGCAGTTTAACCATAAGAATCCAATTATATCAATTTGAACTCTAACAAGCTAATACTTTCGGAGATATGATTTTTCAAAATTTCAATAATAAATCGTATTTCTACGTTTTCAAAGAATGATATAATTATTCTATGTATGAATTGTCATAATGTCAACTTATTTTCACGAGACATGACATTATCTAATCAATCGAAGAATTATGAGAATAAATTGTATTCCGAAATGTGAGCGAAGTGAGAAAAATCTCAGTTGTTTGCTCCGAAATTAATTTTTCTCAGAAAAGTCTTACATTTCGGAACGGAACATGAAGTAAGAGATCTGAGAGTAGTGAGACTGCTTTTCATCCATAGACATAGAATGCTTTGTTGTTACAGAGTCCCACTGCTGCAGTGGGACTCTGTAACAACAAAGCAAAAGCATAAGCGGATGTAGCCGATTGCTATATACAGTTTTGTACTCCCTATCACGAATATCACGATTCGGATTAGATCGGTAGCACCGTGTGTTCTGTGGGTAGCACCGAACATGTATTCGGAAGCAAAGCAAAAGCGTCAGGGTTTCGGCGCTATGCTTTCGCTTTGGAATGCAAGTTACAGAGTCCCACTGCAGTTCTCTCAATTAATGACGGGACTGACGGAAGCTCGCGGCATTCCTGTCAGCGTGCTTTTTGGACTGAGTCTCAAGAGTTTGGCAAGCGGGAGAACAATGGGCCTGAAGGCCTCAGTTCAGCCTGGGACGGCACCGCGGTAGAACAAGAAGAAGAGAAGAAGGAAGGGAATATTATAACTTCAAAAATATTGGGGTTGAAATACTCGTATTTTAGCGATGCAACGGGGACCTCACCCAAAAATGTTTGAAAATATTACGTAAATATTGAAAGCATAATTCTGTAGTTCGAGAGAGGAGAAAATTTGGTGAACGTAGATCAGGAAATGTTTGATCGATTACAAGGTAATTTTTCATTATTACTTCTCTTCTTTCATACATGTTTTATGGAATATCTACTATTTGTAGGTACTTTAAACCTGTTTTGGGCAATTGTCATACGGAACCCGTGTTTTTTGGCGCACTAGTTCCTCGGAATAGAGTGCTTATCAATTTGCCCAAATGTCTATAATTTTGGAATTTTTGGCTGAAAATGATGTCAAACGATTTGGTTCGACTCACTGATCAAGAATTCGAGGTCGAAATCGATTCTGTCCGGCCGGCCGGCCGGCCGTAAGCACGTTAACTCTCGAACGAAAGGAGTTAGCGGATTGAAATTTTCAATGTGGGTTTGGAGCATA
Organism: Halyzia sedecimguttata; assembly: GCA_937662695.2. Classification (NCBI taxonomy): domain Eukaryota; kingdom Metazoa; phylum Arthropoda; class Insecta; order Coleoptera; family Coccinellidae; genus Halyzia; species Halyzia sedecimguttata. The sequence goes on from OW569412.2 coordinate 35,977,280, forward strand.
AATATCTCGGACGCGTTCGTTAATGGGTGAAATCCATCAAGCGGTTTCGGAGTTATGGCTGATTTTAGTAGAAATATCTCTGATAAATATCTATAAAATAAAAATTAATTATTTTGTGATTTGCTTCTGCGTAAGAAACACAAGATATTTGTCAGAAGCAATCAATCGAACAATGTTGCCAAACAAACAACAACGAAACAACATCAACGAAGAAACAACTATATCGTAACGTTTCGGAGTCTATATCAGACTCCTTCGTCAGACACTTAACGAAAATCTTCATTGTATGAACAAAATAATTCTGAAGATTTTCGTTAAGTGTCTGACGAAGGAGTCTGATATGGACTCCGAAACGTTACGATATAGTTGTTCCTTCGTTGATGTTGTTTCGTTGTTGTTCGTTAGGCAACATTGTTCGATTGATTGCTTCTGACAAATATCTTGAGTTTCTTACGCAGAAGCAAATCACAAAATAATTAATTTTTATTTTATAGATATTTTTCAGAGTTTGCGAGAGAAAACCCAGAAAGAATCCTCTTAATAATGAGTATATAAGCTCCCACAGTATCCTTTAATGATTATTCTTATAGGTTGTTTATTAAATAAAATAATTTATTTATAAAATACCAGAAAACTATGAATTAATTCAAATTCTTAACAACAAGAGAAATAGAACCCATCTTCTAATTATTCTTGTAATTTGTTTATTACAAATTTGTATATTCAATAAAATATATTTTTCAAAAAGGTACAGAAAACATAAATTGAATTCAAATTTTCATAAACAAGAGATCACATTAAAATTTATCTATTTATTCATATTCAACTTTGAAGTAATCTGAAATTTTTGTTTGAACTTTAGAGCTTAATTTTGGGCGTTCTTGTTCCTCGGAACAGAGTGCTTATCAATTGGCCCAAATGTCTGTAATTTTAGAATTTCTGGCTGAAAATAGTCTCAAACTCATTGGTTCGACTCACTGTTCAAGAATCCGTGGTCAAAATCGATTCTGTCCGGCCGTAAGCACGATAACTCTCGAACGGAATGAGCTAGACAATAGAAATTTTCAGAGTAGGTTTGGGAGATAAATATCTCGCTTGAGTTCGTTATTGGACAAAATCGGCCTGCTGGTTTCGGACTAACGAAAAACTATTTTTTTCAACATTACAAATTTCAAATTAAATTTTTTTCAAGATGCAGTTTTATCATAAGAATCCATTGATTTCATTCTCAACTCTAACAAACTAATTGTTTTCAGAGATATGATTTTTCAAAATTCCAACAGAACGGCCACAATACTCACTGCGTCGCTACGAATTTTCTTAAGTGCAGCACTTTCGGGGATATGATTTGTCTAAGTTTGAATAAATATTCGCAAGTTAGAAATTATTCACTGCTATATTTTTAATTTCGAACAGCATCTTCGAACGTTGTATACCTTCTAGTCGGCATTTTTGGACAACAATCGTTGTGATGTGAACTGCACGCGAAACAACTAACAACAAACTAAACGTACGCTGGTACACTAGCGTATAATCTTCTTAATCGTGTCTTGTGTGCGTCCGGATTATGGGTTCTAAACTCAGGCGGCCGGAGTACTGGATGTCCTGATTTAAATGTGTCCGAATTAGAGAGGGGCTGCACTTTCGCCTAGGCCAGTGACCGATTTTGATGTTGTGTGTTGCCTAACATACAGCTGTAAGGGGCTAATGAAAACTGAAGGTTGGAGTCCGGTATTCATGCAAACATACGGAGATATAAAATTGTGAAAATTGAAAATTTCACTTATTGCGTCGAAATTTTAGTATCTGGCCAGTGACCGATTTTCTTCATACTTGTCTCTGAGATGCATTTCGGTATAACAAATCGATTCCTGTTTGTTTTAATTTCAGGAACCTCCGCGTCCCGGAGATATAAAATTGTGAAAATTGAAAATTTCACTTACTGAGTCGAAATTTTAGTATCTGGCCAATGACCGATTTTCTTCATACTTGTTTCTGAGATGCATTTCGGCATAACAAATCGATTCCTGTTTGTTTTAATTTCAGGAACTTCCGCGTTCCGGAGATATAAAATTGTGAAAATTTCACTTATTGCGTCGAAAATTTAGTATCTGGCCAGTGACCGATTTTCTTCATACTTGTCTCTGAGATGCATTTCGGCATAACAAATCCATCCCTGTTTTTTTTATTTTCAGGAATCTCCGCCCCAGAGATATAAAATTGTGAAAATTGAAAATTGCACTTATTGAATCGAAATTTTAGTATCTGGCCAATGACCGATTATCTTCATACTTGTTTCTGAGATGCATTTTGGCATAACAAATCGATCCCTGTTTGTTTTAATTTTAGGAACCTCCGCGTTCCGGAGATATAAAATTGTGAAAAGTAAAAATTTCACTTACTGAGTCGAAATTTTAGTATCGACGCAATAAGTGAAATTTTCAATTTTCACAATTTTATATCTCCGAAACAAGGAGGTTCCTGAAATTAAAACAAACATGGATCGATTTGTTAATTCGAAATGCATCTCAGAGACAAGTATGAAGAAAATCGGTCACTGGCCAGATACTAAATTTTCGACGCAATAAGTGAAATTTTCACAATTTTATATCTCCGGAACGCGGAGGTTCCTGAAATTGAAACAAACAGGGATCGATTTGTTATGCCGAAATGCATATCAGAAACAAGTATGAAGAAAATCGGTCACTGGCCAGATACTAAAATTTCGACTCAGTAAGTGAAATTTTCACAAATTTATATCTCCGGAACGCGGAGGTTCCTGAGATTGAAACAAACAGGGATTGATTTGTTATGCCGAAATGCATCTCAGGGAGAAGTATGAAGAAAATCGGTCACTGGCCAGATACTAAAATTTCGACTCAGTAAGTGAAATTTTCAATTTTCACAATTTTATATCTCCGGAACGCGGTGGTTCCTGGAATTAAAACGAACAGGGATCGATTTGTTATGCCGAAATGCATCTCAGAAACAAGTATGAGGAAAATCGGTCATTGGCCAGATACTAAAATTTCGACTCAGTAAGTGAAATTTTCAATTTTCACAATTTTATATCTCCGGAACGCGGAGGTTCCTGAAATTAAATCAAACAGGGATCAATTTGTTATGCCAAAATGCATCTCAAAAACAGGTATGAAGCAAATCGGTTACTGGCCAGATACTAAAATTTCGACTCAGTAAGTGAAATTTTCAATTTTCACAATTTTATATCTCCGGAACGCGGTGGTTCCTGGAATTAAAACGAACAGGGATCGATTTGTTATGCCGAAATGCATCTCAGAAACAAGTATGAAGAAAATCGGTCACTGGCCAGATACAAAATTTTCGACGCAATAAGTGAAATTTTCAATTTTCACAATTTTATATCTCCGGAACGTGGAGGTCACTGGAATCAAAACAAACAGTTTATATATATATATATATATGATGCATATACAGTGGACTCTCGATAAGTCGAACTCCCAGGGACCATAAAAAACTGTTCGACTTATCTATGGTTCGTCTCACCAAACGTTCGAGTTATTGAGGTGAGAGTCCGACTCATTGAGGGAAAAACTCGCGTATTCACATCAACAGTAGTTAATGAGAAACAAGGGTTGATGACAAGTGTCTTCATTGACCCTAGCACTTTCACCTAAGGAGGTTCTTCCAGAAATTCCGTATCTTTTTTGAAATTACGTAGCCAACCACTACTCGCTATAAATTCGTGGCCTAGGGAAGATGCGAACATCTGAATGCCGAGGCAATTTCTGACGGTACCGGTGGACTGATTTTCGTTTAACTCTGATGGAAGCGAGGATATTAATTTTATTTTTCATGATAGATGACAATTCGGATTTAGGAATTCCGAACTTGTTAGCGATAAGGGTTTTACTTTCTTCTCCTTTCTCTACTTCCCGAATGGGTTCGAGTTCATCTGCTACTGATGAAATTTTCAGTTTTCGCGGATCCATGACTATAACGCTCTCAGCGCACAACGGCTCAATAAACAAATAAAAAATAAATTGAACAATGCACTAACCGATTGAAAATACATATGGTGGCTACCGAATGTGGTGATTCGTTTGCATACCGAATTATTTTCGGTTTCATTCGTTAGATCAAACAGTTCGACTCATAGAGGAGATGATGGTTAGGAGTACGACTGATAGAGGTGGAGGTTCTGTCGTGGACCCTTCCAGCAGTTCGACTCATTTACTAGACTCTTTACTCTCAAGAACTCTGTTCGACTCATTGAGGTGAAAGTATACAGGGTTAGATACCCATGAATTGGGACCGGAAAAAATGTTCGACTTATCTATGAGTTCGACTTATCGATGTTCGACTTATCAAGAGTTCACTGTATAATAAAATATATAATCATACATTAGGTATGTTTGCATGAATACCGGACTCCAACCTTCAGTTTTCATTAGCCCCTTACAGCTGTGTGTTAGGCAACACGGAACATCAAAATCGGTCACTGGCCATGTGCGAAAGTTTTACCTCCACCTGTTGTTTTTCAAAGTAGAAACAATGTAAAACTCATGCCTTCTGATAAAACCATCAGGGTGCAACAAATCTGGTTCTTCGAAACAACATTATCCTGACAAAATAATCAGGACTCAACATTTGATCCTTCGGAGCGTTATATCCTGATGAAGCAATCGGGACCCAACATAGGTGCAGATAGAATTTTGAGACTTGACCTCATAAGATCTATACCTATAGGTTTAGGTTTTTATCAGATTTCAACATCAGAAGAAGATGTGGCTATGAAATATGGTATTTTGAAACAAAAACATTATCCTTTCTTACAAGAACCGCCATTTCAGTCAGACTTTTGGATGCTCGTTATTCTTGTTTTAGGAATTTTATATTCCATAAAGTGAACTTATACGAACGCACAAATAAATACTTTTGCTATCAAGATTTGTTGCAGGGATTATAGATGTTGAAGCTGGTTCTCATGCAATGAACGGTAATATTCAATCAGTCGCAAGAAATGTATTCACAAAATTCAAAACTTCATTACGTGTATGGAGCTCGTTCCATATAAATTTCCACAAAAATGAAATTTCGAAAATTTAATGGCTTTTTGTATTATCTTCAGTTCTCCCAAATCACCACACTGAATAATGAACAAAAATTAATATATGATTATTTGCAACACAGCTACCTTCAATCAGGCCAATATCGCCCACATGATAATATAAACAAATTATACTAGTATAGTGTTAATGACCTTTGCAAAAAGTCTTCTTTACCTACAGTCCGCACAATACAAGGTGACCAACACAAAGATTAAGAAACTGAGATGAATCAGACGATAGAAGGTCAGGGCGGTTTATTTGATGAGCAGAATAAATTTCCAAAAGTGATTTTCATATCCTCCATTTCCGTATTATTAATATATCCAGTATAATTTCATGTGAAATATTGATTTCTCAATGGGAGTGGATGTAGAATTATTTAAATTCATCTCACCAAAATATCAGCATACCTGTTGTCAATTTTATATACCTTGTCTTATTTATATGGAGAAGGAACCTTCATCAGTTTGTTCTACACATTCAAGAACGCCAGGAAATGGTGCTCGGAATTTTGGAAGGGATTTTTCTTCATTACCATTCAGATAAATACTGCAAATATCTTTGTTTTCACGAATAAATATCCTATATTTGTGAGACCATCAGGCTGAGGTGATGAAGATGTGCGGGAAACTGATCGTGTTGGGATGTATTCTCATTAATTCCTCTGTTTCCGCTGTGCCTACAGGGACATCTGAAGGTAAATTGAGCGGTCTTAGAAAAAATGCTGCATATTTTCTCGAAGGCTTTATCACCTTTTCTATAGTATCTGCCGTTGTCCCATATTCCTTATTACTTTTTTTTTATATACTTTCACACTCGTTGGATCGGTCATGCTCAGGAACAGAATGTGCACAGAGTTGTTACTATAGTTGTCGCTACAGACATCAGACAAGTCTATAGGGATATAACGTGCGTTCAAAAAATATCGTGGTCAAGTAGGCTATGGAATTTTGAACGACAATATTCTGCGTCTGAACAATGTTCAGACATTGCAAGTTTTAAAATTCCATAGCCTACTCGACCACGAATTTTTATGAACGCACGTTACTTTGAGTAGAACGTATTTTCGAGAATAAGATGTTGAAAATATAAACAGAGTTATTCATAGCTCGTGAGCACTTTTTTGGATTGTATTGGAAAATATAATTTTAAACAAAAATTCTTAGTGCTGACGTGAAGTAAGAACAAAGGAAGCCTTAACCCGTGAAAACATACATTGTGCATCAACTATAGGAATTCAAATTTTAAAATGAAATGAAATACAAAGCCGATCGAGCTGAAATCCAGTAATCTGGAATTATAGTAAAATGGATGCTTGCTGCTTGAAGGTTTATGTGGAATTTCAACGGAATCTGACAGATAGTTTCGGAAATATAGAATTTTAGAAGAAAAATAAGAGAATAGTTATTTATGTATCAAGGACGAAAAACTGTCTATTATAGTCGAGTCTGCAAATTGCTATCCGAGGTGGAGCCGAGGATAGCAAGCAGGCGAGACAATAGACAGTTTTTCGCCGAGATGCATATTACATTTTTTCGTCGACCTCCACATATTTTAATGAATTTCGGACCTCTTAAATAATTTCACTATAGCAAAGACACATACACTTATGTTTGTATTGAACCGTATCCATAATGACCACAGCACTGACAGTTTTTCTTACAGATTACAGACACTTGTGTTTGTATTGTACAGTATCATGCCGTATTCATAGTGACCACAGCGGATGAGAAAGTACTTTGTCGTCCGCAAAGTACTTGCCTTCAATAATAGTCGATTTTAGGGCAGCAAATTAGTGCGTAAAATGTCACTTTTCATTCAGATAAATACTGCAAATATCTTTGTTTTCACGAATAAATATCCTATATTTGTGAGACCATCAGGCTGAGGTGATGAAGATGTGCGGGAAACTGATAGTGTTGGGATGTATTCTCATTATTTCCTCTGTTTCCGCTGTGCCTACAGGGACATCTGAAGGTAAATTGGTCGTCCGCAAAGTCCTTTCCTTCAATAATAGTCGATTTGACGGCCGCAAATTAGTGCGTAAAATGTCACTTTTCATAGAGGTCGACGGAAAAGTACATTCTCGTCACTATGAATTCGGCATGATACGGTTCAATACAAGCATAAGTGTCTGTAAGAATAGCTGTCAGTGCTGTGGTCACTATGGATACGGTTCAATTCAAACATAAGTGTATATGTCATTTGCTATTCCGAAATACTATAAGACGTCTGAAATTAATAAAAATATGTAGAGGTCAAGGAAAAAATGTAATAAGCACCTAGTCGAAAAACTGTCTATTGTATCGATCTCTTGCTATGCGAGGCTCGACTATAATAGACGGTTTTTCATCTTTAGTACAAAAAATAACTTTTGTGATCAGTCAGTAGCAAGTTTATCATCAAGTAGAAGCTTTTAATCATAGTTTCACATTTCTTTCAGACATTTCCGTGTGTAAATATTAGATACCTACTGAGATTAACATTATTGAAGTGTATTTCAAGCAGTTAACCGTAGTGAACTTGTAATTAATATACTTGTATATAGTCATAGTGAGTTTTTATTACACCGACAACTGTGCACTGTATTCTACGAAAGAAACTGGTACCAAACTAATCAATCGCTTACACCTTAGCTTAGACTATCTTAGGTTGGAATAGAACCTTTTTCTGTACGACAAGGACTTAAAATTTGCAATTGGCGCCCGAGGAATAGTCCATAAGGTGAAAAAGATCGTCCCAAAATCAGTATGACGAACTCCTCCAACACTGAAACTTTTCTCTGAAACATTTTTGGATATGATCAATATTTTGAGTGATATTGCTCTGTAAAACTTCATGACTTCAAAACTTCATATGAAATTGTAATAGTCTTAACCCATCAGAAAATTATAGAATCAACACTTAATATAAAGAATAGCCACCTCGTTAATTAATCATATCCCTACAATCTATAGGTAGATGAACAAAATAGTTATGTTATAATACCTATCTCGTTTAACCTTTTGTATTTCAAGAAAATAGTTCTATACACAGTTGAAACGAAGTACATATCAACTTTGGTTTAACTATTTTACCATGTATGAAATATTTTATTTATAAAATATACTTCCCTTCCCACCTATAACTCCGGAATTACTTAATGAACGGATGGATTTGAATTGTTTACCCGCAAAGTTTATCAAAATAATTCCTCTACTTTTGGAAATACAATATTTCAAAATTGCACATTGTCATAGATGATTGTTTTCATTCATAATACTTTTTATTTTACAACAGATAGCGTCCGAGTAGCACGATCACCAAAATTCCACAAATTAGGACTATTAGGACTGTTCGGAGGGGGCGGATACCACCAGAGTCCTTCATATCACTCAGGATACGAGGGAGGTTACGGGGGAGGTTTCGGCGGCAGCGCAGCACAAGCGCAAGCGCAAGCTGGAGGTGGAGGTCATGGAGGTGGTGCTCAAGCCCAAGCTCAAAGTCAATCGCTCTCCTTCGGATTGGGCCCATTCGGATTCGGAGGATCTCTCTCGCAGAGCCAATCTCAGGCACAGTCAAGAAGAGGATATGATTACTATGATTAGTAAGTGCATCCATAAAAACTGCACTTATCTTTATGTCGGGTCCAGACTATTTTCAATCGAACATGCCGTTTTCCCGTGACCTAACAATTTTGTATTTTATTACGAACGCACCTCTGAATGTTTCTCATGCTCTGTCAACGTTAAAATATCAGTTAAGGTTAAGATTTCGTAAGCAATGTTAAAACAATGTTGTGTGCACCATTGAATAAGGAAACCTTTCTATCAATGACGAGATAGACAAAACTTCGACCAATTTGGACGATTTGGATACTGTTTCATGGCAGCGCCACCATGCCAATCGCATCGTTTTCAAATGTGAATGTGATTCCCTGATTCGCTCATACGGAATTCTAAGCCAAGAAGTTAAGTAAAACTGTCATTGTCTAAGGCATAGAAATCAAATAGAATGACAATTAATTAATTGTAATTTCTAAATGGCGCTACCTAAAGAATAGAAAATGAAAGACTGCCCCTCTTCCGGAAAATGCCAAAACAAAATCGAATCGGTGAATACACCAGTTTATAGACAGCTTAGTTAAGTTTAACATTTTTATCATTGTGAAGTTCACGAACGAGCAAGGTTTGGAAATTGTTAAAATTACCACCGCAATAATTCCGTGTCGGTGATCCCAACTTTAAGAGCGCATACGTCTATTGTTGCCTGTTGGTCGTAATATTCAACCCACCAGGCAGGCTTTGTCTGCTATGGTGGATAAATATAAGTCCAAATATTGATATAGGCCTCACTGTGCCAGTGAGGGCCGGTTTCTCAATTATTGTGAATTAACTTAAGGTTGCGAGTTACGCAAGTGTTTGTTTAGCTACCTTTATGTCGATTCGACACCGTTCACAAACCACATTTTGGCAAGTTTTGCGTAAATATCCTGCTTAACACCTTTACAAGATTAAATTACCTCAAGAACGGAAGCTCATTTGAACCACCTCCTTTGATTGGGCTCTGCTGAAGTTTGAAGAATATCCTGATAAATAACATAATCATATTTACCGGTAGAGCATTTTTGAGTAGAACTAAAAAAATATTTGGATAGCAACAAACCCATGCACATGTGCTTCAAAAATTTCCATTACAACCAGAGAAACTGGCCGTGTGGTTTGGATTTAATCCTATCTAATCTTGGACTACACCTATAAATTACCTAAAATTGGTATTATGTACAGGGTGATTCCAAATTAAACGTGAACCTTGGAGGAGGTGTTAGTATAACTCATTTGCTGTTTTTGAGCAATATTTATTAATAATCGAAAATAAAAAATTTCAGAGATATTTTAGTTCTGGTGATTTTTGAAAGATTTCTCACCTAAGTTCATTTTTCGTAAATTTTTTCTGTTGACCAAATTTGATTTTAATTTTGAGTTATTATCAGAAAAAGATATGATATGTATAAAACATAGGTAATTATTAAGATTAAAGGTATGGAATTATTTAGAGCCTACGCACACGAGTATACCGTATCGGAGCGACTCCAATCTCTTAACTTTGAGCCCCTGTTGTCGGTTTCCAAGGGAATCATGCACCTCGATTAGGCTACTATAATAGTTATTTATGTACCAAGGACGCTGTCTGTTATATTCGAGTCTGCAAATTGCTATCCGAGGAGGTGCCGAAGCACTACGAGACCGCAACGCGACCGCGACTTCGTGTCGCTTAGAAGTCGCGGTACGAGGTTAGTGATAGAAGCGCCCACACCAAAGATACGGCAATGCGATGCAAATTCCTCGTTTAAAAGTACGCTGTGACTAGAGCCCCGACTCGGGATCCATGTCCAGTCCCGAATAACGACATCGAATGACGTCATTAGAAGTCTTGTCGGGACTGGTGGTCCGTCCCGTCTCGGGACCCGCTTACGGTCCCGAAATTATAATGCTGGGGCCACACTAGCGCGATTCTGCGAATATTCGCGTTTTCGCGACATGTGTAGCCAGGTACATACTCCTTCGAATCACGGTGTATTCTGGCGAAGACGAATATGCTTCGCCGGGCTGTCGGTAAACTGGAACGCATCAAAGGGTTTTGGCGCTCTAGTTCCTCGGAACTGAGTGCTTATCAATTTACCCAAATGTCTGTAATTTTCGAATTTTTGGCTGAAAATGGTCTCAAACGATTTGGTTCGACTCACTGATCAAGAATCCGAGGTCGAAATCGATTCTGTCCGGCCGGCCGGCCGTAGGCACGATTACTCTCGAACGAAAGGAGTTAGAGGATTGAAATTTGCAAGGTGGGTTTGGAGCGTAAATATCTCGGTTAAGTCCGTTAAGGGGCAAAATCCATCGAGCAGTTTCGGAGTTATGGCCGATTTCAGTAAAAACATTTTTTATGAATATTTCGGAAACCGATCACTCGATCTATCTGAAATTTAGCATCAAATTGTAGAATCATGACCTTCATACGTATGCGAAGTTTTGTAATGACCAGGTTACCGCAAAGTGTCAAAAAAAATTCTTGAAAATTGAAAAAAAATTTTTTTACAATAACTCTTGAACGGAATGAGCTAGGCAGTTGAAATTTTCAGAGTAGGTTAGGGAGATGAATATCTCGGTTAAGTTCGTTCTTGGGCAAAATAGGCCAGATGGTTTCGGAGTAACGAAAAAAAAATTTTTTTTTAAGTAACAAATTTCAAATTCAATTTTTATTTAAGATGCAGTTTCACCATAAAAATCCATTGCATTTTCAACTCCAACAAGCTAATACTTTCGGAGATATGATTTTTCGAAATTTCAATAATGAATCGTACTTCTATGTTTTCACAGAATGTTATCATTATTCTATCTAAGCTTTATTATATGATCTGTGTTCATACTCGTACATGTCATCCTGTTCTATAAGAGAGAGTCAAATTCATTTCAGCTATTTTAATTTGATTTCTTCCATGGTGCAGTTCTCATTCTCAGATTGCTCATTTAATCTTGATAAATAAACTATTATTTGAGTTGAATTTCCTTTATGATGCAGTTCTGTCATAAGAATACATTGATATAATTCCCAACTCGGAGATACAATTTGTCTGTTTGAACTAGAGCGCCAGAAAGCTCCTGTCCACAGGGCTTGAACCGTTAACACCGAAAGTTATTTCGGTGTCACCGCTTGAACCCATTTTTATGATGCAATATTCCAATTCAGAGTTCAGTTCAGTAGCGCTCCAGATTTTGAGTGCAAGTTTGATTTCGGAGGAAACTTCCGACTTTTAGTAGATAAATATTCAACGACATATAATAGAACGCCACTGCTTCCTCCATTTAAATTCCCAAGAATAATCGTCACGTCACGTTGACTGCAGATGTAGACAAGAACATCGCGATAAAGCCATAAAAATCTTCGCCCGCTAGTGTAGTAAGAAGAATCATACCTCCATTAGTCACAAGCGTGAAATCATTTGATTCAAATAAATGTTACAATATTATATTTTTGAAAAATATTATTTCAAAGTAACTAATGTTGTTTACAGAAAATAAAGTTATTTGCATCCTAAATTTAAATATTCTAACGTGAGTAATTTAAACAGGACCTCTGCTGCTTTGGTATTTTCTTAACGCTTATGCATTTTAAATACAAATACTGAAGGCATGCTTTACATTTTATTGAGGCGATGCAACAATCTAACATTGTGTCGCATAACATACCTCAGCTTTTTCACCAATTTGAATAGCATTATGTATATGCTGTTTCTTCTTCTCTTAAAACCAAGACAACATTTTCTCCTGTTTTCTTTTTATACCCAAATTGCAAAATCGATTGTCGATTGCGGTAAGATCGTTCTACCTTTTAGCGCGTATGTTCGGGGGAACATCGCGTTATCATTTTGTCCAAATGTCTGTAACTTTCGAATTTTTTACGAAAATGGCCTCAAACGATTGGGTTCGACTCCCCAATGAAGAATTCCAGTTCAAATTTGGTTCTGTCCGGCCGGCCGTCCGGCCATCCGGCCGTTGCCACGATAAATTGAGAACGGAAAGACCTAGCGACTTGAAATTTTTCGGGTAGGTGTCGCATCCCAATACGACGGACAAGTTCGTTAATGGGCATAATCGGCCCAATGGTTTCCGAGTAATTATTTTGTTTTCAACCAATATAAATCTGATCGAATTGAAACTTGGTGAATAGTTGTAGAATATAAACCTAAGTACGTTGGTCAAATTTTGTGAGCATCTTATCGCTAGAAAATTATTAAAAAATTACTAAGAAATATTTTTGCTGACACGATAACCTGAGAACGGAAAGAGGTAGCGGCTTGAAGTTTTCAGGTTAGATTGTGCATCTAAATGGGAGAGTTAAGTTCGTTTCTGGGCATTATCGGTCTAACGGTTTCCGAGTTATACCCACCTGGAATATTTTTTCCTCGATAACTCAAAAAATAAAGATTCGATCGAATTGAAGCTCGGTAACTAGTTGTAGAAAATCAACATAAAGACATGTTTAAAATTTTGTAAGAATCGCAGCCCTAGAAAATTTTAAAAAAATTACGAAAAAAAATTGGTTCAAGCACTGACGTGAAGTCAGAAGCTTTTGCGCGTATGTTCTCTTGTCCATTCTCACTCAATCGAATTTACCAAGGTAAATTCGTATTTCCAATATCGGAGAACAGACAATAGAATTCACCATGGTAAATTCGATTAAGAGTGTCCAATACAGGAGAATGGACAAGAGAACACGTCAGTGCTTGAACCAATTTTTTTTAATAATGTCAGCCATTTTTATGGCTATATATATATATCATTTTAATCTTGGCAAATTCCATCCAGTTAAGTTTGGCTAACATTTTGGGAATTTTGGTATTGGTCGATAAATATTGTCCGAAAAGGATGCTTATAAATAACTATGCGTAATGTGCGATATGTTATGCGACACAATGTTAGATTCTTGCATCGCCTCAATAAAATGTACAACCTGTCTTGATGATTTCCATTTGAAATGCATAAAAGTTAAGAAAAATCCAAAGAGGCAGTGGTACTGTTGAAAATGCACACGTTAGAATGTTTAGATTTAGGATGCAAATTACTTTATTTTCTGTAAACAACATTAGTGACTTTGAAATCAAATTTTTCAAAATATAATATTGTAACATTCATTTGAATTAAATAATATCACGTTTGTGCCTAATGGAGATATCATTCTTCGTATAATTTTGGAACCGTATGCGGGTCCCAAGACGGGACGGACCACCAGTCCCGACAAGACTTCATGACGTCATTTGATGTCGATATTCGAGACTAGTATCACAGATTACTATGCTAGTATGTAGGTACCGAATATCAGTCCCGAATTCAATGACGTCATTCGGGACTGGACACGGATCCCGAGTCGGGACTCTAGTCAGTAGTCACAGCGTAAAACGTATCGTCGCGACTCGCGGTCGCGTTGCTGTATTGTGGTGTTGGTATACGAGCGGCATAATACCCCTATTACACTATGCTTTTTGCGCGTATGTTCTGGGGAACATACGCGTTATAGTTTTGCCCAAATGTGAAATTTAATTCTGTGGTGCCGTCCGGCCGTCCGTTGCCACGATAACTTGAGAACGGAAAGAGCTAGCGACTTGAAATTTTCAGGGTAGGTGGCGCATCCCAATACGACGGACAAGTTCGTTAATGGGTATAATCGGCCCAATGGTTTCCGAGTAATAATTTTGTTTTCAACCAAAATAAATCCGATCGAATTTTAAACTTGGTGAATAGTTGTAGAATATAGACCTAAGCACGTTTATGAAATTTTGTGAGAATCGTATCGCTAGAAAATTATTAAAAAATTATTAAAAAATATTTTTGTTGTCACGATAACCTGAGAACGGAAAGAGATAGCGGCTTGAAAATTTCAGGTTAGGTTGTGCATCTGAATGCGACATTTGAGTTTGTTTATGAGCATAATCGTCCAAACGGTTTTAGAGTTATAGCCATCTGAAATTTTCTGAAATTTGGATGTTTTTTGTTCCTCATTAACTCGAAGAATACAAAACCGATTGGATTCAAACATGGTGAATAGTTGTAGAATATAGACCTAAGCACGTTTATGAAATTTTGTGAGCATCGAATCGCTAGAAAATTATTAAGAAATTATTAAAAAATATTTTTGTTGTCACGATAACCTGAGAACGGAAAGAGATAGCGGCTTGAAAATTTCAGGTTAGGTTGTGCATCTGAATGCGACATTTGAGTTTGCTTATGAGCATAATCGTCCAAACGGTTTTAGAGTTATAGCCATCTGAAATTTTCTGAAATTTGGATGTTTTTTGTTCCTCATTAACTCGAAGAATACAAAACCGATTGGATTCAAACATGGTTATTAGTTGTAGAATGCCAACTCGAAAATTTTTGCAGAATTTCGTGAGGATGGTATAACTAGAAAATTCAAAAAAAAATAATTAAAAATAATTGAAAAAAATTCTATATATCATAAACTATTCGTCCGGCATGGCTGAAATTTTGGGAGAGCCTGCAGAACCTAACTCTACTGCAGAATTCCAAGTTTGAACACGATCGGATCTATATTGTTGGAGAACCGAGCAGCCTTTTGTGAGTTCGGTAGGTGGATGCGAATCGTCGTATGATATGTTGTCTATGGTCGTATTTTTGCGAGAACCTCCAAAAATAAAATATGAATGTCATGATGACATATTATTATACATATATATTCATGGTAAAATCGTGTTATTTCATCACAAATCTATAGGAGATTAGATGATAGCCCTACATTAGTGGTCAGACCTGGTTTAGAAAGAGATCCTCCTTAGGAGGAGGCAACTAAATATTGAAGGGATTTCTATGAACAAGAGTGAATATCTTTGAGGAATAGAGAGGCGATTCTTCTTCAAGAGATCCATGTGCCTTCAGAGGAGTATATTTGCGAGAGGGGACCTTTGAATTTTGCAGAAGGCTTCTGATCTTGTAAGGTGAGAGGCTCATTTGTGGATATTAAATCTCGTGATGGGTAGAAAGGAATTCTAGGCCAGTTTTTCTATCACTAATGAGAATATATCTTTATGTAATAACGGGTGATTTTTTGAGAGCTTTTGGATTTGATTTGAAAAAAATTGGTTCAAGCACTGACGTGAAGTCAGAAGCTTTTGCGCGTATGTTCTATTGTCCATTCTTCTGTATTGGACACTTATTTCATGTCTATATTTGCGCCTTTTTTCATGGTTATTTGTCGGTTGAATTTCCCCCAAATGAGTGGCACTATTACACCACGCTTTTTTCGCGCTTGTTTCAGGCAGTAATTTCAGAGCTCCAAACAGAATGAAATTGACATATTTACCTCAAGTTCTTGTTTTGTACGTATATTTTTAAAACAATACCATAGTATTTTAAGAATGTCTGAAGAAACGTTTAATATGCTACTGCATAGAGTGCAAATTCACATACAGAAAAAAGACACTGTAATTCCAGAAAGCATTTCTCCAAAAACAAAATTAATAATTAATTTGCGATACTAGGCGAAAACTTCATATCACAGATTAGAAACATAAATTTATTATTCAATTTACGAAAGCTGCGATTCAAACGATAGAATAAACTAGGTTAAGGCGAAAATTCATGGAACGATTAAATCGCAACGACAGATTCTCGTCGTTCGTTTCTAAACGGACGACGTCGTCCAAATGAGTATACAGTTATTTGGACGACGCGACGTCGTCCATGTCGCTGGATTAATCCAGCATTCCAACGACAACTGCTGACAGCCGCTAATATCAAAATTGGTTCAAGCAGTGACAAGAAGTCAGGAGCTTTTGCTCGCATATTCTATTGTCCATTCATCTCTATTGGACAAATTCAAATGAAAGTAGATAATATTATCCTATCTAATATGTCTTCGACCAGAAATGACTATTGTTGAGTGCCCAAATGCAATTCATGGGCGAAAAAAATGCCAAAATGTATAGGTTTGTGTTTTCACTTCTTACCTCCGGAAAACCAAATATGAATATATTTTATATATTTATATATATAATTATTGAAACTGCGTTAGGACGATAACTAATAGACCGAAGAGTACTCAACTTGGAACTACATCATCTTCAAACAGAGTACCTCGAAAGAGAACTGAGGAAAGATGTGTCGATGACTTGCTGTGCTGAAATAAGCATCGCCCAAGCATCCTTGAGTTAGTTGAACAGCAATAATAATGCTAGTAGTAGCCTTGGTTGTGTACATTGTTACCAGACCACCTAATACTTGTGCCGTTGATACATCCCGGTTATCTACAAAGAGTGATATCTTGAACAGTGACAGTGCTTTGAAAAGTTTCACAGGCATAAACAATTTTGATATTCTCAATTGAATAGAAGAGATGGTCATCAAAACTCTTGGAAACAAAACAAAAAAAAAGCAACTTCATTATACCTCAAACATTACACTTATTGTTAATAATTATTTTCACATAATATACATGTATCATATCTTGAAAAAATCATTTTAATTATTGATAACTGTTTTACCACAGCTTTATCTGGATCAATTAGACACTATATATCCTCATAAATGAACTAGAACAGCATGCACCTGAACCTGAATTAAAACATCAGTTATATGTTTACACCTGCTCCATGCTCCGACTTTACAAGAATATACCATACTTTTCATAAGTTTACCATTCTCCACATTAATATGGGCCATCAATTTTATGTGGTTCTGAATTAAGGGCACTACTTTGTCAACATAAGGAACAAATGTCTATAAAAATGGGACCACAATTTGTTTTGTCATACATGATTACATGATCTACATTTAGAACCTCTTCTCCTTCTACAAGGATTCTAGAATTAGGAGTTGAAGCTCCTATGTACTCCAGAAATTGCATCGTCTTGGAAGTTCCCATTTGTTTTTCTTTTGCGATTTAATACATTTATATAATTATTAGAGATAACTGTAGTACTTAAGGAACTCATTTTGTACCTAAATATGTATTTAGTTGTAATATTTAAATTCAATTAGGTTATGTTTCTATGTCAGTTCAAAATAAGCTGCCGTCCGATTTCGTCGTTCCATGAAATATAGGGGAAGGGAAATTTTGAACGACAGTCGTTGCTTTTGAACGATAAAATCGTCGAAATTTTGGACGACAGCGTCGTTGGTTTTGGACGACAAAATCGTGTCATGAATTATCGCCTTTATGTTAAGACGTCAAGTCAGACAGATAAATATTGTGTTGGCAGACATAACATTCCGACAAATAGAACCAGTTCTATTTATTTTCAAGCTTGAAACAGTCTACAAAATAGCCCCGGGCGCATGCGTATTTCTTCAAAATTTCAGGCGCAGTCAGTCAGGCTGACAAATAGGCTAATAGGCACGAAAAAGGCATAGCGTAATAAGGGTATAAGATTGAAGCACATGTACGCAACGTATGTAACGCATTATGACGTCTACACTCTTGAAAAGATATTGAAACAGATTACTTAGAAACATACTTATCATATGCAACGCATCATCTGTTTTAATGCAAATGTTTCATAATGCGTTGTATGCGTAGGATCAGTTGGTCGTTATTTTTAGAATAATACGTCTATGATCTGGAACATTACTATACGCGAATGTACCGATACAGAGTGTTTTCAAAATTTATAGTTTCTTCAAAGGATGAAACAGCAACAGTACGCGATCGTTCGTCGAATGATAAATATATTTCACTGACTCATGTTTTCAAATAAATTTATGGGTTATGGTACATTTTCTTAATATTTTTTGTATTTGTGATTTCCTGTGATATGGCATTGTATGGAATCTATTTATCATTTAAGGGACGAGCGCACTAAAGCTCCTGGTGGCACTTCAGTTGCTTTATTCTACGTTAGGAATTTTTTTGGTTGCTCGATTCAGACGTTCAATTATTTGAAGAAATAATATACCATAAGAATGATATTGAGTTCATTTAACCAGAACATTAATGGGAACATCGTATTTCATTGTGTTTCAGCTGAGGAGAATGGCATTCAAAAGAAACGAATTTGTTTAATGTATCCAAAGAAAATGGAGGATCTATCACCGTACAAATGATTATATTAATAAAATATTCTCTCGTGATTGCTCAGCAATAATCTGCAAGCATGAAATTATTTGGGAAATAATAATTTTTTTGTAATTTATATATATTTATTCCATATTCTGTATTCAATAAAGTTGATAACACAAAGTTTATTGTGAAATAAATCATATTATTCAAACGATATTTTATTTGGTATATATGCCCATTAATCCAAAAAAATGATGTCGAAAAACTTATTTATTCATTAGCAATTCATTATCAACACTTTCAGGAAAAAATTAAATAAAATAATTCATCTTTTGTAACTGATATCGCTACTAACATTGTATGTTCCAGTGAGAGCACGACTAGGTAGATTTGGAGTACGCAAAGTGCGTTCCAACGTGATGGGAAATACATAGGGTTGTTTGTATCTTACATAATATTCAGGGTTCTTCAAATATACACTGAAACAAACAAAATTTGATATAAGCATTCGTTAATTATGATCCATGGTTGAAACAGTGAGGATAATTCAAAACCCAAGTATTATAAAGGATAACGGCTGGTTGAACCTCGGGTCAAACCATTAACACCTTCTTTAGGTGTTAATGGTCAAACTTGGATCGACGATATATATCCAAACATTGATAGATAGATATTTATTTTTCCTACAACCGTGCCTAAATAACTACTTTCCCGCAAAGTTTTCGTCTCCGAAAGTATTACTTTCCCGCACACTGTGCAGGAAAGTTACTTTCCCGCACACTTTTCGGACAAGTAAATATTTGTTAAAATTGTAGATTATAATACCTTCACAATGAGATCAATTTATCTGCTTACTTACATAATTATTTCATTATTATGAATTATGCAATTTCAACTATGTTAGCATTATTATTATTACTAATGCAGTTGTTCATTTTCAGAAATTATAAACTTGACATCCTTCAAAAATTATCAATAGCACCCATGGATCTGATCTATTTCTATGTCATGGCCTAAGATTTTCCATAGCAACTGGTTACTGAGTTAATTAATTAGTCAAAACGAATACCTGTCAAGTTATTTGTCCTTATTGAATTATTTTAATATTAAAACGAGATAAAAAAATGAATGTTTTCATAGCTTGCTTGGATTTATTGCCAGAAAAATATAAGGAAAGGTACGGGAAACAATACGCCCATTATTTGAACTGGTGCGAAAGTAAGAATGTGAAAAGTTTTAAAGAGGAAGTACTTTTGGCATACTTTGTCGATCTCGATAAAGTACTCCATGATTAAATGTTTATTGAAAATAAAGTAAAACATTGATATAAGGGAGTTTTTGGTGCTCTAGTTCCTCGAAACTGAGTGCTTATCAATTTGCCCAAATGTCTGTAATTTTCGAATTTTTGGCTGAAAATGGTCTCAAACGATTTGGTTCGACTCACTGATCAAGAATCCTAGGTCGAAATCGATTATGTCCGGCCGGTCCGGCCGGCCGGCAGGCCGTAGGCACAATAACTCTCGAACGAAAGGAGTTAGAGGAATGAAATTTGCAAGGTGGATTTGGAGCGTAAATATCTCGGACGAGTTCGTTAATGGGCGAAATACATAAAGCGGTTTCGGAGTTATGGCCAATTTTAGTAAAAACATTTTTTATGAATATTTCCGAAACCGATCACTCGATCTATCTGAAATTTAGCATCAAATTGTAGAATCATGACCTTTATATACGCATGTGAAGTTTTGTATTGACCAGGTTACAGCAAAGTCTAAAAAAATTAAAAAAAAAATTTCTACAATAACTCTCGAACGGGATGAGCTAGGCAGTTGAATTTTCAGAGTAGGTTAGGGAGATGAATATCTCGGTTAAGTTCATTATTGGGCAAAATATTTTTTAATTAACAAATTTCAAATTCAATTTTTATTTAAGATGCAGTTTCACCATAAAAATCCATTGATATAATTTTCAACTCCAACAAGCTAATACTTCTGGAGATATGATTTTTTGAAATTACGATAATGAATCGTACTTCTATGTTTTCACAGAATGTTATAATTATTCTATCTAAGCTTTATTATATGATCTGTGTTCATACTCGTACATGTCATCCTGTTCTATAAGAGAGAGTCAAATTCATTTCAGCTATTTTAATTTGACTTTTTCCATGGTGCAGTTCTCATTCTCAGATTGCTCATTTAATCTTGATAAATAAACTATTATTTGAATTGAATTTCCTTTATGATGCATTTCTATCATAAGAATAGATTGATATGATTCCCAACTCTGAGAAACCAATACCAATGTTGAACGGAGTTGGCAAATTCACATAACAGTTGGAAAAATTTCGAAGGAGTTTGCAAGTTTTCATAACAGTTGGAAAAATTTCGAAGGAGTTGGCAAATTTTCAACACAGTTGGAAACACTTCGAAAGAGTTGGAAAGAACTTCGAAGCAGTTGGAAAAATTTCAATGGAGTTGGAGTTTTTCCGAAAGCATTGTCATAAAATCTGAAGGAATTTGACCGCTTGACCGGATAAATTCAAAGCACGCAGATAATAAGGACGGGATAACATGAAATAACACCATGTACTCTTGTACACATTCTGTTGCCGTAAATTCAATATTCAATAGTTTTCGGCACAATATGCGTAGCCGGCAAAACATAATATTTATCATAATATTGCATTAGTAGTATTTAAAGTGTTCAGGGTAAAAAAAACACTTTGTATTTCGAAATACAAATAATTGATTCGCTTTTTAGAAAGAAGCTAAATTATGCTTCAATTTGTGGTATCGCTTAAAGTTGTCACATCAACAATTATTTTGTTATGAATTTTTGAATTTGGAATAAGTTCGAAAAATTGAATTTTTCACCATGAAGAGAATTGAAAATCTCATGTTTGACTATAAAATGCGAAAGTATTAGTAGAAAATAGTAGAAATTTTCAAAAAAGTTCAGAGCTTTAATAAGGACATTCCATATCGAAACAATAACAAATGAAAGAAACTAAAATACCTACAGTAAAGAGTACCTAATATAAATGAAAATAGGAACCAATGAATTGCTGAGTCAACGTTATTTCAGAAGTGGTTCGAAATGAAAACCATTAGCTTGTATACATTTCTCTTGCCGAATGTTCAAATTGGATACAGCCTTGCGAATCATGTTTTATCTTGCAGGAAATTTTATTTCTGTTCTCTTGCCGAATGTTCAAATTGGATACAGCCTTGCGAATCATGTTTTATCTTGCAGGAAATTTTATTTCTGTGCATTTTTGAGCTCGAATTTTGGAATCAAGTAAGATATTTTGTAACATTCTCCCTATCTGATAATCATATCTTCTTTTTCTCAGAGTACTTCATAATATTTAATATTGAATAAGTGAACTTTAAAGAAAGAGACTAAGAAATTCAAAAATCACTACTCATACTCCTCGACTTACTAATTCAGTTAGAGGTTTTTACATTGGAAGAAGTGTCACTATGGTTTATATCTTTGTTGTCGAACACCCGGTATACATACGAATAATTTTGAAATATGCTTATGTATACCCTATACAATTCACCAATTTTTTTTTTCGAAATATACCTTCATTAACTCAATCGCAATGAGATCCGCGTCTGGGGTGTCCACCCAGTATATCAACAAATTATTATAGTCTTTCTCACCTTCGGTGACCTTTTTAAGAAAATTTATTATTTATTTTTGACCTCCACAAGATGACTAAGTCCTGTTCAGGTAAATAAATTAAAATTTATCCAAATTCATAAATTCATAAGAATATAAATGTTGATGTGACAACTTCAAGAGATACCACACATTGAAGCATAATTCAGATTCTTCCTAAAAAGCGAATCAATTATTTGTAATTCGAAATACAAAGTGTTTTTTTTACCCTGAACACTTTAAATGAAGATTAATTAATCCGGCCCTGGAATAATGAAATAGTTGATATCTTTCTGACTCGACCTTAGCATGTGCCAATAACCTCCCAAGTTTCAATAATATCGGTCAATAAGTTTATATTTTACGATGGTCTGAGTATTTCCATGAAGTTGGAAAATCACCCTGTAGCTTTCTAGGGAAATCCAGAAATGAATTTTTTATAGTCAATCAGTAATCAGCTAGTCCAACTCTATATCTGGTAAGAGTATGTACAGTTATTCCCCGGACACCCTGTATACCGGGTTGCCCACCAAGGACGCGGAGCTCGTTTTGAGGGAGTAAATGAAGGTATTTTGAGAATATTTTTTTGGAATGTATGTAGGGTTTTCAAAAGCACAATTTAAAATTATTTTTCTATATACAGGGTGTTCGGAAACAAATATATAGGTCAAAGTTACATTTTTTCAAATGTAACACCCTGTATTTGACCTCAAAAATGGAATGGCAAGCTCAAATTATGATGAGTTTCTTTAGATGACTTTATACCGTAGAACGAGAAAATGGCGAAAAATTGAAAATATGGAGTTTTTTTAAATAGAAATTAATGAAGAAACCAGTTACGCCAGCGATACAGACAGTATTTTTTCGAGTAGACATATTGGTTACTCCTACAGAAAAAAAATTACCTCTGGAATATACAGAGTGATAATAATTAATTTTCAAATATCAACTACAAATAATGGTAAAAACTTTCAAATGGCACCAACCGGAATTTCCATATCTCGTTGAACGTAAAAATTAATTTCGAATCTAACTTCATAAGGTTTCCCCCCAACCTAAACCTGATAGTTTCTCAGCAATTATTTGTAGTTGAAGTTTGAAAATGAATTATGAACACTCTATATATTCCAAAGTTAATGTTTTTTTCTGTATAGGAGTAGTCAATATGTCTACTCGAAAAAATACTGTCTATATTGCTGGCGTAACAGGTTTCTTCATTAATTGCTATTTAAAAACACTCCATATTTTCATTTTCCGCCTTTTTCTCGTAAATGGTGCTTCTAAGGTATAAAGTAATTAAAGAAACTCATCATAATTTGAGCTTGCCATTCCATTTTTTTAGGTCACATACAGGGTGTTACATTTAAAAAATGTAACTTTGGTCTATATATTTGTTTTCGAACACTCTGTATATATGAAAATAATTTTAAATTGTGCTTTTAAACGCGCTACATACATCACAAAAAAATATTCTCAAAATATCTTCATTTACTGCCTCAAAACGAACTCCGCGTCTGTGGTGGGCCATCCGGTATAAGTACGCAGTTTGCTATTTTCTTTTAAGAATAGAAATAGATCAGTTTGAATTTCGGAAAACAAGTTTCGATGCTTTTTGCGCGCGTGTTCCGCAAGGAACAGCGTGCTATCATTTCGTCACAATGTCTGTATTTTTCGAATTTTTTTACGAAAATGGTCTCAAACGATTGGGTTCGACTCCCTGATGAAGAATTCGAGTCCAAATTCAATTCTGTCCGTCCGGCCGGCCGGTCCGGCCGTTAGCACGATAACTCTCGAACGGAACGAGTTAGAGCGTTGAAATTTGCAGGGCATGGTTGGAGCGTAAATATCTCGGACAACATCGTTAACGGGAAAAATCCGTCCAGCCGTTTCGGAGTTACGGCCATTTTTAGTTAAAACGTTTTTCAAGAATATTTCCGAAACCGATCACTCGATCTATCTGAAATTCAGCATAATTTTGTAGAATCATGACTTTTATATGCCTGCGAAGTTTTGTATTGATCGGATGGCTCTAAACTAGAAAAAAAAATCAAATATTTGAAAATTAAATTGAACTTTTGTTTTCAGTATAACTCAAAAAATACTAATCCGATTGAATTGAAACTAAGTAGTTAGATGCGAAGTACCAATGGAAACACTTGTGCAAAATTTCGTGGGGATAGCATGAGTAGAAAAAATTTAAAAAAATTTTAACTATTATCGGAATATTTTGCTTGAAATTCCGAAACAAAATATCGGATTGAGTTCAGTTTTGGCACTTCGGTGAAGGATTATGACCTCTTGGGGCGTGCAAAATTTCACTGAAAACAGACCACTAGGAGCCTAAATAAAAATTAATAATTTTTAAACCCCAAACTCGACAAATTATTTTATTTCGAATTGCTACATGTAATATCCGTAGCATCTGGTGATCAGATTTCTTTCCGAAGTATTTTTTGCGCGTTTATCTGAATCAAGTCGATATGTACGAGGGCAACTGATTAAAATATGGACCACTTACTAGCATGGCAAATGAATTAATACGTAAACGATGTGTGGAATTTTATTGGTTTTTCAAGATTTGTCTGAACGGTGAACGACTGGGTGTGTTACTGCCTCTTTTGGGCATTTTTTGTTATTCGGATAAGCAGACGAGAAATAATTCAACTGCTCGAGTTTTCTTCTGAGAAGATTGGGGTTTTGGGGTGGAGGATGCTATTCCTCCATAGAATCCCCCGATGCGGGTCTGCGCATGCGTGGATTCAAGATGCGATATCTCCTGAACCACTAGTGTTGGAGAATCGGAGTTTTTTTGTGACCGACCGGATGGCCATAAAGTCACAAAAAAAAATTTCAAAAATTTTAAAATTTTGTTTCCACGATAACTCGAAAAATACTAATCTGATTGAATAGAAACTCAGTAGTTAGATGCAAAAGACCAAAGCAAACACTTTTGCAAAATTTCGTGAAGATCACGTGACACGAAAAAATTCAAAAAATTACTACTATTTTGTGGAATATTTTGCTTGAAATTCCAAAACCTATTTTTTTGAAGTTCATGCTGCCCTTTCCAGGCATTTTTCGTTATGCGCATGTGCAGATGAGAAGTAATTTAACTGCTGTAGTTTTCGTCAGAGAGGATTGCGGTTTTGGGGTGGCGGATGCTATTACTCCATAGAATCCCCTGGTGAGGGTCTGCGCATGCGTGGATTAAAGATGCAATATCTCCTGAACCACTATAGTGTTGGAGAATCGGAGTTTTTTTTAAGGTGTGTGACTTTGAGAGGACTTTCATCCGCGAGTAGATTGCGCATGCGCAGAAGAGAAGTGACTGTTTAGGGTTGTATGGGTTATGTTGGGAGTGCTGAGCGAAACTGTGCGGTTTTCAAATAATATTTATGGCAATTCAGAGCAAGGACAAGTCAGTTTGGGGGATGTATCGTTGTTTCCGAGTTGAAGTGTCCGTACCATGGCCCTGGGGCTAATTATGAAATTGATGTTACCCCTTACGGGTATTTTTCGTTATGCGCATGAGCAGACCATCAGTGATTCAACTGCTGGTGTTTTCGTCAGAGAGGATTGGTGTTTTGGAGTGGCGGAAGCTATTCCTCCATAGAATCCCCTGGTGAGGGTCTGCGTATGCGTGGATTAAAGATGCGATATCTCCTGAACCACTAGTGTTGGAGAATCGGAGATTTTACTATTTTAGTAAGGTGTGTGATTTTGGGAGCACTGTCACCCGCGAGTAGGTTGCGCTTGCGCATGCTCAGAAGAGAAGTGACTGTTTTTGGGTTGTATGGATTATGTTGGGAGTACTGAGCCGATATTGTGAGGTTTTAGAAGAATATTCATGGCAATTCAGTGCACGGACACAAGTCAGTTTGGGGGAAATAGCATTGTTTCAGAGTTGAAGTGTGCGACCGTGGCCCTGGGGCTAATTTTGAAATTAGCCCGTAAGGGGTAACCCTTACGGGCATTTTTCGTTATGCGCATGAGCAGACGATAAGTGAATTAACTGCTGGAGTATTCATCTGAGAGAATTGGGAATTTGAGGTGCAGGATGCTATTATTTAACAGAATCCCCTTGGGTGTATCCGCGCATGCGTGGATGGAAGGTGCGATCTCTCCTGAACCAATGGTTTTGAAGAATCAGAGTTTTGTGTGCGGTGTGTGATTTTGAGAGAACTTTCAGACACGAGTAGATTGCGCATGCGCAGAGGTGACGTAGCTCTTTTTGGGTTGTAGGGCTTATGTTGGGTGCGGTTTACGTCTAGCGGTAATGGATTTTGTGCTGAGCCCATATTGTGAGGTTTTAAAAGAAATTTCAAGACAATTCTATGAACGAACCAGTCAGTTTCGAGAAAATAGCGTTGTTTTCGAGTTGATGTGTCTGTGTCGTGGCCCTGGGGCCAATTCATAAATAACTATACTTGGAAGATCAATTTCAAATTACTTTTGGATTTGGAGAATAGGCGAAGAAATTGCGTTCCTATTTAGAAATTCATGTAGCATGTAGCAGTTTTTCAAAGCAGTTGGAAAAATGTCGAAGCAGTTGGAAAAATGTCGAATCAGTTGGACCCCCCCCTCGGTTTTATCTAATCCCTCAATGTACAGTTGGAAAATTTTCGATGCTTCCCCCCCCCAAAAATTTGGCTTTGGCCCGTCCCTGCAAGCGGTTACAAAGATGTCATCAAAAGAATGTCATGCACACACAACATTTTCCGTAACTATGGTCCCTAACGAAACTCGCAAGAGAAAAAATTTCAATGTGGTAATGGGAAGCTGGAAAACACCGATCTTTATGTAGTGCCCCGTTATGGAAAATGTTGTGCGTTCATTACATTCTTTTGATAACATATTTGTAACCGCTTGAGCCCCAAGTGTCAACAATACACCAAATGAAAGGTAAAATATCGCAGTTTTGGAATCTAATTTATGATAACTACGTTACCGTAGAAAAAAATCATTTATTCCAAAAAGTACCCCTACCCCCTACCATTTATTTTAGTGGGAGTTACAAAAACTTATTTCACCAGGGTTTCAAAGTACTCGAGCTGCTTACTAAAACCGTAAAATTTCATGGCTATATCTCAACCGTTCTCTAAAATATTTGTAAAATAGGGAAACTCACCCCTGGCTTAAACCATCCCTAACTTACACCAGAAGACCTGGCGGAAAGTTTAACAACAGGAAGTGTGACCGTGTCGGTGTGGCGGCCTCGGATCTTGTATATAGGGCGTTCATGTATTATATAAAGCCCATAAATCATCATTATATGTTCTCGCTTGAGCTCAACTCTACAAGATTCCCTGTATCGAAGTCAAAAGATAGATCTTATGATTCCCTTCTGAACGCGAAAAGTTTCGAGTTACTTCCGTAAAAAACCAGTCTCAATCTCATCATACTTTCAAATTTGATGGAAATGAAAGATTTTCAGGGAGACTTCATTCAAGTATTCTATACAATTTTACATTATTACATAACATTTTTTCCCCTAGTCCAGAATACTATTACTCCGGTTTAGATGCTTATCTATAAATACCCCAGGAATCTGCTAGAGCCTGAGAATCGGAGTTGTTTTTGGGTTGTATGTGTAATGTTGAGTGTAGTTTAGGACTATCGGTCATGGGTCTGTTGCTGAGCCGATATTGTGAGCTTTTAAAAATATTCATGGCAATTATGTGCACGGACAAGTCAGTTCGAGGGAAATAGCGTTGTTTCCGAGTTGGAGTGTCCGTACCGTGGCCCTGGGGCCAATTTTAAAATTCTCCCATTTCGGGAATTTTACGTTATGCGCATGACCAGACAAGTATGTACTGTAGGCCCTGGAGCCAATTTATAATTAACTATATTTGGAAGATCTACATTAAATAACGTTCGGATTTGAAGAATAGGCGTAAGCAATTGCGTTCCTATCGGGGGTCCCCTAACCACAATCTTTGTTTTTTATTTCGACCTACGGTAAAACTAATAGCCAGACTGTATTAATTAGCAGAATTGTCAAAGCAACTTGAAACAAGCACTGACGTGAAGTCAGGAGCTTTTGCGCGTACGTTCTATTGTCGATTCTTCTGTATTGGACATGTATCAGAATTTACCATGGTAAATTCGAATTAAGTGTCCAATACAGGAGAATGGACAACATAATTTACCATGGTAAATTCGATTAAGGGTGTCCAATACAGAAGAATGGACAATAGAACATACGCGCAAAAGCTCCTGACAGTGCTGGTCAGTGCTTGAACTTATTTTTTTTCGTGATTTTTTTGAAATTTTCTAGGGGTACGGTTCTTACAAAATTTTAAACACTTCTTTATGTTGATTTTCTACTACTAGTTACCAAGCTTCAATTCGATCGAATCTTATTTTTTGAGTTATCAAGGAAATAATATTCCAGGTGGGTATAACTCGGAAACCGTTCGACCGATTATGCCCAAAAATGAACTTAACTCTTCCATTGGGATACGCAACCTACCCTGAAAATTGCAAGTCCATATCTCCTTTCGTTCGAAAGTTATCGAGGCAACGGTCACCCATCTACTGAACTCACACAAGGCTGCTAGAATCTCCAACAATATTTAACCGATGGTGTTAAAACTTGAAACTTGGCAGTAGAGTTAGGTTTTAAAGGCTCTTGCAAAATTTCAGCAATTTCAGACGAATAGTTACTGATATATAGATTTTTTTTTTCAATTTTCAATGATTTTTTAAAATTTTTTAACAAATACCATCCTCACGAAATTTTGCAAGAATTTTTGCGTTGACATTCTACAACTAATAACCATGTTTGAATTCAATCGGTTTTGTATTTTTCGAGTTAATGAAGAAAAAAAACAACCAAATTTCAGATGGCTATAACTCTTAAACCGTTTGGACGATTATGCTTATAAACAAACTCAAATGTCGCATTCAGATGCACAACCTAACCTGAAATCTTCAAGCCGCTATCTCTTTCCGTTCTCAGGTTATCGTGACAACAAAAATATTTTTTAATCATTTTCTAGCGATACGATTCTCACAAAATTTCACAAACGTGCTTAGGTTTATATTCTACAACTATTCACCAAGTTTCAATTCGATCAGATCTATATTGGTTGAACACAAAATTATTACTCGGAAACCATTGGGCCGATTATGCCCATTAACGAACTTGTCCGTCGTATTGAGATGCGCCACCTTCCCTGAAAATTTCAAGTCGCTAGCTCTTTCCGTTCTCAAGTTATCGTGGCAACGGCCGGACGGCCTGGCGGACAGAATCAAATTTGACCTCGAATTCTTCATTGGGGAGTCGAACCGAATCGTTTGAGACCATTTTCGTAAAAAAAATCGAATGTTACAGACATTTGGGCAAAATGATAACGCGATGTTCTCCAGAACATACGCGCAAAAATATAAAAAAGCACTGACGTGAAGTCAGTACTCTTTGGCGCGCTTGTTTACGTTGGCTAATTTGATTTGAATGATGAGTGTTTCAAGCTCAGTGGATAGAGCGAGCCGGAGATCTAGTCAGAGGGTATTGGGCACCATTCACTGTCAGGTCAAAAATTAATAGTACTGTGCCTAAGGATAGAGTAACAAAGTTGACATAGAACACAACTGCCTCTCCTTAGTCGCACAAGCTTCTAGGAGCTTCTGACGGATCTCCTTGGGAAGAGCTAGAAGGGTCAGTATCATAATTATTTATATAGCAATCGCGCAGATTCACTACACAATGAAAAAGGCTAAAAAAGCATTGACGTGGGGTCAATTTGCTTTGGCGCGCTTGCTATAGACATGATTATGATTATACTGATCTTCCTAGGTCTTACCCAAGGAAATTCCTCTTTAGCTCCTAGGAGCTTGTGCGACTAAGGAGAGTCAGTTGTGTTCTTCGTCAACTTTGTTACTCTATCCCTACGCCAGCTTAGGCACATCACTGTTAATTTTTGACCCGACAGTGAATGGTGTCCCCTACCCTCTGACTAGATCTCCGGCTCGCCATATCCACTGAGCTTGAAACACTCATTATTCAACTCAAATTAGCCAACGTGAATTAGCGCACCAAAGAGTATACTTACTTCACGTCTGTGCTATTTTATATTTTCCAACTCTAGCGTTCATCTCATTAGATGTTGAAATCCAGGAATCTCTCCATCTTTTTGGTGGGCTACCCATAGGTCTCTTTGTTTCTGGGATTCAGTCCCGTGCGATTCTTGCTGTTCTGTTGTGTACCATTCTTCCCACGTGCTCACTCCAGCCTCTTCTGAGTTCTGCGCTTCCGTCCCCATGTTACACCATTGTGCGTATCTACTCCATGTTTCCCGCGTATTGTCGAATTACGAATGCGATCTCTCAGTGTATATCCCGGTATTCTTCTCATTTCGGCAGTTTTTAGAATTGATTTCGTTTTACTGTTATCAGCTTTTGCTTCCTTGCTAATATATTTGTTGTTCCATATTATATCCGCCAAGCTTCCTGAAATTCTATTCATTTTGTCCACTTGGCTTCTTACTTTCTTTTACTCATAGACATAATATCAGACTATATAGACTATATAGTCTGAGCTTCTACTCTGTCTTGATTTGCGGATATCTCGACCCCTAGGTATAATTAAAGACCATCACTTGCACGTCGTCCACTATTAGCATGCATCTCAAAGACAAAGCTTATTACGCTTTAGTTTTTTCGATTGATATTATCACACTGAATTGCTTACTTATGGTGTGGAATGCGTATAAAAGTCTTTGAAGATCGTCTTCATTTTCTGATATTATAATGGCATCATCAGCAATGTATATCATTCTGATATCCCCTTTTATATACAATATGTACCCTGGTGTCGCTCTTTTGACGTATTCAATTATTTGATCCATTACTAAGTTGAACAGTAGTGGACTTAGAGAGTCCCCTTGTCGTAAGCTTGACGTTATCTGGATAGGTTGCAGTTTAACGAAATTTCTATTGTGCTGGAGTTCAGCTATGTATTATATTGTTTTGCATTAAGTAGGTATTTGCAGGACATTATCCAGTCACACTCTATAGAAGGCTTTAGAAGACTGAAGAAAAACTACCGTGGATTCCACGGAATGCCGCAGTCCATAGATCCACAGACCCAGTGTATCCGCGCCTCCTATTACTATGTCTTGCGTCACACGTCAGACACAGTGTTCAACAGAAAAACAATGTATTTATTAGCTAGATCTACTGAGTCAATATCCAATAAAATATTATAACAATGTTATTCATAATATAGTGTGAACTTTATTATTCCCACAATGATAAAGAACCTGCAAACCTTTTCAAACACAACTGGAATCGTATTTAGCCGGTTTAGCCCTAGTGGCTGCACTCGCTGAAGCTAAAATCCTTTACCAACGGTTTCTGAAAGGCTGGTCAAAGTTAACAGAACTGTTAATGTTAAATCAGTCCGAGTTTTTGCGCAACTCAGATGAGGGTTAACAAGAGATTGATGACTGATTAGTTAACATTTGTGTTGATCAGCCTTTCAGAAACCGGGGGTTAGTGTTTATTATAGATTTTAAAAAGAGCTTATGAGGGGTTCCTCGGAAGACCTGAAAACCTGGGAGTTTCAGTGTAATCATACAATCAATCAATCGATAATAATGACATCTTCGTTTCAATTCCGTATTATAATTACGTAGGTACCTTGTTGGGTCAGGAGGGCATTGATACAAAAATTCTGCATTTTTGAAGTAATCCAAGGGGTGGAGTTTGTGTGAGTGGTCCATGTATTGGTCCCTATGCAACTGACATGCCTGAAAAAAAATAAGATACTTAATTTAAAATTGATCCTTACGGAAACTAGTCTCGGAAAATTATAAATAGTTTAATATTCCTTCAACTGATGTTAAATTCGAAATATTACGGCCGTTGCATCAGTGTATGATTTCATTGATTTCTATCGTTGTCTGGACAATGATTCTAGATTTACACTTTTTAATTAATTAATAAAACGTGGTATGCTAATATGTGAAGGTTTATTTACAGAACTCTACAATCTTCAACTTATCGCCGTCATAATTAAATATACAGAAAATATCGTCGATTACTGAGGTTGCTAACGTCTTTATACTTCTAATTCGCCTGTTTTACGACATTTGCACTTAGTCGCTCCCGTCTAACCTTCTTTCAAACGTCTAAGAAGGAATTTACTACCTTAGCACTTAACGTAATCCATTGAACAAATTAGACTCCCCGCCCACAGAATACTAATAATATCTATCTAATTTCCCCGACACCCTCCCGCTCAACCTGTGGTATCATCCAACCCCTCTCCCTGAGCTAGGTCTGTACTACCAAGGTGGTGTTCACCGCTGATTAGTAGATCCTCTGCCTGCGATACTGGACCAATTATAGGGTTCCACGAGAGTGATCTCTGGAGCGGTACTGTATTTCCACGAAATTGGCTATCCCATGAAGCAAGATACGTATTGCTCTAAAATGTATTGGCCAACTAACACAAATATGTTCTTAGCGATTTCCTTTTCAGAAAAAAGTATTCTGTGACACTATACGGGTTAATGGGCTTCGAGGCCCCTCCAGAGTTAACATTTACATGTCATGGGTTTGGGGCGTTTGGGTTTTCTTCAGACAGGGATGGAATCAATAAATATGTCTGAATTATCGGTACGAAAGTCGGTAAACGCCATGCGCACGGTACGCACCAGTAAAACCAATATTAACTCTATTATTTACAAGGGTGGAAATATAATTCCTACATTATATTACAGATAAGAAGAACTTCTTTAATCATTTTTGGGATGTTTCTTTTACAAACAATTTCAACGCTTACATAAATACAGGTACCTACACTTCGCACCCTATAAAAATTTCGCAACGATTCATAGGTTAGCGTAGTCACAGTGTAGGTGAGTACAGCTAAAGAATTTATCGGATATTCTGTGCAGTGGTTTTTTTTTACTTTGCAGAACAATAGAGTAACTTTTGGAAAATCCCTGGCGTGAAGTATGTCGGTTTTTGCGCACTCTTTCCATTCAAACATGACTTGCATAACAGAACTTGTTCAAGTTTCCATCAAATCTCGTTCACCTCGAGTTTGTCGGATGACAACTTGTTTCCAAGAAAAAAAAAAGCACTGACGTGTAATCAGTACTCTTTGGCGCGCGTGTTAACGGTGGCTAATTTGAATTGAATGATGAGTACTTCAAGCTCAGTAGATAGAGCGAGCCGAAGATCTACCCAAAGGATAGTGGACACCATTCACTGTCGGTTCAAAAATTAACAGTGCTGTATCTAAGCTGCCATCAGGATAGATTAACAAAGTTGGAAAAAAACACAAGTGACTCTCCTTAGTCGCACAAGCTCCTAGAAGATTTGCGAGGGTCAGTATAATCCTAATCATGTTAATCGCACGCGCGCCAAAGCAGATTGACTTTTTACACCTTTTCTTTCATTGTTAAGTCAATCTGCTTTAATCTATC
The DNA here is from genome assembly GCA_937662695.2 of Halyzia sedecimguttata. Taxonomy (NCBI): domain Eukaryota; kingdom Metazoa; phylum Arthropoda; class Insecta; order Coleoptera; family Coccinellidae; genus Halyzia; species Halyzia sedecimguttata. Next base: position 36,011,022 of record OW569412.2, read on the forward strand.
CTGATGGCAGCTTAGATACAGCACTGTTAATTTTTGAACCGACAGTGAATGGTGTCCACTATCCTTTGGGTAGATCTTCGGCTCGCTCTATCTACTGAGCTTGAAGTACTCATCATTCAATTCAAATTAGCCACCGTGAACACGCGCGCCAAAGAGTACTGACTACACGTCAGTGCTTTTTTTTTTTCAAGTTCCTTTAACAAATATAGCGCTCAATACAGTTTGGCTGTTAGCTTTACCGTAGATCGAAAAAAAATGCGGTTGTGGGACCTCCGTTTGGAACGCAATTGCCTCTTCTCCAAATCCGAACGTATTTTAATATAGATCTACCGAATATAGTTATTTATAAATTCACCTCAGGGCCACCATACAGACATTTCAACTCGGAAACAACGCTGTTTCCCCCAAACTGACTTGTGTCCGTGCACTGAATTGACATGAATATTCTTTTAAAACCTCACAATATCGGCTCATTGCTTCCAACATAACCCAAACAACCCAAAACCATTCACTTCTCATCTGCGCAAGCGCAATATACTCGTGCCTGCAAGTCCTCCCAAAATTACACACCTCACAAAAAACTCCGATTCTCCAACACTAGTGGTTCAGGAGATATCGCTTCTTGAATCCACGCATGCGCAGACCCTCACCAGGGGATTCTATAGAGGAATAGCATCCGCCACCCCAAAATCCCAATCCTCTCTGACTAAAGCACCAGCAGTTAAATCACTGATGGTCTGCTCATGCGCATAACGAAAAATGCCCGTAAGGGGTAACATCAATTTCTAAATTAGCCCCAGGGCCACGATACGGACACTTTAACTCGGAAACAATGCTACATCCCCCAATCTGACTTGTCCATGCACTGAATTGCCATGAATATTCTTTTAAAAACTCACAATATCGACTCAGCACTCCCAACATAACCCATCCAACCCAAAAACAGTCACTTCTCTTCTGCGCATGCGCAATCTACTCGCGGCTAAAAGTCCTTTCAAAATAACACACCTTACAAAAAACTCCGATTCTCCAACACTAGTGGTTCGGAAGATATCACATCTTTAATATACGCATGCGCAGACCCTCATCAGGGATCTGGATTCTATGGAGGAATAGCATCCACCACCCCAAAACCCCAATCCTCTCTGACGAAAACTACAGCAGTTAAATGACTTCTCATCTGCGCATGCGCACAACGAAAAATGTCCGGAAAGGGCAGCATGAACCTCAAAAAAATAGGTTTCGGCATTTTAAGCAAAGTATTTCGCAAAATAGTAGTAATTTTTTTTATTTTTTTCATGTCACGTGATCTTCACGAAATTTTGCAAAAGTGTTTGCATTGGTCTCTTGCATCTAACTACTGAGTTTCAATTTAATCAGATCAGTATTTTTCGAGTTATCCTGAAAACAAAATTTTAAAATTCTTGAAATTTTTTTTTGCTACTTTAGGGCCGTCCGATCAAAACGAAACTTCGGAGGCATATAAAGGTCATGATTCTACAATTTGCTGCCAAATTTCATAAAGATCGAGTGATTGGTTCCGGAAATATTCATTAAAAACGTTTTGACTAAAAACGGCCTTAACTCCGAAACCGCTCGGTGGATTTCGCCCGTTAACGAACTTGTCCGAGATATTTACGCTACAAAACTACCCTGCAAATTTCAACGCTCTAAGTCGTTCCGTTCGGGAGTTATCGTGCTAACGGCCGCCCGGACCGGACGGACAGAATTGAATTTGACCTCGAATTCTTCATCAGGAAGTCGAACCTAATCGTTTGAGACCATTTTCGATAAAAAATTCGAAAAATACAGACATTGTGACGAAATGATAGCACGCTGTTCCATGCGGAACACGCGCGCAAAAAGAATTCAATAATTCGCTCCTACTACGATTCGCATGAATTTTGTATGAAACTTGTACTCTATATTCTACATTCAAATAGGTACCTACCAGAATTAAACTAGATCAGATTTGTAGGTTTTGAAATATTTTGAAAATTTCAAATGGCTATATCTTCCAAACTATTATAGGTGCATTTTAAGATTTAACACACCCCCCTGCAAATTTCAAATCTGTGTGAAGTTCTTCATATATGAAGAAGGAAATTCACTGATGTGAAGTCAGTATTCTTTGGCGCACTTGTTCGCGTTGACAAATTTGAAGGCAATCCAGTCAGACAGTAGCGGTCACCATTCACTGTCTGGCCAAAAATTAATAGTGCTGTGCCTAAGCTGGCATAAAGATACAGTAACAAAGACGATACAGAACACAACTGACTCTCCTTAGTCGCACAAGCTCCTAGAAGCTTCTGAGGGATATCCTTGGGGAAATCTAGAAGGCTCAGTATACCGGTGGGTATCCGGACCCCCTCCGGATCAAATCTCAAAGGGCGCCAAATTGACCGCGGATAGGTGGAAAACTATAGAAAAAGGACATAATAAAAAACAATTTTTTTTTGAACTACTACTTGAATAAGATTATTATTGACCGACAGCATTGTAGAAAACTTTGTTGCTGCTAGAGACTAGATGGCAGGAGTGGGGAATTCCCGGCCTTCCCCGGCTATAGGTACATCAAAATCGTTCAATAGAAAGAAACATAACCTTGTACTTCTTTTATAAATTATTCGTGAATAGTGAATTAGTGAATCTGAATATTGATTGAAATTTAAAATCGAAAACCGAATACCTACGGATTATGGATCCCTGCCAAAAAAAAATGTTTTCTAGGGGCACGGTTATCACAAAATTTTACAAACGTCCCTATGTTGATATTCTACAACTAGTTACCAAGCTTCAATTCCATCGAATCTATTTTTTTGAGTTATTTTGGGAATAATATTCCAGGTGGGTAATACTCCGCAACTGTTGGGCAACCAACTACTCACCAAGTTTCAATTTGATCCGATTTGTATTGGTTGAAAACAAAATTATTACTCAGAAATCAATGGGCCGATAATGCCCATTAAAGAACTTGTCCGTCGTATTGGGACCCAGAAAATTTCAAGGCGCTGTCTCTTTCCGTTTTCAAGTTATAGTGGCAACGGCCGGCCGGCCGGACAGAATCAAATTTGACCTTGAATTCTTCATTAGAGAGTCGAACCATTTTCGGCAAAAAAATCGAAAATTACAGACATTTGGGCAAAATGATAACGCGATGTTAGCCAGAACATGCGCGCAAAAAAGAGGCCTGTATTTTCGAATAGAGCGAAAAGCGTAAGTTTTGGCGATTGCTGACACATAGTTTCAAGGAAAGTAGCACCTTGTGAATCTCCATTCAACAACTGCACTGACAGATTGAACTATAAAACTAGACACGACTGTTTTTTTCGTGAAATTTTCGATTGGGAGACATCGACGATTTAATTTTCTATATACATACTAGAACAATTTTCAGGGTGATGAATACAAAAATATTGCTTTTATTCAGGAATTACAACTCATTCCAATATTCCAAATAGCCATATATTTTCGAAGAATTGTTAGAACATTCCACTCTAGATAGCAGCAGGGTAACATGACATTATTGCTATAATATAGCAATATTGAAATGAAAAATTTCGAAAAATGATATTATCATTTTTCGAAAGTTTTCGTTTTAATATTTTTGAACTCTTCAGATAATTCTTATCATCTCGAAAGCTTGATGTATATATTTATTTTTGTCAAATACAATTCTTTTTTGGTCCTGGATCTTTTGAGAGATGCAAACAATATTTTTCACTCAAAAACACGAATTCAGAACTTGTTTGTAAAATTATTTTCATTCATACTTATATCAACTTATAATTCATTCTTTATTAAGAAGTTATGTAGTATTCATCAATATATGTACACTTTATCCATATTTTTGTGTTTTTCAATTTTTGTATATTTTGGCGCTCTATAGTTCCTCGGAACTGAGTGCTTATCAATTTGCCCAAATGTCTGTAATTTTCGAATTTTTCGATGAAAATGGTCTTAAACGATTTGGTTCGTCTCACTGATCAAGAATCCGTGGTCGAAATTCATTCTGTCCGGCCGGACAGAATGTGGACAGTGTCAATTAATGTCTTCCCCGACCACAAAGACAGTATCAAATATTGATTCACTGCATAATGAAATTGCAGCAGTGTTGACAATTAGCACATCGGCATTATCTTACTTAAGCTTGTTCTGCTTGTTTAACTGTAAATGCCGCCAGCTCAAGTTTCTTCTTCAGCGTCTATATGAGACGAACTTCATTATTTCATTGTATAAAAATCGCTCCTGCGAAACTTGCACCACCATTGTTCCATCAAAAAGGACATCGGCAGACATGTTATTTTTGCGCGCGTGTTCCGCAAGGAACAGCGTGCTATCATTTCGTCACAATGTCTGTATTTTTCGAATTTTTTTTCGAAAATGGTCTCAAACGATTGGGTTCGACTCCCTGATGAAGAATTCGAGGTCAAATTCAATTCTGTCCGTCCGGCCGGCCGGTCCGGCCGGTCCGGCCGTTAGCACGATAACTCTCGAACGGAACGACTTAGAGCGTTGAAATTTGCAGGGTAGTTTCGTAGCGTAAATATCTCGGACAAGTTCGTTAACGGGCTAAATCGACCGAGCGGTTTCGGAGTTAAGGCCGTTTTTAATAAAAACGTTTTTTATGAATATTTCCGGAACCGATCACTCGATCTTTTTGAAATTTGGCATCAGATTGTAGAATCATGACCTTTATATGCCTGCGAAGTTTTGTGTTGAACGGACGGCCCTAAAGTGGCAAAAAAAAATTTTGAAAATTTGAAAATTTTGTTTTCACGATAACTCGAAAAATACTGATCTGATTAAATTGAAACTCAGTAGTTAGATGCAAAAGACCAAAGCAAACACTTTTGCAAAATTTCGTGAAGATCACGTGACATGAAAAAAATAAAAAAATTACTACTATTTTGCGGAATACTTTGCTTTTAATGCCGAAACATATGTTTTTGAGGTTCATGCTGCCCTTTCCGGGCATTTTCCGTATTGCGCATGCGCAGATGAGAAGTCCTTTAACTGCTGTAGTTTTCGTCAGAGAGGATTGGGGTTTTGGGGTGGCGGATGCTATTCCTCCATAGAATTCAGATCCCTGATGAGGGTCTGCGCATGCGTAGATTAAAGATGCGATATCTTCCGAACCACTAGTGTTGGAGAATCGGAGTTTTTTGTAAGTTGTGTTATTTTGAGAGGACTTTTAGCCGCCAGTAGATTGCGCATGCGCAGAAGAGAAGTGACTATTTTTGGGTTGGATGGGTTATGTTGGGAGTGCTGAGTCGATATTATGAGGTTTTGAAAGAATATTCATAGCAATTCAGTGCAAGGACAAGTCAGTTTGGGGGATGTAGCGTTGTTTCCGAGTTAAAGTGTCCGTACCGTGGCCCTGGGGCTAATTTTGAAATTGATGTTACCCCTTACAGGCATTTTTCGTTATGCGCATGAGCAGACCATCAGTGATTTAACTGGTGGTGTTTTCATCAGAGAGGATTAGGGTTTTGGGGTGGCGGATGCTATTCCTCTATAGAATCCCTCGTTGAGGGTCTGCGCATGCGTGGATTAAAGATGTGATATCTCCTGAACCACTAGTGTTGGAGAATCGGAGTTTTTTGTAAGGTGTGTTATTTTGAGAGGACTTTTAGCCGCGAGTAGATTGCGCATGCGCAGAAGAGAAGTGACTGTTTTTGGGTTGGATGGGTTATGTTGGGAGGGCTGAGTCGATATTATGAGGTTTTAAAAGAATATTCATAGCAATTCAGTGCAAGGACAAGTCAGTTTGGGGGATGTAGCGTTGTTTCCGAGTTAAAGTGTCCGTACCGTGGCCCTGGGGCTAATTTTGAAATTGATGTTACCCCTTACAGGCATTTTTCGTTATGCGCATGAGCAGACCATCAGTGATTTAACTGGTGGTGTTTTCATCAGAGAGGATTAGGGTTTTGGGGTGGCGGATGCTATTCCTCTATAGAATCCCTCGTTGAGGGTCTGCGCATGCGTGGATTAAAGATGTGATATCTCCTGAACCACTAGTGTTGGAGAATCGGAGTTTTTTGTAAGGTGTGTTATTTTGAGAGGACTTTTAGCCGCGAGTAGATTGCGCATGCGCAGAGGAGAAGTGACTGTTTTTGGGTTGGATGGGTTATGTTGGGAGTGCTGAGACGATATTATGAGGTTTTAAAAGAATATTCATAGCAATTCAGTGCAAGGACAAGTCAGTTTGGGGGCTGTAGCATTGTTTCAGAGTTAAAGTGTCCGTACCGTGGCCCTGGGGCTAATTTCGAAATGGATGTAACCCCTTACGGGCATTTTTCGTTGTGCGCATGAGCAGACCATCAGTGATTTAACTGGTGGTGCTTTCGTCAGAGAGGATTGGGGTTTTGGGGTGGCGGGTGCTTTTCCGCTATAGAATCCCCTGGTGAGGGTCTGCGCATGCGTGGATTCAAGAAGCGATATCTCCTGAACCACTAGTGTTGGAGAATCGGAGTTTTTTGTGAGGTGTGTAATTTTGGGAGGACTTGCAGCCACGAGTATACTGCGCTTGCGCAGACGAGAAGTGAATGGTTTTGGGTTGTTTGGGTTATGTTGGGAGTAATGAGCCGATATTGTGAGGTTTTAAAAGAATATTCATGTCAATTGAGTGCACGGACACAAGTCAGTTTGGGGGAAATAGCGTTGTTTCCGATTTGAATGGTCTGTATGGTGGCCCTGAGGCGAATTTATAAATAACTATATTCGGTAGATCTATATTAAAATGCGTTCGGATTTGGAGAAGATGCAATTTCGTCCCTAACGGAAGACCCACAACCGAATTTTTTTCTGATCTACGGTAAAACTAACAGCCAAACTGTATTGATAGCTATATTTGTTAAAGGAACTTGAAAAAAAAAAAAAAGCACTGACGTGAAGTCAGTACTCTTTGGCGCGCGTGTTCACGGTGGCTAATTTGAATTGAATGATTCAAAAATTAACAGTGGTGTATCTAAGCTGCCATCAGGATAGAGTAACAAAGTTTGAAAAGAACACAAGTGACTCTCCTTAGTCGCACAAGCTCCTAGAAGATTTGGGAGGGTCAGTATAATCCTAATCATGTTTATAGCACGCGCGCAAAAGCAGATTGACTTAACAATGAAAGAAAAAGTGTAAAAAGTCAATCTGCTTTGGCGCGCGTGCTATAAACATGATTAGGATTATACTGACCCTCCCAAATCTTCTAGGAGCTTGTGCGACTAAGGAGAGTCACTTGTGTTCTTTTCAAACTTTGTTACTCTATCCTGATGGCAGCTTAGATACACCACTGTTAATTTTTGAATCATTCAATTCAAATTAGCCACCGTGAACACGCGCGCCAAAGAGTACTGACTTCACGTCAGTGCTTTTTTTTTTTTTTATCGACGTCTTTCTGCGGTCTTTCTATTTATGATTGCCACCATCAGTTGGATATCCATCAAAAACATCAATTGCGTGGGATCCAAAATGATCTTATACATATACAACATTAATACACATAATATCGAACATATTTGTCACAAATCGCTCCAAACGAATGATTTCGGTGCCACACTTGGTAAGAGTTGGGAATTATATCAATGGATTCTTATGAAAGACTTCATCTTAGCAGAAATTGAAATCAAACATTATAGAAGAATTTAAATTCAACAAGAGTGCCAAAAATTATCAATCCAAAACCAATATTCTACCCAACAACGAACTCAACCGAGATATTCATTCCTCGATTCTATGATGAACGATAATATATGTATATTCTTTCCTCAAATCACTCCAATACACCAATACACCAATATTCCAGTTTTGTTTTTACTGGAGATATTCTGAACTCAATATTATTAACTTACCATTACCATTCCCATTATCATATGGATTGACCATCGGCATGAAAATATCAACCAACAAAAAGTATGATATTATATTATAATTCTCATATTTATACGATTGCTGGAATGAATGACAATGTTATTAACTTACCATTACCATTCCCATCATCATATGGATTGACCATCAGCATGAAAATATCAACCAACAAAAAGTATGATATTATATTATAATTCTCATATTTATACGATTGCTGGAATGAATGACAATGAGACAACGTCATGTCTCAGGAAAATAAGTTGACATTATAACAATTCATAGAATACCCACAGAATAATTATATCATTCAGTGAAAACATAGAAATACGATATATGTTGAAATTTTGGAAAATCATATCTCCGAAAGTATTAGCTTGTTAGAGTTAAAAATTATATGAATGGATTCTTATGATAAAACTGCATATTGAAAAAATTTAATTTGGAATTTGTTATGTAAAAAAAAAAATTTTTTTTGTTACTCTGAAACCATCTGTCCGATTTCGCCCACTAACGAACTTAACCGAGATATTTATCTCCCAAACCTACTCTGAAAATTTCAACTGTCTAGCTCATTCCGTTCGAGAGTAATCGTGCCTACGGCCGGCCGGCCGGACAGAATGAATTTCGACCACGGATTCTTGATCATCAGTGAGTCGAACCAAATCGTTTAAGACCATTTTCATCGAAAAATTCGAAAATTTCATACATTTGGGCAAATTGATAAGCACTCAGTTCCGAGGAACTAGAGCGCCAAAATTAGGGTTCTAATTTGAAAAACAGAAGTTATGGTCAATTTTTGATCACAATTTTCGACATAAAATTTGAAACACCCTGTGATGATATTTCTGAAATTCAAAAGATGCATGACCACATCTCCACATTCCTTCTCTTCGATGTTGTAAAAACGGTTCACGCTCAGGATGTTTAGAATAAGAATAATGAACCTAATACTGACTAAACATATTTGACTTTTTTCCGGTTTTTTTTCGATATTTTGAAAACTATTCGAATGAATACAATGGTTTTAACAGAAATGTATTCAGAATTGAATCCATACCAGGAATGCAAAACATGAAAAAAAATTTTTTCATCAAATTTATTTTCACTCCCTGTGTGTAACCGGAAGTGCTTGGGCATCGAAAATATTTTAGCTATGTAGAGAATTTCAGTTCTCCAGAAACTTCTAATAGGCACTCGAACTTGGGACACCCTATATATCGCATTTGTAACGAGAATAAGACATTTCTATTGCGAGCTCCTCAAGTCATCGCAAGTAAAACGAGAATAAGAAATTCCAATTGTGGAGTTCCTCAAGATATCACATACGTAATGAGGCAAGACATTACTGATGCGAGCTCCTCAAAATATCGCAAATGCAACGAGAATAAGAAATTCCTATCACGAATATCCTCAAGATATCGCTTATGTAACCAAAATAATACATTGCTATTGCTATTATTGCTCTTCTTGGAGGAGATATAGAACTCTTGGCGACCTCCCAGCGATATCCCAGCGAACCTCTCGAGCTATTCCCCAGGGTGAGCTGTTTGGGAACTTCTCAATGCGATATCCCATCCCAGAGATGTTACTGGGCTCATCCCCTGTGGCGGATATTTGGAGCTGATAGAGAGCTCTTGGCGACCTCCCAGCGATATCGCAAAAGGCATCACAATATCCTGGAGATTACTCGCCGAGATATCTTTCGGAGGTCTCAGTGTTGCCTAGGTACTTACTATATAAAACTCATCGACCTCTTGTTGCCTTTGGCGATCACACATAGAAATTTTAGTGCTAGGTAGTTTCAAATATCTGTTGGCTCTTTTTGATCCCAACACAGCAATATCTGGTCTAGGAGTGTAAGGAGTTTTCATTATGCCCCACTCATCTGGTGGCATCTACAAATTATTTTGCAAAGAATTAAATTGGTTGAGTTACAACCGTAACTAGAGAAAAACCTGCATTCTAGAAATATTTTCATTTCTGAAATTTTGGAAATAGCTTATATTTCCTGAGCCATGTATTGATCCATATCCTTGTTTTATTGGAGCATGGGTCCCCATAAACCCAGGCTGAATTTTCGGTGGGTAATACGTTGCTTTCATTTCCGATAAATTAATATCCCCCATTTCGATATTTTTAAAGTTTACTGTGAATTTAGTTTATTTCCAAAAATAAAATGTTAGTTATTTTCACATGAATTTTGACAACTATAAATATATTCTATGAATAAACAGCAAGTCTTCTTTCTAATGATTCTATATTTCCACAAATTATCACAAGAATTATTTCGAATCAATACAGGAGGAAACGTAATGTGAAATGTGAACTTCTCAATCCATTTATTCTGGTTAAAATAATTTACGGCTTGTCCAAGCAATTTAATTTTGAACGCAGCTCAGCAGCTGTCAGCTGTTTCATATATATTTTTTTGGGGAAATTATTGAATATTATGAGAATACAGGAAATGTAATGAGAATTATTTAATTAGACCTTTAGAGAAATCTACAATCTACGAATCTACCGATCCATTCGTAAAACGTCAGTAAATCTTTCAAATAAAGGGATAACCTAGAAAAGAAACGTCAATCGCTTTCTCATAGGTAGTGAAAATATATCCTTTTGCTTTTGCTGTTATTATTAATCATGAAAAGATTGAAAAGAGACATTCCCTGAGAATAATTTTGAAAAAATTATTCATTATATGAGTTCGCTTCCCTAACAACTAATGTAGTGAGATAAATTATTTTGAAGATGGAATGATATTTTCACTTTCAGGTTCAACAGTGTATTTCAATTTAGAATTCTTGTTATAATATGGTAATTATGGATAATTATTATCAACAAGACAGACTGTCTGAATTGTGGAATAAAATCGATCAATTTCATCTCACATTTTTGGATATTGAAGAAAGCCCTGAGAAAATTGAGATTCGTAATAAATTGGAAGGTGATTCAACTGTTCAATTCAAATGGTATTAGATATTGAAGTCTTATTATTTACAGATTTGATCAGAGAATATTTATGCATAGCGTCTCATAAACAAAAATTCTCATTACCAGTCACATACGAAGTATTATTCAGATCTGCACAAGGATTGTCTGATTTCAGTGGATACAAAGCTGCTACAGGCTTTAATGCTATACAACTTTATGCAGGAAATTTACTTTCACAACCATGGAGGAAAGAATATAAGCAAATTAGAGTAAGTATTTTTCTTTATCTGACCTAAGAGAATGTATTCATTCTAGTTTATTGTTTTAGAAATATTCAGGATTTTTCAAGCATCATGTAGAAGCAAACCTGGTAAATGGGGAATTACTTCTAGAAGCAATGGGATATAAGCCTGTAGCTCTATCTACATTTATTCTAGATGGACCTATAGGTCCTGATAGAGTAATCACCATATCCAAAGATTGTCTAATGGCTTATGTGGAATGTCAGGTAATACTTTTGAACAAATTATTTTAGAATTGATCGATTATGATTCTAGATATTTTAAGTATCAGAAATCATAGTCAGTTGTGTAAAGTAAAACAAATAAAACTATGGTTTCACCATTCTTTCCATGCAAGATTCAAAATCCAAAAATTTCTTTATTACAGATAATGAAAGCTATTTGGGAGGAAATGACTGGCTCAAATATAAATATTTCTTGGATTGAAATCCTTGAATTTCGTCAAACCCATATGTGTAGTCTAGAGCAATCAATGAAAGCTCTGAAATATGAGTACCAGCAAAAACATTTCCAAGATCATATTCGCAATGGGCCACATGGAAACATGAATTTATACCATGTACCACCAAGCTATTCCAACCATGTTATATCACCTTTAGGTAATCATGAACCACCTCCTATGATCCCACCTCAATACTTATATGGCGCTAATGGTTGCTGTCAAAATGCATGCATGTCTTATGCTCAAATGACCTATCCTCAACATTCAACTATGTCTTATCCTTCACAAATGATTAAACCACAATTCAGCTCAAGCGGGTATTACTATGCAAACGGACCTGCTAATCACCATGTTATGTATAATTCAAACACAGTTCCAATTGCACAACTGATTGAGGTGGAACCTCAAAATAATTACAATATAATCGATAGACCATGTCACTCTAGAAGCATACCGAGGTATCAGAACTCAGGCGAGTTGTATGCAAATTTTAATGGAGATTTAATGTGCAGAGAAAATAGGGATTCTGATAAGACTGACTCTCAGTTTGAGGATTGGGATTATGTTTATAAAACTTTGGAAACGCAAGGTTACAATAAAGACTTAGGTGAAAGGGGGGATGTTTTAACTCTTGGTTTGGATGGCAGGACGAGAGTGGATTCTAGGACTTCTGATAAGAAGAAGAAAGAAAAAGAGCCAAAGAAATCGAAACTCCCAAACTTTGAGATCGCGATGAATAATTTAACTCTTTCCAATAGATCCAAACAAACATCCTTTGATAAAACAAATAAACAGAGAAAAATGTCTGAGTCTAAATCGCAAGTAGATGTTTCACCAGCCAGTTCATATGATAATCTATCTCCAAATGATAAGAAACAGTCAGGCAGAATTTCAAAGACCGCTGTTTCTAAAACGAAAATGGAAAATTCAGATAAGAACACATTACCCAGACAAATAACTGCTAAAGCAATTACAAAAGAAGATAAGTTAAAACCAGAAGGCTCTGACTGGGAATGCAAGACTTGCACATTTTTGAATAAAAGCACAAAAAATATTTGTAAGATGTGTAGCAAGTCTAGATGCAATGTGGAAGATGATATTGAAGTTGGAGGGCCAGAATGTGAGCATTGCACTTTGGTTAATACTAAAGATGCTAAAACATGTCAGGCTTGTGGAAAAAGTTTGGAAAATTCACCCACTAGAGTCTGAAATCTTTACAATACTCTTTTAAAGTGACATATAACTCTGAATTTATAGCTTTAACTTTGCAGAATATAAGTACATATATGCGATGAATCAATACAAGATAACTATGAAATTAATAAAAGTATATGTAAAAGAGTCCCAAACCTGTGAAAAGGGCTTGTAATGGAGGCTGTGATATGGAGCTAAACTTAACCACTTTGGTCATCAACTATTCTTTGTAGCAATTACAATTGTCTGGAAATGTTTCTCCTGATAGGAATTAAAGTCTGGGTTTACAACTAGTGCAATTATTATGTTGTACACTCCTTTGGATGTGTTGAAGACAACACATTTAAAATAATTGATAGAATTGTTATACTACTTTAATATTTCTTGAAGAGGTTTTTCTGTTGTAATAATTCAAAATATTGTACAAGGAATGATTTTCAAATACTTTTTTTCGCATACTTTTGATATACACTGGGTTTTAATTAAGTAAGTACCTACACAAACTTTAAGAGGTAATTTTTTTAATTGGTCACACGAAAAGTTCTTATAAAAATAGGCATGTGAATGCATAGTTTTCAAGATTAAGCATGTTGAATTTTAAAGAAAAATTGTATTGGTTATGAGTGTATACTCCTCAATGGAGTATTGCAAAAAAACAACCCTGCCTTGGTATTGAAGTTGAACGGTAACCCAAAAATTACTGATTTTCCATAAAGGTTTAAACATTTTTACTCTTTATTTATTATCAATTTGGTCGGTCAATTGATTGGAGGCCTTTTATCTCCAAAATTGATTATGGAAGTTAATTATGATGCTATGGAAAAATAGGCACTTTTATCATCAGAATGATATCTCGAGTGGCTTCAAGAATATTGATTAATATTAATTTATCTCACTAAAATTTAACAGGCTGCATCTTGAAAGCAGACCTATGTTTTTATTAACTTTTCGTTTTAAAATCATCCGAAGACTTTCTTCTTAAAGCTTATGTACTTATTAATTGACAGCCTGAAAATGAGCCAGAGCTAATAGCAGTTATACTGAAATTTTCACACAAATGAAGGGAGCAGGTCAATTTTTTATTGAAAGGGAGAAATAATATGGGGTATAAAGATCATTCCCAATAACAATCCCCCAAGAGGGATGGTCAATGCACACAGAATGCCAGATAGGAAATTTTTACTAATGGATGGAATTTGTCATAGAAACACAGGAGTGCTTTTCGAAAAATCTGTAATGACTGTGACATCAGAGAAAATGCTGATCCAGGAAAAGGTATAATCATATGAGAACAAATGAATTTACCTACCAAACAGTATGCACAGTCAATTTCAATGCACACTGTTTTTACCGATACGATGTAGTGAAACAAGAAAAGCTGTTTATTGTCATCTTTTGGCATACAGGTATCATTTTGGCCAAATTTCTGCAATTTTTTTATCATTATTTCGTATTTGTGGTAATTGAATTTGCATAATAGAATACAATTGGAGTAGCAATTATTAGCAATTTTTCTTGATATATGGCCATAGTTCAGATGAACTACTCCATCAAGCAATAGGATTCACCCTGGGCCATCTGAGCATCACAAATATGTTTTAGAATTTTCGGTAAACTGATTCCAAATCAGAAAGTGTACCAAATGTAGCCGTGGAAATTGATGATCTTCGGCATGTTATACTGGATTCTACTAATATGTATTATGCGTCATGAGATGAAAGCTAATGATTGCAGTTATCTGAAACTATAACGCACTGCATATAGACAATAACCAAAACATTAACAGGTGTTTTTTTCAGAGGAATGGGCATTTATTTAATAGAATATTTAATCGCCATAATTGCAGCTAGTATAGTAATAGCTAGGTAGCTGTTCAACAGATTGATTTGGGAATTTGTCATTTTTCTTTAATTTCATTGGAGCTTACATACAATTTTTCAATCAACAGCTTTTATCTTCGTCAAAATCTTTCCATTGAGGCCAGCTCCCATCTGTAATACAGAGTACCTACCTCTTCTTTCCTATTCAAATTCTGAATAGGGTGCCTGGCCACCTCCTTTGTTAGGAGTTGTTATCCATAATGAACAATTTGTGTGAAAATCTTTAGTTTAACTTTATTTGGTTCTGGCACATATGACCGTGGTTCTGATTTGTTTTCAGAGGGCCACTCTATAATAATATATATATTATATTAATGAATTGTTTATGGAAATCTTTGTTTAACTGCAAAATATAATGTTTGGCTCAGTTTGTGGAAGAAAACTTTAATTTGCGAGCGATGCTATCCAAAAAACTCATTATCAAATTATGCTTGACTTTGCTTTTGAATTTAGAAATGCTTTCTTTGAACTAACCCGAAAATATAGCACTCAAAGAAAATGAAACTAAAGCAACTAGTTTCGGGAATTTATAATAGAATCATATTTATATGAAACAATTCATAATGTATAAATTATGTGTCCTCATATTATTATCAAAAGAAGCATAAAACTGTTAGTTGAACTAGTCTGTGTGATTTTTTCTCTTAATTCGAGATTGAGTTTAATTAAATGAAAATTGTAACTTAGCTTTTCATTTCACTCAAAATTCGAGGTCAAGTTCGATTCTGTCCGGCAGATTTAGCTATCAAGAAAACAACATTTCAAATAGACATAATCCGCAAATTTTGTATTCTTTTCAGATTGATAAATACGGGAATCTATCATCATATTGTGCATTTCAAAAAAACTATCTAAGAATTTTTGCGATTATATTTATATGTTCTAGGAAAGAGCGTGCTATAAACCCACTGATGAAGAATTCGAGGTAAAAATCGATTCTCTCCGGCCGCTGTCACGATAACTTTCGAACGGAAAGAGATAGCGACTTGAAATTTTCAGGGTAGGTTGCGCATCGGACCCGAATGCGACGATTAATGCCCGGTTTCTGAAGTTGACGGTTATCGGTTCGATAACTTTATGGAATGGATAAACTGTGGTTAACGCGCAGTGGGTTTCTGAGGTAAATTTCTGTTCAGGGTTAGTTATTGATTAGATAACTGTTGAATATTGGTTTCTCTATTACTCAATAGATGGCGCTGTGATCGTTTTGAATTGAAATACCTTGAAAGAAGCGTCAAATATGAATTCAAAACAGAATAGTGTGTATTCCCGATGGATTCAGCATCAAGTCGACGAGGAAAGAATTTCACAGAACGGGAGAAAGTGCGTCTTTTAAATATCGTGAAAGATCTTGGTATCATAATTGATAACAAAAAAACGGACAGTACAAGTATCGCGCAAAAGAACAAGACATGGGATAGAATAACTGATATATGTACAATGCTGCTTCAGAAACAGGACCAAGAACATCCAAGCAACTTCATGCTTTCTTCGACAATCTGAAGAAAAAGGTAAGAAGGAATTTGAACAATGATAAAGTAAGTATCTATACACGAGAAATATTTCATTGCTTTGTAAATAATGTTTGCTTGAAAATCAATTTTTATTGCAGTGTAAAGAGGTACAAGAAAGGTGGAGGAACCTTCATCCCAAAGACAACAGGCCTGTTTCACGTTAATTTTCACGTAAACTGAGGTTGCGATTCAAATTTATCCTTAACTGAGGACCTCAGTTAGGACTCAACGGAGATTGAATGCATTGTGAATACGGCGGATAACGGAAAATTGACGTGGAACTGGCCTGTTTCACCACCGTTAAATTTTTTTGAAGGCTTTCGCTAAATTTCAGCGATGACGGACGAATATTTTCTGATATACCTATAGAATTTATTTCAATGATTTTTTAAAAATTTTCTAGTGATACGAAATTTGGCAAGAATTTTCGCGTCGACATTCTACAAATATATATATATTCTTTTGACGGAGAGTTTTATATGTGTTAGCAGAGGTTAGTGTAACGGGGTACCATACAATTCTTCGTATGATACAAGAGCTTAGGGAAAAACCTCAGCAAAAAAACCCTGTCTCCCCGTGAGTGTGGTGATTTGTAACTATTGTTTACAAAATTTGCTGACATTTAACAATATTGATAGGCATTTATTTCTTCAATATGGATTCCTTCGTCAAAAAACGGAGAGGTTTCTCCAAGGTACCCGAAACTCCATATTTGAACTGGATCGGTTATTTCATAATTTTCGATCGAGTTATTGCGGAAATAATAGCCAAATTTTAGATGGGTATAACTCAAAGACCTTTTGGTCGATTATCCGCCGTATTCAGAAAGCATTAAATCTCCGTTGAGTCCTAACTGAGGTCCCCAGTTAAGGATAAATTTAAATCGCGACCTCAGTTAACGTGAAAATTTACGTGAAACAGGCCTGTTTCACCACCGTTAAATACGTTAACTGAGGTTGCGATTCTTATTTATCCTTAACTGAAGACCTCAGTTAGGACTTAACGGAGATTTAATGCTTTCTGAATACGGCGGATAATTGACCAAAAGGTTTTCGAGTATACCCATCTGAAAATTGGTTATTATTTCCGCAATAACTTGATCGAAAAATTCGAAATAACCGATCCAGTTCAAATATGGTTATTAATTGTAGAATGTAGAATGTAGAATTTTGCGAGAGCCTTCAAAACCTGCCAAGTTTGAACACGATCGGATCTATATTGTTGGAGATCCGAGCAACCTTGGGTGAGTTCAATAGCTGGATAGGTGACCGTTGCCTCGATAACTTTCACGACAAGAGATAGGGACTTGCAATTTTCGGGATGGGCTGCGCATCCGAATGGGAATGATATTTCCTCGATTACTCAAGAAATACAGACCCGATCGAATTGAAGCTTGGTAACTAGTTGTAGAATATCAACATAAAGACGTGTGTGAAATTTTGTGTGGACCGCACCACTAGAAAATTTGAAAAATTACGAAAAAATAGTATTATCTCACGATAATTTGAGAACGGAAAGAATAACGACTTGAAATTGGGTAGGTTCTGCATCCGAATGCGACATTTAAGTTCGTTAATAGGTCTCTTGCATGTAACACCAAATACCATATATGTTTATGTTTTTCTGAATCTACTTCAATACAATATCATATGTATACCCTCATACACTTTCATAATTTATAAAATTTGAATATTTCGGTATTGAAAATCGGTAAATCAAGAAGCAATTTCAAACGAGGTGAAACGTTTTTGAATCGTTGCTATGACGGATGATGATGTAATCAAAATTTACCATCTGCTTGTTACAGCCGCAATGCTGACTAGGAGCCCTTTATAGGAAGCTGTGTTACACTGAAATAAAGAGTGAAACGGACACGAGAAGAGAGTGAGAGTAAATATGACGGGTTACGTCACGGACTGGCGCCAATTTTCGATTGTTTGAACAGACATAATTATCGTTTTCTCGTTGAAAATTGAAATTTTTGAAGGTGGTTGAACTTTTTCAGTATTCTTATATGGATATAATAATCGATTCCAATAATAAAAAAATTCATGCAAGACACCTATAGCTATTGGCATAATCGGTCAAATTGTTTTATTGTAGTTATACTCATCTGAAATGTTGTTGTTATTTCCTCTTTAACTCCTATAATTTATTTATTTCCAGCTGTTCGAAATGAAGTATGAACCTATAATTTCCTAGAATAAATTCGGAATTACAACAATACGCACCAGAAGTCACCCATAAATTCTATCGATCGTTAAAAGAACCTCTCATATCTCGCCCTCGAGTCTGAAAAACCGTCAATAGTAATTCGAAATATCAAAACATTCAAAACGTAGACGAGATATCTCGGCATTCTCGTAATTCGAGTCGCGTTATCTCTCTCGGTGCGACATGATAGACGACCGAAAATCATGCGAATTAATTCGCTCGCGTTTTTCAAAACATCTCGAGATATTATTGAAAGGTGTTTTTCTGGGTTTTCTCTCCCAAACTCTGAAAAATATCTATAAAATAAAAATTAATTATTTTGTGATTTGCTTCTGCGTAAGAAACAGATATTTGTCAGAAGCAATCAATTGAACAATGTTGCCTAACAAACAACAACGTCAACGAAGAAACAATTATATCGTAACGTTTCGGAGTCTATATCAGACTCCTTCGTCAGACGCTTAATGAAAATCTTTAGAATTATTTTGTTGATAGTTATTGTGAAATTCAAGAATTGTCACAGTACCTCCCACAGTATCCTTTAATGATTACTTATCTCGAGAGGTTTCATTGGTTTCAATAATCGAAAGGTTCGATTATTTTCACTTGAGAGGTCCCATCTCTAGTTTTTAGGTTCTATGCGGTATGAGTTACATTAGGAGGTATAGCGATCGCAGCGCAGGTCAAGTGCTGGTATTAAATTACATTGAGATATGAAGAAAAGGCGTTTAACATAATGAAAAATAGAATACAGAAACAAACCTTTTCAGAAAAGTGTCGAATCAATTGAGAACGGAATAAATTTATAATACAAGAGCCCCACATACAAAACCCTTGTTATTTTCACTGATTGGAATTCTGAAAATTCAGTTTCATTTTTGAATGCCTGGCAAACTTAAAATGTTAAAAATTCAATGAAGCCCACGAGACAAATCTTTCAAATATACTGTGCGTGTTTCCGTGTTTTATGAAGAATTTGACTACCTACACATTTTAATGGTTGTGTCTTTTACTTGATGCTAATCCATATTAACTCAATTGAAAAATTGAATATGATTTACATCAAAAATATTCTGACGCGTTTCGTCGACACAGTGGCTTCTCCAGTCTAAACACTACATCAAGGGCGTAGCCAGGGGTGGGGGGGGTGGTTGTGGGTTCAACCCCCCCCCCCCCCCCCCCCCCCCGAAATGTTTCTCTTAAAAAAAAAATTTTGCTGCAGAAAGTGACCCTTACACCCCCAAAACCCACACCCGAAATTAATTCCTATTTCAAAACCCCCCCCCGAAATTAAATCCTGGCTATACGCCCTTGCACTACATCATACTAAATTATTAACAATTAATGATCTCGTTATGCCTTAGGCTTGCTTGACATCAACACGACACGGTTTTATGTACGGCAACGACACAAACCTCGAGCCTTCCCACAGGCTCACTTCACAGTCGAATAACGACACCGGCATCCGATTTTTGGGTGGAGGCTTGAATGATAGCTTTCACAGCTTTCCGGCTAGAGTCGTGGTCGTGTGAACGACACACGGCTACTGTGCTCGACTCGAGGGTGTCCGGACACTCTTGGGTGTAAATAATCGAACCTTTCGATTATTGAAACCTCTCGCGATATCTCGAGATGTTCTGAAAAACGCGAGCGAATTAATTCGTATTTTTTTCGGTCGTCCATTATGTCGCACCGAGAGATAACGCGACTCGAATTACGAGAATGCCGAGATATCTCGTCTACGTTTTGAATGTTTTGATATTTCGAATTACTATTCACGCTTTTTCAGACTCGATGGCGAGATATGAGGGGTTCTTTTAACGATCGATATAATTTATGGGTACATCTGGTACGTACGTATTGTTGTCATTCCGAATTTATTCTAGGAAATTATAGGCTCAACTTCATTTCGAACAGCTGGAAATAAATATGGAATCGAGTCCGGCATATTCTTTCAGCGGTGGAATGCCATTAATTAACTCAACAAGTCCAGAGCGTTCCTGCCAATCGGGTCCTTCATAAATGGCTTCGTATAATAAATATTCTTATGCATATATTTCCCAAATCAAATAGACCCCAGGGGGTTCATTGATTTGCCGAGAAAGCAAGAGCAGACGCGTTTCTGGCTTCTTGGCCTTCATCAGTACTCTGTAGCTTCCCCAACAAATTCAACTATGAAAGGACCCGATTGGCAGGAACGCTCTGGACTTGTTGATTTATTAACAATGGTATCGCCATTTTTCATTATTATCATTAATTAACTGATACTGAATACTGTCGAAACGAGTTATAGAGGAAATAACAACAACATTTCAGATGAGTATAACTACAATAAAACAATTTGACCGATTATGCCAATAGGTCTCTTGCATGAATTTCCTTTATAATTGGAATCGATTATTATATCTATAAGAATACTGAAAATGTTCAACCGCCGTCAAAAATTTCAATTTTCAACGAGAAAAACGATCATTCAAATTTGGTTGCACATAATGCCTGTTCAAACTATCGAAACTTGGCGCCAGTCCGTGACGTAACCCGTCATATCTACTCTCACTCTCTTCTCGTGTCCGTTTCACTCTTTATTCCAGTCGAACATTGATACGCGAGGCGACCTCGCGCTATGTAGTGGCGGTTGCCGCGGGTGGCATGGCTGTATAAAAAGCTAAATGCGTATCAATGTTCGAGGGTTTGCCGCGCGTAGTTTATACGCAGCTTAACACAGCTCCCTATAAGGGGCTCCTAGTCAGTATTGGCTGTAACAAGCAGATGGTAAATTTTGATTACGTCATCCGTCACAGCAACGATTCAGAAACGCTTCACCTCATTTGAAATTGCTTCTTGATTTACCGATTTTCAATACCGAAATATTCAAATTCTATAAATTATGAAAGTGTATGAGGGCGTACATGATTATATGGTATTGAAGTAGATTCGAGGGTGTCCGGACACCCTCAAGCCGTGCACGGCAGCCGTGTGTCGTGCACACAACCACGACTGGTGCCGGATAGCTGTGAAAGCTATCATTCAAACCTTCACCCAAGAATCGGATGTCGGTGTCGTTTACACGACTGTGAAGCGAGGCTGTGGGAAAGCTCGAGCGTTTGTGTCGTTGCCGTACATAAAACCGTGTCGTGTTGATGTGAAGCGAGCATAAGAGGGAGGTTACACGGTCAATCTGGTATCAATTTGGCCATCCTTCCAAACCATCAGTCTACCGCGCGTATACAATCAGTTTCTCGTCAATCTGACATCGGTCCATGATTGATGTCAAACTGAACTGATGTAAGATTGACCGTGCAACGTACAACCCGCGTCTTATACTAAGACGGAGGTTACGTTACACGGTCAATCATTTTAATCAGAATATTTTTTGAAGCATTCGACTCACTCAACTCACTGCCAAGCTTCCTCGGGACGACACAGCTGCTACCTACGCTACTGCTTTCGTTGTAGCGATGTAATTCGAAGTAAATGACTCATATCCTCATTTATTTCCATGGTCACTCCATATTCATAGGCATGAGGACGGTGATGTTTAGTGTTTACTGCTGCGTTGCCAATACTACTGTTCTAACAGAAGATCTGCTATTTTTGGATGCAGTCTACTGTTCTGCTACTGTTCGAAAAGAAATTATTTATTTCAAAATTGACGTTTTTCGTTCACATTAACTGATTTATGTATTGGCAAATCATATAATAATTCATAGAATAATTATAGCATTCTGTGAGAACATAGAAGTACGATTTATTATTGGAATTTTGAAAAATCATATCTCCGAAAGAATTAGCTTGTTAGAGTTGAAAATATATCAATGGATTATCATGGTGAAACTGCATCTTGAAACAAATTGAATTTGAAATATGTAATGTAAAAATTTTTTTTTCGATACTCCGGAACCATCTGCCCGATTTTGGCCAATAACGAACTTAGCCGAGATATTTATCTCCCAAACCTACTCCGAAAATTTCAACAGTCTAGCTCATTCCGTTCGAGAGTTATTGTGACTACGGCCGGACAGAATCTATTGCGACCACGGATTCCTGATCAGTGAGTCCAACCAAATCGTTTAGGATCACAGACATTTGGGCAAATTGCACTGTGTTCCGAGGAAGAAGAGCGCCAAAAAATAGGAGAAAATGCGATCAAACTTTTTGGCGCTCTTGTTCCTCGGAACAGAGTGCTTATCAATTTGCCCAAATGTCTGTAATTTTCGAATTTTTTGAATGAAAATGGTCTTACGATTTCGATTATGTCCGGCCGGTCTGGCCGTAGACACGATAACTCTCGAACGGAATGAGCTATTCAGCTGAAATTTTCAGAGTAGGTTTGGGAGATAAATATCTCGGTTAAGTTCGTAATTGGGCAAAATCGGCGAAAAAAAAATTTTTTTTTACATCACAATTCAATTTTTGTAAGATGGAGTTTCATCATAAGAATCCATAGAGAGCATTTCCAACTCTAAAAAATTAATAGTTTTGGAGCTATGATTTTTCAATATTAAATCGTAACTCTATGATTTCACAGAATGCTGTATCGAAAATTAACGTCCGTATCAATGAATGTCATCTGTGTTCATACATTTCATCATTGTCATCTCATCTATAGATAATTAATAGCTGTAATAATAATAGCTGTAATAGCGGGTTCCATTGACAAAACCAGTGGTGCACTGAGTGCAATAAATGTTGCACTGGTTTTCCGATGGACGTCAAAATGCTCGACAAAATTTTCCAATGGAATGCGATTCATACACTCAGTGCGCACGAGTTCTACCAATGGAATTCGCTATTAGTGTTCTGTGGGTATGAGAGAAAGTATGATTTAATGCAGAATGACCAACGGAATAACCTCAGGTATCGTAGATATGTAGCTCTTGTATAATCCATATAATGATGATAATCCATATGATGATGATGGAAAGTACTTTGATAAGTTAAACAAATTGGGTTCAGAATATCTCCAGTAAAAACAAAACTAGAATATTGGCTAAGTTTTAATTGATATAATATAATTATCATAGTGAATTTGAGGAATGAATATCTTGGATACGTTCATTATTGGGTAGAATTTGTCTGTTGGTTTTGGATTAATAATTTTTGGCACTCTTTTCGAATTTAAATTCTTTTATGGCGTTTGAATTAAATTTCTTTTATGATGCATTTCTATCATAAGAATCCATTGATATCATTCCCAACTCTGATAAACCAATACTTTCGGAGAATAGATATGATTGGTCAAAGTTTGAACAAGAGCGCCAAAGCTCCTGTCCACAGGGCTTTTCCAATTTTTTGTTGCACAATTCCTTCCAATTCTTTTCTATGGATTTGCTTGTAGCCGTGCTGTTGTAGCCGTTGTAAAGAGTAAAGGGCCCGGTCTTTCCACCTCCTAAGGTGATTATTTCTATTGTCAGCATAGTATGAACATCAACGGATAAAGAAGATTCATTTTGCGTCGGAACCTTTGATTTCAGGGTAGCAGAATTCTTCAATGTATTTATCACCCACAATAATATTTAATGCTTGCGTCGCCTACCTATATGTAACTTGAATAGGCAGAATTTCTAGGAGGGTTATTTGTTCCATATTCTAATACCTACATAGTACAGAATCGGTAATTTTGAGGTAAATGAGATTTTTGTTCATTTTAATCCTTTTTTCTGTTCAACTATCCAAGTGCTATCGGTAACTTGGATAGACAATTATTTAGTTGTTGTTGCTTCATAGCAATTCTTATTTGAGTTCAAACGAAGAATTATGTCATTTATTTATCCCAGAATTACTATTGTATCTTCATTATGTATCCAATCACATCTGAATCAAAAACCAAATGAATAGGTACTGAAAACTGAAAGTCATTATATATGTACATATTTTATAGTAAATTTTACTTTAGAGTTATATTAACGTGTTATTTCCTAGTGTATGAAAAAAATCATTTTTTATTAGAAATCTACTGTTATTGCCCGGTTTTCCTGTTCTCAGAAATTTCTAGTTGGCAACACTGTGTTTACACCACTTTCTTCCTCTATAACGGTGAGTGGGGCCTTGAAGCCCCGTGCGATGCGACTGTTATCATCCGATTTATAAGAGCTCTGGTTGGCTGGATTTGTGGGCAGGAGCACTGATGTAAATATTTTGGCTACGTACAACGACATGAGAAATTTCAGGGGATCAACAAACAGAAAATTCGCGCAAATAGAGGTATCATCTACAGCTTATGCGAAGATACGTCATGCCCCCTCCAATGGTTTATTATTTACACTCTTCCTTTTACGCATTTTTTAAATAATCCAACAACGAACTAACAAAACATATTTTTGTTTATCATCGAGCCTACAAAAGCCCCGACCCTGTAAACAAAAATTGAGTAGATATCCATCAGAGATTATACAAAGTCGTGGAGCTACTTATTACTAATTTTTCGCGAAAGTTGTGGCTAAATATAGTGATAACACAGTTTGTTTGCATTTGTTTGGATAACAAAGGAAGGAAATACATACTGTTATAATCAGCCGACAATTTATTCTGTTCGAACAGGATGTCATTTAGCAAGAATATCAAACATTATAGGATATTAGTACATAATACTCGAATAAGGTGAGTGTGAATAAGTATATTTTTCCATGTGAATCTTCCCCACAAAACATTTTAAAAGGATAAAGTTCAAATACATCGTCAATTTGATCTATGCTGCTTTCGAATTCATCATAGTTATATTTGTTTTCCCGATATTTTATATCCTTATAGGTAGGTGACAGGTGTGTAATTGAGTTTTTATAATTGAAAAATAATGTATTAATTAGCATTCGGCTTTTTTGGCGCGCTGTTCAGGTGAACAGATTGCCCTATCATCTATCATATATGTATTGGGGTTCGTTTGTTATAATTATACAGTGTGTTTCAAAAAGTACGCTCCAAGAGGAAACTTTCTCACCTGTGTAATTTTTTGAAATTTTGGTTTTCGGAAAGTTGGTGCTCAAGAAACGATGATTTTTGACATAGGCATATGTCATTGATCGTGTTACTCTGCAAACCTGTCAAAATTGACAGTTTTTTAGAAAAATTACCAAAAGACGTAGAAAGAACAATATCAAAAAGTTTCTGAAATAAATGTTGCTCAGAATTTCATTTTATACCAAACTGCCAAATTTCATAGTGAAATTCCGAATTCTTTTGATATTCAAATTTTGCGGTTATTGGGTTATTGGGCAGTGGTTTCGGAGTAAAAGAAAAAAAAATTTTTACATTACAAATTTTAAGCTCAATTTTTTTAAGATACATCATAAGAATCCTTTTATGTCATTCTCAACTCTAACAAACTAATAATTTCGGACATATGATTTTTGAAAATTTCAACAATTATTCTCAATTCTATACGACGGCGTATTGGGGCCAATGTAAAAATAAAAAATCTGTCAATTAGCCTAATTGACAGATTTAATCTGTCAATTAGTCTAATTGACAGATTTAATCTGTCAATTATAGTAATTGATAGATTAAATCTGTCAACTAGACTAATTGACAGATTAAATCTGTCAACTAGACTAATTGACAGATTAAATCTGTCAATTAGTCTAGTTGACAGATTTAATCTGTCAGTTAGATTTTTTATTTTTACATTGGCCCTAATACGCCGTCGTAATTCTATATGATTTCATAGAATTTCCAGATGTATATAAATCCAACATGTGATAAGTCATAGACCTACGTTTTTAATTTCCACAGGGCTTGAACTAATTTTCAAATGTAATAGGTACCCAGTTTTTTCATTGATAATCAGATTACCCATTATTACTACAGATTACTACATTGTTTTAATTTGTCACTTACATTCTGAGAAAATTCGTGTGAAATCTGAAAAAATCCTTTAAATTTTCTCAAACAGGGCTTCATTCCAATGTTAATAACTTGTAGATTTTTGCATGAAAATACCTAATTTTCTACAATCTATCAGAAGACATACCAATCCTTCGTTAATTAAAAATTCAATTGAATATACATCAGGGTGTTTCTATTTCGATGTCAAAGTCAGTCATGACAAAAACCTCAAAACTTTTGTTGAAATGAGAACCCATTTTTTGGCGCTCTTGTTCTTTGGAACAGAGTGCTTATCAATTTGACCAAATGTCTGTCATTTTTGAATGTTTGGCTGAAAATGGTCTCAAACGATTTGGTTTGACTCACTGATCAAGAATTTGTGGTCGAAATCGATTCTATCCGGCCGGCCGACGAAAGGAGTTAGAGGATTGAAATTTGCAGGGTAGGTTTGGAACGTAAATATCTCGGACGAGTTCGTTAACGGGCGAAATCCACCGAGCGGTTTCGGAGTTATGGGCTATGGCCGTTTTTAGTAAAAACATTTTTTATGTATATTTCCGAAACCGATCACTCGATCTATCTGAAATTTAGCATCAAATTGTACAATAATGACCTTTATAAGCATGCGAAGTTTTGTATTGATCGGGTTGCCGTAAAGTGTAAAAAAAAATTCCAATTGTTTCTACAATAACTCCCGAACAGAATGAGCAAGGCAGTTGAAATATTCAGGGTAGGTTTGGGAGATAAATATCTCGGTTAAGTTCGTTATTGGGCAAAATAGGCCAAATGGTTTCAGAGTAACGCAAAAAAAATATTTTTTCACTTACAAATTTCAAATTCAGTTATTTTAAGATGCAATTTCGCCATGAAAATCCATTGATATTATTTTCAACTCTAACAAGCTAATACTTTCGGAGATATGATTTTTCGAAATTTCAATAATGAATCGTACTTCTATGTTTTCACAGAATGCTATATTTATTCTATCTATGAACTATTATATGATCTGTGTTCATACTCGTACATGTCATCCTGTTCTATAAGAGAGTGAAATTCATTTCAGTTATTTTAATTTGATTTCTTCCACGGTGCAGTTCTCATTCTCAGATTGCCCATTTAATCTTGATGAATAAACTATTATTTGAATTGAATTTCCTTTATGATGCAGTCCTATAATAAGAATACATTGATATCATTACCAACTCTGAGAAACCAATACTTTCGGAGATATTTTAAATTTAATTTCTTTCATGATGCGGTTCTATCATAGGAATCCATTGCAATAATTTCCAACTCTGAGAAACCAATACTTTCGCAGATATAAATAGTCTGTTTGAACAAGAGCACCAAAAAGCTCCTATTCTATATATCAGAAACTATTCGGCCGATATCGCTGAAATTTTGCGAGAGCCTTCAGAACCTAACTCTACTACCAAGTTCCAAGTTTGAACATGATCGGATCTATATTGTTGGAGATCTGAGCAGCCTTGTGTGAGTTCAGTTGCTGGATGGGTGAGTGTTGCGTCGACAACTCTCGAATGAAAGCAGATCAGATAGGGACTTGCAATTTTCAGGATATGTTGCACATCTGAATGGGAGAGTTAAGTTCGCTGTTGGCCATAATCGGCCCAACGGTTTCGGAGTTATACCATTCTGGAATATTATTTCCTCGATAACTCAAAAAATATAGACTCGATCGAATTGAAGCTTGGTAACTAGTTGTAGAATATCGACATGAAGACGTGTGTAAAATTTTGTGGGGACCGTAACACTAAACATTTTTTGAAAAATTACGAAAAAATATTATGTATCTCATGATTCCTTGAGAACGGAAAGAAATAGCGATTTACAGTTTTCATGGTAGATTACGCATCTGAATACGACATTTAAGTTCGTTAACTAGCATAATCGGCCAAATGGTTTTGGAGTTATATCAATCTGAAATTTAGTTGTTATTTCCTAAATAACTCAAAAAATATAAATCTGATCAAATTCAATCATGGTTATTAGTTGTAGAATGCCAACGTGAAAATCCTTGCAAAATTTCGTAGCACAAGAAAATTTTTAAAAATCATTGAGCACTGACGTGAAGTTAGAAGCTTTTGCGCGTATGTTCTCTTGTCCAATCTCCTTTATTGGACACTCTTAATCGGATTTACCATGGTGAATTATATTGTCTGTTCTCCTGTATTGGACACTCTTAATCGAATTTACCATGGTAAATTCGGAGTGTCCAATACAGGAGAATAGACAATAGAATTCACCATGGTAAATTCGATTAAGAGTGTACAATAAAGGAGATTGGACAAGAGAACATAAGCGCAAAAGCTTCTGACTTCACGTCAGTGCTTGATCCAATTTTTTTATTGGTCACTTGGTCACTACTCTCTCCGTAAATGTGAGAAGAAATAGAAATAGTGATATTTTCAAGGTTCCATTTTGCAGAACTAATTATGGTCTAAATGAGTCCCTAAACAAAACAATGAGATCAGCAAACGCGCACAACAACAGGCTTGAGCTGTTCGGTTCATCTTTAGCATATTTTAGAATGGCTGTAAAGAAATTGTGATATTCTTTTTTTTTACACTGACTACTGTCATGTGTACACATGTATTTGTACTTAGTTTTTGGTTTTCTTTTTTTTATTATATTATACTCTTTGTAATGGTATAATTGGCTTGTCCGTTCAATAAAAAAAAATATATATATAGTCGAATTTAAGCGAATAACCGGAACAGTGCGGTTAAGACCAATCCCTTGCTATTATAACAGATCGGTTATGTTTAGCAAGAGATTGGTCTTAACCGCACTTTTCCAGTTATTCGCTTAAATTCGACTTATATGTTGGTCAGCTGGAATCTACGCAGTCCGTGGACCGTATACACAGCACGGTTTCGGCCGCTGTAGGAACAAACCTATTATCGGGCTAATAAATTTACCATATTGGCCCAATATTGGTCCGATATCGGTGCCTAACAAATTCAAAATTTCTCATTCAAGACAAATAGAGCCAGTAGTTTCGTTCCGACGTAAAGGTTTCGGTTGAAGGTTGAACTGGTTGCCACAGATAACTATGCTGGTTGCTAGTGATGTGAAATACTCGAGTTTTTAAGTTAAGGATACATGTCCTGGAAAAATGTCCGAAACTTTCCCCCAAGGTCGAGCATTTTGAGTATTTAAGTATTTACGGACATTGCGGAAAAATCGGGAAAAATATGACAATCGTCACATGTTAATTTAAATATCAGGACAATTTGAGGCATTTTAAGATATTTTTCATGGTCAATTGGAAATAACAAATAACTTATCATTGAATGAGTTATTATCGTGTTATTTTATTGAGAATCAGTGATAAAGGACCGGAGCCAGGTTCTGAATTAAGAATTAGTATTAGAAAAATCGATTTAATTTGACTGTTAAATAATAAAAATAAACTTGTTTAAAAAAACTTTGTATAATTTTCCAATTGGTTCACAGATCGTTAAGAACCTTCGATCCAAGTAGAAAAGAATAAACTGCTTAAGAAAAAACTCTGTATAATGGCATCACAAATCGTGAAGCATCGTCGATCCAAGTAGAAAAAAATAAACTTCTTTAAAAATTTTTGTAAAATTGGCATCTCAGATCGTTAAGCATCTTCGATCCAAGTAGAAAAGAAGAATAAATATCGGACAAAATGAAAATTTTCAAAAAATGTTTAAGTTGAAAAGAAATTTATGATATTTATCCAGACATTTTCGATAATTTCGATAAATACTAAAAAACTCTAAATGTCGACTGTTTTTAGAAGTAATGATAATTTTCGGACATTTTTCAGTATTTATCAGAGGAGTATTTAAGACATTTTCCACACTCACAACACTACTGGTTGCATAGATCTAATCTATGACTGGTTGAATGTACAGTACAAACCTCAAACCTGTAGTTGTTAAGAAGAAAACCATAGACATAGAATTTCTATGAAGAAAACATGCGGCCTATGACAATTCTGATGTTCTGACTGACATTTCGGACAAAATAAATATAAATTCTTGTGCAAACTTTTATGTATTTTGCGAATGGGATCATCTTGTCTATGAATTGGATATCTGATTACAGATTCCACTTGGAAACATTTCATTTCATGCTACTGATTAGAATTAATTATTATCTCACTACATTATATTAGAATTGAAAGATGTATTTAAATTTAGTGAGTAAAATTTGTATTAATAACCATTTCCCATTATGACATTCTCGAAGATCAGTTTATTCTCTCATTACATAATCATTTTATTGTATTGTTACAGGTCTTTAACAACTGGAGGTGCAAACAGTTTGGACACAGAGAAAATGCATCAAGCGAGTGCTAAAAATCTATTCTTAACACAGTCAAAACTCTTAAGACAACTAAAAAAATATATTTCAAAGATTCCTGAAGGTGAATTACTGGATAACGCATTAAGCAAAGAATTTGCACAATTTCTACAAAAGATTCAACCAAAAATATATGGCAGTGAACTTGTCAGATTCTTTAAGCAATCGACAGTGGTGGAGAATACAGAAACACAAATAACTGAAAAGAAAGAATCAATTCCTCTTTCTATACCAGACATTTTGGGAACACTGAAAGTTAAAATCAATACAACAGAAGTACCTAAAATGAAAGAAACTGTCCCTAAATGGTTGATAAAGCCAGTTATTTCTAAGGTAAAGATATTTGGTATGCAAGTGGAATGAAGATATACCTAACTGATTTGTTGGACACAATACTATAAGTCAGTGGTTCCCAACCTTTTTGTGACCATTACCCATACATTGGGTTAGAATATTAGATATTAGCGATTACCCCACCCCCACCGAATTCACTGAACCGAATCCTACAATTGTTATGTTTTTTCATTAATCGCAGTTGTGCAAACTCTGTAAAATATCTATATAATATAAAAATTATTATTTTGAAACTGCTTCTGTGTTGGAAAAACAAGATATTTGTCAAGCAATATACAGAATAATGTTGTCTAATAAACAGAAACGAAACAACATCAACGATAAAACAACTATTTTGTAATGTTTCGGAGACTAAATCTCCTTGTTCAGACATCAACCTTGAGAATTATTTTTTGTTGATTTAGTCTGAAACTATCTACAATGATTCTAGTTCTGGGCCGATTTCATGAAAGTAGTTTTCCACAGTTATTATCAAATTTTATAACATTCAATGAATAATATCTTGAAAACAGTGCGTTTTTTATGAGAAATGATGAAGAATAATTCAATTTTCTAAAATGATTCTTATAATTCGCGAGTCTATAACTAGGAAACGAGTGGAATAGATGTAGAATGTGAGTCATAGTTATAGAAAGCTTCAAACTAAAATTCATTTCATTCTGAATAACCATGTCAAAGCTACAAAAATAAAACTTTTTACCTGAGCAGAACTCTATTTATGGTTCAATTTGCTTTTCTTCAACAAACAATATGTTTTGGGAAGAACCAAATTATACCAGAAATTTGCACAATAGATTCACACATTTCATAACAATATTGAGAAATTTTTCAAATTCAAATTACTTATTTGATTTCATTAACATTCAATTCGACAGGTAAGTTTTTTTTTAATGAGAACTAATTATCACTATGATAATACACGGTTATAGAAATAATTCAAATTTCCATCTTTATATGTTTTAAATTCAACAATTGTCTCACTAGCAATAACTCAGTATATTCTTCTGATTGAATTCAGTAATGTATAATTAAATACTCATCATTATATTGCTCTATTGCAATATGTAAAAGTTCTGCTTTTTCTTGTGAACTCTTGTGAATGTGTTCTCTACTCTTCATTTTAGTGGAATGACTATATTCTAAACCTATGCTGTCATGAAATGTAGAAAAGTTTCCAATCTTAACTTCAAACATTATTTTCAGGAAGAAGTTGCTTCAAGAACTGAATATCTACTGTCTTCAATTAGAACCTCAGAGAATGAAGATTATAGATTATCTAAAATTAATGAATTTTGTAACCACCTGAAGCATTACAGTGATGCAAGGCATATAGCAGTCAAGGTAAGCAATAGTTTAAATGAATCTGGTGTGTGATCTTTTAGGCAGGCTTTTTTATTTAATTCTTACAGTGGGTTTAACAATTCTTTGGTTGAGTCATCAGTTCCTTGATTTAATATGTTAATTCTCAAATACTAAACCCTGGTGATAAAAGGAAATTGAATATATTTTTGATGATAAATCCAGTTCTACGGGAACTGAAATTGTTGAAGTTGAAGCAATATGAGGTTAGTTATCATGACATACGTGAAACCTGAATTATATCTCTATGTTTACTTCTTATTTTTTCATTACATTTCTTTTAATTAATTCAAGAAGGCCGAAAATGTGAATGAAATTTTGAAGTTGTGCTATGAACATAGCAAACGGTTGGAGGGAATATGGAAGGCCCCCAAAATGGCTGAAATTTGAGTAATTTATAACATTTTAGAATTATATTAGGAAGCACCAATGAGAAAATTTGACAGGAACTATTTAATCCATACCAGAACAATAAAAATTGTAGATAATTGATTTGGGTTGCAGATAGGGTTGCCAGATGTCCGGTTTTCGACCGGACAGTCCGGTTTTTTCCAGGTTAGTCCGGTCGAAAAAAACTGGGGAAACCGGACAGAAGATTGTCCGGTTTTTAAATTTTGCGCAATATCAGACGCAACAAACAACAATATTGTTTGTAGTTACGTAGATAGATATCGCGCACTTAGCTTCCCCTAATGGCCCTAATTCTACAACTGCATATTCCTTCTATATTTCTATATTTCGGGCAGTCTCGCGGTTCGGCGGTTCCCCCATGACGCATGCTCTTTTCAGTCGCTAATTAGTTTGGAAGAGTCACGTTGCAATCTGGCTAAAAACATTTATCGATATTTGATTATTTTGTTTCTGTCCTGTTTGTGGACAAAATGGAAGATGAGGTAGCATCTACTAGCAAAGAAATTCCTCCTAGGAAAGTGAGAAGAGTTTATAATGTTGACTGGGAATCTCATTTTTCTTGGTTGAATAAATGTGAAGAAGACAACACGAAAGCTTATTGCAAATTTTGTGAGAGTAAGTTGACTGTGACTTTCGATGGCTCAAAAGCAATAGCCCATAACCCTGCTGCATAAGTGAAAGTGCTGTAGTCATCTCTCAGCAATTGAAGTCCTTCTTTAAACCAAAAGAAAGCGCGCAAAGTGAAAAAGTAGCTATTGCCGCATTGACTGAGGTTTACCATAGTATCAAGTATGTTGCTCAAGATTGTTCGTTAAAAGTATTGAAACAAATAATTAACAATTCAAATATCGTGATGCAAATGACGCACTAAAAATACTGCTTTGGTCAACCAAGTTTTACTGTCATTTTCAATAGAACTGGTGCAGGAAGATTTGAATGATGATTTGTCATAAAATCTTGGATTTTTACGAAGATTCATTATATACTAAGAAATATTTATGTGAAAAATCACGTCAGCAAAAATCATGAAGCAGAGTGACTGCATATGGAGCGGACAACGCCTCTGTGGCGTTTTTCAAGTATTGAAATCCGAGGAAAATATCGAACTAATTGCTGTACACTACAATGAGCATACTATATTTCATGACTGCGCTAAAAATGCATTAAAAGCAATGCCTATTGATGTCAAAAATATAGTGATGAAAGTAGTTGCAGAGTTATCTTGTTCCGCGAAGAAACGAGAAGAGTTGAAGCAGTGTATTGATTATTTCGAAAGTGAATACAGAAAAGTTATTCGTCATGTTCCTACAAGGTGGCCTCGTTTATTTAAAGCTCTAGATAGAATGCTCTCATCATGAGGTCCATTGGAAAGGTACTTCTTACAACAAGGTTTTGATAATTGCCCAACAGCAATTTGGGCCATTTTATCAGACCAAGAAAACGCAATTTCAACAGAAGCTAATCCTATTTATAATGAGCTATATTTGTATTTTACTTATTTATTTTACTTTATGGCTTCCTTTCAAGAAATATTCTGGTGTTAGAAACATACCACGGCAGCATACAATCTACATAATATAATATGAAATTTCGGGACACCATTTCGAAGAAAATAAGTGACCAATATTTCATAATGAAAGTCCATATGGCATTGAGAAAAGACTATATTTCAGATCATGAAGTGGAAGAATTCATCAGAAACGCAAAATTATAAGATTTTTAGTTTTTTGGATCTCGAATGTGGAAGGGCGCCCACGCTGGATCAACTGTTCGAACTATGGTCAATATCACCATGGAAGCACCAAAGTCCCCCAGAACATATTTACGAAGAACTATGGCTGTCCTTCGAAGTGTTTTTCTTCACTCGAAGGCATTTCAAATACTATGTGGTACATTTTTTTCAGAAAAGCAGAAGCTCCGAATTTATTGAAAAATTGCAGTTTGTCTACAGTATTCCTGTATCCAACGATTTTGTGGAACGAATCTTTAGCGTTATGGGAAATTTATGGACTGACGAAAGGAATCGTCTCGCCGGGAACACTGTAAAAAGTGAATTGTGTGTTTATTTTAATATAAATGCTAGTTGCGCTGAATTGAAGTTGTTGAAAGCAGTCTCATCAAATGCTAAGTATATAAAGATGTAGACTGAAAGCTTCTTCGTCATTTTCTATAATATGTAATATGAACAAATAAAAAATAAAAATTTGTCCGGTTTTTTCCTCCAATACATCTGGCAACCCTAGTTGCAGACCAAGCCACATTCACAAGTATTCGAGTTGATAAGGGTCGCATTAGAATCCATTTTATCAGTGAGTTTTTGAACTTCGCTACATACTCAAATCGTTGTTTAACTTATTTTCTGTTAAATGTTTTATATGAGGATTTTCTACCTTCTAATGGAAAGGAACATCTATAATTCTATAAAAACCCCGTATTCACAAACAGGGAATCTGTACATGCCATAGACATAGAATAACATGGACTGGCCCTCACGTAACTTTATCGCACAGTTCGTTGCGGAATACATTAGAAAGAGAGATGTTATGAAGGATAGAATAAGTAAAGGCAAATAATGGTATAAAAACAATGGTCTTTTTATACCATGGGCAAATACACAAATTGGAAATTGGGATATATTGGAAAATCCCGATTTTTTTATTAGGAATATTGATTATTTTGAATGAGTATCGAAAAAGCTGAATGAATTACAGTAAGGAAATTTATGAGAAATATTTTCAGATTATAAGTATCAGAATATTCAGAAACGAGTCTCGGATTTAAATGAAAATATTTTGCCTTTAACTATTCTGTCTACAAATCACCAAAACACATACACAATACATGAAACCAAACAATACAGTATACAAGAAATGTCAAAGGATATAGGAAACCAATGTTTCTTATTCTGTGATTTTGCCAATCGCCAAATTATATGAATATATTCTTATACTATGGTTTGCCTTTACCTATTCTGTCTTTTTTCAATGCTGATATCAATGGTCTCTTTCTCACAACCGGTCCATGTTATTTTATGTCTATGGTACATGCCAAATAGAAAATAATGTACTGTCAAATTGGATGCATTTTTTATAATTCCATGGTTGGTTGTCCTGTGATTAAACATAGATTTTGGCAATGTAGTGCTTGATGAAGCAATCAAAGTTTAGTAAAACCCATTGTTAAGTTCATAAAATTGATATGATTAATATCGAAAGTATAAAATTAACATCAGTATAATGCATGTCTCGTACTATGATGAAAAAAATATTTATCATGGAATTTTGAATTTTTAGGCAGGTGGTATCAAGTCCTTGCTGAAGATACGTTACAAAGAATCAAATAGTCCAGAAGTTATAGGCGCTCTTAGAGAGGCATTAGGCATCTTAGGTTATAGTGATCAGGTTGAAGGAACAGGGTTAAGAATATTATCAATAGATGGGGGGGGAACTAGAGGTTTATTAGCCATTCAAATGCTAAAAAAATTAGAAGAGTTAGCTGGCAGACCTATTATAGACATGTTTGATATGGTTTGTGGTGTTAGTACTGGTGCTATCATTGCCAGTTTATTAGGTATGTATTATATATTTAATTAAAATTGGTTTGCTTGTGGAGTTCATATGCCTCGAAATGTCTCACTTATTTCAAAGTCTTGTTTTCTAAATTTATAACAGTGGGCAGTGTTTTAAAATGTGTACTTTTTGACACATAAGGTTATGAAGCGCAGTAGAAGATATAGTTTCAACTATTTACAACATATACTATATCTATAGTAATTAATATTACAAAACGTGAACTCGTTATCCTTGAATTCAAACAGTTGAAGAGCCCCAACTGTAAAGTCAGTGTCCTCTTGTGATTGGTTGAAATTTGTGAAATATTTCTAGGTTAGGAAATATTATATATGGAGTCTGATTTCAATGGAGCATGTTCAGCATCATCTGTCACACAATTTTGCATCTTTATTTCATTATTATCATCACAAATACATTCAGAAATCATAATACCTACTCGAAGTTTCACACAGTTTTTAATCTCCAAAACTTTGGTCTCTACTAGTCCTTTCATCTACGATCAGTGGTTAGCTTTCCTAAAAGCGATATTCTCTCTTTTATGGCTCCTTTTGCGCATTGCGTGATAACCAGGGCGTTTTCGCTCCCCATTGGTCAATAGCATGAGACTCAAATCCGAGTACTTGCTGATGACCACATAGGGGTAAAGAATACACGTAGAGATCTGTAGTTTTGGGTAGCCACAGCGAGGAGCTTGGTTGATTGATTTCCAGGTGTCACTTGTGTCTAAATTCTACTCACAAGTGAATGCTGGTTTTCTTTAAACCGGTTACTTCGTAGTGTTGATTTCATCAGCGTTGAATTGTGCTCCACTGATGATTCCTAATAAGGATGAAACCGCGGCTTTTAGGAAAGCTAACCACTGATCGTAGATGAAAGGACTAGTAGAGACCAAAGTTTTGGAGCAATCCACAGAGTGTGTATGATTTCATCAAAGTTGAATAGCTACATACCGCGGTTTCATCCTTATTAGGAATCATCAGTGGAGCACAATTCAACGCTGATGAAATCAACACTACGAAGTAACCGGTTTAAAGAAAACCAGCATTCACTTGTGAGTAGAATTTAGACACAAGTGACACCTGGAAATCAATCAACCAAGCTCCTCGCTGTGGCTACCCAAAACTACAGATCTCTACGTGTATTCTTTACCCCTATGTGGTCATCAGCAAGTACTCGGATTTGAGTCTCATGCTATTGACCAATGGGGAGCCCCTTATAGCCAAGAACCCAAATAACTTTCACAGTATTAATTATTCCACGGCTACTCTCCTACAATATTATTTGTCATTGTCTACCCAACTTTTGAAGTTAAATGAATTACAATAATTATTCAAAATTCAAAATAACTTTTTTGAGGACAGTCTGGCGCGCTTGTTGATATTCATATCCAGCGTGGTCACCCGTACACGTACTGAACTCGCCCAAGGCTGCAAATATTTGTTAAACTAAAAGCAATACTCACTGTACTGGAGAATATCCTTATATATGATATTTTATTAAACCTGACTTCGCATCAGTGCTTTCCTCGTTTTTTTTTTCATTTACTATTTTTCCAAATTTGGTCTAAAGATTCTTCATCAATTAAAGTCGAATAGAATTGTTTTTCGTCATAATCATAGTGACTTGGATCGAGTGCGCACAAGTTTAATGAATTGACAATGCAATATTTGGAAATATATATTTTTTATAGATGACTGGAAAGTCCTATTATATTTTCGTTTTGAATTTTATTTTGATCATTGAATCGAAATTCAAATTTCAGTTGTTCAGAAGAAATCAGTAGATGAAATCGAAGAAATATATGAAAGGTTGGGAACCCAAGTATTCACCCAACATCCAATAAAAGGCACAAGTAATTTAGTTTGGAATCACTCCTATTATAATACCGCCCTGTGGGAGGAACTCTTGAAAGAATCAATAGGAACAGGAACTCTGATTAGTACCCAAAGGAAACCCAAAACTCCTAAAGTATGTACAATGTTTTGTGAAGTAACTAAAGAGGAAAAGGTGTAATGTGGACCCTGCTGGTATAAGTGCCCCCTTCGGTATTAATATGTTCGAATAGCACCATTAGTACATTTTTGGTGCAACGGAATCCTTTAAGAACACAAATTTAGTATCCAACAAATTCGTCACGGGATGTAACGTTACTTCGTCATTCAAAAGAGTCGAAATACGTTACCGGCAAAACTTATTCACTACTGTGATTTTAACTCAAAAATTATCGAAAAACAGTGGGCTCTTGCTTTTATCTTTGGATATTGTATTAGTTGAACGGTCTTCTACAAGAGAGGTAATAATTAAATTGATTTGATAAATATCTTTGGTATGTTTGTTTAAATATTATCAGTATTTGTAATTCGGCCCCCCCTCAATGGTTGTATAATGGGTTTTTTTAGTGGTACGATTCTCAGGAAGAATTACCGAGACCGGATCTGTATTTTTTGAGAGATTGATGAAACAATATCATCACGATCCCTTGATCTCAAAGTGCCAAATCTGATTACCTAAGAATAAATACTATTATCCTGTGCAAGTTTAATTTATTCCTGTATTTTTTAAATAAACCTCCAAAAACAAAGTGGGTGCCACATTACCACCTTTTCCTCTACTTATAGTTGATTCTTTACTTGATGCAAATCCATTGTAATTATGGATGAATATGATAAATTTAAAAAATTTTCCCATATTTATTTCTTATGAATCAGTGGGGCTCCAGTATCTCAAAATATGCACTATTTTTGGCGCGCTTGTTCCCAAATGTAATTTTCGAAGTTTTGGCTGAAAATGGTATTAACCTGTAAGCCTGACCATTCGTTTGTAAGACCGCCACAGTTTGGAGTTTAGCTGAATGAAACTCTCGTGGCAGCACGAGGCGGCTTGCTTTTCGTCACCTCTGCATGAAGGTCAGGTCCTAACTGGAAATTAGGGGACCTCAAGCGGTCGCTGGCCAACGGTAAGTTGCGATGTTTAAAAAAAAAAGTTAGGTTGAACCACAGACCGAAAGTGATTTTTTTTTGTCGGTTTCATGGATGGATGGATTTCAACCCTTTCGTTTTTCTTCTTCCTAATATTGTATTTGATGGTACTTTCTTCAGTCAAAATGACCACAAGTGGTGTCTGAGGGGATGAGGAAACAGTTCTGCAAACTGTACACAACTATGAAGCATCTGATGATTGAGGTCCAGAGGTTGATTATTCATAAATTGAACAAGAGCTGAAGGTTCTGAAACATAACAAGGATGAATACTATGATGCTAATAGGCGGATAAAGGAAATAATTAGCAAATTCATTACATACAGATGTGTGACCAATGGTCCGGTTAAGAGTCAAATAAAGGATGGTCCTGCCATGGGATAAACGTTTACTTTTGACTCGTTGATGAAGAATCAAACTTAATTCTGTCCATCCAACCGGCCGTATGCACGATAATTCTCGAACGAAACGAGTAAGGGAGTTGACATATGCAGGGTAGCTTTAGGGCATAAATATCAACATTAAGATCGTTAATGGGTAAGCCGCTGAATGGTTTCAGAGTTATAGCCATCTGAAATTTGGCATTTCCAATAAGTCAAACAATACTGATCTGATTGAATTGAAATTCGGCTATCAGTTGCAAAATACCGACACGAAGACTCAATCAAAACATATTCATACGATCGCAGACTTATGTAAAATTTCGTGAGTGACTAATTTTAAAAAAATACTGCATCTTAGAAACAGCAAAGTCTAGATTTAAAATCGATCGGATCTATATTGTTGGCAATATTGGGAAAATTATATATTTTTTTGGAAGCCAACTAGCCTTAGGCGAGTTTGGTACATGTAAGGGTGACCGCTCTGGTTATGAATTTGAAAACAAGGGCGCCAAAACTTGCGTCAGTGCTTTTTGAATGTTTCACATGACGAACAGTTAAAATAACTATTTGTTTATGCCAAATTATTCAATATTGAAAACACGATTTCAATACATGTGAATTCAAATGATCCATAGCTGTGATTAGAATGTCAACTTTTTATATGACTGGGACACGAGCCAGAGGTGTCAAAGTCTTTGTTTTATTCGGCGTTTTCGATAGTTTTCCACTCCATAAAGTTATGCGAATAAATATCGAAAAAAGATACGTGAATCTGGAAATATTGCGAAATATATATTTTGGGAAAATGACTGAAATGATGCGCCTTTGTTTCTCTGACAGAGTAGCATTAGTTATTCGTAATGTAATAGGTTTGTTTTAGCATGAGTTTCGAACCGTCCGGAACTGGATGACGCATGCTCAGTCGAGTATTATTGATGAGAAACCTCTATTGGGCATGCGTAGTTTACTTCTGGACAGTTCGAGACTCAGGCTAAAACATACCTGAAATAAATTTATACAAGATGTTTTCAAAGGTGAGTCTTTTTTTAACAGAACGTAGACTTCATCAAAATAAATCATTTCATTAAAAATCGCATATACAAAATATGCATGATAGAAGTCTGCTATCCACCCCCGAAGTCGCATGCGATTCCATGAATTTCCGAGTACGGTTCTGTTTCCATTGTAAACGCGTAATCCCAAGGTCCCATACAAATTAGCAATGCTTATCTGTGAAGAAACCTAACGTTGTACTTCCATTTAGTTTTCTGTAAAGACCTAGAGAGATCATGGGAACAGGAACACCCTTTCCTGGACGTACAGCGTTAAGCCGGGTCCAGACGGTTGTAATGTAACGCGTAATGCAATGCGTATTATATTACGCATTGCATTACGCGTTACATTACACCCGTCTGGACCCGGGTCTAGGTTTCTGCACAGATAAGCATTGCTAATTTGCATGGGACCTTGGGATTACGCGTTTACAATGGTTGAAACCGTGGGGAGACAGAGCGGTACTCGAAAATTCGTGGAATCGCATGCATATTTTATGTATTCTATTTTTGGTGAAAAGATTTATTTTGATGAGTTCTACCTTCTGTTAAAACAAAGACACTTTCCAAAACACCCTTTATAAAGGAGCTACTCTATTATGGGAACAATATGATATACAGGCTGTTAAAAAACAACTGCGAAAGATTTCAGGAGGTGATTCTTTGGCAAAAAATAGTACTAGTTTGTTATATAAATCTTTTCCGAATTCACACCCCTAGCTGAGTCCCTTGAAAGGATGAATTGATTTTTCAGTAGTTTTCAATTTTTATCTTCAGAACCAAACTCAGACTTCAGTTTCAATATACCATACGTGGTACCAGAACCACAAATTTTTTCAACCCCCTACGATATCTACATGGGATTGGAACAAAGAACCCCTTCCACAAATTATTCCATAACTTTTCAGATATTCCTGAAATTTGAAAAGTGAAAATATTTTCAGAAAGAAAATTCAGTTATGGAAAATTTTATCTCTTGTGTTTACTTCGTAGCTTCAGTAGTTTCGGAGCAAATAATCATAATGTTAAATGAGTTTTTCCACGGTTGATGTGGAATTGATGTGATTGTTTGTTTCAACCCCATGTAGATATCGTAGGGGGAGGAAAAAACTGTAGTACTTGTACCATTTATGTTTTATTACAACTTTTCGAAATATATGTCCGAGTATTTTGGTCCGGTAGATATACATTGAAAATTCAATTAATCCTTTCAAGGTTTATAGCTCAGCTAGGGATGTGAATTCAAAAAGTTCTATATAACAATTAGTTCTATTTTTGGCCAAGGAATCACCTGAAATCTTTCGCAGTAGGTTTTTGACAACCTCTATATAATTAATAATTATTATATTTGATATGTGGAAGTTTGAATAATTCATTACTCATCATCGAATTTATTTACAGTTTATCGCTGTATCTGCTGTTGTCAATAAATCTCGATTAGCAGCTTACGTATTCAGAAACTACAATCTACCTTGCAAAGTACAAAGTCAGTATTTTGGAAGTTCAAATCATAAAGTTTGGGAAGCTGTCAGGGCTTCTGCTGCAGCCCCAACATATTTTGAAGAATTTAAATTAGGGAACATGCTTCATCAGGTATGATATTTGTGGATAATGATCTCTAATATTTTGACTGAAAGTTTTTGTTTTAGGACGGGGGTATTTTAGTGAATAATCCCACTGCAGTTGCAATACATGAAGCTAAGCTATTATGGCCTAATACCCCATTACAGTGTGTTGTATCCTTTGGAACAGGACGGACTGAACTGAATCCCATAGAGCCAGATGTACAATCAG
This sequence comes from Halyzia sedecimguttata, assembly GCA_937662695.2. Lineage (NCBI taxonomy): Eukaryota > Metazoa > Arthropoda > Insecta > Coleoptera > Coccinellidae > Halyzia > Halyzia sedecimguttata. Next base: position 36,053,441 of record OW569412.2, read on the forward strand.
AAGCCGTGAGTGCATCTTCTTGGAAAACCAAATTTTTGGCAGTGATTGATAGTGCTACTGATACAGAAGGTATGTGAATGAATTTTATATCTTATGATGTAGAAATCCAATTCGGAAAAATTTTAGGTGTACACTCAATGCTGTCAGATCTACTGCCGCCAAGGACTTATTACAGATTTAATCCTTACCTTACAGAGATGTTGGGAATTTCAGAAATTTGCCCTGAAAAAATGAGCCAACTAAAAAGAGAAGCACTCATGTACTTGAGAAGAAATGAAGATAAATTTCAAGAAGCTGCTGATTCTTTGAATGCCAAAAAAGGCCCACTGCAAAAAATGCAAGATTATTTGAACCTACAGTTGGAGATTAATGGTATAATTTCCTCCAAGTATTGATCATTTGATTTTGAATGATTGATGATACAATGACACTGTATCAAATGGCTGTGCAAGATAATGACCATCAACATATTTATTGAAATGAAAATATTTTTAATAATACAAATTTGTAATTTGAATTTATATTGTAAATTGTTTTAAATATTATTGATTACGATTTTTGTTTGTAATAATGTGTTTCTTTTCATTTACGTATTATACCTTGAGATCTGGGTATGAAATAAGATATGTATTATTTTATTTCTTCCACAAATACTTATTTCTTAGGCCGGTCGTGTACCAGCACTACGAGACAGCTACGACACCGCGACGATGTGTTTGAACGAGGGATTTGCGTTGTATAGCGATCGCATCGCCGTATTTTTGGTAGAGATGGGACCATTTTTGGTAGAGATGGGACCTCTCGAGTGGAAATAATCAAACCTTTCGATTATTGAAACGTCTCGAGATATCTGAAAAATGCGAGCGTATTAATTCGAATGATTTTCTATCGTCTATCATGTGGCACCCAGATGAGATAACGCGACTCGAGTTACGTGAAAGCCGAAATATCTAGTATACGTTTTGAATGTTTTGATATTTCGGACTTCGATTGGTGGTATTTCGGACGCAATAAGGACAGAGACGAGCATCGAGCGATATCTCGAATGATGATATTCGATTATTGAAACCTCTCGAGAATCTATATACAGTCGACTCTCGATAATTTGAAACTATAATTTGAAATTATCGAGGTTTCAAAATAATAAGTGTTCAAATTATCAAGAGGGTGTTCGGATGAAATTCAAATAATCAAGAGTTTGATCAAAATTCGTGATTCATGTATGTATTATTTATTTCAAATATTTGTACATTTATTTACGAATGTTTATTTTGGAAAGAAGTCTGTAATTTTTCGTTGAGTGAACGTCTTCAGTCTATCATTGTCCAACGAATTTTCGATAGTGGTGAGAGCTGAGAAGAAATCGTCACTTGTTTCGGTTCTAAGGGCATAGAAGCGTAGGGTAGTAAGAGATCTCCTTGCCTCGCTCAATGTGACTGGAATTGGCGGTTGTTCCTCTTCGTTTTCTTCGTCGTCCTCATCCAGAGGGGCCAAATTGAACAGTTCGGCATCGGTTAGGACACCATGGACACTGATGTCATCGTCAACTTGAACCTAATCCTCAAATGATAATTCTCCATGGTTAGGTAGAAGTCCCCACCCTGAGTCAGAATTTGTAATCCTTGGCGGCTCTGATGTTTGTTCAACGTTTTCGGTTTGTTTAAACCCGCACTTTCTAAAGCAGTTATGAATGGTGGTAGGGATGACATTTTTCCATGCCTTATCAATCATGATTATAGCGGTCAAAACTGTTATGTTTATCTCCTCGCCTTTTTCAATGCTATCCAGCACAAGAGAAACAATTTCTCTACGGTATAGAGTTTTAAAATTTTGAATTATCCCTTGATCTAATGGTTGTAATCTGGACGTTGTGTTGGGTGGAAAAAAAATCAATTTTACATGGTCTAATGCTGGTGGGTTATTATGCACGGTGCAGTTGTCCAAAAACAGTAAGATTTTGCGTTTTTCCTTTTTCATGTCACTGTTCACTGAGGTCAGCCATTCATTAAACAACTCTGTCGTCATCCATGATTTTTTGTTCGACCTATAAGTGGTGGGCAGTGATTTTATTCCTTTGAAACAGCGTGGTTTTGGAGATTTTCTTATATCAAGTGGTTTCAATTTTTGTGAACCGTCCATGTTACACGCTAAAAGGACAGTTATTCTATCTTTGCTAAGTTTCCCTCCATGACACTTTTCGTCTTTGAACGTCAAAGTGCGATCTGGAAGACATTTATAAAAAAGCCCGGTTTCGTCCGTGTTAAATATGTTTCTAGGGTCATAGCCATTCAAAAGTTGATTAAGTTGGTCAATCCATTGAGAACAAATGGAACTATCCACGCTGGCGCTCTCTCCGCAGATTTTCTTAAATGTTATGCCATGCCGATTTTTGAAATTTGAGAGCCACCCCTCACTTGCTGTAAATCCTGTAACTCCAAGAGACTGCGCTAAAGACTTGGCTTTTTCCTTCAACATAAAACCGCCAACGGGAACGTTTTGTCCTCTACACTGACGAATCCACTTAAGCAAGCACTCTTCAAGACGGGGAAATTCACCTTGGCGAGACCTTTTTCTACTCGCAATGAAAGCACTTTCGGTGATGCCGTTGATGCGATCTTTGTTTTTCAAAATCATTGACAATGTTGATGGTAAAATGCCAAACTGTTTAGCGACATCTTTTTTTAATTGTCCATCCTCCACAGCTTTAATTACACGCTTTTTTTCGCATATGGAAAGACACTTGTTCTTCCTGGAATTCATTTTAAGAACACAAATCAAAAACGCTCGTTTGAACTGGAACGAGAATTGCGAACTGCGAGCTCACGTACGTAAACAATCTCATGTACGTATGTAAACAAACACATCTGAGCTTGATACGCGCTTCAAATTATAGAGTGTCGGGAAGCCTGGACTTCAATTTATTGAGTGTTGGCGAGCTAGATACCATTCCTTCAACTTCAAATTACCGAAGGGACCAACTAACACTGAATTTTTTCAATTTATCGAGTTTTTTCAAGGGACCTGGAAAATATTTCAAATTATCGAGAGATTCAAATAAACGAGTGTCAATTTATCGAGAGTAGACTGTATCGATTATTGAAATCATTCGATTATTCCCAAACTCTAATTTTTGGTGAGGGCGCTTCTATCACTTGTCTTGTACCGCGACTTCAAAGCGACAAGAAGTCGCGGTCGCGTTGCGGTCTAGTGTGCTGTTATACGAGCAGCCTTAAAAGGTAAAAATATTATCTACCTAACTGACTTCAACATAAGGCTCGCTTCACATAAACACGACACGGTTTTATGTACGGCAACGACACAAACGCTCGAGCTTTCCCACAGGTTCGCTTCACAGTCGTGTAACGACACCGACATCCGATTCTTGGGTGAAGCCTTGAATTATAGCTTTCACAGCTATCCGGCACGAGTCGTGGTCGTGTGAACGACAAACGGCTGCCGCGCACGGCTCCAGGGTACTGCCGGACACCCTCGAGTCGTGCACGGCAGCCATGTGTCTTTCACACGCAACGACTCGTGCCGAATAGCTGTGAAAGCTATCATTCAAGCCTTCACCCAAGAATCGGATGCCGGTGTCGTTTACACGACTGTGAAGCGAACCTGTGGGAAAGCTCGAGCGTAAAGGTGGGATTTCGTAGCGACGTCCAACGTTCGCGGCCCGGCCGCGACGTGCAGCCACCGAGCACTGCTTCAGTGCTTTTCAGTTTTCAGTGGCATTTCGTCGGGGCGTGTCGTCTTGAAGATGCGGCGGCCCCTACTCCACTCAGTCCACTCACTTCCCAAACGTCGCGGCAGGCCGTGAACGCAAGACGCCGCAACGAATTAGCACCTTACGGCTCGCTTCACATCAACACGACACGGTTTTATATGTACGGCAACGACACAAACGCTCGAGCTTTCCCACATGCTCGCTTCATAGTCGTGTAAACGACATCAGCATCCGATTCTTGGGTGAAGGCTGGAATGATAGCTTTCACAGCTATCCGGCCGAGTCGTGGTCGTGTGAACGACACACGGCTGCCGTGCACGACTAGACGGTTTCCGGCAGTCCCTTCGCCGTGCACGGCAGCTGTGTGTAGTTCACACGACCACGACTCGGCCGGATAGCTGTGAAGCTATCATTCAAGCCTTCACCCAAGAATCGGATGCCGGTGTCGTTTACACAAAGGCTCGCTTAACATTAACACGACACGGTTTTATGTACGGCAACGACACAAACGATCAGGCTTTCCCACAAGCTCACTTCACAGTCGTGTAAACGACACCGGCTTCCGATTCTTGGGTGAAGGATTGGATGATAGCTTTCACAACTATCCGGCCGAGTCGTGGTTGTATGAACGACACACGGCTGCCTTGCACGGCTCGAGGGGACTGCCGGACGCCCACGAGTCGTGCAAGGCAGCCGTGTGTCGTTCATACGACCATGACTCGGCCGGATAACTGTGAAAGCTATCATTCAAGCCTTCACCCAAGAATCGGATACTAGTGTCGTTTACATGACTGTGAAACGAGGCTGTGGGAAAGCACGAGCGTTTGTGTCGTTGCCGTTTATGAAACCGTATCGTATTGAACTGAAGCGAGCCTATGAAACGTGATGCGTGTTGAGTCGAATCAAATTGTATTGTTTGATAATGACCAGAATTACTCTATGAACATCCGACGCGACGCCATGCGCTCGTAGGGAGTCGGGTGTCAACACTTTGCGTCGCGTTGGAATTTATATTTTTTGGGAATATTCACTCTTTACGACTTTATGAAGGACAGTTCATAATATGGTCATATGGTTCATTCGATCAAAATTTTGAAGAACTGATTTTGCCAGATAAATATATCTCATATTTTACTTTGCTGAAATAATATAAAATTTATTTGATATGGTATGCTGTAATCAGGCCGTTTTTCTCCATTGGGCACTCTAGTCAACTACCCAGGGCCCTGGCAGAAGCATCATTTCGGGTTTTATTGGGTAATTAATTTTTTTTCTAATTCATTCAAAATTCTTGGTCAAGTAGGCCATAGACAAGGGATATACTAGGTTCTTTCGTCTGTTTCTTGGTGTAGTGTAATCGACACTGCACTCTGAATCAGCTGATTTTCATTGCAGTTACGCAAACGAATGAAAAATACACTGAAATATGGGTTGTTTATCAAACGTCAAAAACATTGGTTATTATTTTTGTTCAGCCATTAATCTGATGGATATAAATCCCATACTGTAGTAATCTCCCTTCCCTGACGGATTTTTCAAAAAAATTAACAGTAAATTCATCGTCTGAAAAATCAATTGGTGAAAAAAATCAACATAACAATTTCCAAATAGCATTACCGTTTCTCAACGGATTAATTATTTCTTCATTCTCCTGACCTTATTGCAAATTTTAAATTTGATAATACCCATTTTAAAGAAGAGTCCAAATTTCCCAGACAACAAATATTTTCATAACAGTCAATTATTGGCGCCTTCTTTTTGCCGTGACATAAACCATACATTCTGTTTTGAATGCATTTCACACCTCCTTTCGACCAGGTGCAGATAAACTACACTTCGTGTACACTGGTGTAAATCCGATAAGCAAACGAATACTAATATCGAGTGTAAATTACACCGAGTGTAGGAATAAAGTGCAACACTTTCTATGCAAACGAAAGGACCTACTGTATATGGGCCACTTTTCGCTGTAATCGAAAGGAAACAAATGAAATCCCAAAACTCTCTTCAATAAAATTATATTCAGATTCATGAATTTAAGTTCAACATTTCATGTGAACTAATGTACATGTATATTAGAAAAAGAAAGAATATCAAAATTAAAAAATACATTTGGCATGAAAATAAATTTAGTGTGACACTGACATCTTTAAAAAAATAATTATATAGCATATGCGGTAAAAACTTTCTTCAATAAAATTATCCTTATATACCTTCAAATTTGAAGGAGCAAGTTGAATGAATGGCTGCCTTAATTCCAATATTAATTTACAAGGACAAAATCCAATGTGAAATATCGTACAAAAAATGGATATCATATTATATGCGAGTACAACATAATTGTTGAAGTATATTCTTCTCCAATATACATTTAGAAGGACAGAATCAAATGATAATACAAAAAAAAAAGCACTGACGTGAAGTCAGTACTCTTTGGCGCGCGTGTTCACGGTGGCTAATTTGAATTGAATGATGAGTACTTCAAGCTCAGTGGATAGAGCGAGCCGAAGATCTACCCAAAGGATAGTGGATACCATTCACTGTCGGTTCAAAAATTAACAGTGCTGTATCTAAGCTGCCATCAGGATAGAGTGTAACAAAGATGGAAAAGAACACAACTGACTCTCCTTAGTCGCACAAGCGAAGATTTGGGAGGGTCAGTATAATCCTAATCATGTTTATAGCACGCGCGCCAAAGCATATTAACTTTTTACACTTTTTCTTTCATTGTTAAGTCAATCTGCTTTGGCGCGCGTGCTATAAACATGATTAGGATTATACTGACCCTCCCAAATCTTCGCTTGTGCGACTAAGGAGAGTCAGTTGTGTTCTTTTCCATCTTTGATACTCTATCCTGATGGCAGCTTAGATACAGCACTGTTAATTTTTGAACCGACAGTGAATGGTGTCCACTATCCTTTGGGTAGATCTTCGGCTCGCTCTATCCACTGAGCTTGAAGTACTCATCATTCAATTCAAATTAGCCACCGTGAACACGCGCGCCAAAGAGTACTGACTTCACGTCAGTGCTTTTTTATTTTTTTCAAGTTCCTTTAACAAATATAGCTATCAATACAGTTTGGCTGTTAGCTTTACCGTAGATCGAAAAAAATTGCGGTTATGGGACCTCCGTTAAGAACGCAATTACCTCTTCTCCAAATCCGAACGTATTTTAATATAGATCTACCGAATATAGTTTATAAATTCACCTCAGGGCCACCATACAGACATTTCAACTCGGAAACATAGCTATTTCCCCCAAACTGACTTGTGTCCGTGCACTGAATTGACATGAATATTCTTTAAAAACCTCACAATATCGGCTCATTACTACCCACATAACCCATACAACCCAAAACCATTCACTTCTCGTCTGCGCATGCGCAATATACTCATGGCTGCAAGTCCTCCCAAAATTACACACCTCACAAAAAACTCCGATTATCCAACACCAGTGGTTCAGGAGATATCGCTTCTTGAATCCACGCATGCGCAGACCCTCACCAGGGGATTCTATGGAGGAATAGCATCCGCCACCCCAAAACCCCAATGCTTTTTGACGAAAACACCAGCAGTTAAATCACTGATGGTCTGCTCCTGCGCATATCGAAAAATGCCCGTAAGGGGTACCATCGATTTCAAAATTAGCCCCAGGGCCACGGTATCGACACTTTAACTCGGAAACAACGCTACAACTCCCAAACTGAATTATCCTTACACTAAATTGCCATGAATATCCTTTTAAAACCTCACAATATCGACTCAGCACTCCCGAAATAACCCGTACAACCCAAAAACAGTCACTTCTCTTCTGCGCATGCGCAATCTACTCGTGGCTGAAAGTAATCCCAAAATCACAAACCTTACAAAAAACTCCGATTATCCAACACTATAGTGGTTCAGGAGATATCGCATCTTCAATCCACGCATGCGCAGACCCTCACCAGGGGATTCTATGGAGGAAAAGCATCTGCCAACCCAAAACCTCAATCCTCTCTGAAGAAAACACCAGCAGTTAAATCACTGATGTTCTGCTCATGCGAAAAATGCCCGTAAAAGGAGTAACACCAATCTCAAAATTAGCCCCAGGGCCACGGTACGGACACTCCAACTCGGAAACAACGCTACATCCCCCAAACTGACTTGTCCTTGCACTTAATTGTCATAAATATTTTTTTAAAACCTCACAATATCGCTCAGCACCCCCAACATAACCCACACAACCCAAAAACAGTCAGTTCTTTTCTGCGCATGCGCAATCTACACGCGGCTGAAAGTCCTGTCAAAATCACACACCTTACAAAAAACTCCGATTCTCCAACACTAGTGGTTCAGGAGATATCGCATCCCTTATCCACGCATGCGCAGACCCTCTCCAGGGGATTCTATGGAGTAATAGCATCCGCCACCCCAAAACCCCAATCCTCTCTGACGAAAACTACAGCAGTTAAATGACTTCTCATCTGCGCATGCGCATAACGAAAAATGCCCGGAAGAGGCAGCATAAATTTCAAATTAATATTTTTCGGAATTTCAAGCAAAATAGAGTAATTTTTTGAATTTTTTCATGTGACGTGATCTTCACGAAATTTTGTAAAAGTGTTCGCTTTGGTCTTTTGCATCTAACTACTGAGTTTCTATTCAATCAGATCAGTATTTTACGAGTTATCGTGGAAACAAAATTTTAAAATTTTTGAAATTTTTTTTTGTCACTTTATGGCCAACCTGTCAGTCACAAAAAACTGCGATTCTCCAACACTATAGTGGTTCAGGAGATATCGCATCTTGAATCCACGCATGCGCAGACCGGCACCGGGGGATTCTATGGAGGAATAACATCCTCCACCCCAAAACCCCAATCTTCTCAGAAGAAAACTCGAGCAGTTAAATTATTTCTCGTCTGCTTATGCGAATAACAAAAAATGCCCAAAAGAGGCAGTTACACCCCAGTCGTTCACCGTTCTGACTAATTTTGAAAACCAATTTAAAATTCCACACATCGTTTACGCATTAATTCAATTGCCATGCTAGTAAGTAGTCCATATTTTAATCAGTTGCCCTCGTACATATCGTATTGTTTCAGATAAACGCGTAAAAACCCGTCAGAATATTGTCACCAGATGTTATGTATTCCGTGTAGAACTTCGAAATGAAATAATTTGACCAGTTTGGAGGTTCAAAATTATTAATTTTTTTTGAGGCTCCTAGTGGTCTGTCCGCAGTGAAATTTTGCACACCCCAAGAGGTCATTATTGGTCACCGAAGTGCCAAAACTGAACTCATTCCGATATTTGGTTTCAGAATTTCCAGCAAAATATTCCGCTGATAGTTAAAAATTTTTTTAATTTTTTTTTTCTCATGCTACCCCCACGAAATTTTGCATAAGTGTTTTCGTTGGTACTTCGCATATAACTACCGAGCTTCAACTCAATTGGATCAGTTTTTCTCGAGTTATAGTGAAAACAAAATTTCAATTTCATTTTCAAATATTTAACTTTTTTTTTTCTAGTTTACAGCCATCCGATCATTATGAGACTTCGCAGCCATATAAAGGTCATGATTATACAATTTGAGGCTGAGTTTCAGATCGATCGAGTGATCGGTTTCGGAAATATTCTCGAAAAACGATTTAACTAAAAATGGCCGTAACTCCGAAACGGCTCGATGGATTTTGCCCATTAACGAACTTGTCCGAGATATTCACGCTCCAAACATGCCCTGCAAATTTCAACGCTCTAACTTGCTCCGTTCGAGAGTTATCGTGCTAACGGCCGGCCGGCCGGCCGGGCCGGACGGACAGAATTGAATTTGACCTCGAATTCTTCATCAGGGAGTCGAACCCAATCGTTTGAGACCATTTTCGCAAAAAAATTCGAAAAATACAGACATTGTGACGAAATGGTAGCACGCTGTTCCTTGCGGAACACGCGCGCAAAAACAGGATATCATTATGCACAACATAATGTGAAAAACATTTTGTACGTGAAAATCACCCAGTGGTTTCTCTATATACCATATTTATAGCAGCTATACATTTGCAAAACCTTGATCACAAACAAGTGCCACGACATGAGGCCCATGATCTAACAATATCTTCAAGTAATTTGGAAAGATCATCACGTTTCATTCCACCATGATTGAAGAAATAAGCTAGGGTTGTTTGTTTCTATTTATGAAAAACTCCCCTAGCCATGAAGACCATAATCTTGTCTACAATATTAGGAGAACAATTTACTGAAAGTCCAATATCTTGGAAGCCTTCAACTAAATCCTTCGCCTTGTTATATTGCAGAGAAGGCTCGATCGACATTTCATCAAACAAACAAAATGGAACAAAATTTTTGCTTCTCATCCATTCTCTTAAGCTTAAGTTTAATTGAATCCATAACGCTAGAATTGATACCTGCTCAGCCTGCTCTGAAATTAACTGAATGCAATAATTTAACAAAATTTTTCTGGAAGGAACTGCAAAAATATTGCTGAGGAGTTTGTTTCCCTTATCGCTATTTTTGAATAAAGTAAAAAAAGAATTTTCTTATTTAAAGTATATAGCGCCTTCCTCTGGGTTTCAAGTTTTGAGACTGGAGAAAATGAAAGCTTAGTGTGTTTATCAAGTGTCCGAAAGAATGACATGCACTATCTAGCTCTTTGACTACCAATTTCAGGCCTTTATTTTTTTCATCAATCCTTCTTACTTTGAGGTTTAATACAGTTTCAATTTTATTTATTACCATAGCCTCTGGGGAGAGCTGGGAGAGTCTTCGTTTCCTACATCCCCTTCTCGTTTTTCCTGAAAAGTAATTAGAAGAATTTAATTTTATATAATCATAACATAAAACATATTATGCATTTTATAATAGTAAATAAAATAAGTTACCGAAAACCACCGCATTTGTTCCAGCTATTTCAATCCGTCCGAATTTATAACAAATATCAGGGTGCAAGTTGTTATACCACCTGGTGTCATTCCTAGGCACGATAAATCTCGAACGGAATGAGCTAGGCAGTTGAAATTTTCAGAGTAGGTTTGGCAGATAAATATCTCGGCTAAGTTCGTTATTGGGCAAAATCGGACAGATGGTTTCGGAGTAACAAAAAAAAATTTTTTTTTATATAATTATTCTATGTATGAATTGTCATAATGTCAACTTATTTTCCGGAGACATGACATTGTCTAATTCCTTGCTAATAGTTGGTTCGAGAAACGCCAAAATCGACTTAGAGAGACAAGGGTAAAAAACCGTCAAATAAACCCTCATGTGGCGATTTTATGTCGAAAAGAGAAAATTAAGAATATATATCCCAGGTAAGTACCGACGTTTTATTCTAATACCGGAGATCGATAAGATCGTTCGAGGAGCCCGATAGACGGTTGGTCTGACCCGTCGGGTTTCGGAACGAGAGAAGGCGGGCTCAAATCCTGGAAAGAAAATTACACATTTTGGCGCTCTAGTGCCTCGGATCTGAGTGCTTATCAATTTTTTTTAAGATGCAGTTTCACCATTAAATTCCATCGATATCATTTTCAACTCCAACAAGCTAATACTTTCGGAGATATGATTTTTTTTGCTAAATTTCAATAATGAATCGTACGTACTTCTAAGTTTTCACAGAATGCTATAATTATTCTATCTAAGCTTTATTATATGCTCTGTGTTAATACTCGTATATTTCATCCTGTTCTATAAGAAAGACTCAAATTCATTTCAGATATTTTAATTAGATTTCTTCCATGGTGCAGTTCTCATTCTCAGATTGCTCATTTAATCTTGATAAATAAACTATTATTTGAATTTAATTTCCTTTATTAAATGTCTGCTTTCACATGACTTGAAAATTTGATTTGCGTCCTCATAAAATTAATGCAATTCATTGATATTTGAATTTCTTTTACTAGATCCACATGTCATTGTAGAAAAAATTGGTTCAAGCACTGACGTGAAGTCAGAAGCTTTTGCGCGTATGTTCTATTGTCCATTCTTCTGTATTGGACACCCTTAATCGAATTTACCATGGTAAATTATGTTGTCCATTCTTCTGTATTGGACACTTAATTCGAATTTACCATGGTAAATGTCTATGTCCAATACAGGAGAATGGACAACATATTTTACCATGGTAAATTCGACTTAGAGTGTCCAATACAGAAGAATGGACAATAGAACATACGCGCAAAAGCTTCTGACTTCACGTCAGTGCTTGAACCAATTTTTTTTTCGTGATTTTTATAAAATTTTCTACATACATATTTTACATACATATTTTATTTGTCATTAATACTTACAATGGTAAAATAACAACAAAGAATTATTACCGTCAAAGCTTACACGGTTTGTCAAACAAAGTAATTGGAAACGGAAATATTCCTACTATTGTACAAGTATAATATATGACGAATTTATCACATTAACAAGTAAGACGAACAATCATAAAAATTCATTTATATTATAAATTGTCTGTTTCAATAAAAGCTTCTTTACTTCTTTATGGAACCCAACAGCACTCAACTTCTTTAGACATTCAGGTAGTTTGTTATATAACTTTAGGCAAGTGTAGGGGTACGGTTCTTAAAATTTTTTTTTCGTCATTATTTTCCAATTTTCTAGGGTTACGGTTCTTACAAAATTTTAAACACGTCTTTATGTTGATTTTCTACTACTAGTTACCAAGCACCAATTCGATCGAATATTTATTTTTTGAGTTATTAAGAAAATAATATTCCAGGTGGGTAACTCGGAAACTGACCGATTATGCCCAAAAACGAACTCAACTCTCCCTTTCGGATACGCAACCTACTCTGAAAATTGCAAGTCCCTATCTCCTTTCGTTCGAAAGTTATCGAGGCAACGGCCACCCATCTACTGAACTCACTGAAACTCACTTACTGAATGCTCGAATCTCCAACAATATTTAACCGATCTTATTAAAACTTGAAACTTGGCAGTAGAGTTAGGTTAGGAAGGCTCTTGCAAAATTTCAGCAATTTCAAACGAATAGTTACTGATATATAGAATTTTTTTTTTTAATTTTCAATGATTTATTAAAAATTTTCTACAAATGCGTTCCTCACCAAATTTTGCGAATATATCTTTGCGTTGGCATTCTACAACTAATACCCATGTTTGAATTCAATCGGTTCAGTATTTTTCGAGTTAATGAGGAACAAAAAACCACCAAATTTCAGATAATTTCAGATGGCTATAACTCTAAAACCGTTTGGTCGATTATGCTCATAAACAAACTGGAATGTCGCGTTCTGGTGCACATCCTAACCTGAAAACTTCAAGCCGCTATCTCATTCCGTTCTCAAGTTATCGTGACAACAAAAATATCTTTTAATAATTTTTTTAAAATTTTCTAGCCATACTATTAGCACAAAATTTCACAAACGTGCTTAGGTTCATATTCTACAACTACTCACCGAGTTTCAATTCGATCGGATGTATATTGGTTGAAAATAAAATTATTACTCGGAAACCACTGGGCCGATTATGCCCGAACTTGTCCGTCGAATTCGGATGCGCAACCTACCCTGAAAATTTCAAGTCGCTAGCTCTTTTCGTTCTCAAGTTATCGTGGCAACGGCCGGACGGACAGAATCAAATTTGACGTCGAGTTCTTCATTGGGGAGTCGAACTTAATCGTTTGAGACCATTTTCGTCAAAAAATTCGAAAGTTACAGACATTTGGGCAAAACTATAACGCGATGTTCCCCAGAACATACGTTCAAAAAGGTAGTTCCATTCGAAAGCAAGCAGGAACTTCACGTTCATTTAAGATTTCCATTTATTGATATTATTTCACTTAAAGTTGTAAATTTCAATATGATATAGGTACCTATATATGTTGATATTATCCATGATATAAAATGCTTATTGATGATTTGCATAAATAGATTTATTTATTCCTGGATGTACAAGAAGTTTACTATGTGTCGAAGTGGAACCTCAAATGCTTGCTACCCCACGTAGCAACAATATAATGAAAAAATTCCATTTACCTTATATTCCAACATCCATTGGCAAGCAAAGCGAAGGAATGACACCAGGTGGTATAACAACTTGCAACCTGATATTTGTTATAAATTCGGACGGATTGAAATAGCTGGAACAAATGCGGTGGTTTTCGTAGATTAATAATTTTAGCTTTAGCAACCAAGTCCAAGCGTCCTGTTCCTTGTAGCCATATCAGCTGAAAACGATGCAATAAAAGTTTTTTGGATATATCAAAATATCAATAAAGTAGGTATTCATAATTAAGTACTTTATTGCTCATATATACAAACACTAACCCCACTAACAATTAAACAATTGTATGCAGGTCAAAAAAAAAGATTAAATATGTATGTTCCATTTTCTATTCACTATTTTGTTCTTGCGTTTGTATAAGTAATTTTACTGGGTATTTTCTGGCCCTTTGGTCAATATCGTCTTGATGCAACAGATTCAAAAGATCTTGTGATTCCTTGAGTCGATTGAAATAGTTTTTATGCAGTAAGCAATAAAGTACTAAGAATACCTAAAAAGTACTTACCTTATCATATTTCGGAAGCCTGCGCAACTTAATCACTTTACTTGTATTCTTACAGTTTTTTACCGAACATCAAACAGTGATATTCAAAAAAGTTTATTTTACAACACACATATTTCACCAAAACTATGTAAAAGTAAAAAGAATTGGTTCAAGCACTGACGTGAAGCCAGAAGCTTTTGCGCGTATGTTCTCTTGTCTATTTTCCTTTATTGGACACTCTTAATCGAATTTATCATGGGGAATTCTATTGTCTGTTCTCCTGTATTGGACACTCTTCATCGAATTTACCATGGTGAATTCGGTGTCTCCAACACAGGAGAACAGACAATAGAACTCCCCATGATAAATTCGATTAAGAGTGTCCAACACAGGAGAATGAACAATAGAACGTACGCGCAAAAGCTCCTGACTTCACGTCAGTGCTTGAACCAATTTTTTTTTTCGTGATGTCAGGAGCTTTTGCGCATATGTTCTATTGTCCATTCTCCTGTATTGGACACTCTTAATCGAATTTACCATGGTGGATTCTATTGTCTGTTCTCCTCTGTATTGGACACTCTTAATAGAATTTACCATGGTAAATTCGGAAAACCAATACAGGAGAAGACAATAGAATTCACCATGATAAATTCGATTAAGAGTGTCCAATAAAGGATAATGGACAAGAGAACATACGCTCAAAAGCTTCTGACTTCACGTCAGTGCTTGAACCAATTTTTTTTTCAATGATTTTTTAAATATTTTCTAGTGCTACGATCCTCACGAAATTTTGCAAGAATTTTCGCGTTGGCATTCTACAAGTACCTAATAACCATATTTGAATTGGATCGGATTTGTATTTTTTGAGTTATTGAGGAAATAACAACCAAATTTCAGATTGATATAACTCCAAAACCATTCGGCCGATTATGCTAGTAAACGAACTTAAATGTCTTATTCAGATGCGTAATCTAACCTGAAAACTGCAAGTCGCTATTTCTTTCCGTTCTCAAGGAATCATGAGATACATAATATTTCTTCATAATTGTTTAAAAATTTTCTAGTGGTACGGTCCCCACAAAATTTTAATCAGGTCTTCGTGTCGATATTTTATATCTAGTTACCAAGCTTCAATTCGATCGAGTCTATATTTTTTGAGTTATCGAGGAAATAATATTCCAGATGGGTATAACCCCGAAACCGTTGGGCCGATTATGGCCAACAGCGCACTTAACTCTTCCATGCAGATCGATGTGCAACCTATCCTGAAAATTGCAAGTCCCTATATCCTTTCGTTCAAGAGTTGTCGAAGCAACGCTCACCCCTCTAGCTACTAAACTTACACAAGGCTGCTCGGATCCCCAACAATATAAATCCGATCATGTTTAAACTTGGAACTTGGTAGTAAAGTTAGGTTTTGAAGGCTCTCGCAAAATTTCAGCGATATCGGACGAATAGTTTCTGATATATAGAATTTTTTTCAATAATTTTCTATGATTTTTTAAAAAATTTCTAGTTATACGATCCTCACATAATTTTGCAAAAATTTTCACGTTGCCATTCTACAACTAATATTCATGCTTGAATTGGATCGGTTTTGTATTTTTCGAGTTATTGAGGAAATAACAACCAACTTTCAGATGGGTATAACTCCAAAACCGTTTTGCCGATTACGTCTATAAACGAACTCATGTGGCGCATTAAGATTCTCAACCATACCTGAAAATTTAAAGTCGCTATCTCTTCCCGTTCTTAGATTATCGTGATGTAAATAATATTTTTTAATAATTTTTTTAAAATTTTCTAGCAATACGGTGTTCACAAAATATGACAAACGTTCTTAAGTTTGTATTCTACAACTACTCACCAAGTTTCAATTCGATCGGATTAGTATTGGTTGTAGACAAAATTATTACTCGGAAACCGTTGGGCCGATTATGCCCATTAACGAACTTGTCCGTCCTATTAGGATGCGCCAATACCCTTCTTGACCACCAATTTTTTTGAACGCGCGTTAATCATAGATAAACGTTAAATTTGACCTTGTATGTTTTTTTTTTGCGAAAACGCGTCAGTCGATAAAAAGTGAAGAAATCAAATATGCCCCAAAATAATTGGTGATTTAAAAATGGGTTCAAGCCCTGTGGACAGGAGCTTTCTGGCGCTCTAGTTCAAACAGACAAATTATATCTGGTATTGGTTTCTCAGAGTTGGGAATTATATCAATGTATTCATATGATACAACTGCATCATAAAGGAAATTCAATTCAAATAATAGTTTATTTATCAAGATTAAATGAGCAATCATGAGAATGAGAACTGCACCACATTTTCAAATTTTTTTTTTTACACTTTGCGGTAATCTGGTCAATACAAAACTTCACATGCGTATGAAGGTCATGATTCTACAATTTGGTGCTAAATTTCAGATAGATCGAGTGATCGGTTTCGGAACTATTCATAAAAAATATTTTTACTAAAATCGGCCATAACTCCGAAACCCCTTGATGGTTTTCGCCCATTAACGAACTTGTCCGAGATATTTACGCTCCAAAAACCACCTTGCAATTTTCAATCCGCTAACTCCTTTCGTTCGAGAGTTATCGTGCCTACGGCCGGTCGGCCGGCCGGACAGAATCGATTTCGCACTCGGATTCTTGATCAGTGAGTCGAACCAAATCATTTGAGACCATTTTCAGCCAAAAATTCCAAAATTACAGACACTTGGGCAATTGATAAGCAATCTGTTCCGAAGAACTAGAGCGCCAAAAAAACAAGTTTCGTATGACAATTGCCCAAAACAGGTTTAAAGTACCTACAAATAGTAGGTATTCCATAAAACATGTATAAAATAATAAATTACCTTGTAATCGATCAAAAATTTCCTGATCTACGTTCAAAAAATTTTCTCCTCTCTCGAACTACAGAATTATGCTTTCAATATTTACGTAATATTTTCAAACATTTTCGGGTGAGGTCCCCGTTGCATCGCTAAAATACGAGTATTTCAACCCCAATATTCTTGAAGTTACAATATTCCCTTCTGTCAAGTTGACTTTATGAGAATTCATACATAGAATATACATAGAATAATTATATCAATCTGTGAAATACGATTTACATTGAAATTTTGAAAAATCATATCTCCGAAAGTATTAGCTTGTTAGAGTTAAAAATGATATGAATGGATTCTTATGATAAAACTGCTTATTAAAAAAAATTTAATTTGGAATTTGTTTTGTAAAAAAAAAAATTTTTTTTTATTACTCCGAAACCTTCTGTCCGATTTTGCCCAGTAACGAACTTAGCTGAGATATTCATCCCCCAAACCTACTCTGAAAATTTCAACTCTCTAGCTCATTCCGTTCGAGAGTTATCGTGCCTACGGCCAGACGGCCGGCCGGAGCGGCCGGCCGGACCGGCTGGACAGAATGAATTTCGACCACGGATTCTTGAGCAGTGAGTCGAACCAAATCGTTTAAGATCATTTTCATCGAAATATTCGAAAATTACAGACATTTGGGCAAATTGATAAGCACTCAGTTCCGAGGAACTAGAGCGCCAAAAACGATTTCTATTATAAGAAAAAGCAGTGGCGTACCATATTTTTTTCCAAAAATATCTATTCCATATCCAGTACGGACGCCACTGATTAAAAAATTAAAAAACCCTCTACATCAAGAAATGTCAGTGGATGCTCAGAGTGCGTGTGCCAAATTTCAAAAAAATACCTAGAACGTTACCAGAGGTTTAATAAAATGGGTTCAAGCCCTGTGGACAGGAGCTTTCTGGCACTCTAGTTCAAACAGACAAATTATATCTGGTATTGGTTTCTCAGAGTTGGGAATTATATATCAATGTATTCATATGATAGAACTGCATCAAAAAGGAAATTCAATTCAAATAATAGTTTATTTATGAAGATTAAATGAGCAATCATGAGAATGAGAACTGCACCACATTTTCAATTTTTTTTTTGACACTTTGCGGTAATCTGGTCAATACAAAACTTCACATGCG
The DNA here is from genome assembly GCA_937662695.2 of Halyzia sedecimguttata. Taxonomy (NCBI): domain Eukaryota; kingdom Metazoa; phylum Arthropoda; class Insecta; order Coleoptera; family Coccinellidae; genus Halyzia; species Halyzia sedecimguttata. Next base: position 36,071,700 of record OW569412.2, read on the forward strand.
TATAAAGGTCATGATTCTACAATTTGGTGCTAAATTTCAGATAGATCGAGTGATCGGTTTCGGAAATATTCATAAAAAATATGTTTACTAAAATCGGCCATAACTCCGAAACCCCTTGATGGTTTTCGCCCATTAACGAACTTGTCCGAGATATTTACGCTCCAAAACCACCTTGCAATTTTCAATCCGCTAACTCCTTTCGTTCGAGAGTTATCGTGCCTACGGCCGGTCGGCCGGCCGGACAGAATCGATTTCGCACTCGGATTCTTGATCAGTGAGTCGAACCAAATCATTTGAGACCATTTTCAGCCAAAAATTCCAAAATTACAGACACTTGGGCAATTGATAAGCAATCTGTTCCGAAGAACTAGAGCGCCAAAAAAACAAGTTTCGTATGACAATTGCCCAAAACAGGTTTAAAGTACCTACAAATAGTAGGTATTCCATAAAACATGTATAAAATAATAAATTACCTTGTAATCGATCAAAAATTTCCTGATCTACGTTCACAAAATTTTATCCTCTCCCGAACTACAGAATTATATGCTTTCAATATTTACGTAATATTTTCAAACATTTTCGGGTGAGGTCCCCGTTGCATCGCTAAAATACGAGTATTTCAACCCTAATATTCTTGAAGTTACAATATTCCCTTCTGTCAAGTTGACTTTATGAAAATTCATACATAGAATATACATAGAATAATTATATCAATCTGTGAAATACGATTTACATTGAAATTTTGAAAAATCATATCTCCGAAAGTATTAGCTTGTTAGAGTTAAAAATGATATGAATGGATTCTTATGATAAAACTGCTTCAAAAAAAAATTTAATTTGGAATTTGTTTTGTAAAAAAAAAAAATTTTTTTTATTACTCCGAATTTGCCCAGTAACGAACTTAGCCGAGATATTCATCCCCCAAACCTACTCTGAAAATTTCAACTCTCTAGCTCATTCCGTTCGAGAGTTATCGTGCCTACGGCCGGACGACCGGCCGGCCGGACCGGCCGGCCGGACCGGCCGGACAGAATGAATTTCGACCACGGATTCTTGATCAGTGAGTCGAACCAAATCGTTTAACCCTTTCAGTACCTATGTGCCATATATCGCACACAAATTTCAAATATTTATATTAATTTTCATTATGACAATTCTTGTTCTCTCTTAAGACCGATGTGCTTTATATGGCACTGAAAAGCGAATAAACTACAGTGACTATATTCTTCTTGTCACTGTAGAATAAACTAACTTGATTTGCCATCTATGGACCTGTAGAGGAATTATAAACCATAGTTGTCATCGAACACACAGCGATAAGATGGCGAGAAATCGTAGGTAACTATTTTATTATTTATTCAAACGGAGAATCGAATTTTATTGATTCTAGTACATTTAAATCATTCTTATATGAAAATAATAAATGTTGAAGACATTATTTTGTGAAAAAATTGCACTCTTTCCCTCATGAATTACTTTGAAATGAATGTTCCAAATTTAGCACATTGGTACTCAATGGCAGTATTATTTTTCAATCATACCAATAACATTTCCGTTGTTTTTGCATTCACAAAATATTATTTTCTGCAGATTTGAATCAAAAACAAACAAAACTTGAAGATATTATCGAACATCTGGGAGATGGTACCTATTCCGATTTTTCTGATTTATCAGATGAGGAAGATATTGAGAATGAACAAATATCAATCAATTCTGGACGAATTGGATCCTCAGTAGAAGAGCATCTGGGATATGTTATGATTTCATAATATACTAAGGCTCAACTACTGAAATCCCCAAGAATATAATTGAAGCTTTCGGCCTTGGATCAGGAGTAGTGATTCATTTATGTAAAAGACTGACTGAAAAAAATCATCAACTCTTTTTCGATAACTTATTTTCTTCGTATGGACTATTAGAGTATTCGAAAACTCAGATGCTAGCGTATTACCGAATTCGAGTGAAGTCAAGAAAATGGACCCTTCGTATGATTTTCCACGCAGTTGATTTGGCGGCAACTAATTCTTGGTTTGAATATAAATGTGACTGCGAAAAACTAGATGTTGCAAAAAACAAAGTGATGGATCTATTCCATTTCAAAATGAGACTTGCGGAGTCTTTGATCAAAGTAGGAGTGCTGCCATTAGGGTCATCTAGGGCCGGTTTCTGAGGAATATAACATCTGGTTTATCTTCCGTTTATCTGTCCAATTCAAAAGAATTCGGTAGATAAACTGAAGATAAACTCCATTCAAATGTGTCAGAAACCGGCCCCTAGACAACGTGGTAGGCCATCTCGAGACGACTCACCAAATTCTACCCCTCCCAAAAAAATTACAGACCGTCGACAACTTCGTGAAGTCGCTCTTGACGGATTTGCTCATTTCCCCGAATATTGCCCTTCTGGAGAAAAGAGTGGACCAACTCGATGTAAATATATAGGATGCACATCAAAATCCTTTATACGATGCATTAAATGTAATATTCATTTATGTATCAACAAAGATAGAAAGTGTTTTTGGAATTACCATAAATAAAAACTGAACTAATACTAGTTTCATCAATTTTTTAAAAATTTACCTTTGAGTACTGATGTGCCATATATTGCACACGAAATTTTTTTCTTTATTATCGAAAAAAATTCAAATTTTTTTTTATGAAAGAACTTTTTCAGATTATAGTACTTATATATTCCACAGAAAAAAAATATTCCTTGGGTGCAACATATCTCGGTACTGAAAGGGTTAAGACCATTTTCATCGAAATATTCGAAAATTACAGACATTTGGGCAAATTGATAAGCACTCAGTTCCGAGGAACTAGAGCGCCAAAAAGACGATTTTTTCTGAAAATTTTAACACAGTGTAGCTCAAAAGTTAAGAGGCTTACGACATATGCTGATATGAACTTTTCATCTTAAAATCGCCGAAGGATCAGCATCCAAATCCAATTATGAAAATTCCCGTATCCTGTATCTGTGTTTATTTCCAACCATTCCTTGTCTATGTTTCCAACTACTGTCTGATCATAGATGCATAGAATACATGTTATACATGTTATTCTATGCATCTTGGTCTGATCTGATCATCTCATCACATAATACCTCTAATAGCTTTTTGTTTTGATGTTAACGTTTGGAAACAGAAGTGCTGAGGGCTTCGAAATTAATGATAAAGTAATTCATTTCAATGGCACTCATTAAACATATTTTTTTAATATTCGCTGAATCAGAATCATCCAATTCATCTAGTAATAAGAGGGCTGCAACCTTAGACTATAGTCTAAGGCTGCAACTGCTTTGCGTCTTAGCATTTTATGAATTTGGCTTCGACAGTTCCGCTTATTACAAAAACAAACTGAATATTGAACTGAACTTACACCTGTAAGCAAATTGTGGATTATCAATTTCAAATTGACCGCCGTTCAACCAACCATTTCTTTTAGGAAAAATTCGAATGAGTGGGAAGTTGGGAACCAACCGAGGGTCGGACGTCATCGTTTATGAACCGACCGCTCAACCATAAACCAACCAAAAGAGCCATTCGAAATCGCTTTTTATCTGTGGATGACATGTATTACGTCAATGTCAATGTCAATATTGACATGAATCAACAGCTGATACGTCTCCAAAGAAAACAATCAAAAATCAAAACATTTATTTGGGCGATTTCCATTTCCGGAAATGGAGTTTTCGTCATTTTAAAGGAATTACTGTTGCTTTATTTTCAGTAAGTGGAATGTATTAAATTTTGAAACAATGTTTTTTTATTATTGAATTTGTTTGAGAATATTTATTTACTGAAAATTAAGTTCAAAATGTCTTTCAACCATGAAAAAATCTTAAATGTACTGAAAACATCTCTCTACAAAATTGCAAAGAAGGAAATATTATTAAATATTATTAGAAAGGATTTGTCACAATATTTTCAAAAGCTTGCCTCTCTGAAATATTCTAACGGTATTCAAAATTTGAAACTATCTACTGCAACTGTAAGCTCTACACTCCCAAAAGAAATTGAAGTGGACTCGGGTAATACGCAGTCTATGTCAAATGTTGAAGATGATACTCCAAACATTAAGGAAGTACTGATTACCTCACAATGGAAAACAGAAATATCCAAGGTGACTTTCAAAGAATTCAATATTTTAGTTGATGCATAATATGGGATTCTTTTTAGCCTCTGATTAAATCGCAAATTACTCATATTCTTGCATCAATAGAAGATGCCCAAACAGAATCTTCTTTCCAAGCTCGGGTGGGAGCTTTCATAACATTTATTCATAATGTACCTGGCGCACATATAATTTCAATGAAGGTAAATTATATTTACAAATACCCAAATCATTTTGTTGAAATATATATATATTATGTTTGTTTGTAGGAAGGAGCTCTGAGAATATTGTTGAATGCTCGAGAGCGATTCAAAGATAAAGATCTTGGGGCTATTCGTGAAGCTTTAGCACTTCTAGGCTATACAGATCCAGTACCAGGAAGAGGCATACGAATTCTGACCATTGACGGTGGGGGAATAAGAGGATTATTGGTATTAGAAATGTTGAAGAAACTTGAAGAATTGACAGGAAAAAGAACATATGAGCTATTTGATTTCATCTGTGGTACAAGCACGGGAGCTATTCTCTCATTTTCTATGGGTGAGTAAAAATGATAATGGGAGGATTTCATATAGCTGTCTAGTATTAAATGAGATTGAATCAGTGTCAGGAATACCTACTAGACTTTCATGGGCTTTAAATGTGTATTCTGAAATGTGAGCGAAGTAAGTAAAATTGGTTCAAGCACTGACGTGAAGTCAGGAGCTTTTGCGCGTATGTTCTATTGTCCATTCTCCTGTATTGGACACTCTTAATCGAATTCACCATGGTAAATTCGATTAAGAGTGTTCAATACAGGAGAATGGACAATTGAACATACGCGCAAAAGCTCCTGACTTCACGTCAGTGCTTGAACCAATTTTTTTTCGTGAATTCAGGAGCTTTTGCGCGTATGTTGAATTGTCCATTCTCCTGTATTGAACACTCTTAATCGAATTTACCATGGTGAATTCGATTAAGAGTGTCCAATACAGGAGAATGGACAATAGAACATACGCGCAAAAGCTCCTGACTTCACGTCAGTGCTTGAACCAATTTTTTTTTCGTGAAGTCAGGATAGAAAGCAATGATGAAAAAATTAACACATTATTGTCTACCTTCAATTCTTCTTCAGGAGAAGAATACATAATTATTCTTGAAAAATATTACTGGAATTAATGTCATATTTAAATAATCAAAGTATAGAAAATTATAAGTTTAGTTACTAACATATTGAATGAAATCAATTCAAAGTAATATTCAATTACTTATTCTTAACCAATAAATGTCCATTGATAGATCTAAAGGTGATGAGGTGAAACATAAAGATATATTCTCATTAGTGATAGAAAAACTGGCCTAAAATTCCTCTCTACCCATCATGAGATTTAATATCCACAAATGAGCCTCTCACCTTATAAGATCAGAAGCCTTCAACAAAATTTCAGCGATATCATATTAAAATTAATACATAACCTTTCAAAAGTCCCCTCTCACAAATATACTCCTCTGAAGGCACATGGATCTCTTGAAGAAGAATCGTCTTCTCTATTTCTCAAAGATATTCACTCTTGTTCATAGAAATCCCTTCAATATTTAGTTGCCTCCTCCTAAGGAGGATCTCTTTCAAAACCAGGTCTGACCACTAATGTAGGGCTATCATCTCCCATAGATTTGTGATGAAATAACACGATTTTCCCATAACATACGCGTAAAAGATATGTCATCATTATTATTATTATTATTATTATTATTATTATTTATTTCCAAAAATTCCTATACATGAAATTCATATAAGGACCTATAGGAGGCATAAATGCCCGTACATAGGTTGGCCCTATAATCTAAAAACAAAAACAACCAATATAAAAAAGAAAACTTAACTTACAATATACAGGCACACCTGCCCAGATTCAAAACATAATACAATTCCATAATTAAAAGAACACTAGGAAACCGTATGCAAAAATGGTGGTTCAAACATTCTTATAACCAAAATTACAACTTAAATTTAACAATAATGGTATAATACACGCAACCAAAATTAACCCATAAATTCATAACTTAGTCAATACTCACATTTTTAATAAACATTCTCAAATTTCTGACAAGAACTTTTTTACTTACACTTAAAGTCCTTAGATTCACTGGCAATTCGTTGAAATACTTATATGCATAATATTTGTAGCTTCTTTGACCGATTTTTAATAATTTTTTTGGTAGGGTTATATTTCTGAATCTAGTCTTATTTGAATTATTTAAATAACAATTTTTTAGTTCATCATACATGAAGACAATGGCCTTCAGTGTAAAAAAGTTTCGTAAATTAAGTGGTCTACTAGGATCATTATCATTAACTCCAATGACTTGTAGTATTTTATTTTGTAGTCTATTTAACGGTTTGAATGAAACATCATAGAGACCACCCCACCCAACTATACCATACACAGCCATACTATTGAAAAGCCCATAATAAACCTGTAAAAGTTGATTTTTTGACAATATCTTCCTCAATCTGTAAAACACATAAACCAGATATTTAGTTTTCCTGATTATGCCCTCCACATGTGAATTCCACTTCATATTAGTGTCAAAGTTTATTCCGAGATACCTAGCAGTTGAAGCACGAACAATATCCACCCCATTAATTTGTGTTTGGAAGACAACAGGAACTGAGTCACTGTAGTTTCCAAAAGTAAGAATAGTGCATTTGCTGATATTAAGAATAAGCTTATTATGATGTAACCATGCATAAATAGAATTCAACTTTTCCGAGAACTGAAATGCAAGATCATCCCAGCTTGAACCACTCATTGGAACAGCAGTATCATCTGCATAAGCAACCAATTCACCATGAAACACCAAAAGATCATTAATATACAAAATGAATAGCAGAGGCCCCAGAATGGAACCTTGCGGAACTCCAACATTAATAGAAACTGGTTGACTTATAACTCCATTTACCTTAACAACTTGCACTCTATCTTTGAGATAACTTTCAATTAGCACTAAACACTTGCCTCTTATTCCCATATTATACAGTTTTGATAATAGAATTTTATGATGTACAGTATCAAAAGCCTTAGAATAATCTAAAAAAGCCACCGCTGTTGGTTTACTACAATTAAGATTTTCATAGAGAAAACTGCTTAGTAGTGCTATTGCATCATCTGTGCCTTTATTTTTCATAAAACCAAATTGCCTTGTACTAATTAATTGGTATTTTTTGACAAATTTGAACAATCTAAAATGTACCACTTTTTCAAAAACCTTAGCAAAGTTAGAGATTAGTGCAATGGGACGATAATTATTGACAAGTTTCCTAGATCCATTCTTGTACACTGGACAGATCTCAGCAACTTTGAAATGTGCAGGACATTTACCATTCAACATAGCTTCATTTATTATGTGAGATAACGGACGGGCAATATAAGGTGCAGCAAGCTTTAAGGTATAGGCATGAACATGATCATGACCTCCGGATTTATTCTTCAAATTATTCAAAGTTTGTAATATCTCGGCATCAGTAGTAGGTTCAAGAAAAATAGTATCTGAATTGAATGGAACATTTGGAATCTCAATATGACGTATAGGCGGAACAGCATTGGCATTTAAATTTGATACAACAGTGCTAAAAAATTCGTTGAAATGGTCAGCAATTTCCCGATTATCCCCGGTAATATGATCATTTACAAGCATTTCATCTATTGCCTTTTTTATTTTTTTATTATCCAATTTAGTATGAACATAATTCCACATTTTTTTTGAATCAGCATCATGTAGTAGTCTGGACTCAGGCCTGTTTTTAGCAGTTCTTAGCAGAGACTTAAGAATTTTTTCATAGCTCAAATACCGATCTTTTTTCATCATATCATTTCGATCATTTTTCCAGATTTTGAACAATTTATCTTTAGTGTTGATAGAATTAACTAATGCGGGTGTAATCCAGGTTTTACGAGGAATCTGATTTTTGGGAATTCGTTTAATCGACAATCTATTAATATTTTGTAATTTATATAAAAGTAAATCAAGAGCTGCTTCACTATTCTGCGAATCTATAACTTCATCCCATCTTTCAACCTTACATAAGTCCAAAAATCGCTTTTTGTTAATTTCCGTTTTATTTCTTTGATTACTTATAATACTGCTATTGTTTATGGTAAAGAAAATTGGATAATGATCAGTAATATTATGCATTAATTTACCCGCTGTTGATTGGAGAATACCCTTAAAGAAGACATGATCAATACAAGTTCCCTCAGAGGAGTTTTTGTTTGGATGAGTACAGGAGTTGATCATGGACTGATACCCATTCTGCAAAAACTGGTAAAAGTAGTCTTCAGTTTTCATATTAAATTCAATAAGATCTAAATTAATATCACCAATAATTGCATGATTCTCAAAAGTACTATTCCCCATTATGAATTGTTTCAAGTCATGCATGAATCCATCCACTTCATAATCATGACAACGATAGAGACCCGTAATTTTCAAGTACCTATCGTTAGAAAGTTCCACTATAAGACTAGAAGTATCCAAGTTTCCAAACTTTTCATTTACAACCTTACACTGAACCCCAACCCTCACATACGTAACAACTCCATCACACATGTTTATTCTACTGTTATTCAGGAAATATGAGTATCCATCCAAATCAATAAAACTGACACCATCAGCCAATCTAGCCTCAGAACAAATTATTATTTCAGGCTTATGTTGCATGGAATCTATTAAAGCTTCGAGACTAACTATGTTTTTTCTAATACTCCTAATATTTACATGTAAAACAAACAATTTAGCATCCAGTACCGATTGATTCCGATTAAAATCCCAAACATTTTCAATACTCAATTCTTCATTCAAATTGAAATCTTCAATATCCATAAAAATTAAATATTTTTATGTCCAGAAACGACTAGACCCGAAAAGGGGCTTCAGGCTTAAATGGATAGTTAGTATCACCCACATATTGTACCCATGTAACTTTGTAGCATTCACAGTTATTTAAGTCATCAGCTGAGTGCTCAATAGATCTTTTTTTTGTTAGATACTTATTAGCTTTGATACAATTTATGCATTTTCTCATATCCGAATTACACTTTGATGTTTCATGAGCACCAGAACAATTGATACAAGTCGCAGGTCTCTTGAAAACTTCAAGGCACTTTTTTATAGAGTGATTATATCCACAACAATTTTTACAACGTTTTATATTAAAATTATCATAAACCTTGCATGACATTCATATTTTTATTTTTGAAGGTTCTCGCAAAAATACGACCATAGACAACATATCATACGACGATTCGCATCCGCTACCGCTTCGCTACCGAACTCACAAAAGGCTGCGCGGTTCTCCAACAATATAGATCCGATCGTGTTCAAAGTTGGAATTCTGCAGCAGAGTTAGGTTCTGAAGGCTCTTCCAAAATTTCAGCCATGCCGGACGAATAGTTTATGATATATAGATTTTTTTTCAATAATTTTTAATTATTTTTTTTTAATTTTCTAGTTATACCATCCTCACGAAATTCTGCAAGAATTTTCGCGTTGGCATTCTACAACTAATAAAACCATGTTTGAATTCAATCGGTTTTGTATTCTTCGAGTTAATGAGGAACAAAAAACAACCAAATTTCAGAAAATTTCAGATGGTTATAACTCTAAAACCGTTTGGACGATTATGCTCATAAACAAACTCAAATGTCGCATTGAGGTGCACAACCTAACCTGAAATTTTCAAGCCGCTATCTCTTTCCATTCTCAGATTATCGTGACAACAAAAGTATTTTTTAATAATTTTTTAATAATTTTCTAGCGATACGATTCTCACAAAATTTCACAAACGTGCTCAGGTCTATATTCTACAACTATTCACCAAGTTTAAATTCGATCGGATTTATTTTGGTCGAAAACAAAATTATTACTCGGAAACCATTGGGCCGATTATACCCATTAACGAACTTGTCCGTCGTATTGGGATGCGCCACCTACCCTGTAATATTCAAGTCGCTAGCTCTTTCCGTTCTCAAGTTATCGTGGCAACGGACGGCCGGACGGCACCACAGAATTAAATTTCACATTTGGGCAAAACCATAACGCGATGTTCCCCAGAACATACGCGCATAAATTTCAGAAGCTTGTTCTGAAATTATTTTCTCCCACCAATTTCTTAGAAGCTTCTTCTACTCTCAACATAATGTTCCATCTTAGACAAGATATTATCACAGACCATTATCTGCGAATAATAAAGAACTCGTCGCATTGAAATTGAAAATTGTGGGTAGTTCCGGAGATATCCCAAAAAACCCCAACTGCCTCTGTTAAGCCAGACAGGGCAAGAATATTCAGTGGCAGAAACTCCAAAATAGGGTATTGTATTGTATGATGTATGAATAGTAGTTTCATCAGTAACAAACAACAACAAACGCCACTCGAATAAGTAATTTTACTTCTGCAGCTAAATAATTTTTTATACTTTGGAAATCAGAATGACGAACAGCAGGGGCGATGCCATTAGCATATATGCATTTCTCAGAGGAAGTAACAGGGATATCACTCAGATATAAATTGGAAAGAAGAGGTGCTAAAACTGTGGGAGACCATTATTCAAATTTTTGAAATTACTACTAATATTATCGACAAACACTAAACCTTCTCTCTGACAGTATATTTTCTTGAAATCAAACCATCTTTCCATACTTTGTCATAAATGTTGAAAAATCAACAAATGACGTTCCCCTTTTCAATTTATCATTGAAACCTTTTGATGAAAGTGGGGAGACTAAGAACCTGATCACAACAGTTTCTATTTTTCCTGATGCTTCCATGACAATTTTGTCGAGTGCCTTGTACAGTTGATTCTATCCTAAAAAGGATAGATCTTTCTAAAATTTTAAATAGAACGCTCGAAATCCTAATGGGTAGATAACTACCAGGATCAGAAGAATTCTTTCTTTGTTTTAAAATTCCTATATCATTCACTTTGTGGAATTCGGTCAGTGCCAGAGTTCAGAATATTATTATAGAAAGATAATAACCAAGACCAAGTGTGGTGAATTCAGTATAAATTCCATAAAATACTGAAGCTTTTCTGGATTTAGTGTATTTTTAATTTGTTGGCTTAGATAGGTACAAAGAAAATTAATTCATTCAAATCATTTTTTTTTTCATTGTACCAATATTTCCTTTTCTACAGGCATACTCCATAAGTCGTTAGATGAAATAGCTGAAAGATACCTAAAAATAAGCAATGAAGTATTCAAGCAGTCCCCCTTATGGGGAACAGGAAATCTTGTATGGACACAATCATATTACAGTACACCCCTATGGGAGAAAAACCTCAAAACATATCTCGGTAATTTTAGATTGATGGAGACAGCTCGTGATCCTCTGTGTCCAAAGGTAAGTGGTAAGTAACAGATAATCGTTATACTTTGTATATCGTAACAAATTGATATGAATGATTTCTACAGCTTTGTGCAGTATCAGCTGTTGTGAATCAATCTCACCTGTCGGCATACCTTTTTAGAAATTACTCGTTTCCATGGAAAGTACGTTCTCAATATTTAGGTAGCAGTAACCATATGGTATGGGAGGCAGCTAGGGCGTCTGCTGCTGCACCAACTTATTTCGAAGAATTCAAGTTGGGAGATTTTATCCATCAAGTGAGTGACAGTCCATTACTTAAGTATAGTCTCATTTGTGAATTCTAAATATATTATCTATAATGATAATGAATGATATTACTTTCAGCACTTACCCTCATCTCATTTGGGTTGTAACCTTAAGACCACGCTAGTAAAACTGTTCTCCGACTAGTCCGCTGAGAGTTCGTTTGTTCACACTTATGTTTCCCTAAAGAGGTATCAGGCAGTGAAAACACCTTGAATGAACAAGGAGTCCACTGATTACGAAAAAATCGAATTATGAAGTCAGGAGCTTTTGTGTGGATGTTCTTCTGCCTCACACACCATGACAAAATTCCACATGAACCTTCAAGCCGTCTTTTTCCAACCAAGTACTAAATTTCGATTCGTTTGGATCTGTATTTTTGAAAATATTGTGAAAATATAATTCGGCTTGAAGGTGTCGGCGTTCTACAACTAAAAACCAATTTTAAATTTAATCGAATCTGTATTTTTGAGTTATTGAGTGTAACAACAAAATTTCAAATGTATATGACTCCGAAACCATCTGGGCGATTATGCCCATGAACGCATTCAGATGCGCAACCTACCCTGAAAGTCGCTATCTCTTTACGTTTGAAGGTTATCGTGATAACGGACGGCCTGCCGCACATAATTGTATTTAACCACGAATTTTTCATTAGTGTTCGAGACGTTGAGACTATTTTCATTACCGACATTTAGGCAAAATGATAGCATGCTGTTCCCTGGAACATGCGCAAAAAAGTTCAAGTTTTGGTAAAAGTAATGAGCGTATAGAAAAATTGGTTCAAGCCCTGTGGACAGGAGGTTTGGCGCTGTTGTTCAAACTTTGACAAATCATGTCTCCGAAATAATTGGTTTCTGGGAATGATATAAATGGATTCTTACGATAGAACTGCAGCATGAAAGGAATTAAATTCAAACAGACCGATTTTTTTTTGCATTCAATCATTCTCTGTTTTATAGTACAGGAAGGGTATTTTATATCAAGTATAACGAACCAGAAATAATTTTGACATTTATCTCTCATAGGAAAATGAGATGACATGTAAGAACACAGATCATATAATAATTCATAGATAGAAAAATTAAGTACAGCATTCTGTGAAAACAAAGAAGTACGATTCATTATTGAAATTTCGAAAAATCATATCTCCGAAAGTATTAGCTTGTTAGAGTTGAAAATGATATGAATGGATTTTTAAGGTGAAACTGCATCTTAAAAAAAAATTAATTTGAAATTTGTAATGTAGAAAAAAATTTTTTTTTCATTACTCTGAAACCATCATTCTGCCCAATAACGAACTTAACCAAGATATTTATCTCCCAAACCTACTCTGAAAATTTCTACTGCCTAGATCATTTTGTTCGAGAGTTATTGTAGAAACAAAATTTGATTTTTTTTTAAATTCTTTTGGACACTTACGGTAACCCGATCAATACAAAACTTCGCATGCATATAAAGGTCATTTTTCTACAATTTGATGCTAAATTTCAGATAGATCGAGTGATCGGTTTCGGAAATATTCATATAAAATGTTTTTAAAAATGGCCATAACTCCGAAACCGCTTGATGGATTTTGCCCATTAACGAACTCGTCCGAGATATTTACACTCCAAACCTACCCTGCAGATTTCAATCCTCAACTCCATTCGTTCGAGAGTTATCGTGTTAACGGACGGCCGGCCGGATATAATCGATTTCGACCACGGATTCTTGATCAGTGAGTCGAACCAGATCGTTTAATACCATTTTCAGCCAAAAATTCGAAAATTACAGACATTTGGGCAAATTGATAAGCACTCTGTTCCAAGAATCAAGAGCGCCAAAAATGAATCTTCAATCAGTCTTTTCTGCGTTAACACGTAAAAAAATGAATTCGGCATCAACTGAATTCCAATATTGTATTCAATAAAATAGTGAACTCGGCGGAGATTCGAACCCGGATTCCCGAGCGGCAGGCGAACAAGCTAACCCTCGCGGCTGTCGCAGTATTTTGAGAAAACTGAGATTCACATACTTTGAAATTTCGGACGCAAATTTTATATTCATAATAATTGCTAAACTACAGAGACGATTGAGCTGAAATCCGGTATTCGATTGTAAAAAGGCGGGTTGAAGGTTTCTGTGGGGTGGAGCGGAAAATGACAGATAGTTTCTGAAATATAAAATTTTCTAAGAAAATAATTCTAGACGTCTGTTTTATTGACGAACCCTTGCTTCTTTGGTTCCTCTACAAAAAGATGGTTGTTAACCAGATGTGAATATATATGAGGTGCTACGTTTACGGGAATTATTGAAACACAAATTGTTACTGCTCACCCTTCTCGGGTGATCCACCTCTATATCTGCCAATGGGTTCATGGACCTGCGCCTGCTAATGTTTCTACCTGAAGGGGAATGTTATTCTCCCTGGCTCCGATACCGGGAATTATGAAGTTAAGGGTCGAGCCCATGAAATTCCATTGTTATAAATGTGCAGATATCTTTGCTCCGAGTCATGTGATGGCAAACTCGTTTCGACCCAGCTACTATGTCGAATTCGCTCTTGTCATCACATACCCCCTACCAGTGTTAACTTTACGTTGAGAGAAACAATTTATAATTGTACATTACACTATCGAAAAGTATGAAAACGCTATAGATGTTTGAAATATATCAATACAAACTATATTTACCCAAAGTACAGAGAGTAGGAGAGAAAAAAAATGTTGAATGTAATTGAAGTTCATTCAAATCCTACTTGTAATCTATGCGGGAAACGTACTCTTCCACCTGAAGGTGTAGTGCATTTTTCGCGATTACTATATTTCCTTCGATATGTAATTCTGGTTGAGAAGTTTGGTCGGTTACAATTACGGATTGAAAGTTATGTTCTCTTTCTGGTTCACAATCTTATACAAAATACTTATCGTGGCGTAGTACGACTTCGTATGGTCCGTCATCGAAGGTTGCAAGGGCACACAAACCGCATTTCGCCGAACAAAAACGTGCTCGGCACTGGACAGGTCTTTGAAAATGAAGGTTGATTTACAACCATGCTGAATAATGGCGTTTGGCTTTACGTCGTTGAACCGTACCTTTAATTTCTCTACGAAATCCGATCTTATTATTGATCCAAAGTGGCGAAAAATTTGGCGAGTAGGCTCAGACTTGAACCGCAAAACATTTCAGCAGAAGTTGCATCAATATCCTCTTCCACGCACGATTTCCTAACAGAACTATTGGTAATATTTTCAACTGATTGTCCGTGGCGTGGCACTTTATTGCTGCTTTAAGTTGGAGTATTGGTAATTGTACGTATGTGTTTTGTACCGAACAGCTTGCACAGTTCCCTAAATAAAGTAGATTCGAACTGTCGACCTTAATCTGATGTTATTCTTAGCGGAATACCGAAACGCGAGATCTAGGTTGACCAAAAGGCTGAGGTCACATTGGCCGCTTCCATATCTTCGATAGGCGCTATCTCTGGCCACCTTGTAAAACGGTCAATACATGTCAGACGATATCTGACAACAATTTTTTTATTCTTCCAGCGGGAATCTATTCTAAGACCTATGAAAAATAGCTCCGAGAAAGGGAAAAATTCTCAGATTAATAGTTTAACAATTATCGCACTTGCAATGTTAATATTCATGCTACAAAAATTGTTAATTTTTTCTCTATCCACTAATGGATAATTAATTGAAAAATCGCGATAAAAATTTTGAACCACGGATCATTGTTCATGCATTGATCTATCCTGCGGGCGCCTGAATTTTTTAAATTTTTTATTTCCATATTTAATAAGTTTATTTAAAGGTTGAATGTCCGAAGGGGACGAGGCGTGCGAAAGCCGGAGTACCCTTTTTTCGGGCATATTTTCAAACTTCTGGGAATACACACTTCATTGTTTAACTACTGCAATTTTTGCGAGCCGCCCTAGCGCATTTTCTCAAAAACTATCTACATGCAATTCCGAATCGAATGACACCTCAATCATAATTCTCGGAGAGTACGCAAAAATTTGGACCTAAAAGCACTTGTTGACTAGACTAGTGACGGGTATTCGTCGCGGTTCTTTTCGCGTATGCGGTCAGCCATTTCAACGATAGCTGTAACACTAGACTCAGTAGAAACGGCCAAAACTCGCTGAATGTCCGTCTCTAAAAGACTTTTCCACAGCGTGAGAATAAAATCGTCTGGGATTGTCGCGGTTGCGAGCTTCCTCAGGTCTCTGAAAAACTGTGAGGGTGTTCGGTTGCCGATTTCCTCACTCGATCGACTTTTTTCTCGCGAACTGTCTGATTCGGTACATCTCTTTATCAGTTCCTGTTTTAGGGCTTGTACCGATATGTCACAGGCGGATGTAGGATAATGTCCTCGACTTGTTCGATGTATTGCTCGCCGAGTTTCGCGATTGTTAGGTTAAACTTCGTTTCGTCGTTGGTGACGCGAACTGAGGTAAACTGAGCTTCTAAAAGCTTGAACCATAGAAAGATTTTTTTGGGCCAGAATTTGGGAATTTTGAGGTCTCGCATAGCACTGTACTGATCCCGCCAAAAAATGCTACTTTAACTGTGACTCAAGTGAAGCTATTCTGTTATTGAACTCTATGTCGTGATTCTTACCCTTGGTTGTGTGATTTTGATCGTCTAGTGAACAAAGAAGGACTCTAAGTTGTGTATGCAACCCAAGATACTTTTAGACACCCAGAGTAAGTTGATGGAAAGGTCAAGAGGGAATTAAATAAAATATCATAATATAAACTCGAAGAGTTTAATCCACGTTCGGCGCAAATTACTTAAGATCGGGGAAAAGAACGTAAAAGAAAAACCCCTCTTTACACATTTTAGAGCATTTCAAATAGATAATCATTGGTACATGTAAAATGGTTAATATGCATAGACACAGGTACATGGTCAATATCCATAGATATATCGTGAAGACCAATAAGTGCATGGTCAATAGCAATAGATACATAGTAGAACAAAAAAGTTATATGGTACATAACAACAGGTACATAGTGGAAGCAATAACATTCAGGTGTATGGATATCATCCAAATTGCACGCACAAGTAGCTTGCAAAGGTGATCATAAGATTCCGGTAGCTTAGGTGTAAAGTCCCACATCTCCCTTTTATTTCGACACTCATTCTTAGGTAGCTAACAGTGTGGATACGAGGGCCGACTATTGAATCCTGATGCCCAATGTCGTTTTTCAGACATGCTTTCGGTATCCATCAAAGGGCATACTAATATCAAGTGAAGTAGTGGTATTCAAGAATAATAATGATAGAAACATGTGAATCATTACGGAACGACACGAGTAGAACAATACGGTAATCCCGATCCTGCGACCTTTGATTTCCACCCTAGGACACATATACTGATACTCATACACACCAGATGTGGTGAGAATACCTTTAGCCACATAAAGAAACCGATGAACAATTGTAATATACAGTATGGTGCAAATGAAAGGAATAAATTCGTTATTTCGTAAGCCGGCGACTTTAAGGAAAAATGCCGAAACCCGTCGATTTGTATTCTTAAACAGGCTATTCGTAAGGAAGCCATTTTATTTTTGACGTCATCTATGTGAGCGTGGTGACGTCATCGCTAAAATTTTTAAATGGAAATGTGGGTGTTGTAATACATTATTTGAAAGGTCTTTTAAATACCTATTCAGCCATATCAATATGTACAGTAATTGATTTGCGTATTGTCACAAATATTATCGATGAAATTTCAACAGATTTCTTAATAAAATGTATGAAGTATCGGTAAGATGTATTTATATTGACACATAAAAATAAATTTTGTAAAGGCCGTCACTGGTAATGAAATGTCTTATCTACCTAAAAAACTAGTTACCTTATCAACATCAACATTGGCACATTGACATAATTAACTTTATTCCAAGTGATTGATAGTATTATTGTATTAGTCGAATTCAAAAAGTCTTTGTATCTATGAACATGAAGCTGAATGAAACGCAAAGAATTGAAATTCTAATAATGATTGGCTGTGGAGATAAAGCACGTACACAGAAAGAAGTATGTACGTTATTTAATAATAAATACCCCAACCGAGAACCAATTTCACAATCCACTATAAGCAAAATTGAGAAGAAATTCAGAGAAACGGGTCATGTCAAAGACCTCCCTAAAGGTAGTAGAAAACCAATATCAGAAAACAAACAACTAGATGTTCTGTTAGCCTTTCAAGATAATCACCATACCAGTTCACGGCAAGTAGCATTAGATAACGACATGGAACATTCAACAGTTCTTAGAAAGCTAAAGAAGGAAAAGTGGCTTCCCTACAAAGTAAGTTTAGTACAAGAGCTTATGGAAGATGATTTTGATAAACGAATTGACTTTGTGAAATTATGTTGGAACAAAATAACAGAGATCCGATGTTTTTAAAAAGGTTCTTTTCTCGGATGAAGCTACATTTCTACTAAACGGTCATGTAAATCGTCAAACTTATCGGTACTGGGCTACGGAAAATCCACACTGGATGCAAGAGTACCGTACTCAATACCCAGAGAAAGTTAATGTTTGGGCGGGAATAATAGATAATAGGATTATTGGACCATACTTTTTCGAAGAAACCTGAACAGGTCCTCGATATTTAGAATTTCTTCAAAACTTCCTGCTACCCGAATTGAACCGGCTGTTTCCAAACAGAAATGATTTATGGCTGCAGCAAGATGGTGCGCCTCCACACTATGCTGTCTTGGTGCGCAACTATTTGAACAACGTCCTTCCAAATCGGTGGATAGGTCGAAGAGGAACAATAGAGTGGCCGCCTAGGTCACCTGATTTGACTCCTCTTGATTTCTTTTTATGGGGATACTTGAAGAGCAACGTGTACCAAAATAGACCACAAAATATCAATGAACTCAAAGAAAGGATAAGTATTGAGGTTGCACAAATAACTCCGAAAGTTTTAGAGAAGGTTCGAGAAGAGTTCGCGGCACGTCTTTCTCATTGTATTTTAGCTGGAGGTAAACAATTTGAGCACTTAATTTAGGTTTCGTTGTATTTAATGAGTAATACATATTAAATAATAATAATAAAATTTTATTAATTTTTTAAACAAATACAAAAATCAATTACTGTACATTATTGATATGGCTGAATAGGTATTTAAAAGACCTTTCAGATAATGTATTACAACACCCACATTTCTATTTGAAAATTTTAGCGATGACGTCATCACGCTCAAATAGATGACGTCAAAAATAAAAAGGTATCCTTACGAATAGCCCGTTTTAAAATAAAAATCAACGGGTTTCAGGATTTTTCCTTAAGGTCGCCGGTTTACGAAATAACGAATTTATTCCTTTCATTTGCACCATACTGTATATGTATACAGGGTGAGTCTTTGACCACTGCATTAATTTTAACCAAAGATTCCTCTCATCAAATGAAACACTTTTTTCATCTACCATTTTTCCAGATTCGGCTCAGGTAAAAAGTTACAAGCGTTTAAAGATTTCACAATGTGCTAATACACTCCCGCATATAAATTATCTATGACATTGTTGGCGGACGAGAATAAGGCATGGTAACGTGGTTCACAGCTTGATTCGGGATTCCAACGCTCAGGGACGGATCCATAAAAGTAGTGAAATTTCTGGAGTTTTCCATTTCAAAACATTCAATGAAGAATATCTCGAAAACGGTGCATTTAAGGAGAAATGATGAAGAATAATATAATGTTCTAAAACGATGGAATATTCTTGAAATGACTCAAGAAAATTTTTATATGCTTTCTTTATGCTAATTTCGTTTAGTTTTATGAATCCACGAGTCCATAACTAGAAAACATAAGTAGAAGTAGAAAATAACTAATATTTGGAAAATATGTATCATAGTAATAGGAAACTTTACGCCAACATTCATTTTATTCGAAAAAAGGATGTCAAAGCTACAAAATAAAAACTGATTTTTTTTCAAATTTCAACAGCCTGTATCTTTTTACCTGAGCTGAATTTGGAAAAATGTTAAATGAAAAAAGTGTTTCATTTGATGAGAGGAATCTTTGGTTAAAATTAATGCAGTGGTCAAAGACTCACCCTGTATACATATAATATATTATTATTGTTCATCGGTTTCTTTATGTGGCTAAAGGTATTCTCACCACATCTGATGTGTATGAGTGTCAGTATATGTGTCCTAGGGTGGAAATCAAAGGTCGCAGGATCGGGATTACCGGATTGTTCTATTCGTGTCGTTCCGTAATGATTCACATGTTTCTATCATTATTATTCAAAGACTCACCCTGTATATATATGTATATCAGTGATATAAAAAATCTAGGATAATTATTCAGTTCTTGTAGTACGTAAACTCTGATTTACGAACAAGATTGCACACTGAAACAAATATAATGTATGCACGATGACATTGGGAAGGACTACCAAATTTCAGTCACGGCAGTGTAAAGATCTGGTAAACAAAAATAAAAGCCGTGTTAATAATCATTATCACTGCAAAACACTTACTTGTGGATGATTCATTAGACTTACAATACAACTACAATTCAGACAATTCAAACTGTGGAACGATCTCGTTATGGCAGCACACACAAAGGAACAGAGAACCTCGATAATCCATCGTCTTACTTTTATAATTTCCAATAAGACGTCAAGCGTGTCTCTTGAGATATCCACTTGAAGCCCCTATGCCTCCTTTGAAAACACCACGCCAGTTGGCGTCCCTTTAAATCTTGACCATCGAAATTCATACAAGCATAGAACCTACGAACAGAGCGTTTTATTGCGAACATAAGAATCACGGTACTTTAATTACGGTTATTGTATGAAAATAGAAATTATTGCTATTTATTTAAATCACGGGATAGAATCACTGATAGAATCTGCGGTCACTTCCACATTGGCGTTTTCGCGGCGTATTCAGAGGCCATTTACACACTTCGCGTAACTTCCTCCTTTCTCATTCGCGGATCACGCCGGGGTCACCAATTTGAGGTGCTACGTTTACGGGAATCATTGAAACACTTGACGAAAACGAAAACATAATTTTACTGTGAGGAGACCTATTTTGGTTAAAAACGGTACTTATCAAATTGTTACTGCCCACCCCTCTCGGGTGATCCTCCTTTTATATCTGAAATGGGTTCATGGATACCACGAATTAGAAAGTTGAGGTTTGAGCCCATGAAATGCCATTGTTACAAATGTGCAGATATCTTTGCTCCGAGTCATGTGATGACAAACTCGGTTTGACCGAGGTACTATGTCGAATCGCTCTTGTCACCACATACAGTATCGGAACAAATATATCTGTGGTATAGACAGAAAACTATGGACAATGTATGTAACAAGGAACGCAAATATATTATGATACCACATAATCAAGAGAGACGCAATGCCTTACTCCCTCATGTTACCCCAATCGACTCTTCCTGGTCTCGACTCGAGGCTTGTTTTGCTTCGCAGGAGGGGCGGTTCCGCGGTTCTTTGCATGGTGACATCAAACGATAATTTGGTCCCCTCTTCGCGCAATTCGAGGAGCAATTGTAATACTCTCTCAATATTTACCAAGATATTCTTTACGCTCTCATTAAATCACAACACCGAATATATATTTTTTCCGAACCTGTATACTTTTGGAACCAGGATTGGAGCCTCTTCGTTTCTAACAAGAAGGTTCTCAAAACAAAAAACGTGCGGTTTTAACCGGGATCCTTCCCCGAAACCTAATGAATGTCTTAGCTAAATGAAGACTAGTGTGTTTTTCGGAAATCTATGAGTGGTTTATGTCGTTTTCCCTTTATAAGAATCCGATGAAATATGATTGTGCTATCGATTAGTTTTCCTTTTTCAGGATGGTGGAATATTGGCTAATAACCCGACCGCAATAGCAATTCATGAAGCAAAACTACTTTGGCCTAATTATCCTATTCAATGCGTTGTTTCATTTGGCACTGGTAGAACTGTACCCTACAATAGCAAAGATAACAACAAACCCATTGATCCATCTATTAACACCTCTTGGAAGAATAAATTTCTAAAAATTGTGGATAGTGCAACAGATACAGAAGGTAATATTGGATATCTCAATACATTATGCAGTATATATTTTTCATTACAGATAATTTTTTCTAAAAAATATTTTCTGTAGTTTGGCGGATTGAATTATATATTGTAATTTCAATTCAGAAGAATAAAGAGGAAATTTTATTTCATAATGTAGAATTGAGGATACTCTGGGGCAACTTTCTTAATATCCTCTCTTTTTTTAGGTATTCATACAATATTGAATGATTTACTACCGGACAACGTTTACTACAGATTCAACCCTTATTTGATGGAAATGATTAGTATGGTAGAAATAGACGAACAAAAATTGGAACAACTGAAAAGAGATGCTTTGATGTACCTGAGGAGGAATGAAGATAAATTTATTGCGGCAGCTAAAGCATTGTCAGAACCAAAGAACTTAATGCAGAAACAATCAGAATGGATAAAGGTTAAGAGAGATTTATATGGATTCTGAGGCTTCTTAAGGATTTATCTGAATGATTTTTATATCTCTTTGTAATATAATAGTAGTATTAATTGTGTGAGAATTGTTATGTTGTATCAATGTAATATTTATTTGAAACAAAACTATGAAATCTTATTTCAGTTTCAATTACTTCTCAATATATTCTATTCCTTTATCTTGTATGTACATAATTTCAAAACAAATGTAAGAATTTTAAAAAAAAATCCCTTAATTTATTTATATAACACACAAACTACTAGCTGGTCTTCCAACTCGCACAAGCTCTTAATAACTTATGGGGGTGTACTCTGAAGACTTAATCATAATCATAGCCCTTCTTCATCTCTAAAAAAATTAAATCAAGGTTTGCAAATGCAATGCCAAATATCTGCTCATGAAGGTATTGCATCACTCTATTAAGTCATTGTCCATGTACTGAACTTGTGGCGAATATCAATGGTGGAGGCAAGAATGAAGAGAATTCATTTAATCGGAATTTAGAGTGACAAAATGTTAGGGATCCAACGTACCGCCCGAAAGTTCAGAATGTTTAACGATACTGTCGAAGCTAAACAAAGTACTCAAGACAGAACACGAGGTAGAAGATCACCCGATTTTTTGGCTCTTGGCATATACCCCCGACGCAAGCTCCCCCTCTCTCTCACCTTTAGTAGCAATCTCACGAAGTCCATACACGTGTAAGTAAGTCTTTCAACGAAATCGCTATTTCCGTTCTCAAGGAATCATAAGATAGATAATATTTTTTGAAAATTTTCTAGTGGTAGGTACTATCCTCACAAAATTTTACACACGTCTTCATATATCCATATTCTACAACTAGCTACCAAGCTTGAATTCGATCGAGTCTATAATTTTTAAGTTATCGAGGAAATAATATTCCTGATGGGTATAACTCCGAAACCGTTGGGCCGATTATGGCCAACAGCGAACTTAACTCCCCCATTCAGATGTGCAACCTATCCTCAAAATTGCAAGTCCCTATTTCCTTTCGTTCAAGAGTTATCGAGGCAACGATCACCCATCCAGCTACTGAACTCACACAAGGCTGCTCGGATCTCCAACAGTATAGATCCGATCATGTTCATGGAACTTGGTAGTAGAGTTAGGTTCTGAAGACTCTCGCAAAATTTCAGCGATATCGGACCAATAGTTTTTGATATATAGAATATTTTTCAATAATTTTCTATGATTTTTTGAAAATTTTCTAGAGATACGATCCTCACGAAATTTTGAAAGAATATATGCGTTGCCATTTTACAACTAATAACCATGTTTGAATTGGATCGGTTCTGTATTTTTCGATTTATTGAGGAATGAAGAACCAAATTTCAGATAGGTATAACTCCAAAACCGTTTTGCCGATTATGGCAATAGACAAACTCAAATGGCGCATTCAGATTATCAACCAAACCTGAAAATTTCAAGTCCCTAATCTCTTTCCGGTCTTAGGTTGTCGTGACGTAAATAATATTTTTCAACAATTTTTTTAAAATTTTCTAGCGATACGATTCTCACAATATTTCACAAACGTACTTAGGTTTATATTCTACAACCACTCACCAAGTTTCAATTCGATCCGATTAGTATTGGTTGTAGACAAAATTATTACTCGGAAACCATTGGGCCGATTATGCCCATTAACGAACTTGTCCGTCATATTGGGATGCGCCACCTACCCAGAAAATTTCAAGTCGCTATCTCTTTCCGCTCTCAAGTTACCGTGGCAACGGCCGGCCGGCCAGACAGAATCAAATTTGATCTCGAATTCTTGATCAGGGAGTCGAACCCAATCGTTTGAGACCATTTTCGGCGAAAAATTCGAAAATTACAGACATTTGGGCAAAATGATAACGCGATGTTCCCCAGAACATACGCGCAAAAATAGGTTCAAGCCCTGTGGACAGGAGCTTTTTGGCGCTCTTGTTCAAACAGACAAATTATATCCCCGAAAGTATTGGTTTCTCAGAGTTGGGAATTATATCAATGGATTCTTATGATAGAACTGCATCATGAAAGAAATTATATTTAAAAAAAGTGTTGTTAAAAAAAATGCTTCAAAAATTATCATTAAAAAAAAGCGATCTGCAATGCTTTATTGCTTCAAAAATTGTCATTGAATTTATTTATCAAGATTAAATGAGCAATCTGCAATTCAAACTCGTGGAATGGGCACTTACACTCGGTGCATAGTTTTCACAACTCGAAATACCTAAGGAAAATATATTCGAAATGTCTAGAGCGAGGCTGGAAATAATCATTTCAGATTGTCCATTTATTCCTGATATTTGAGTAGGTAGAGGCTGACGAACAAATTATTTTAATAGTTCAAACTATATTAATAAAATACTTTATCCTTTTCATAATTTAAAATTTAATAGTTCATACCACTTACACATTCTTTTCTGTATTAGTTAGTTCAGTTGAGGTCCATATGGACCTTAACTGAAGAAAAAATGTTTGATACACAAATTTAGATCCATATTTCAGCATTTTTTTGCTAGCAACTTTATGAAAATACTGTATATAGGAACATGTCTACAGCTTAAAGAAGTAAAAGGTAATATTAACCTCAGTGGTCAACGAACACTAACGAACAGTAATTACTTTTGATGATTCCATTATGTTCTTCTTTCCTATTGCCTTCATAAACTACATCATTAACATGATCCAATTCTAAATCTTCTGAAACATCATCCCCAATATGTATACATAAATTATTCAATATGTAATCATCAGTCAATATTATTTTCGGTTTCCAAACAGTCTTGTATATAGTCACAAATTCAAGAATCGGATACTTGTTTTCCAACAGAAAATATTTTCAAACTACGAATTGACAAGTCTCTAATAGCTAGATAAGATGACATTTATGAACAGTGAACACAGACAGATTCTGTGTTCACATTCTGTGAATACATAGAACTACGATGTATTATTGAAATTTTGAAAAATCATATCTCCGAAAGTATCAGCTTGTTAGAGTTGGAAATGATAACTATGGATTCTTATGATGAAACTGCATCTCAAAAAAAATTGAATTTGAAAGTTGTTGTGTAAAAAAAATTTTTTTTTCTGTTACTCCGAACCCATCATGCTGATTCTACCCAATAACGAATTTAACCAAGATATTCATCACCCAAACCTACTCTGAAAATTTCAACTGCCTAGCTCTATCTGTTCGAGAGTTATAGTAGAAACAAAATTTAAAAACTTTCAAAATTTATTTTTGACACTTTACGGCAACTCGATTAATACAAGACTTCGCATGCATATAAAGGTCATTATTCTACTATTTAATGCTAAATTTCAGATAGATTCGAGTGATCGGTTTCGGAAATATACATAAAAAATGTTTTTACTAATAACGGCCATAGCTCTGAAACCGTTTGGTGGATTTCGCCCGTTAACGATCTCCGCCGAGATATCTACGCTCCAAATCTAACCTGTAAATTTCAATCTTCTATCTCCTTTCGTTC
Organism: Halyzia sedecimguttata; assembly: GCA_937662695.2. Lineage (NCBI taxonomy): Eukaryota > Metazoa > Arthropoda > Insecta > Coleoptera > Coccinellidae > Halyzia > Halyzia sedecimguttata. Next base: position 36,097,464 of record OW569412.2, read on the forward strand.
GAGAGTTATCGTGTTAACGGAGGGCCGGCCGGACGGAATTGATTTTGACCACGAATTCTTGATCAGTGAGTCGAACCAAATCGTTTGAGACCATTTTCATCCAAAAATTCGAAAATTACAGACATTTGGGCAAATTGATAAGTACTCTGTTCCGAGGAACAAGAGCGCCAAAAACCCGAACAAACTCAGATACTCAGCCAATTACCTCAATTGAACATTACTTAGTTTTCGCGATTTATTCAAGTCATTAATCAACGAAGACTCGCGAATTCCTGCAACACAAAAATTGTATCACCTATAAAAGGTGGACTCACTGGTGAAGCCGCGATCTGTTTAGGATCTCTAGAATAATTAACATTGGATAATCACACAGTAGCTAGGGAATTATTGAAATCGCGGTACGACAATCAAAAACATATTAGGTACAAACACACCAAAACCATTCTGGACCTTCCAAACATGTCGAAGGATTCCACGGTACGCGCCCTAATAGATTTTAGCCACCAAATACCTGAGTGCCTTACAAACTCTCCATGAACCTGTTAATTCTTGGGACACCATCCTTATAGCAATCATAACACCCAAGTTGACTAATTTCATACGGGAAAAGTGGGAAGAACTCACTAGCGATAAATCTCGTCCCACTCGCGACTTAACCGAGTTTTTGGAACATCACACTAGAATTGAGGACTCGAAAGATATCAGTTCAACCTCAGAAGCTAAGTTATCATTGTTATCATGCTAATTGAAAATAGTTACACAGTCGCAAAACAAGGCCGAGCTCTAAAGTATTCGCGGGCGTGACATCCAAGCAAAACTGCATCAACTGCAAGAAGGATCGCTTGGTATCATGCGCGAAATTTTTCGCAATGTCGCCAAAGGAACGCAGCGAGTATCAAATCCGCATCAGTATGTTTCAACTGTCTGCGAATGGATCATGGCGTTAAAAATGTCTCTTTATTTGGTTACTCACTAAAAAACCTCTCGCACGTTCCTTGGAGTAGTTCTTCGTCCTGCCCTTACAGCGTCCCTTAACAAAAGAGATGAGCTGCAAGTGGCCTTCACAGTTGATGAGACCTGATGACTCGAAGTGATCCGAGCAACACCGCCTTCTGCATTCTGTGCGCTAAATCCTCGGTCAGAGATTTGCAGGCCGGAATAATCTTCAATTCGGTCACGTAGTTCGCTCTCATTCCGCCTAGGCATCCTATGATTAGTACGACCATTCTAACCTTATGACTTGGATACAGGATCCCCAGTTCGAACATTAAATCCTTGTATTTTTCCTTCTTCTGTTCTTCTTTCATCGCCACCTTATTTTCGGCGGGGGAGGAAAATTCGACGACAAACAATTCCTTGAGTTCTTTGTCCAGCAAGGGTATATCTGGCTTTATGGCGTGGATCTGCCGAGTTGTTGGAATCGCATAGTTCCAGTAGATGCGAGCTCTGGTTCGTGGTCTATACCATAAACCTCTCTCAGATGGAAGTAGAGAATTCGGAGTGCTGCATTGTGTCTTTCCACATATCCTGTTGGAGCATGAACAGAATCTGCATAACAGTTTCCTGCTGGCTATGGCATGCTCTGTACGTTGTTGGGGTGTTCACTTTCAAGATGTTCTTTTTAAACCATCTTGTATTTATCACCCCATCTTGACAAGCCATAACGAATCCCTCCGTTTCCGACTTGAGCCCAGCAGACTTCAAAAAGGCGAAGGATAATTCTTCTGACAGTCCCTGATCGTACAAACTCCTGAAAAATATGGAGTGCAGCAGGGCCGGCGCTAATAAATTTGGCGCCTGAAGCAAGGAAGTAGGGGCGCCTGCATATGTCGCCCCTACCATCAAAAGCAAGAAGCGAACTAGCTCAAAATGCCGCCCCCAGAAAGTTGGTGCCTGAAACAGTTGCTTCACTGTTTCATCATCATCTTGACAAGCCATAACGAATCCCTCCGTTTCCGACTTGAGTCCAGCGGAATTCAAAAAGGCAAATTCTTCCGACAGGCCCTAATCTTTCAAACTCCTGAAGAATATGGAGTGCAGTTGTTTACGCATGTGATCTTCGAGTAGTGTCTTCATTTATGCCTGTGTTATCTCTCTGCCAACTGTTCTTAGGTCTGTTGGCGGGATAGGTGTTTCCGTTAGCTCATGATCGATGGATATGCCAGTTATACTGAGCTTCTCAATATCCTTATTACCATTTCCATCGTTTGTTGATGTTTTTGGTATTCCATACTTTGCAAAACTTTTCCTCCCTACGTTCGTGGAAGGTATATCATTTTGAATCGAGCAGTTGGGATGCAGGCTACGATTCATGTTCATCACTATACGAGTGGTTCTGTCTAGCTTGAATTTCATTCACTGTCCAGTTAACTATCCCGAATGAGTAGGGGATTATGGGGACTGCCAAGCTGTTCGTAGCTGATACTTTATTTTTCCCGGACAGCTGTGACTTCCATATATCTCGGATCTTCTTTTGTAGCTAGCTGTTAAGGCATCCATGATTTAGGTTGTCTCCAGTGGACCTCGTTGTTACATCCCAACGAATTTGTATGTTTCTTCCTCGCCGAGGTGTCGAATGCTTATTCCCCCTGCTAGGTCGATGTCTTCTCATGTTTCTTCAGTTCTTCCTCCGCTTAGCACACTTGTCCAGAACGAATTACATTCCTACTGCTGAGGTGTATTAGGTAAAGATATTCAGCTGTTGTTGTAGTGCAGCCTTGGAAGAAGCGTATAGTTCTAAGTCGTCTATGTAGAGGAGATGGGAGATCAGATGTTCTCTTCTGCCTGGTGGTTCGGCCTTGTACTCTATTCTGCTTGGCGTCAACGCAGTTGTTAATTATGGAAGTGTTATATATGCAGAGCAATAACGGGCTTAGCGAGTCTTCTTGAAATACGCCTCGCCTGTATCTCACCCATCCGGTATAAGAGGTCCGACCCTCGGATCGAACGGCAAACTTAGTCCTCCATAACGTCATGATGTTATCTATCGCATGGATGATATTAGGGTGGACTTTGAGCATCTCTAGCAGCCGCATTATCAAGCTGTGCGCCGATGTGTCAAATGTTTTCGCGTAATCCAACCATGATGTATGTAGTTCGCGCTTGCAGTGCCTCGCATCTTGACAAATAAATGCTCTGGTCTATAAGGAGGTTGTCCTTGCACCCTTGCACCTCCTTTCCTCGCTGCTCTTTGCTCGTGGATTTGATCCCACACTGACTCCACTTGACTCCAGAATCCGATGTTGAAGAACACTTGTGAGAATAAGGAAAGAAAATTATTGGGAATATTGGACACTATTTATTATCTATTGTTCACTTCGTGACAATGCCGACGTTTCGAAACAAATTCGTTTCTTTTTGAAGGCTGTAAATAAATACAAAAATTATATTATAAGACATACAATATGACATAACATGAAAATAAATTACCTAGTTACGACAAACAATATTGTACGCTTTTTAAAAACTTCAAGATTTTAAAAAGAAATCAAAAACTCTTGGAGAGCCGGTACACAACGGAAACATCCCATCACCTTATCAGTTTCTATATTTATGACAATGACATCAACATAAGGTTACAAAATATTGATCAGGAATGGTCTTAACACTATTGACGAGGCCAGCCATTACTTATTACTTTCTAAGTATATTATTATAAATCGTGCTTAGGTGTTGCACATCTTCTCTATGATTAACGGTATAATTTCTTTTTATGTGAATCATCTTGCTTATATTACGTCTATAACCAACCTCCTCTCTATCAAGAATCTTTACATCTTCAAAATTAAATTTATGGCCCATAGTCATTTGATGTAAAGTTAAAGCAGTTTTGTTAAAAAATTTTTTTTAATTTTTTTAAATTTTTTTAATTTTTTTTTTTAAATATTTTTCTTTCCTAATTCTAAAAACAATGGATGATAACCAACTTATTACTTGTGAGAATTGTATACAGTTTGTTGAGACACGTGATTGGGCGGTAGTTGTTTGGCTGTCCTAGATCACCTGATTTCGATACACCTCATGATACAACTTATATCGGTGGCCACGAAGATGACTGTTTTTCATCGTAAAAATGTCTTCGAGATTACCACCAATAAAATGGTTCAAGATGCGATATGTCACAATCACAATGTGATCTTTGACGGGGGATTGCGGCGGAACTGCTGAACCGATTTCGATGTTCCGAACGCCATTAGACGTTAAATGTGTTCTTAAAAAAAAAGGGAAAATTTCGCGGTTTTTAGGACCTCAAATCTGAAGCACAACCTAGAAACCGGCGCGAACTTTCAACGATATTGTACGTCAATGGAGAAATGAAAGAGGCGTCCGCCTCTGTTTTAATCCTCTGCGTGAACCGTGGACTGAAACGCGCCGTACACCGTACACCAGCGTGAGGCTTCAGGCTTCGCGTGAACCAGAGTATCGGCGTCTTCATTATTGCGCGCGTGTTCCGCAAGGAACAGCGTGCTATCATTTTGTCACAATGTCTGTATTTTTCGAATTTTTTTACGAAAATGGTCTCAAACGATTGCGTTCGACTCCCTGATGAAGAATTCGAGGTCAAATTCAATTCTGTCCGTCCGGCCGGCCGGTCCGGCCGTTAGCACGATAACTCTCGAACGGAACGAGTTAGAGCGTTGAAATTTGCAGGGCATGGTTGGAGCGTAAATATCTCGGACAACCAGACTCACCAGGTACAGAGCAGACCAAACTCCATCTACACTCGATCTGGTCTTTGTCTCCGATCTACAGCTTCCTTCTGATCTGAGTTATCTTCCCCCATTTGGCAAATCGGATAATGCACCTTATCCACCGAAATACAGTTTCATTCCTAAATATCCAAGAACCATCAGTTCAAGAACATTAGCAGGCTGGATTACGAAGGTATCTCTAATGAACTGGAGATGATTGACTGGGATTCATTCCTCATTCCTCTGGATTACATCGAGCTGGTGTGGGGGAGGCTTGTTGACACCGTCGGTGGGATTGTGGATCGCAACACCCGAGTGGAGACCATCAAGCACAACCCTATTAAGCCCTGGATCAACGACCAGTGCCTTCGTCTTATAAGGAGGAAGAAGGCACTCTGGCAAAGGTACTTGAGATCAGGATCGATCGACGACTACAATAACCACCGTAACTTCGCCAATCACGTTTCCTCCTCGCTGCATGGATTTAAGGTTCATTTTGAGAATGGTCGGGCATCTCCCAACAATAGAAAGAAACTCTTTAAGTATGTCCGATCTTCGTCCAACGCTAAAGTGGGAATTCCGCTGGTCAGAAACCTTTCTGGAGGGATCAGTGGCAGTCCGAGGGAGTCAGCGGACGTCCTGGCTGAGGTTTTCTCTCACGTTTTTTCGCCTGAGTTGCCTGGTCCAAAGCCATCACCAAAATCCCCTCGTTCTTTTTTCGATATATCCAATGTCGAAATAACCGAAGAAATTGTGAGGAGATATCTTTCCGGATTGAACACCTCTTTGGCCCCGGGTTATGATGGAATATCAACTCATCTTTTGTGTCGCTGTGCCAACGCACTTGCAGCCCCTCTCAGCATTATATTCCGTAGATCTTTATCCTCTTCTTCACTTCCTTCCGACTGGCTATTCGCCTGTGTGACCCCTATCTTCAAAAATGGGTTCAAGCCCTGTGGACAGGAGCTTTCTGGCGCTCTAGTTCAAACAGACAAATTATATCTCCGAAAGTATTGGTTTCTCTGAGTTGGGAATTATATCAATGTATTCATATGATAGAACTGCATCATAAAGGAAATTCAATTCAAATAATAGTTTATTTATCAAGATTAAATGAGCAATCATGAGAATGAGAACTGCACCATGGAAGAAATCAAATTAAATCTGGCCAATTTTGCCCAATAACGAACTTAACCGAGATATTCATCTCCCTAACCTACTCTGAAAATTTCAACTACCTAGCTCATTCCGTTCGAGAGTTATTGTGGGAAAACTTTTTTTAAATTTTTAAAATTTTTTTTTGACACTTTGCGGTAATCTGGTCAATACAAAACTTCACATGCGTATAAAGGTCATGGTTCTACAATTTGATGCTAAATTTCAGATAGATCGAGTGATCGGTTTCAGAAATATTCATAAAAAATATTTTTACTAAAATCGGCCATAACTCCGAAACCGCTTGATGGATTGCGCCCATTAACGAGCTCGTCCGAGATATTTACGCTCCAAACCCACCTTGCAAATTTCAATCCGCTAACTCTTTTCGTTCGAAAGTTATCGTGCCTACGGCCGGCCGGCCGGCCAGCCGGCCGGACAGAATCGATTTCGACCTCGGATTCTTGATCAGTGAGTCGAACCAAATCGTTTGAAACCATTTTCAGCCAAAAATTCCAAAATTACAGACACTTGGGCAAATTGATCAGCACTCTGTTCCGAGGAACTAGAGCGCCAAAAAAAAACAAGTTTCGTATGACTATTGCCCAAAACAGGTTTAAAGTACCTACAAATAGTAGATACCATAATATATTCCATAAAACATGTATTAAAGAAGAGAAGTAATAATGAAAAATTACCTTGTAATCGATCAAAAATTTTCTGATCTACGTTCACCAAATTTTCTCCTCTCTCGAACTACAGAATTATGCTTTCAATATTTACGTAATATTTATAAACATTTTTGGGTGAGGTCCCCGTTGCATCGCTAAAATACGAGTATTTCAACCCCAATATTTTTGAAGTTATAATATTTACTTCCGTCAGCCCCGTCATAAATTGAGAGAACTGAACATTCTATGTCTATGGATGAAAAGCAGTCTCACTACTCTCAGATCTCGTACTTCATGTTCCGTTCCGAAAATTTAAGACTCTTCTGAGAAAAACTAATTTCGGAGCAAACAACTGAGATTTTTCTCACTTCGCTCACAATTCTTCGATTGATGTCTCAGGAAAATAAGTTATCATTATGACAATTAATACATATAATCATGCCCTGCAAATTTCAACGCTCTAACTCGCTCCGTTCGAGAGTTATCGTGCTAACGGCCAGACCAGCCGGACGGACCGACAGAATTGAATTTGACCTCGAATTCTTCATCAGGAAGTCGAACCCAATCGTTTGAGACCATTTTCGCAAAAAATATATAGCACGCTGTTCCTTGCGAAACACGCGCGCAAAAACTAAAAAAAAAACACGCTTTAATGATAAATCGAACAAAATGATGGACGGAAAATGTAAATATTATTTAGAGAAAAGCGTGGGTTGCTTTATGCCATATTTTTATGCCTCTCGCACATGATAACTCTCGGACAAAAGGATGTAGAGGATTGAAATTTGCAGGGTAGGTTTGGAGCGTAAATATCTTGAACGAGTTCGTTAATGGGCGAAATCTATCAAGCGGTTTCGGAGTTATGGCTATTTTTAGTAAAAACATTTTTTATGAATATTTCCGAAACCGATCTATCTGATATTTAGCATCAAATTGTAGAATAAGGACCTTTATACGCATGCGAAGTTTCGTATTGATCAGGTTGCCGTAAAGTGTCAAATTTTTTTTTTTATTTTTAAATTTTGTTTCTACAATAAATCTCGAACAGAATGAGTTAGGCAATTGAAATTTTCAGAGTAGGTTTGGGAGATAAATATGTCGTGATGGTTTCGAAGTAACATTATAAATTATAAATTAAATTTTTTTAAGATGCAGTTTCACCATAAAAATCCATTGCTATCATTTTCAACTCTAACAAGCTAATACTTTCGGAGATATGATTTTTTGAAATTTCAATATAATGAATCGTATGTACTTCTATGTTTTCGCAGAATGCTTTAATTATTCTATCTATGAATTATGATATGAACTGTATTCAAACTCGTACATGTCATCCTTTTGTATAAGAGAGAGTCGAATTAATTTCCGCTATTTTAATTTGAGTTCTTTCATGGTGCAGTTCTATCATAAGAATACATTGATATCATTCCCAACCCTGAGAAACCAATACTTTCGGAGATATGATGTGTCAAAGTTTGAACAAGAGCGCCAAAGCTCCCGTCCACCAATTTTTTTGAATATTTTATGAATCGCACACTTTTGGAGTTCTTAACTATTTTTTCACAGATTGTACCGATCGAATATTTTCAAGAACTGATATTATTGAGCACCCCACGCTATTCTCTAAATAATACTTACATTTTTCGTCCATCATTTTGTTTCAATGCTTGAAAATTATTTTATACTTTTTAGTTCGATTTATCATTAAAGCGTGTTTTTTTCAAAACTATTATTTATTTTCTCAGTTTTAGTCCGATTTATTGCATGCGCAGATCGAGCACTAGATCTTACCATCTTACTCTCATTCAGAGGATCCCTAACGAAATTTATTAATCCTGGCGATGCTAGTCATGATAATAGGATACTCTTATCAAATTATTGTAATGTCATCGCCTCCTGAAAAGTCTGCAAAGTTTAAATAAAATCTGATCGTCTAAAGTGGAACAAAATCGCGTTCAAAGAAATTGGTTACAAACAAACAAAAAAGTAAGCAAACATACAGGTGAAGCTTATAAAAGCGTGTTAAAAGGGTAAATTTTCAAATAATTCGTGAGAGAAACATTTCGTATATAGGTATGTATTGCAAAATGCCGAAGGTGCTGGTCACATGAAATCCCTAACGAAATTTATTAATCCTAGCGATCCTAGTCAGGATAATGATGGGATACAATTATCGAATTATTGTTATGTCATAGGCTCCTGAAAAGTCTGCAAAGTTTAAATAAAATCTGATCGTCTAAAGTGGGTCAAAATCGCGTTCAAAGAAGTCGGTTACAAAAGATCATGCATTGACAACATTTTTTGCCTGAAGCAGCTTGTGGAAAAAAAAAAGAACTGACGTGAAGTCAGTACTCTTTGGCGCGCGTGTTCACGGTGGCTAATTTGAATTGAATGATGAGCAAGGGCGTAGCCAGGAATTAATTTCGGGGGGGGTTTTGAAATAGGAATTAATTTCGGGGGGGGGTTTTGGGGGTGTAAGGGTCACTTTCTGCAGCAAAAATTTTTCTTTTTAAGAGAAAAATAACATTTCGGGGGGGGTTTGATCCCCCAAAACCCCCCCCCCCCTGGCTACGCCCTTGATGATGAGTACTTCAAGCTCAGTGGATAGAGCGAGCCGAAGATCAACCCAAAGGATAGTGGACATCATTCACTGTCGGTTCAAAAATTAAGTGCTGTATCTAAGCTGCCATCAGGATAAAGTAACAAAGTTGGAAAAGAACACAAGTGACTCTCCTTAGTCGCACAAGCTCCTAGAAGATTCGGGAGGGTCAGTATAATCCTAATCATGTTTATAGCACGCGCGCCAAAGCAGATTGACTTTTTACACTTTTTCTTTCATTGTTAATTCAATCTGCTTTTGCGCGCGTGCTATAAACATGATTAGGATTATACTGACCCTCCCGAATCTTCTAGGAGCTTGTGCGACTAAGGAGAGTCACTTGTGTTCTTTTCCAACTTTGTTACTTTATCCTGATGGCAGCTTAGATATAGCACTGTTAATTTTTGAACCGACAGTGAATGATGTCCACTATCCTTTGGGTTGATCTTCGGCTCGCTCTATCCACTGAGCTTGAAGTACTCATCATTCAATTCAAATTAGCCACCGTGAACACGCGCGCCAAAGAGTACTGACTTCACGTCAGTGCTTTTTTTTTTTTTTCAAGTTCCTTCAACAAATATACCTATCAATACAGTTTGGCTGTTAGCTTTACCGTAGATCGAAAAAAATTGCGGTTGTGGGACCCCCGTTAGGAACGCAATTGCATCTTTTCCAAATCCGAACGTACTTTAATATAGATCTATCGAATATAGTTATTTATAAATTCGCCTCAGGGCCACCATACAGACATTTCAGCTCGGAAACATCGCTATTTCCCCCAAACTGACTTGTGTCCGTGCACTGAATTGACATGAATATTCTTTTAAAACCTCACAATATCGGCTCATTACTCCCAACATAACCCATACAACCCAAATCAATTCACTTCTCGTCTGCGCATGCGCAATATACTCATGGCTGCAAGTCCTCCCAAAATTACACACCTCACAAAAAATTCCGATTATCCAACACCAGTGGTTCAGGAGACATCGCTTCTTGAATCCACGCATGCGCAGACCCTCACCAGGGGATTCTATGGAGGAATAGCATCCGCCACCCCAAAACCCCAATGCTCTTTGACGAAAACACCAGCAGTTAAATCACTGATGGTCTGCTCATGCGCATATCGAAAAATGCCCGTAAGGGGTACCATCGATTTCAAAATTAGCCCCACGGCCACGGTATCGACACTTTAACTCGGAAACAACGCTACAACTCCCAACAACTGAATTATCCTTACACTAAATTGCCATGAACATCCTTTTAAAACCTCACAATATTGACCCAGCACTCCCGAAATAACCCGTACAACCCAAAAACAGTCACTTCTCTTCTGCGCATGCGCAATCTACTCGCAGCTGAAAGTAATCCCAAAATCACACACCATACAAAAAACTCCGATTATCCAACACTAGTGGTTCAGGAGATATCGCATCTTCGATCCACGCATGCGCAGACCCTCGCCAGGGGATTCAATGGAGGCAAAGCATCCGCCAACCCAAAACCTCAATCCTCTCTGACGAAAACACCAGCAGTTAAATCACTGATGTTCTGCTCATGCGCATAACGAAAAATGCCCGTAAGGGGTAACATCAATCTCAAAATTAGCCCCAGGGCCACGGTACGGACACTCCAACTCGTAAACAACGCTACATCCCCCAAACTGACTTGTCCTTGCACTGAATTGCCATAAATGTTTTTTTAAAACCTCACAATATCGCTCAGCACCCCCAACATAACCCACAGAACCCAAAAACAGTCAGTTCTCTTCTGCGCATGCGCAATCTACACGCGGCTGAAAGTCCTCTCAAAATCACACACCTTACAAAAAACTCCGATTCTCCAACACTAGTGGTTCAGGAGATATCGCATCCCTTATCCACGCATGCGCAGACCCTCTCCAGGGGATTCTATGGAGTAATAGCATCCGCCACCCCAAAACCCCAATCCTCTCTGACGAAAACTACAGCAGTTAAATGACTTCTCATCTGCGCATGCGCACAACGAAAAATGCCCGGAAGAGGCAGCATGAATTTCAAATAAATATTTTTCGGAATTTCAAGCAAAATAGAGTAATTTTTTGAATATTTTCATGTCACGTGATTTTCACGAAATTTTGTAAAAGTGTTCGCTTTGGTCTTTTGCATCTAACTACTGAGTTTCTATTCAATCAGATCAGTATTTTACGAGTTATCGTGGAAACAAAATTTTAAAATTTTAAAATTTTTGAAATTTTTTTTTGTCACTTTATGGCCTTCCTGTCAGTCACAAAAAACTGCGATTCTCCAACACTAGTGGTTCAGGAGATATCGCATCTTGAATCCACTCATGCGAAGACCAGCACCGGGGGATTCTATGGGGGAATAACATCCTCCACCCCAACACCCCAATCTTCTCAGAAGAAAACTCGAGCAGTTAAATTATTTCTCGTCTGCTTATGCGAATAACAAAAAATGCCCAAAAGAGGCAGTTACACCCCAGTCGTTCACCGTTCAGACTAATTTTGAAAACCAATTTAAAATTCCACACATCGTTTACGCATTAATTCAATTGCCATGCTAGTAAGTAGTCCATATTTTAATCAGTTGCCTCGTACATATCGTATTGATTCAGATAAACGCGTAAAAACCCGTCAGAATATGGTCACCAGATGTTATGTATTCCGTGTAGAACTTCGAAATGAAATATTTTGACCAGTTTGGAAGTTCAATATTATTAATTTTTTTTGAGGCTCCTAGTGCAGTGAAATTTTGCACACCCCAAGAGGTCATTATCATTGGTCACCGAAGTGCCAAAACTGAACTCATTCCGGAATTTGGTTTCGGAATTTCCAGCAAAATATTCCGCTGATAGTTAAAAATTTTTTTAATTTTTTCTACTCATGCTACCCCGACGAAATTTTGCGTAAGTGTTTTCGTTGATACTTTGCATATAACTACCGAGCTTCAACTCAATCGGTTCAGTTCTTCTCGAGTTATAGTGAAAACTAAATTTCAATTTCATTTTCAAATATTTAACATTTTTTTTTTCTAGTTTACAGCCATCCGATCATTATGAGACTTCGCAGGCGTATAAAGGTCATGATTATACAATTTGATGCTGAATTTCAGATCGATCGAGTGATCGGTTTCGGAAATATTCTCGAAAAACGATTTAACTAAAAATGGCCGTAACTCCGAAACGGCTCGATGGATTTTGCCCATTAACGAACTTGTCCGAGATATTTATGCTCCAAACATGCCCTGCAAATTTCAACGCTCTAACTCGCTCCGTTCGAGAGTTATCGTGCTAACGGCTGGCCCGCCGGGCCGGACGGACAGAATTGAATTTGACCTCGAATTCTTCATCAGGGAGTCGAACCCAATCGTTTGAGACCATTTTCGCAAAAAAATTCGAAAAATACAGACATATTGACGAAATGATAGCACGCTGTTCCTTGCGGAACACGCGCGCAAAAAGAGAAACTTGATTTTTGTAGACTTGCAGAAGGCTTATGATAGTGTGCCACTCGCTAAATTGTGGAAGACGTTGGAAGAAAATGGTGTAAGCCAAATATATACTAGGACAGTGAAGGACCTCTACAAGGATATTTCAGCAAGGGTGAAGGTGGGAACCAAACTGTCTAAGGAGTTTCGTATCTCAAAAGGCTGTCCGGTAGCCCCGGCTCTGTTTAAGGTCTACCTTGTCTCGACTCTGAAACATTGGCGAAGAAAATGTCGAAATATGGGAATTCCAATAGGAAAAGACATACTTTTCACTCTACATTTGCTGACGACCAGGTCATCATGGCCGAATATGAGGAGGATATTTTATTATATATTGTGGAAATTAGAGGAGGCATATTAATAGTGGAGTATGACCATAAACACCTCAAAAATAAAATATATTGTTGTGGCTTATGACAGGAGAGATCTTATCCTGTGAGATGAAATAATACTGGGATTAGATGAATATGCCTATCTCGGAGTAACCCTCACAGCAATCTGATCCAGTGCAAGGGAAATAAAGAAAAGAATCGCCGAAGGAATATCAATTACGAAACAACTGAATGGCGTAACTTTGGAGAATATGGATTACCTAATATGGAGCCAAGGTATGGGATATAACAACGCAACTCTTCTTCTTCTTCTTCTTGAGAAGGCGTATCGCTTGTATTTTCTGGTCTATGTTTCCTGCGACGTGGACTGCCAACTATCTCGCCATCGCTTTGTTGGACGTCCGATGGGTCTTCTTCCATGGGGTTTGTTGTCCCTAGTTATCTTTGCCATTCTGTTTGGCATCATTCTGTCCACATGCTGGTTCCATTCCCTCCTCCTCTTCCGAATCCATCTAACCACATCGTCTGTTTGGCACTTCTCTCTAATGCTAGTATTCCTCTGCCTGTCAGCCAGTGTGTATCCAGTTATTGTTATCAGAGTCTTCATTTCTGTTGTTCGTAGCATCCTTTTTGTTGTAGACGTTTCGGCTCTTGTCTCTGCTCCGTAGGTCATCACTGGTCTCACACATGTTTTAAATATTCTCGACTTGCAAGCTATGTTTAGGTATTTGTTCTTCCAAATAGGCTATTTAAGGTGTCCTGATATTGCTGCGGCTTTGTTGACCTGTCTCCTCACCTCATCTTCTAGGAACCCTGTGCTTGTAATGTTGCACCCGAGATATTCGAATGGCATGACCTGGTCAATGATGTTGTCTCCAATTGCCAGTTTGCATCGCTGGGGCTCCTTTGCTATCGTCATGCATTTGGTCTTTTTGGTGGAAATGAGCATGTTAAGTTCTAATGCCTGTCTGTTAAAGGCTTGCAGTATTCTTTGGAGGTCGTCTTCCGATTCTGCAATAAGTACTACATCGTCGGCAAAGCATAATATACTTATTTTGTGTTTTCCCATTCGATATCCCAATCCAGTGTTCTTCACGGCTTTTATCATTTCCTCCATGATCAGATTGAAGAGAAGAGGGCTGAGACTGTCACCCTGGCGTATTCCTGTCATTGTTCGCAGACGCTCTGTCAAGGTGGAATTAGTTCGAATTTGTGTTGTCGTGTCAGTGTTCATATCCTTGATCAGTTCTATTTATTCCTCAGGTATGTCTCTATCCTGCAAGATCGCAGTCACATCTCTCAATCGGACTCTATCAAAGGCCTTGGTTAGATCCACAAAACAGAGGTAGGCGGGGGTGTAGTACTCTCGTGATTTTTCGACCACTTGTTTGAGTATGAACAGCGCGTCGTTAGTAGATCTATTTCTTCGGAATCCCTGTTGTTCTTCTCTCATCGTTATTATGGATGCTATGTTGTCTGCTATGATCTTGGTAAGGAGTTTCAATGACGTACTCAGTAGTGTTATTCCACGGTAGTTAGCTGGGTCTGTTTTATCTCCTTTTTTATAAATAGGTACTATTATGGTGTTTTTCCAGTCAGTAGGTATTTTTCTGTACTCAAGTATTATATTTAATAGTTTTGCATACTCCTCCATAACGGCCGAACCTCCATATTTGATCAATTCATTTGGGATCATGTCTTGATTTGGAGTTTTTCTAATTTTTAACTTCGCTATTGTCTCTACTACCTGTTCTTGTGTGATCTGTATGTTTTCTTGAGGCTCGATTTGTGCTGCCTCGTTTTGTTCTTCGGGTTGATTTCCAATGTCTGAGAACAGTTCTCCAAAATATTTTGCCCAGGTTTCATCCGGGATTCTTCTTAGCTGTACTGTTTCATTCGTACCGAGTTTCATACTCCTTAGCAATCCCCAAATACGTTTTTGTGCTTCATACATATCCGCCTGCATATCATTGCTGAATCTCTACCAGTATTCTTCTTTGATTTCGCGGACTCTGTTGTTCACCTTGTTCCTCATTTCTACATAAATATAAATGGTCCGATTTTGGGTGTTGGGAATGCTCTGTACTGTAGATATACTCTCTATTTCTCCTGTGTGATCATCTTGACTTGTAAACCAGGGTTTATAATTCGGTCTTTTATCCTGTTATACCTTGCGCATTCCCAAGGCTTCTTCAGCACCCCTGCCTATGTTCTCCTTCAGTTTTTCCCATGCTGTGTCAGGCGTGTCGTCTTGGACTATTGTGTTACAATTTATTTGCTGTCCACATCGCAATGAATAGAGTTGTTTAGTGCTATCCCGACTAAGTGATTCTATGTTAAATTACTCTGTTTTAACTGCTGGCTTTCGTTTTTTTGCCTGCATTGCCATCTGTAATTTTCCAAGTATTAATTTGTGGTCTGTTCCGATGTTAGCCGAGGAGAGGACCCTACCTAATGTCAATTATTTGTTGGGGTAGGAACATTCGGTTGGTGATGATGTAGTCGATCGTGGATTTGTTGCCCCTATTAATAATAATAATAATAACTTTATTCATCCTTTTAGACAAAATTACATTTGTATAGGACATGTCTTCATACAACACAATATTGAAAAAATAGAAGGAAACCCTCAAAATTAAACAGAAGGAACCAAACAAATAAGGAAAATACAAGTAAAAGGAAAACATATATAGTGCAGAAAATAACTGAAAACTAATTAATTACAGAATCGAAAAATTCATTTTTGCTGTAGAAGCACTTCTCGAGCAGTAAGGCTTTAATTTCATTCTTGAATCTCTTGTATTCCAAAACCTTCAATCTATCAGGTAGATGGTTGAAAAATTTGATACCACAATACGTGGGTGAATGCTGAAATTTGGATGTCCGGTGTTTTGGAATACAAAGAGTTTCTCTATGCCTAGTCTCATATTCGTGAAACTCGGAACACTTACTAAAAGAATTAATATTTTTACGAGCGTACAGCAAGCAGCTCAGAATATAGACACATGGAAAACACATGATTTTATTGTGAACAAAAGTTGGTCTACAGGACTCCTCAGGTTTCAGGTTGAAAATGAGACGGATTATTTTCTTCTGTGCTATGAAAACTGCACTAGTAAATGAGGGACCACCCCAGAGTACAACGTTATAGTTGAGGTGGGTGTATACTAGTGAGTAATACGCATTTATCAAAGAATCCTGGGGTAAAACAAGCTTTATACGTCTCAGAGCAAAAAACGCGCTACATAATCTTCTGCAGACAAAGTCAGCATGATCACTCCAACTAAGATTTTTGTGTACATATAAGCCAAGAAATTTTATAGAATTTGACGGTTTCAAATCACCTGACTGGAGATTTAAAACCAATTGACTTTCTGAATCACGCACACGAAAGAAGACCAGGTCAGTTTTACTCACATTCAGTACAAGAGAGTTCTTAAAGCACCAATCAGAGAAGCACCGGACAAGCAATTCACAGCTTGCCTTCAGTGCCTCAATGGTAGGTGCAGAAATTATAAAAGAAGTATCATCTGCAAACAACACAATCTTTATATGCAGTACAGTGAAGAAATGAGCCATGATGTAATCAGGTAAATCATTCACAAAAATAACGAATAAGAGAGGCCCCAGGACGGAACCCTGAGGTACACCCATTTTCACAGGGTACCTGGTCGAGCTGCATTGCCCCACTCGTGCTATCAACCATCGATCAGTTAAAAAACTCTCGATCCATTCAAGGAACACTCCCCTGAAGCCTAAATTAAATAATTTATTTAATATGAACTCGAAATTCAAGCAATCAAACGCACGCGACTGGTCAAAGAACAACCCCGCCACACAAATTCCATCATCCAAACAACTATACACAAAGTTCACCAGACCACATGCGGCAGTTTCCGTCGATCTACCAATTCGAAATCCATGCTGACAGCTCGTAATGAAAGACAACTTTTCTAAGTATTTCAACATTCTATCGTAAACCAATCTTTCAAATACTTTAGATAAAGAACTCAGTAATGAAATTGGACGATAATTGTTAATGTCATCAACGGGATCCTTCTTGCGGACGGGAATGACTTCAGCCGTCTTAAGTGAAGAAGGAAACCTGCCGGAAGAAACCGAAACATTGATCAGGTGCGCAAGATGCTCAGAGATGAAAGGAGACAAAATCTTCAAAACCTTAACCGGAATCCTATCTAGCCCAGTACTGGTTTTATTTTTCAAATTCTTTATAACTGAATCAATTTCCTCAGCCTCGACCGGAAAGAAAAAGAAATTATTATCGGTCAGTGTCCCAGATGTACAAGAGCGGGATCGGCTCACACCAAAATGCTTTTCGACACTGATTATATTTACTGTAGAGAAAAACTCACCAAAGGCATCAGCGACATCAGATTCACTGGAAATAACCCCACCGTGAACCCTCAACTCAACATTCCTATTATTGTTAGTGGAACCTGTTTCCCTTCGAACTAAGTTCCAAATAGTTTTATTCTTATTATTAGAACAATCCAGAAGACTTCTGTGGAAATTCAATTTAGTTGAGTTCAACAGGTTTCTAAATTCTTTTTTGGCCGACAAATAAAGACTTCTACTTTCTTGGGTCTTCAAGTTTCGGAAAAGCCAATGAAGATCCTTGAGATCACTGCTAGCCTGCTTGATCTCGTCGGAAATCCAATCAGTACCACGATTAATTTCATATCGCTTCTGCCTGATCGGACAGGTAGAGTCCAACGTCAATTTTAGGATGTTGTGAAAGTGTTCAAAGCTCTGTTCGATACCTGCCGTGCGATAAATGCCGTCAAAACAAACAGAAGCGGCCATTGAAGACAATTCCAGTAAATTTTTCTCAGATAAACATCGAAATGTGCGAAGATATGTGTTCACTGCGGGCTTCGATACTGGACAATCAAAGTTGAGAGCCATCATTCTGTGGTCTCCGATATGGGAATCGACAACCTCGACAACTAAAAGATCGCGGCGAACATTTGTCAGAATGTAATCTATTTTTGAGGAAGTAGTAATACCGTGCCTGTTGGTATATACTCTAGTAGGCTCTTCGGAAGTTACAGTCAAATCAAATTCTAGCAGTAGATAATCGAGACAGCTACGCGGCTCAAAATAATTTATATTTAAATCGCCACAGACAAACATAAAGTCTGACCCTGTTTGGCAATAATCTATTACATAAGATATTGTATCAGTAAATAATTCCAAATTTCCGCGAGGAGGCCTGTACACACTCAGAACGCAGATATTATAGGACATATGTGTCATATATTATGCTTTACCATGTTGGTACCATTGCTAAAGATTATGCTCTATGGTTTTAGTTTTAGGTTAGGTTAGAAGGTGGCCAACTAGTTAGGTCGTTAAGCCATGCTTGTTTTGGGCTCTCTTGAAAGTTGTAATTAAAACTTTAGAAATTAATAAAAAATACTAAAAGTAAAACACAGGACTAATTGATTATTAACAAAACATGGTGTCAGGTGTGAAAATCAATTGAGGATTATGTGAATATTGCCGGCTTGGTTGGTGAGCAGTACACGAGTTTGAACTTTTGAATTGGAAGTTCTGATTTATTATACAAGATGGAATTTAAATTACCATCATCCCTTAATACTGAAGATCCTGGTCAATGGCAGAAATGGAAACAGAAGTTGCAAATTTTTCTGGTTGCAACAGGTAAATCCAAAGCGTCAGAAGAGGTTAAGATAGCGATTCTTCTTAATAGTATTGGTGACAATGGCATTGATGTGTATAACACATTTGAAAATAACCAAAAGAAGACTTTCGAAAATGTATTGTCTGCGTTTGATGAATACTTTCTCCCGAAGAAGAACAGGACAATGGAAACTTTTAAATTCAACAACATATCCCAAGCTTCAGACCAAGGAATTGATTCTTTCTTGACTGATTTGAAAGCACAAGCTTTTTTATGTGAATTTGTCTGTTCAAATACCGATTGTCAACGGTCCTATAGTAACCGAATGATTCGAGACAGACTTATACTTGGAATTTACGACAAGAGTACACAACAGAGACTTTTACGAGAAGATAACATATCAATTGACAAGATAATCGATTATTGTAAATCAATTGAAGTGAGCAAGGAACACCTCAAGTTATTAAATAATCATACAGCTGAGACAGAAATTAATTCTGTATATTCACGAAGAATTTGTGTTAATTGTGGATATACTCATAAGTATAAAGAATGCCCAGCATACAATAAAAGTTGCGCCAAATGTCAGCAAAAAAATCATTTTGCTAGAATGTGCAAGAATTCTCCTGAAGATAACTTTTCTGAATGTGATACCAAAGCAGGCTCTAATGCAAAATGGAAAAGTGAGAAGAAACAGGTTGATAATTGGAAACAAAAGAGTATGACAACTGAAGAGGGTGACGAAGAAACTTCTAAAACAATTTCTGAACTTAGAAAGGAAGATAAAGAAATGCTGTTTGTCAACTGCTTATCAAAGAAGACTCCAAATACACATAGCTGGTATGAAGAAGTTGCTGTAGAAAGAAGAAAAATCTCCTTCAAGTTGGACACTGGAGCAGAGACCAGTGTATTGCCTATGATGTACCTTCAGAAATTTGATAAGTATAAAATAGAGTCTACTCCTATAACTATAGTATCTTATGGTAATTTCAAATCAAAACCAGTTGGTACAGTTAGTTTTAATTGTAGTTTCAAGGAAATATCTTGCATTATTCAATTTATTGTTGTAGATTTTGAGTCAGAACCAATATTAGGATTGAGTGATTGCATTAAACTCAACCTAATAAGAAGGATGTTTACAATTGTAAATAATCCAGACAAGAATTTTTCAAAATTGCCTAAAGAAAAATCTAAAATTTTAGATATGTTTGGAAATCTCTTTGAAGGTCTAGGAGAAATTCCAGGTTTTGTTAATATTAAATTAAAAAGTGAGGCTGTCCCTATCATTCAAAATGACAGAAAAGTGCCCTTATCTTTAAGAAACCGCTTAAAAACTACTTTAGATAGTTTAGAAGAAAGGAATATTATCGCTAGAGTTGATTATCCAACAAGTTGGGTAAATAGTCTCATGATAGTAGAAAAACCCAATGGTACTTTAAGGTTATGTATTGATCCTAAACCATTGAATAAGTATATATGTAGAGAACATTTCATTATTCCTAGATGTGAAGATATTTTCACAAATTTGTCGGGTAATAGTGTTTTTTCTGTCATAGATATGAAGGATGGGTTTTGGCAGTTGAAACTAAATGATAAAAGTTCTGATTATTGCACTTTTAATTCCCCTTTTGGGCGATATAAGTTTTTAAGACTTCCATTTGGTATATCGTCTGCGCCTGAAATTTTCCAAAAGAAATGTTTTAACCTGTTTGGTCATATCCAAGGAGTTTATATATACTTTGACGATCTCATTATTGCTGCTAAAAATGAACATGACCATGACATGATTTTGCAAAAATTATTTGATACAGCTAATAAGTACAACGTTAAGTTTAATTACAGTAAATTTCAATATAAACAGAGCAAAGTTGTTTTTATGGGCCATGAAATTTCCAAAGATGGAATTAGACCACATGACAGAAACATCCAAAGTATTGTGAACTTACAAACACCTGTGAATAAGAAGGATCTCTTAAAGGTTCTAGGAATGTTCAAGTTTTTTTCAAAATTTATTCCAAACCTGTCTTTATTGACTACCAATATGAGGAGTTTAACAAGGAATGATATGCCTTTTAAATGGACGGTTGAACACGATAATGAACTGACAGTTTTGAAATTATTAATTACTAGTAAACCAGTTTTATCTATATTTGATGAAAATAAGACAACAACCATACAATGTGATTCTTCAAGTAAAGCCCTAGGTTGTGTATTGTTGCAAGGACATCCACATCCTTTGCCTATATCGTTTGCATCTCGTTCTTTGAGTGACACTGAGCAGAGATATGCCCAGATAGAGAAGGAATTGCTTGGAATATTATATGCATGTGAGAAATTTCACTATTTTATTTATGGTAGAGAAATAATAATACATACAGATCATAAACCTTTGGTCTCAATAGTAAATAAGAGTTTAGACAAAGTAAGTGCACGATTGCAAAGAATGCTTTTGCGATTGCTTAGATACAATATTAAGGTAGAATATATACCTGGTAGTCAAATGTATGTTGCTGATGTATTATCCCGATTTGTAAAAAATGAACCGCATAGTGATGATGAGGAAATGGAGTACATGGTTCACTCGTTATCAAATAATATTCCTGTTTCTGAAGAAAAGAAAAATATTTTCCGAAAAGCTATTGATGATGATCCGATTTTATCTATGGTAAAACGTTTCTGTTCTACTTCTTGGCCTAATACAAATAGAAATCTTGACCGTGAATTGAAATTCTATTTCAATTTGAGAGAAAATATTTATTTATCTAATGACCTTTTATTCTTAAACGATAAAATTGTTGTGCCTACTTGCTTACGAAAAGAAATGTTGAATATTATTCATCTTGCTCATTTTGGTATGGAAAAATGTAAATTAAGAGCTCGACAAGTAATGTACTGGCCCCGAATGACGACAGATATAGAAAAATTAGTGTCTAATTGTGAAGCGTGTCAGTTAAATAGACCAAAGAATCAAAAGGAAACTCTTAAGCAGTATCCTATTCCATCAAGACCATGGCAATATATTAGTTCAGATTTTTTTGAACATGATAGAAAAACATATATAATATTCATTGATTCTTATTCAAATTGGATAGAGGTTTTCAAAACTATTAATAAGGATGCTGAAACTGTAATCAAATATTGTAAGGAAATTTTTTCGAGGTTTGGTGTGCCTGATTATTTTCGAGCAGATAATGTTCCATATAATAGTTCTAAATTCAAAAAATTTGCGAATGATTGGAACTTCAAGCTCATTTACTCCAGTCCCCATCACCACCAATCCAATGGTATGGCTGAGAAAGCTGTTGATATTGTAAAAAAGATTTTATGTAAATGTGCAGAAACAAATGATATCAATTTGTTGCTGCTGGAATATAGAAATACTCCGTTACCACAACTTGGTTTCAGTCCAGCACAGTTGTTATTAAATAGAATACTTAAGTCTCAACTTCCTACCTCAGAGAATTCACTCAAAAGTAGATTGATTGAGGATGATGTATTTAATGAAAAGTTTAGGAGGAAACAATCTTTACAGAAATTTTACCATGATAGAACCGCTAAAGATTTGGATAAGTTAAATGTACATGATAAGGTATTGTTTCGGCTAAATGATTCTTGGAAGAAAGGGATAATAATAGATGTGTGTAATGATAGATCATATTTAGTTAAAGATTTAGTTGGTAATGTATTTAGAAGAAATAGAAAATTTCTTAACAAAACTAACTTAGAATTTGACTTTTCATCATGTGATGATTTCTATGATATGGAAACTCTCTTTAATGATAATATAGATGAAAATAATGTAAATGATGATCTTAATTCACTTAATGCAAACGAAGATGTTGATCAGAATTCTGAAGCTCCCTATTGTACTCATTCAGGTCGAACTGTTAGACCACCCGCTCGCTTAAGAGATTATGTTTTATAATAGAATTCTTTATTTACTATTTGTATTAAAAAAAAAAAAAAAAAAAAAGGAGAGCATGTCATATATTATGCTTTACCATGTTGGTACCATTGCTAAAGATTATGCTCTATGGTTTTAGTTTTAGGTTAGGTTAGAAGGTGGCCAACTAGTTAGGTCGTTAAGCCATGCTTGTTTTGGGCTCTCTTGAAAGTTGTAATTAAAACTTTAGAAATTAATAAAAAATACTAAAAGTAAAACACAGGACTAATTGATTATTAACAAAACAATATGTTTCAACTTAATCGCACAAAATTCACATTGCTTTTCCAACGAAAACTTGCTAATATAAGGAATTTGATGAAATTTTAAGTTAGAATTGATATAAATCGCTGTACCCCCACGCAGCCGAGTAGGGCGACAGTATGAAGCCGCAATCCTGTAGCCTTGAAGGTTCATGAAAGTTATTTCACTATGAGTACACCAATGTTCAACAATACTAAGGATATCTGGCTTTTCGAGAGTAACATAAACTTCAAGATGATTAATTTTGTTAGAGATACCTTGAGCATTGAGTTGGACAATTTTTAAAAAGTGACGAGTTTTTGTACCTTCGAAAACTGGTGCACGTGTTGAACTGGACCCATTTTTCACGAATTGGTGGTGGGCTGGCGACGTTTCATAAAAAACTTGTTCACAGCTATCCCCACAGGCCAAAAATCGGGGCTCAAGACCCTCTCCAAAAACTCTGTAGGTAGGGTAATTTTGAATGACGAGTATATTTCTGGCTTCCTTGATGCTAATTTCTCACAAAGAACATTAGGTATGTTTCCACTAAAAAAGTCTTGCAGCTCTTCCGAACTCGTTTCAGGGCTGAGCCGTGTCACATGAATGTTCGAAAGTTGTATTTTTGGGACAGCCTGTAGATTATTTGACTTTGACGTTCCAACTATCGGTTTCTGTACCTTTTTAGATGGATACGTTTTACTCAAAGTTGGGGCCACTTGTGTTTTTTCAGTCGTATGAGACCTATGCCTGATCCTATTCCTTTTTTTCGAAGTTGCAACGATCCAGCCTGATGAACTATCTCCCTTATCCAGTTGTGTTTCCTTCAGGTCCCCCTCAGTAGAATCGTTGCAGTCATTAACACCACTCAAACTAGAAGCACTCGGAATATCATGTTGCATGTTTACTACCGGCTTCGATGATTCAGCGACATAATTCCGAGGGATGGGAATCTCGGTGATATCAGTACCAGCTGTTGTAGCCACTGTGTTTGTATATTTCTTGAGTATGCATATTTCTTTATTAAGATCTCTGATTTTTTCACTCTGAGATAACACCAACGATTTCAAATTGCCAATTTCATCAAGAAATATCGAAGATAATTCTTTCACGATTTCACTCTTCATAGTGAACAAATCTTCTTTCGTGATGCGAACTTCTTCAAACGGAGTTTCAACAGTATCGACAATAGATTGCTGACAACCATCGCAAAACCATTCCTGTGAGGCATCTTCCCGTATTTTATTGTCTATTGTCGTAGAATGTATATTTGTGTTGTTCTTTATGGGGAAAGAAGGTGTTGATTATGCGTAATTCATTTTGTGCACATAATTCAGTTAGCATTTCACCATTTCTGTTAACTACATCCTCATTGAATCGCTGCTTTATTCCCTCCAATGGCTCATTTCCTATGCGTGCATTCAGGTCTCCTAAGATTATAACTTTCTCGTGTTGTGGTATTTTGTCCAACTCGGACTGTAGGTCTTCGTAGAAGTTAACTGACATCTCTTCGGGTTTACTGATGTCAGGTGCATATACGGACATTATGTGTAGAGATTGGCTGAACGCCATCTTCATTCTTAGTATTCGATCGCTGACATATTCTATGCTTTCAATGTTTTGCCCGTATTTTTCTTTCACCAGTATGCCAACACCCGATGTCGCCCTCTGGTCTTTCGACACCCCCGAGTACACCAAGATGTAGTCATTCAGCATTGTTGTTCCCTTCCCCTTCTTTTTGGTTTCAGAAAGAGCGCATATGTCTATTCTGTGGTCATTCATTTCGAGAATTATTTCATGGTCTTTCGAGTAGAGTGTTTTTATGTTCCAGCATGCTATTCTCATCCATTGCTTTTTTCTGTATAGTTTATTCCTTTTTCGTGCTTGGTTCGTAATCCGTGCAATCCGTCCTGATTCCGAGGCTATATAAACAGTACTTTGAGCATATTGTTTTTTTTTATCATAGGCAGGTAGCTAACCTTACCTACGAACCCTCCTCTTTTATCCGGGCTTGGGACCGGCAGTGATAGCTGTGAGCTACTCAATCCACCCAGAGCTACCTCAGGCAGAGGTAAGAGGCAAGAATAAAATTGAAGCGATGGAGATGATATTGGAGGCGCTGCTCTAGACTAACGCTACAGGATCGAGTCAGGAATGAGAGGTTAAGAGCTAGAGTGGGTGTTGATACAGATATTAGAGACACAATTGAAGCAAAAACGCTACAATGGTTCGAGCACGTGTCAAGAATGAGCGACGAGAGATGGCCATTTAAAGTCATAATTTGCCTTCCTCGGCAAATAAGAAGAGGAAGACCAAGAAGAACGTGGAGGGAAGGAGTTCAGGAAGCGATGGACAAGAGAGGTTTGCAAGACAGAGATTGGCAGAATAGGAGTCTATGGCGACTGAGATGCGAAAAATTACATTATTTTATACAAACATCCTTATTATTCTACATAAACATCCTTCTGATAATTCGCGATTCAAGGGTAGGTTGCGCCCTCTATAAACATTAAGTTTCAGGAAGCTTCCTGTGTGGGTATAATAAGTGTAAATACAAGGATATTTGTTTAGTTTTCACATTTTATTTAGGGAAAAATGATGGGCAAAGATGAAAATAGTGTTTTCCGCAGTCTGAGCGAATATTTTAAAGATTTAGATTCCATTCCCAATAGTAGAGATATATTGGAAGGTGAGTTCATAAAAATTATTGAATATTTTCATGGACCAAACATTTTAGGAGAAGCAGTTTTAAATGCTGGCCACTTAATACTATGTGGAAATTTGGGAAAAAACATGGTATACCAAAAACATTTACAGAGTTTTAGAAGTTTTTGGTTTGTGTTTACAAACATCGGCCCTCTCAGCACATCCACATGAAATTAGAGGAAAAATTCTCATAGATGAAGGAGCAGCCATAATATCTGCATTCAACTCTTGGTGCAAGGCTGGTTTAGGAAGAAGATGTAAACACATCTCAGCTCTTTTTTTATATTGCACCAGGTTGTATAAATTCGATGCATTTTATGTCTGAATCAGGACTTGCAATTTGAGAATAATATATACACAATATAATTTTTAGATATTTTGCTTTTCCTTGTGTTTTTTGTTTCAGGACTGACCTCAAGCGCTTGTGGAAAAATAAAAAAAAATGAGACGAGCACCAAATATAAATCCGTTCCCCCCCTGAGAACACTTCTTTTACTGTCATACATATGCTTTATTGTTAAACGAATTGATCTTGATTCAAAAGAATATATAATATCAATTTGAATGAATACAGTCAAATAGGATTGTATCAGCTAATGATACAACATGCGAGTGTTTACATAGGTACTTACTCACATACTTACATCACTGGAGATATAAGAGCGGCTCAGAGGAAAAGTGGTATAACTTCATTTGTGATTTGTTGGGAATTTAAGGTTTTACCTTTCAATGGATTCAAAAAATCAAGGCATTTCGTTGAGAGGTAAAACATCAACAGGCTCTAACTCGGTCACAAAATTGTTTCGACTTATACCATTCATTCAGGGAATGAAATACAATCTTAGGTACCAAAATATGAGTATCAACTCAACAATTCGAAATTTGTGAGTTATACCAGTTTTCCTCTGATTGGCTCATAAGTACTTTGACATTGAATGTCTTATACTCTGTTTCGTTTCTTTATTTATGTATATATTAATGTATAAATTAAATATGTGTGACGTTCCATGAAACTTTCATTAACTTTTCCTGAAGGTCTTAAATAATACCTTGATAAAATTATGTAGGTACAAGGTGGTAAGGGTGAGGTTTTTCAAAGCACTACAATGCGATTCAGATAATATAATGTGAAATTTATACCAAATGAGCAATAAATACATTTGGGCAATATTGACGTATTATGGAGCAATACAAAATAATAAATAGAAAGAAAAGTACATTAGGCCTCAAAAATAAAAAAACTACGTTCGGAAAGAAATAGGGTTTGATAAGTTCACCACAGCACAACATAATTATCATTATTTCCTCTACTTTGGGAACCAGATTCCATGTCAGAACACTTTATCCCTGTTGGCCAAACTATTACATCCATAAACACAACAAAACACTTTTGATTTGGACATTTGAAGTAATTTATCATTAACCTCAATAGTCTAATATATAAAAGAAATGCAGAAAAATAAATTTTAAGCATTCAATCCTCACAAACAACAGTTAATGCGGTAAGAAATATACCATCTCAAAGCAAAACAAACTCCATTACCCATACACGACGCTTCAAAATTCGCCACCAGGTGGCTCGGAGATCGACTTGAATCGCCAATAAAATACCCCCCTTTTTGGCGCTCTAGTTCTTCGGAACAGAGTGCTTATCAATTAGCCCAAATGTATATAATTTTCGAATTTTTGGCTGAAAATGGTCTCAAATGATTTGGTTCGACTCACTGATCAAGAATCCGAGGTCGAAATCGATTAGGTCCGGCCGGCCCGGCCGTAGGCACGATAACTCTCGAACAAAAGGAGTTAGAGGATTGAAATTTGCAAAGTGGGTTTGGAGCGTAAATATCTCGGACGAGTTCTTTAATGGGCGAAATCCATCAAGCGGTTTCGGAGTTATGGCTGATTTTAGTAAAAACATTTTTTATGAATATTTCCGAAACCAATCACTCGATCTATCTGAAATTTAGCATCAAATTGTAGAATCATGACCTTTATACGCATGTGAAGTTTTGTATTGACCAGGTTACCGCAAAGTGTCAAACAAACATTTTGAAATTTAAAAAATAATTTTTTACAATAACTCTCTAACGTAATGAGCTAGGCGGTTGAAATTTTCAGAGTAGGTTAGGGAGATGAATATCTCGGTTAAGTTATTGGGCAAAAGAGGCCAGATGTTTTCAGAGTAACGAAAAAAAAAATTTTTTTTTTAAGTAACAAATTTCAAATTCAATTTTTATTCAAGATGCAGTTTCACCATAACAGTCCATTGATATCATTTTCAACTGCAACAAGCTAATACTTTCGGAGATATGATTTTTCGAAATTTCAATAATGAATCGTACTTCTATGTTTTCACAGAATGCTATAATTATTCTATCTAAGCTTTATTATATGATCTGTGTTCATACTCGTACATGTCATCCTGTTCTGTAAGAGAGAGTCAAATTCATTTCAGCTATTTTAATTTGATTTCTTCCATGGTGCAGTTCTCATTCTCAGATTGCTCATTTAATCTTCATAAATAAACTATTATTTGAATTGAATTTATTTTCTTTTTCCATCATAAGAATACATTGATATAATTCCCAACTCTGAGAAACCAAAACTTTCGGAGATATAATTTGTCTGTTTGAACAAGAGCGCCAGAAAGCTCCTGTCCACAGGGCTTGAACCAATTTTTATGTTGTCGACTCTGTTCATCTTTTGAAAAATATAAGAAATAACTGGTAGACCTACTATATCCTTATATCCAACATCAATTTAAAAGCAGAATGTGAACTTAGTGCTCAAAATTTTTAATCAAACCACAGTGGTAGCACTTATGGAACTTGGTCCTAGGGCATCACTTGAGTATCGCAAAGATTATGCTATTGTTGTTAAGATTCAAAATGATCCAATAGAGGATCCATGGAAAATATAGGTGCGCTGTTAAATGAAGTCATTGCATTATTGCATGGTATGTATAAATCAGCAATTCGTTTGAATATGAGAAAAATCCTATAAATCAACTTTTGAATTTACCACCTTTTCTCCATCCACGTTGGCGGCCATATTGGTTTTGATGACTGGCCTTCAGTGTAGGAGGTGTTGACTCAACCTTTTGATCAAAATGATTGATCATTACGGCTTACTTAAGAGCATCATTATTCCTAAGATCCTACGCATACGGGTCGACCGGAATGTGTTTGACGCGATCGGAATCGCATCGGCAATTTTAGCAATATGTCATTCATGGCGTTGCTTTATCGTTCATACTTATGATTATGATCTTCGAATACAATTCATTCAAGCCAGAAATTCATCGGAGCGCATAATATTTACACTCCACATGACCTTACTACTTGGTAGTTACTAGTTACGGCTGAATGAATTCCTGGCTTGAATGAATTTTATTCTGTGTTCATAAGACTGAACGATAAAGCAACGCCCTAAATGACTGATCGTTAAAATTTTCGACGCGATTCCGATCGCGTCAAACATATCCCGGTCGACCCGTGTACGAAGGCATTCAATCGCGTTCAAGATAATCTTTAAGATATATGGCTCCATTTCTGTTTTTCATCCATGATCCCTTCCTCCATATGGCTATGGAACCGCGAATATTCAGAATATTCCTAATGGGTGGATATGAATACCAGCAAAATAAAGCACGTTCGAATTCTCTAAACTTTTATTTTCCTCGAGTAAGGATAGATTTCCCGACAATTCTTGGTTCAAGAAATCTCCACCAAAATTCCTACTTCCGACAGTTGGAATATAAGTACCTATTTATTTGTACTTCACAAATAGTGCCGTTAGCTAACTGGGAGAGCATTTGACTTGGGAGCGGAAGCCCCAAGTTCAATTCCGAGGCTAGGAAAGAAAGTTACTAGTCACGGTAATCGCCATCATTCACTCTTGGGTCAAAAGTGCTGTGCCTTAGGTGGCGTAAGGACACAGTAACAAAGCCTACACAGAACACAACTGGTTCTCCTTACTCCCTCAAGCTCCTCGAGAGCTTATAAGGGGTCTCCTTGGGGAAGACCAAGGAGGATCAGTATAATAATAACAACATAATAATAATAATGGATTGGATTATGTATTATGTGAAAGGAACAATAGGACATGTGGACATTCATAAGGTTTTTTTCTAATAATACGAAATCAGATTTTCCAAATAATTATATTTGTATCTTACTATCTTTGAAGTTGCCATAACAATAAAAAAATACTTTTTAAATACAACGCCAGCTGTATTTGGTTCAACAGTTAAATATTTATATCCTTTGGTACAGATAGTGAATTGCACATATAGACATTTAGTTCATTGATTAGAATATTCAATCCTTCAAAGGTATTGGCACCTGTTTGAAATTTTGTTGACAACTTCTGCAATACTGATATCGGAATGTGAAATGAGGCAATTTGCTTCTAAAAAACTATATTCCATTTTTTTCTGAATTAAATTTGGAAAATGATTACATACAGATTATTAGATCCGTGGCCGAAATAATTATGGAAATGAATTTAAGAAATCATCACTTCATTTCTAAGTAAATTCCAAAGACCAAAAAGGTACTTCAAAAAATAATAATTAACTGGGAATATAATTTTTCAAATAAATTTTTCTTACTGATAAATTATCTAACAATATTAATAAATATATTTTATACATATAAATCACCTAAATTAAAATGATTCATGAATTAAATAGAAAAAAGTGATCAATGATGAAATACTTTAGCCAGCCGATGAAGCAATTCATCATTAAATAAGTAATGAAAATAAATATAAATTGATACAAGTTCGTTTCGATAACGAAAATTTTTCATAAATAATACTCTGAAATGTGTGATGTTTTGATTTCCACCGAACTTTTCCAAGGTTGATAATTTCACAAAATACTCTCATTTTTTGTTTTTGGCTCAGCGGAAACAATTCTTGATTTAAGTCGTTTGTTACATCCGGTACTTCCTGAACGGTAACGACGGATGTTGTGT
Organism: Halyzia sedecimguttata; assembly: GCA_937662695.2. NCBI lineage: Eukaryota > Metazoa > Arthropoda > Insecta > Coleoptera > Coccinellidae > Halyzia > Halyzia sedecimguttata. The sequence goes on from OW569412.2 coordinate 36,127,933, forward strand.
AAAGGTTCTCTGTACATTCTTAGAGAAACAAGAAAGTAGCTCGAAAAAAGATTCTGTCAAATGTTTACTTATAATACATCAATTGCCTGAAGACAATTAAATATGGACTAGAATTATATAGGACCTTGGAGCATCGAACCATTTATTTTCCCAAGTATTCAATCATTTTTGAAAATTTGGGCAGCTCCTCTGACAGAAGCAATGAGTCGACACACCCTTTGAAGTTTCGAGTAGAAAAGCAGCGATTCCTAAAAAATAAAAAATTGAATTATTTTTCATCATTTTAAGGTCGATGTTGGGTGAAGATTTACATGCCTATCCAAAACAATTATAAAAAATTATGTGAAGGAATGAAATTATATGCATTTATATGATTGCCTGGAAGAGTGCAAGGAAATGCGGAATGAATAAAGCAAGTATTCAGATATAGGTTGAAACTTTCAACTTGATCGTCTATTCGAATGTGGCAAAATGCAAAAATAATTGGTTTCCAAAATTTATATAGAAAGTTATTGATTTTTTCCTGAGAAAACCTTGAGAAAAATATACAATGATCAAAAATACACCGGGCATTTTACAACGTGGGACATATCATTTTTTTTATAGCTACAACATTGAGTGTGAAAAAAATTTAATTTATCTGGTGGAAAACATCAGAAATAAATATCAATTTAAAAAATACAAACTCGTCTCTTATGCTGTAAGATTCAATAAAACATGAACTATTAAAAAATATTTTTTTGATTAGATTGTTAAGAATCATACATAAATCACACTTGGGCATACAAGTTTTATGCACCCCATAAATATTAATGGTAATAAAAGAAGGCATAGAGCTGGTACCCAAAATATTCACTCGCACCCAATATTATTTCAAATATCAATATGAATGAAAGATGTATGTTAAATGGTTTGATTCATGTGCAACGATTTTTTTCATATCAAGAATATGAACTCATTACAAACTTATATATAATGATTACATTGTGTTAATGATGTATTATACCTATGTATTTGAGGGTTAGTGTTTGTTAGTGAAGTAAGGGTGTATTTGTGTACCTAAACCCCTGGATCTGCCCCGTGTAATTGTTTTATCCATGTCTGAATTTGTTGCAATTCATCTGAGAGTTGTAGTGTGTCAAGGCAACCCTTGAAGTAATCTGTCGTGAAACAGTTATTCCTGGAATAGAAATGTTTGATAAAATAACATAAAATAAATTAAGAAAGAAATAAATATAACTACGAAACATAACCTTTTTACTACATTTTTATAGTCCCAAATAAAAGTTTGTGAATCTTCTCATAGCAGAAATCAATAATTAATCACTTGGGAATAATAATGAAGTTTCATGCTCAAAACACAAAATGATCTAATGTCTTTATTAACTATACAAATCGCATTAATGAAAAAAAAATCTAAAAACTGTGTATACAGTGCGCGTCTAAATTATGGAACAAGCTCCTGACTTCATGTCAGTGATTTTTAAGAATTTTTCTTTATTTCTTGGCCCAATCGGTCCGTTAACGCTGTGTGTAATATTTGGAATTGATCCTTCTTCCTGTCTTAAGATAGTCAATGGTCAAAATACCATGCGCATTCTAGAATACTGACGCCACAACTTTGTCAGTCGACTGTTGTGTCTTTGGTCGCTTTGAAATGCTCCCACAAGCCTCATTCCACTCAGCTTTCGACCGCTTTGAATCTGGAATGTAATGGTCTATCCAGATTTCATCCATGGTCACCTAGGGCCGGTTTCTGAGAAATATAACATGTGGTTTATCTTCCGTTTATCTGTTCAATTCAATAGAATTCAGTACATAAACGGAAGATAAACTCCATTCAAATGCGTCAGAAATCGGCCCCTAGTGACGCAAAAACGCACCTCCTTTGCGTTGAGCTTTTTCATACTAAAATTGTCGCATAGTGAGCACACTGCCATTGGATAACTTTGAAATACAGCAATCTGACTTACTTCAACTTTGCTTTCGGTAAAACATTTTTCGGAATTTTTTGATGTTTTCTTCCTTAAGAGCCGACCACTGTGTTGAGAATCGTTTAGGTCCCAACGACCACGTTAAATTCATTATAACATTCGCAGACGGTTGATTTACCTGGAGCAGAGTCCGAAAAATGCTTATCAAGCTACCCACTCCAGCATGAGATCCTTCTTTTGGAACGGAGATATTATAGAATGGAAGTGTCTGAAGTTAAATATCTAGGAGTAACAATAGTAATCTTCTGTGGAATAAGTGCATGTTGAAATCACTGCTAATAAAGCAATAAAGGCTTTAATGGCGTGCTGAAATCTAGCCGGCAAGACTTGGGACAACAAATGGGGCAGTCTACAAAAATAAGTCAGATTAGTACGAGGAAAACCCTCGAAAAAATATGAAGGCTTGCATGTGTGTATGTCACTGGAGCTATGGGAACGTGTACTACCAGGGCACTTGAGATTATCACAAATCTCACACCCCTTCATCTTGTGATAGACAAAATGGCCCATGATGCCATTCTCAGAATATCTGAAGGATCTAAACGGAAGGAACAGATAATGAAAGTATTAAAAACCAGAAAGCCAGGTCCTCCCTTACCAGGTACATTTCATTAGCCAATCTTCCTAGTGCCGAAATTATTAAGAAAGTAAGCATCGAAAAGAACTTCACTACGTGCTAGGTAGGAAGAAAGACTGGGACAGGGAATCCACTACCCAAGTTTTTAAAAAAATGGTACACAGATGGTTCAAAATCTAATATAGGATCTGGCACTGGAGTATCTGGGACAGTCACCAAATTCTCACTATCGCTAGGCTCCTCCTATATCCGATCGTCTTTCAGAAATACTAGCGATCGAAAGAAGCGTGGAAATGAACCAAGAAAGAAACTATCAGAGGTGTGATATAGCAATCCACTCTGACAGTCAATCTGCTATCAAAGCTCTGAGCTCCCATGTCATCCAGTCTAATAGAGGGAGTTCCGAAAAAACTTAATGAATAAGGTAAGAACAACAGGGTTTCCTTGGTATGGGTTCCTGGTTACTCGGGAATTGAAGGAAATGAGGAGGCCTACACATTGGAGTTCATCAGAACTTTAGAACTGGAAGGCAAACTATAGATGGTGATGACATACACATCTCTGATGGGGGGCACAATATACCTTAATGTCGTAGTGCAACGTTACCCCCTTCAACAGTAGATAGATAGATACATAGATAGTTTATTCAATTCAAAGTACAGAGATCTTTACAGGTAAAAATGTCAACTATAGTAATAGTAAGTTACATTGATCTTTCAGTCTTCAAGAAACGGAATTGCCACGGCAATGCATTTATTAGCTTCATGCACATATACATAGCATTATTCTGTGTCACAGTCAACGTTCGTTTTCGAACCAATAGTGGATGAATGTATTCGAATGGAACCTTAATGCACCGTAAACACAGCACTGTTCATCTTCGAACAGTGAATGTATTGGGTTAAAACTAATCGTTTGATACTATTTTCGGCCAAAAAGTGTACAAGTTTGTTTTGGACGATTGTGTTTACTTTCGGATTTAAATTCTTGGAAATATTTGGAATATAATTTTTTTCCTGGAGCTAAGTAGTTTTTGGAGAGTTCATTATCTGGATGATTGAACGCTCTGGCTATAAATTCCAACAGCGCGCTAAAGCTCCTGTCCACAAGGCTTTCCCATCGTTTTCCAGATCAAAAACTATGCTTTATCAACACACGAAATTCTTTCTTATCAATTTTTTAACAAGAACATTAAAGTTACTTGACACAAACAGCTATAACTTGAGAACGCGTGGTCCGATTGTCATGAAATTTTGACATATAACGTCCTAAAGGATGGCGTTATCGAATGCCATGAATGATTTTGCATTTATGGTGCCATCTATGTGCTAGTCCGGAAACCTTTTGATCAATGTAGTATACGAACATTTCGGAGCTTTCTCGAAAAAATAGCGTTTTAATACAAATCGGGACTTCCTTCAAAATATGAGATAAGAGAACATATTCATTAGGTGAATCCATATACCAGCTACAAAGAGCCAGGTCTGTATTATAACAAATCTATTAAAGTGTTTTTATTGTCTCGTACGTTATCCAGAGTCATGTTCACGCATTTTAAATGCGAGTGTATTGAGGCTTTTATGGGATCCCCGAGAAATGATACCACTAAACGCCAATCTGAAACAGGTGGCAGTTCGATGGCGCAAGGTAGTCGCGGATAATGGAGAAAAATAATCAACCATTCAATACGGAATGATCTTACATAAGGAACGAGAGGTGAAACGACATAATGCCGATAATTTCGTCGTAATAACAATTCGGAGCGAGCTGCGGCCGTTATCGTTTTTCCGCATTGTTACATTACATTGCCTTTATATTTTTATTCGGGAAACGGAACTAAACGTTATCGAGGAGAGTTCGAGTCCGACCGTGAGAAAATTGGAAATGAAGCATCGGTATCTCTGCTCATAATGTCCTGTGACTCAGCGCCCGGGAATGTCTCATCTTTGAAACCGCCCGCGATATTCAGTTTCCAGTGACGGACTCGAGGATGTTTCATCCACCCACCGATTATGAAGCCAATCCAAAGGCCGATTATGAAGCCAATCCAAAGGCTGCCCAAAATATCGGATTTTGAATAAGGACTTATAATTTTTGCGCGCCAGGTACAGCCGGTATGCCGTTAGAGAGTAGACATTTACAGGGTAGGTTTGGGACATACATATCTCAGTTATTTTGTTGATGGGCGAAATCCACCAAGTGGTTTTGAAGCTATGGTCATTTTTGCGTGTTCTGGGGAACATCACGTTATCATTTTGCCCAAATGTCAATTTTTTTGCCGAAAATGGTCTCAAACGATTGGTTTCGACTCCTTGATGAAGAATTCGAGGTCAAATTACATTCTGTCCGTCCGTCCGGCCGGCCGTCCGGCCGTTGTCACTACAACTTGATAACGGAAAGAGATAGCGACTTGAAATTTTCACGGTAGGTGGCGCGTCCCAATACGATGGAAACGCTCGTTAATGGGCAAAATCGGCCCCTTAGGTTTCCGAGTGATAATTTTGTTTTCATCCAATACAAATTCGATCGAATTGAACCTTGGTGAGTAGTTGTAGAATACAAACTTAAGGAAGTTTATGAAATTTGTCTGAAACAGTCTCACCAATATGTAAAATTCTAAGACTGGTCAACTCCGGGCATTTGCAAAACTATGTGTTCGGCAGTTTCCTTTTCCGATCTACAGAGCCTGCATAATTTGTCTGCTGACTTGCCTATGCGGTAAAATTGGTATTTACACTGACAGTGGCCTGTCAGCAGTCCCACCATTACCCGAAGCTCCACTCGTGGCAGTTGCAGGAGCTTCCTGGTATAGGATTGTGAGAAATACACGAATATTTTTGCCTGCGCAAGTCCTTCAGTAATTCTTAAAGAGCTATTCTCTTATTTAGCTCCCATTGTTGGACTGTAGTGATCTTTTTCGAGCCCACAGAAGGGTTCTGGTTCAGCAGGTGTTACCCTAGAGGCCTCATTCGCAAGTTCATCGGCCTTCTCATTTCCTTCAACAACACAGTCCCTGGCACAGTGCAAGGGAGGCAGATTAAGTACGACCTCAAGCGCTGTTGTGGGAGTAGTATAGCTAGCTCCTGTGACACCAACACAGGCAAGACGTTGCAGTTTCCTCAACCAAATGCATGTGGTGGCCTCCTCAGTTTCTTTCCACCATGCTATAGATGCGTACTACTGCTAGGTACAAACTTATTGCACACATAGCCGCTGTGACGTTGAAAATAATTTTATCTGTGTGTTTCCTCCAGTTGAGCTTACTATCTAGTATTACTCCTAGATATTTGCACTTACTGGAGAAGTTCAGAGTCTGAACATTTAAGACCAGAGCTCTGATATTCAGATTCCTCCTTCAAGGTGGTCTTAGAGGTATTGCCGTTAAGCTCTTCTTCCTTGCACCACTTTTCGGTAATAATGAGGGCTTGCATTCTACTACTCATTATAATTTTCTGCTTGCCTCTTAACAGTTATCACTATGTCATCAGCTTATGCCTGCCGCCCGCCGAAGGCCTTTCCAGAGGTCCATCCATAACCAGGCTCTACAGCAGGGGCGATTGGATTGTATGGTTTAGAGTGGGAGCGGTTTACCTCTAGCGGTCATGGGTTTGATACTGAGCCAATATTGTGAGAATTTAAAGGAGTGTTCACGTTGTGTTCTTTGGGCCAATGTTGAAATTCACGCTGCCCCTTCAGGGCATTTGCCGTTCTGCGCATGAACAGACGTTTGATTCGTGGTTTCGGGTGCAGGCAGCATTATAGAGGGCAGTTTCGATGACTAGTGAATTGCGCATGAGCTTAAGTGAGCTGGCTGTTAATGGTGTTGTTTGTGCTAGAATGCAAGTGAATTCCGTGGAATGGTCATAGGGGTCTGACGCTGTGTCTTTTGTGCCCATTTTTGGGAAAAAATTTTACAAATAACCATATTTGGAAGATCTATAATAAAAATAAAAAATAAAATATAACTTCACTGTTAATATTTGACTCAACAGTGAATGGCAGTCACTACCCTCTGACTAGATATCCGGTTCGATCTATACAGTATACATTGAGCACTCATCAATTAAATAAAATTAGTCATCGTGAACAAGCGCGCCAGAGTCAGTGCTTTTCAAGAATTTTTTATAAAATAATTAACACGAATTCCAATTAAATGAAGACAATGAAACGTCGAAAAAACTCGTTTGTTGTATATTTTTATATTTTCTTGAAGGTTGATATGACGTACGAGTATTAAGTATTCACGGATGCTTTAGTTCGACATGCAACCTGCACTACTATAATTATGTTGAGGCGATCTGAGGTAATACTAGTTGCGTGGTACTTGGCATTAAATTACCAGTAGGTACATACGAATATTCTCAAACACCTGTGCTTAAATCATGAAATTTCCAATTGCTTTAATTACCTTTAATAACAAATAAACGCCCGTAATGGATAGAGAATTATTAGTATATGATTTATAGTTTATCAGCTTATACGATGCTGTCGAAGAAAATAATGTGCTGTAATCGTTTTTCCCACGGAAATCTTCAATCGAAATCTATGATAAATTCTTACAAAGCACTGTTCCATTGTATATGCAGGCCTCATACAAAGTCGATCGAGCTGAAATTCGATTGCAAAATGTTGACCCGAAGGTATTTGCGGAATTTCAGCCGAATCTGATGGATGCTATCTGAAATATAACATTTTTGAAGAAAAAGAAATATTTATTTGCTTTCTAGTGATACGATATTCACAAAATTTCGCAGAAATCAGTGCATCCTACAAGTAATAACCAAAATTTAATTGCATCAGGTTTGTATTTTCTGAGATATTGAGGAAATAACAACAAAATTTCAGATGGGTATGTCTCCGAAACCGTTTGGCCCATTATGCCCAATAACGAACTTGACTGTCACGTTTGGGTGCGCAACCTAACCTGAAAATTGCTATCTCTTTCGGTTCGAAAGTTATCGTGGCAACGGTCAACCATCCAGCTATTGAAGTCACTCAAGGCTGCTCGGATCTCCAACAATATAGATCCGATCGTGTTCAAATTTAAAACTTTGCTTTAAAGCTGTAGTTTCTGAGTTATTGAATTTTTTTCGATGATTTTTTAAAATTTTCCTGGTTATACAATCCTCACAAAATATCTCAAAGATTTGCGTGTCGGCATTCTTTAAATAATTACCATATTTGAATTGGATCAGTTCGTATTTTTCGAGTTATTCAGGAAATAGCAACCAAATTTCAGATGGGTATAACTCCAAAACCGTTTGGCCGATTATTCCTATTAACAAACTCATATGCCTTATTCGGATGCGCAACCTACCCTAAAAATTGCATTCTCCATTCTCAAGTTATTCTGAGATAAATTATACATTTTTGCGCGTATGTTCTGGGGAACATCGCGTTATCATTTTGCCCAAATGTGAAATTTAATTCTGTGGTGCCGTCCGGCCGTCCGGCCGTTGCCACGATAACTTGAGAACGGAAAGAGCTAGCGACTTGAAATTTTCAGGGTAGGTGGCGCATCCCAATACGACGGACAAGTTCGTTAATGGGTATAATCGGCCCAATGGTCTCCGAGTAATAATTTTGTTTTCAATCAAAATAAATCCGATCGAATTTGAACTTGGTGAGTAGTTGTAGAATATAAACCTAAGCACGTTTGTGAAATTTTGTGAGAATCGTGTCACTAGTAAATTTTAAAAAAATTATTAAAAAATATTATTTATGACACCATAACCTGAGAACGGAAGGAGATAGCGGCTTGAAATTTTCAGGTTAGGTTGTGCATCTGAATGTGACATTTGAGTTCGTTTGTAAGCATAATCGGCCAAACGGTTTTAGAGTTATAGCCATCTGTAATTTGGTTGTTTTTTGTTCCTCATTAACTCGAAAAATACAAAACCGATTGAATTCAAACATGGTTATTAGTTGTAAAATGCCAACGCGAAAATTGCTGCAGAATTTCGTGATGATGGTATAACTAGAAAATTTCAAAAAAATAATTGAAAATAATTGAAAAAAATTCTATACATCATAAACTATTCGTCCGGCATGGCTGAAATTTTGGAAGAGCCTTCAGAACCTAACTCTACTGCAGAGTTCCAAGTTTGAACACGATCGGATCCATATTGTTGGAGAACCGAGCAGCTTTTTGTGAGTTCGGTAGCTGTATGCGAATTGTCGTATGATATGTTGTCTATGGTCGTATTTTTGCGAGAACCTTCAAAAACATGATTGTCATGATGATATATTTTTGCGCGTATGTTCTTGGGAAAATCGTGTTATTTCATCACAAATCTATGGGAGATGATAGCCCTACATTAGCGGTCAGACCTGGTTTTGAAAGAGAGGCAACTAAATATTGAAGGGATTTCTATGAACGAGAGTGAATATCTTTGGGAAATAGAGGAGGCGATTCTTCTTCAAGAGATCCATGTGCCTTCAGAGGAGTGTATTTGTAAGAGGGGACTTTCGAAAGGTTATATGTATTATTTTTAATATGATATCGCTGAAATTTTGCTGAAGGCTAAAAACTTAACTTTAAATTAACCACACTTTCTGATCTTGTAAGGTAAGAGGCTCATTTGTGGATATTAAATCTCGTGATGGGTAGAGAGGAATTTTAGGCCAGTTTTTCTATCACTAATGAGAATATATCTTTATGTTTCACCTCATCACCTTTAGATCTATCAATGGACATTTATTGGTTAAGAATAAGTAATTGAATATTACAAGAATTCAATTGAATTTCATTCAATATGTTAGTAACTAAACTTATAATTTTCCTTACTTTGATTATTTTTATATTTAATTCCAGTAATATTTTTCAAGAATAATTATGTATTCTTCTCCTAAAGAAGAATTGAAGGTAGACAATAATGTGTTAATTTTTTCATCATTGCTTTCTATCCTGACTTGACGAAAAAAAAAATTGGTTCAAGTACTAACGTGAAGTCAGGAGCTTTTGCGCGTATGTTCTATTGTCCATTCTCCTGTATTGGACACTTTTAATCGAATTTACCATGGTGAATTCTATTGTCTATTCTCCTGTATTGGACAGCCTTAATCGAATTCACCATGGTAAATTCGATCAAGAGTGGCCAATACAGGAGAACAGACAATAGAATTCACCATGATAAATTCAATTCAGAGTGTTCAATACAGGAGAATTAACAATAGAACATACGCGCAAAAGCTCCTGACTTCACGAAAAAAAATTGGTCTAAGCACTGCCGTGAAGTCAGGAGCTTTTGCGCGTATGTTTTATTGTCCATTCTACTGTATTGAACACTCTGAATCGAATTTACCATGGTAAATTCGATTAAAAGTGTCCAATACAGGAGAATGGACAATAGAACATACGCGCAAAAGCTCCTGACTTCACGTCAGTGCTTGAACCAATTTTTTTATTTTCTAGTGATATGATCACCACAGAATTTCACATACTTCTTTGGATCGGCATTCTACAACTAGTTACAAAGTTTCAATTTGATACGATCTGTATTGGTTGAAAACAAAATTAGTACTCGGAAACCGTTAGGCTTTTTATGCTCATTAACGAACTTGTTCGTCTCTGAAAAACCTGAAAAGGCTCTATCTCTTTCAGGTCTCAAGTTATCGTCGCAACGGCCGGCCGGACAGTATCAGATTTGACCACGAATTTTTCATCAAAACTAATCGTTTGAGACCATTTTCGGCAAAAAATTCGGACATTACAGACATTTTGGCGAAATGCGCGCTGTTCTCCAGAACATGCGCGCAAAAATCCTGTACCGCAGAAACTATACATACCTATATCGCTGAAATTTTGCCAGAGCCTTCAGAACCTAAAATTACAGTGAAGTTCTAGATTTAATCAAGAACGGATCTATATTGTTGGAGGTATTTGCAGAATATCGAATTATTACAAAGATTGCGGCGTAATTACTGGTCCACTTTACACTCGAACAGCAAACTTGTCGACCGGTTTCAATTATTGACTGGAACGAATACAGATATAATATAATGTAGGTACCCAATATTCGAGGATTTGCCGAAATAGGATATATTCTGTATAATATAAAACAACAAAGAATGAAAGAGCGTAAGTAAGTTATAATCTTTAAGAATTCTCCTGACTATCCTTTTTTTTTTCAATACGAAAAAATTATTCTGAAAAATTCCCAAGGCTCAGTTACACAGAAGGTTGGAAAACAGTTATTCAGGTGCATTCATATCGATATGCAACTTATAATTTGGTGATTAAACTTATTATTATTATTCGTTGGTCAAAGAGCATCAAATATGTTAAATTGGACATATTTTGATGGATTTAAACATATTTTTTTCAGATTAGAGAATAGAGAAGCTGAAGAAGTTTTTTGTTCTCTACTGAATGAAGGTTTTATTTGTAAAAGTGATTTGAAAACGATATCTATTACTGACTCGAAATACGTAAATGGGTATTTTGGAGGTATTCCAATGAATTGGAACGAATTTTTTCAGGATTCAGGGATGGGTGAACGTTCTGGCTATAAATATGAACAAGCGTGCCAAAGCTCCTGACCTCAGTGCTTTTCGAACTAGTTGGCGCTCTTGTTTTTCGGGACAAAGTGCTGCTGATCAATTTGTCCAAATGCCTGTAATTTTCGGATTTTTGGCTGAAAATGGTCTCAAATTTTTTGATTCGACTCACTTATCAAGAATCCGTGATCAAAATCGATTTTGTCTGACCGTCCGTCCGTTAACACGATAACTCTCGAACGGAATGAGCTAGAAAGTTGAAATTTTCAGAGTAGGCTTGCGAGATTAATATCTCGATTAAGTTCGTTATTGGAAAAATAATGGAGTAACGAAAAAAAAAATATTTTTTTACATTACAAATTTTAAATTCTATTTTTTTGAAGGTATTTTTTCATCATTAATATCCATTGATATCATTCTCAACTCTAAAAATTTAGACTTTCGGAGTTATGATCTTTCAACAATTTCAATAATTAATCGTAATTCTGTGATTTCATAGACGGAAGTAACACGGTCAATCTGGCATCCGTTCAGTCTGACATCAATCATGGATAGATGTCGATTCTATACGAGTAGTCTGATGGATTGATGGTCCGGATTGATGGCAAGATTGATGTCAGATTGCTGCCAGATTGATACCAGATTGACCGTGTAACCTCCGCCACAGAATGCTCTAATTATAATTTCCTGTTGTATGTAAATCCAACATATGAGGTGAGTCATAGACCAACGTTTTGAATTTAATATTTTATGATGCAGTTTTATCTTGAAAATCTCTAAGAAGTCTGAGAAATCAATACTTTTGGTGATATGATTTGTCAAAGTGTGAATAATTACAGCCTAGTTTTTTATTCGAATTAACATACCAAAACTGTTAATCTTAGAAAATACAATGAACCATCGAATCTCAAGTGATTTCCTCTGCAACCTTATTGAACTTAAATGTATCTTCAAGGATGCTGAAAATTGAGATATTTTCTAAGGTTAATCGCAAACTATTCATTGAAATATAGGTCGTAATTTTATTTTCGTGAGGCCAACTTTAATGAGCAACTTACGCGAATCTTTCAGCCAAATTAAAATTCTTGGGAAAAACTGAGTGTTCTAGGCGTAAAAAATGTTTTGAAGGGAAAGATACATCAAAGTGACCAATGGGACTGGAACAGATGTTCAACGATTTTTGTGCCGTTAAATTAAAATAGCAACTACTTTCGATGCCAAAATATGTGAATGAAGCAACGTCAATCAAAAATGAACTCCGAAACCAACCAGAAACTAACATTTCTGGTATATAACACTGGTCTACAGTGGTTTTGTTGCCCTAGATATGAAAATGATTTTGGGTCCATTCATGCTCACAATTCATGAAACTATCAATGATTTTGTTAGGTTTGCTCTGTTTTTTTTTAAATCATTATTTTCATTTTACATTACAAAAATCAAAAAACGAGAAATAAATTAACAGATATATTTATAATGTCAGTAGTATTTTGAGAAATTAGGATACATCGAAGTAAATAAAGAGGAAAAAGTCGAAAATATATTTTATATTTCCATAAAACGCCTTTTGTGGGCTTTTCTTTTATAATTTTTCGAGGGACAATCTCTTTTCAAAGACCAGCAGTAATCTGCCATCATGTGACAATCCCATCGACCCTGATATCTTTCCTTCATCACTTTCAGATATTGGTGAAACCGCTCTCCCTGTTCCTCACAAAAGTTTCCTAAATTATCCGGAAATTTATCTAAATGATTGCGGAGATAGTGTAATTTAATACTCATATTTGCTCCTAAAGTCTGAAAGTTTGTCAGCATATTTTGCACAACTTCTTCATAATTTGCTGCCTAGGAAATTTTCGACAACCAACATCTCATCCAGAACGTTCTCCTTTTTTCCATAACCGTAGAGACTCAACACAGGACTTACAAACTTTATTAGGAACCCATGGCTTACGACCAGTTTCATAATACGTTTTAAAGTTCTTTTTTTAAAGTATCCTTCAAAGTGACATTTTGGTTCAAAATAACCAACAAAAGGATGCTTTAAATTTAAAGGGACTTTAAAACTTATTATGAAACCGGCCGTTACCTAATTTCTTAATTTTTAAACCGAAATATTCAACATAAGTTTCTTTGACAAAATTTGTGATATTTGTTTTTTGTTTTTTTGATATATAAACACCGCAAATATAACAAAATAAATCACTAGAATATTTACACTTTCTTCCTGACGAACTCATATTTTCGAATAAAAGACAAATATATTAGAATGGACATTCAGTTATTGAAACAAAATATTGATCCATGAAAACTTATCCAGACTCACGTGTAGGTACTTCAATATTGTCAAATAACTGAAATCTCAGCTGTTCTGTGGAGCAAGGGGTCTGAGAGTGGGGTTCACGTGATGTTTGTATGCGCGAAAAAGTTGCGCAGAAGCCTAATCATGACTGGAAAATTAAATTTTATTTTTAACAAACCGATAATTGTTCAAAATATAGGATATGCAAAAATCATGAAAATATGAGTACATTTAGAACTTTCATGAATATATTCGTAACTTAGGCACTTGAGAACGTAAAAATTTGCGATCATATCCAGGGCAACAAAAAAAAATGTTTTTTTTGTAGAGCTGTGTAATTTGATCAAATAATAAAGCGTTTGAATTGTGCGGCAAAAAATGTTTTTAACCAAATATGTTCTAAAGTTAGTTTTACACGGCGAAGAAATTCATGAATTTCTTCGCGAAGTTCTTCATGAAGTGACTTCATGAAGAAATTGTCCGTGTAAAACGTCAACTTGAAGTGAAGTTACTCCACGAAGAAGTTCATGAAGAACTTCATGAACTTCTCTCACGAAATTAGAACAGGGGTACCAACATCTGTTTCATCCCATAAATTATCGGAAAAGCTTTAAAATATGAACCAGTAGTCGTCGAGGTTGTTGTTTGGAAGTTCTAGTTGTGTTTTGTGGTAGAAAACGAGTGAAGTTCAGAATCGAGCCCCAGCTGTTTTTGTTGTCGTCTGGATATTTGCTAGGTTAGAACTTTACAGTTTACAGTTGGTATTACGGTTATTTGACATTTATCTTCATGAATTTCTTCGCCCGTGTAAAACGACACACTTCATGAAGAATTTCATGAATGAATTCATGAAGAACTTCGCGAAGAAATTCATGAATCTCTTCGCTGTGTAAAACTAACTTTAGGCGATTCAATTTAACTCACTGATGAAGACTCCGTGTTCAAATTCAATCATGTTCGCCCATCCGGACTCCGACCTTAAACACGATAACTTTCGCAAGCACGAACTAAAAGACTTGAAATTTGCAGGGTAGGCTGGATACGTGGGTCGACTTTGTTAATGGTCAGAATCCGCTAAATGATTTCGGAGATGTCCATTTCAAATTTATTTAGTTATATTTTCGAATTTACTAATACGATCGAGTCGAAATTCGGTATATACTTATGTGTAGAATAAAAATTCAAAATCTGCATGATGTAATTTGCTGTAATATCTTATTCGAAACTATTCGGCCATCCATCCGTTGCCACGATAACTTTCGAATTGAAATAGATTTGTAGTCGTAGTTGTAGTAGGTTGCGCTTACGCATCCGAACATGACGGTTAAGTTCGTTGATGGGCGTAATCGGCCAAACGGTTTCGGAGTTATACCCATCTATAGTTTTCTATATATATATATATATATATTCTATATATTTCTCAATAGCTCAGAAAAACATATCCGATGAAATTGAAATTTGGTTATTAGTTGTAGATTGCCGACCCGCAAATATGTGCGGAATTTGGCGGGGATCCGAAAACTAGAGAAAAAATTAAAAATGAAAAAAAAATTTTTTACAAAAATTTAAAATTTCACATACTATCTGTTAGATTCTTCTGAAATTCCGCACAAACCTTCAAACAGCCATTTTACAATAGTTTACCGGATTTCAGCTCGATCGGCTTTGTATTTTGGATTTATTTCATTTTCAAATTTGAATTCAGTTGAGACTAAGACCAACTGCATGCAGTATTTCGTGATGTTGTGTGAGGCGTGAAAAGACAATAGAACATGCGCACAAGAGCTGATATCACGTCAGTACTTTTTAAGAAATCTTTAAACTTTGCTTGGTCATAACTATATTTTTCATCATCTTATATACACTAGAGCCGAGGTTGGTTTCGAAAGGTAAGAATATTGTCACGGAAAATCGACAGTCATATGAAATTCTTATGGTCAACATACCCAGAGAGCTATTAAAGTTGGTCCAAGCACTGACCTGAAGTCAGCAGCTTATGCGCGTATGCTTATTGTCTACCCACCTCAATTGGATACTCTACTTCGAATTTAGCATCGCTATACACCGTTTTCCCAGCGTTCATAATATATGAATACATTTCATACCATTTTAATGACAGACTTCAGTCGAGAGAATCGTCTGACCACAGGATTTTCAATTCTCACATGTAATCTATTGGAATTGAAATATGGAAAAACTTAAGCCCCAAGTAATTTCGGGATACAATAGTCACGATATTCCGCGTAAATTAGTGGGTCAGCATTCTACAAGTAATCACAGAGTTTTAATGGGATCAGATTTTTATATTTTGAGTTATAGAGGAAATAACAACAACATTTGAGATGAGTATAACTTCAAAACAATTTGGCCGATTATGCCTTACGAACTTAAATGTCGCATTCGGATGCGCACCCTACCCTGAAAATAACAAGTCGCTATCTCTTTCCGTTCCCATGTTATCGTGAGATGCATAATATTTTTTCGTATATTTTTTTTTATTTTCTAGTGGTACGATCCTCACAAAATTCCACACACGTCGTTATTTCGATATTCTACAACCAGTTGCCAAGCTTCAATTCGACCAGTTTTGTATTTTTTGAGTTATCGAGGAAATAATATTCCAGATGAGTTTAACTTCGAAACCGTTAGGCCGATTATGCCCAACAACAAATTAAACTCTCCCATTCGGATTCGCAATGTGCCCCGAAAACTGCAAGTCCCTATCTCTTTTCGTTCGAGAGTTATCGAGGCAAAGGTCCAGCTACTGAACTCAGCCTAGGCTGCTCGGATCTCCGACACTATAGATCCGATCGTGTTGGACTTGAAATTTGGCAGAAGAATTAGGTTTTGAAGGCTCTCGCAAAATTTCAGTTTCAGTTTTCAATGACTTTTTTAAAAATTTTCTTGTGTTGTCCTACGAAATTTTGCAAGAAATTCCGCGTTGACATTCTACAATTAATAAGCATGTTTGAATTGGATTGGTTTTGTATTTTCCGAGTTATAACAAGAGGAAGAGAAAATAACAACCAAATTCCAGATGAGTGTAACTCCAAAACCGTTTGGCCAATTATGCCTATGAACAAATTCAATTGACGCATTCAGATGCACTACTAACTCTAAAAATTGCAAGTCAATCCGCCGTATTCACAGAGCATTCAATCTCCGTTAAGTCCTAACTGAGGTCCTCAGTTAAGGATAAATTAGAATCTCAACCTCAGTTTAAGTGGAAATGAACGTGAAACAGGCCTGTTTCAGCACCGTTACATACGTTAACTGAGGTTGCGATTCTTATTTATCCTTAACTGAGGACCTCAGTTAGCACTTAACGGAAATTGAATGCTTTGTGAATACGGCGGTCTATCTTTTTCCGTTCTCCGGTTATCGTGACATAAATAATATGTTTCAATAATTTTTTTAAAATTTTCTAGAGATACGATTCTCACAATATTTCACATATGCCCTTGTATTAGTATTCTACAACTAGCTAGCAAGTTTCAATGCGATCGGATCTGCATTGGTTGATGACAAAATTTTTACACGGAAACCGTTGGGCCGATTATGCCCATTAACGAACGTGCCCGTCGTATTTGGATGCGCCACCTACCGGCCGGTTGCCAAACAGAATCAAATTTCACCTCGAATTCTTCATCAGTGAGTTGAACCTAATCGTTTGAGACCATTTTCGGAAAAAAAAAACTGGGAAATAACAGATATAACATACGCGCAAAAAAGGAATCAGTTCCTCATTTACCCGAATTCTTGATTTCACAAGTAAGTAGGTTTTGTATTGACAGTGCAAACTCAGAATTGCGCACAATTATTTCAAAATTTTAATGAAGAAATAAAATGTGTCAATATCAATTAACATTTTCTCCAATGAAAAGTTTCGAAATAGTTTCAGATTCATTTGATCCGCTACGAGAAGATTTCTTTGTATAGAACACACATGATTGTTCAAATTTCTCACCTGCATAGGGAATGTACTTGTGGTTCTCTGAACAGATTGTAGCAGTCTTCGCATATGCGATCTAACCTAGCGAATATACTCTTGTCATAAACTCCTTTGCATTGAATGTCGAAGAAGGATCTCTTGGCTAGGTGGTGAACGGGCAGATCCGGGGATCTGTTTGCCGGACTTCCCAAAGAGCCGCTGAGGAAGAAGACGAGGGCCATGCACACCCACAACAAAGTGGTTGAAACCTTTGATGAGAGGTGATTCATCTGTAACGAAAAAAAAACGAATTTAATTTACCACTCAGGTGTAGGGCAACAGCTTTTTGGTTCATGCAAAATTTCGCCAGATTTTCCCTATATATGTATAACAAAAAATAAGATTTTTCTTGAAACTATACAAACTTAATGAGTATTTCAACCCATTTGAAAACTGTGGAATTTTGAGAATCGGATAAATACTGAAGCATATACAGGGTGAGTCTTTGACCACTGCATTAATTTTAACCAAAGATTCCTCTCATCAAATGAAACACTTTTTTCATTTACCATTTTTCCAGATTCGGCTCAGGTAAAAAGTTACAAGCGTTCGAAGACTTTACAATGTGCTAATACACTCCCGCATATAAATTATCTATGACATTGTTGGCGGACGAGAATAGGGCATGGTAACGTGGTTTACAGCTTGATTCAGGATTCCAACGCTCAGGGACGGATCCATAAAAGTAGTGAAATTTCTGGAGTTATCCATTTTAAAACATTCAATGAAGAATATCTCGAAAACGGTGCGTTTAAGGAGAAATGATGAAGAATAATATAATGTTCTAAAACGATGGAATATTCTTGAAATGACTCAAGAAAAACTTTATATGCTTTCTTTATGCTAATTTCGTTTAGTTTTATGAATCCACGAGTCCATAACTAGAAAACTAGTAGAAGTAGAAAATAACAACTAATATTTGAAAAATATGTATCATAGTTATAGGAAACTTTACGCCAATATTCATTTTATTCGAAAAAAGGATGTCAAAGCTACAAAATAAAAGCTGATTTTTTTTCAAAATTTCAACAGCCTGTATCTTTTTACCTGAGCTGAATTTGGAAAAATGTTATATGAAAAAAGTGTTTCATTTGATGAGAGAAATCTTTGGTTGAAATTAATGAAGTGGTCAAAGACTCACCCTGTATATATATCAACAACATTTCATTATTTGACCTTGTGAAACATAAGCCAAGTTGTTTTTGAGTTCAATAATTGTATACCTACGTAAATATTCCTGGCGCATGCACCAATCCGCACCATTTGAAATTCGATAGCATTCAATTTCAAATTGAAATTTATGCCCAAAACATCATGCAATAATAGATGCCAATCCATTAGAATCACCATGTCACTTACATATTAATGTAATGCTGTGAATAATTGGACATTTTGAAGTATATCATAAATAAAATTTTTCATTCGACTTAAATGGGTGAAAATTTATAATTATATCTTTCCTATGATTGAATATAAATCTATATGAGCAAATTCATATTATCAGATGAAGCTGAAAATTGAGTTTCTCTGTTGATAATAATAAAATAATACTCATACAGGATGAATCCTTATTCACAGGTTTGAAAAATTGAACTCCTTCAAATGCTTCGTTTTAGAGACGCTGCCGCGCTAAAAAAGTTGTTGAAGATAATGTATCCGATATTTTTTATTTCCTCACAGATTATTTTTTTCTGAAAACATTACGTTAACTCTCTTTTTTGACAATAGTACTGACCAAACTCATCAACTACAAGTATAATTATAATATAGAAATATGGATCGTGCGGAGAAGTATATTTCAATGGGAAGGTTTAGTGGGTAATTCCGCAAGAAGGAGCAGAGAAAAAAAATCATTCTGCTGGTTCCTGCCGACACGTGTTTCTGCTAGTTAACTTCTTCTTGGTGCTTATATTGCAATTCTCTTGACATGTCCTATACAACATTGTATTGTCTTAAAGGATGAATAAATTGTATTGTATTGTATTGTATTCTATTCAGGACAGGGCAACCAAGAAAACAAGGAATTATCCATTAAACCATCCCATTGAAGTATAATTATTATTTTCATTACACTTCGATTGCAATCCTTTTATTTTTATATTATTGTTATTATTATTATTTATAGATTGAGCATGTCGTAGAAGGGTACAGATTATCTGTCAATTGAGTTTCATAATGTTTTGCCCACTAATTACCGTTCTCTATCGATGATCGCTTTTAAGAATGAAATAAAAAATGTTTTACCCAATAAATATTTGTATTCCATTAATGACTATTTTTTGTTGAAGCCTGATGATTTTAATATACAAAAAATTTAGGAAAGCTCTGTGGACAGGGGCTTTGGCGCTTTTGTAAAACTACTGGCTAGTAATTATTCAAACCTTGACAAATCATATCTCCGAAGAATTTGTTTCATAAAAAATTAAATTCAAAACGTAATCTATGTCTATGTCTCACCTCACCTCATATGTTGAATTTAGATACAACAGCAAATTGTAAATAGAGCATCATCCGAAATCATAAAATTATGATTAATCATAGAATATTTGAAAAATCATATCTCCGAAAGTATTAGTTTGTTAGAGTTGAGAATGATATCAATGGATTGTTATGATGAAATTGCATCATTGCACCTCTAGGCCAATTTTACCGAGAAATGTATCTCCCAAACCTACTTTGAAATTTCTACTGTGTAGCTCATTACGTTCTAGAGTTATCGTGTTAACGGACGGCCGGCCGGAGAGAATCGATTTTGACCACGGATTCTTGATCAGTGAGTCGAAACAAAATATTTGAGATCATTTTCAGCCGAAAATTCGAACGGACATATGGGTAAATTGATAAGCACTCTATTCCGACGAACAAGAGAACCAATAACTATTTTATTTTTTATTGTGTTCAGAAATACGTGAAATTGCCTTTCTTTGAGTTATTTGTGCTCATTGTTGATATATGCGAATATGTATATGTGAGTTTTTTTATTCACTATTTATTCGACGTATGTAAATAGATCAAACTAACAATAATGTGAATAAATCATTATTATCATCATTAACTTTTATCTACTCAACCAAAATTCTCAGACAAATAGACTTTGAGAAGTTGTAATACGTAGTACAAGTACCACAACTTTTTCATCACCCTACGATATCTACATGGGGTTGAAACAAACAACCGCTTCTCACGGAAAAAAAATATTGCTTCTAATATATGAAATTCATATACTGACTAACTGAATTTCATATACTCGGCGTGACAGAAGAACTTACATCTAATCTTATCTGACTGCAGCACCTATTCATAACACGCATCCGGATCTTGAACTAATCTACTTTCATATTATTAGTAACAGTCAGGTCTGAAGGATCTGATGATTTTGACATATGGAACTAGAACCATCGTATACCAATGTAGGATCCCGAGCATATAAAGATGAGAATCTAATCAGATTAACAGTATATCAACGATTTTGAGTACTAGTTAGTCCCGCTTTCGAACCTAGCATTATTGTCATACATTGGTTATATTCCAGTCATATTAGACTTATGATTCAGTTATATGAATTTAGTAATCTCATCATATAAACCTGTAATCTTGAATCTTGTAATATAAAACTAGTAACCTCATCATATGAGCCTTCATTTCACGTTTATCTGGCAGATGATGATCTGTTATTATATTTATACTTATGAGCCCGGAGAACCGAAAAAAATGATTCGAAAAAGAAGTTTTTTCGAATCATTTTGATCTTTTCTTCAAGCACATCCATATGTATCAGATGAGATCAATATCAGCCAGATGAGCAAGAAATCGAACATCATCAGAATAGATAGAAATATTATAAAAAAACTCAAGACAAACAAAAACGATTTTAACCTGGGAAAATTTATTGACCTCTTCACATAATGAAAATAAACATCTAAAATTCTAACATAGAAAATATTCAATATAAATTAATAACAATTCTTGTGCCAGTCTGTCACATATACATAACACTATAAAATATTATAAATAACATAAAAAATGACTAGCTTTAATACTACAAAAGGTATATATACATTAATTCGGTAATACTGAAGTCAATGAAGGGTTCGTGTTTTAATGAATTTCATTCAAAATGGACTCAAATTCTGATTCCACAGAAAAAGAGTTACTTTCGCCGTCAGTGTCTGTAGATTCGAATATTGGAGTTTGTCCAATACTGGGAGATTCGTACTGAAAAAAAAAATTATTAACAGAATGAAAAGAACCATTTGGAGAAAAAATGATGCAATTTGATGATTCTAATATTAGCATATCATTGATAGCCTTGAATAATGAATTTCATCGGAAAATTCTGGAGTTTTTGAAAAATGTAATCAGTTATACAAATTTGAATCATAATAGGTACTACATAATACTCACACTGGCACTTCCATTTCTTACATGAAGAGCGAGTGCCGTTTGAAATTTAAGGCGAGGACCAATCTTCGGGATCAATATTTTCAACGTGTCTTGGCTAAGCATTTTAACGGACCCTTGATCAATTCCCTCATCTGCAAGAAGAATGTACAATAGATAAGCAAATAAATCAGGGGCTGATTTTTTTCAAAATGGTTTTATTCCGTCATTATTCTTATGGATGTATAAATCATAATCATCAAGAATCGCATCTAAACGTATCCAAAGTATTTTTGAATTCCCCCATCCCAATGTAAATATGTAATTAGATGTTCGATGTAACGTCTCAAATTAAAAAGCTGTTTGAGTTATAATCATCTTCATAGATTGCAGATGTGAACTGTGATTTTAATTGGATGTGTAATTTCGATTTTTTGGCAATGTTAATGAAGGAAAATTTTAAAACGATCACTGATGATTTTCATTCATAACAAAAACATTTATCAATATTCCAATTATTTTCTTCATTTTACATTATTTAAAATGATAAAAAATGTATTTTTGACGTTGTTTTTTATAGCTAACCTAAACTAACCTAACCTAACCTGCCCAAATATGTAAAATATATTGAAAACTGGTGAGGGGCGATAAACTGCAAATTAACCTCATATTTTTTATAATTTGAACCTCTACAAACAATGTGAATAAGTCCCTGTATTCTACGCAAAAATGTCTGTATAATGTTATTGTTTAGGAGAAAGTGGTTATGATTCGTTTTCAATTTAGCCATTATTCCGATTTTCGTTTATAAATCAAACCAAAAGGAGAAAAAACGCGGATAGTATCATTTCATCAGTTTCTCTAAAAATAAACTATGATATTATAGATTTCCGCTATCTCTTATAGTTTGAAAGTTGTAACAATGAAACATCAAAAAAGTCCCCCTGAACAAAAAGAATTTATTCTCAGAGTTGGGTATTACTGACGTATATACTTACTTGATAAAAATTAACGATTCTGATGTATACAGACATGAATTCATACCCAAAGAATTAAAGAAAATATTTTCCAAGTATCAATCAATAAGCGAATGGCGTGTAGGTACTTACCTATAGAAATCTTAAAATATATTCCAAATTTAAATCCTTCAGGAAGGCTTCCATTCTTGAAATCGCTCACTTAAGTAGGTACCTATAAGTATACATTGTTCTTCGCACAAATATAAAAATAATAAAATATTACTGAATCGCTTCACAAATGGAAATGCCCTACACAACACAACTTCCGCAACCTACTGCAAGTTTGTGAAGATTTAGGTGGTCATTGGGTCATCATCTTCTCTTCTTGAACAACGAATGTTCATTTAGAACAGACGGGATAATTCCATTTATACGACGGGAATACTAGAACCGTGCGAAATGTTATAGTATGGTTGAGAATATAACGCGTATATAATGCTTTATTCGATCGATAAGCTGGAAATCTGTCATTGGACCACGATTTCTAGAAAGATTGATTTTTTGATTCGTATCGGAAAGGGTTTCTAAATCATTGAAACATTATATCGTTAATATAGGAAATTCATGTTACTGGTATATGAAACATGTTCGTACGACGTCGTTCTGGATCATTTTTTTCCGTGTATCAATTATTCCGAGTCACAGATAACTCGGGATCCTGGAATCAACCGTAGAAAAGATGATTTTACATCTTTATTATTATTATTATTATTATTATAGGACAGTTTGGAGCTGAGGCTAAGCCTATAACTAGCTCTAAAATTTAAAAATATCAATTAGGTAATTAGTTGACAGTATAGAAAACAAAGTGAATATACAGCAGATATAACAAAGAAAGGAAGAGAGAACAACAGCAACAGAAGCAAGATATAAACACGAGTGAATCACAAAACCGGCGGCACAATGGTTCGTTTCAAATAGTCATCATATTTGTTTTTGAAGGTGTTCACTGTCGATGCACCGACGATCTCTGCGGGCAAACGGTTCCAGGCATCGAAAACTCGGTTGGATAAGAAGGTCTGACGAGGAGTGGTCCTGAAGGATTCCTTTTGAAGCTTGAACTGATGTCCCCTCAAACGGTTAGTGTTACGTCTAAACAACGATGACAAGTCTGATCCAAATGTGTTATGTAGTGCTCTATAAGTGACAATCAGGTCTCCCCTCACTCGTCTATCCTTGAAGGTACTCAAGCCAAATATTCTGAGCCGTTCATCGTAGCTTGGTCGATTAAAGCCATATGGAATACGGGTTGATGATCTCTGAACTGCCTCCAACTTGTCCATATCACCCTTAAGAATAGGACACCACACTGGTCCTGCAAATTCCAGAATAGGGCGAATATATGATGTGTAGATTTTGCAGCAAACATCTGGGTCACAGTGAAAAAAAGACTTGGAAACCATAAACTTGACCCTCTTCGCCCTATCTGTTACCTTCTGAACATGTCTGGACCAGGTAAGATCATCCGATACTATCAATCCTAAATCGCTATGGTGATCGGAGGTTGTCAATGGATGTCCTCCCAACGTATACAGGTTCCTCGGATTCCCCTTCCCCATGTGCAATACAACACACTTATCCAGATTCAGCGGTAGGAGCCAGTCATAACACCATTGGGATACTGTATCCAGATCACGCTGTAAAATAGCTGAATTCGTGACAGCGTCGCTGTAGAGCTTGGTGTCATCCGCGAACTGAGAACATGAGGATTTTAGTAGGACAGGTAAATCGGCGGTGTACAAAATAAATAGAACAGGTCCTAGTACCGAGCCCTGAGGAACACCACTGACAACTGGCCTGAGGATAGAAGTACCGTCAGACACACGTACGCAAAATTCTCTGTTACTGAGAAAGGCCTCGATCCATAACAGAAGGTTACCTCTGATTCCAAAATGATCGAGTTTGGTGAGGAGTCTTTTTAGAGGAACTCGATCAAATGCTTTGGAGAAGTCCAAGTAGATTACATCGGTGGAGGCTCCGGCATCGAAAGATCTCGTCCAATCATTGACACACTGTAATAAATTTGTGAGTACATATCTACCTGGTATGAAGCCATGTTGCCCCCTCGGAATAACATCATTTTCGCAAAGAAACGCCAACATGCGGTCCAATATCACTCTCTCACAGATCTTAGAAGCAACTGAAGTCAGACTGATTGGTCGGTAGTTGATTGGGGACAGTTTATCGCCTTTCTTGAATATCGGTGTCACTGAAGCTTTTAACCACGAAGATGGCAGGGAATGAGATCGAAAAGTCTCCTCGAATATCCTTGCGAGAGGAGCAGAAAGGGAACCGGAGCAGTCCCTAAATATTCTTGGCGAAAAGCCATCCAGTCCAGGAGAAGATGCTGCCCTCAACACCCTCAATTCCTTTTCCACAAGATCGACAGGGAAAGAAATATCGCAGAGATCATATATACAGCGCGGACACTTCATGGCTGGAACTGGTCCATCTGGTTCAATCGTGAATGAGGCGGAAAATGAATCAGCCAGCACCTCAGCCGACTCCTGATAGTCATCGCAGACTGCTCCAGAAGGTTTTCTGACCAATGGAATTGACACTTTAGCGTTCAAAGAAGACCGCACGTATTTGTGGAACTTCTTCCTGTTATCCGAAGAGGCAATTCCTGCCTCGTAACATCGTTTTGCATGGCTGATACATTCGGACAGGATATTAGAATATAATCGATGGGCCACATAATCATCAGGTTTCCTATGTCTTGCGTATCGCTGCCACAGTCTCCGTTTATGACGTATCATTCTACACAGGCTGTCATCGACCCAAGGTTTTGTAGGACTGGTGGAAATCTGCCTCTCAGAAGTATTAGCCTGTATAGCAGAGTCCAGAACATCAGAAAACACACTCCACATATCCTCCACACCATTACGTGGGAGTCGCTCATTCCAATCAATACTAGACAGGTCAACATTTAGTCTCTCATAGTTAATGATTTGTACAGTTCTCTTGATCATATTCTTAGTTGGAGGAACGCAAAATTGAATTTTAGTTTTGATCGTGAGGTGGTCTGATTTGCCGAAAGGGGGAAGATATTCGATGTCGGAGACAAGATTATCGACATTAACTAAAAGAAGGTCCAATAATGAGGGAACTTGGTTTTGACGATATCTGGTTGGCTCGTGAATGAGTTGTTCAAAATTAGAATCTTGCACCAATCTGGCAAAAGGTAACGAGGGCGACAAAGGTGAAGGCAGATCGATAATTGGCCAAACTAAGTCTGGAAGGTTGAAGTCACCAGCTATTACACAATTATCGCCGTCTGAGAGTTGGGTCAAATGGTCTATAAAAAAAGAATCGTAGGCACAAGGACGAGGACGGTATATGCAACCAATAACTATCGAAAACCCATTCAAACTAATATTAAGGAAAAGGTTGTCAATGCCAGGAGTATGAATACGAGAAACCCGAATGTTGGAGGCACAAGCAACCACTCGTCTCACATAAATGCACACTCCCCCGTGACCAACCGTTGTCACGCTGTCACTACGGAACAGTCGATAGCCTGGGATATGTACCACCGAATCAAGTATGTTTGGTTGAAGCCAAGTTTCGCTGATTAAAATGAAAGAGGGATTGTATAAACGAGTAAACGCAAGTAGTTCTCGATATTTTGAACATAAGGACTGCGCGTTAGAATATACGACGCTCCATTCGGAGAGTCGACCATTCAGTTTTTTGAACCGACATTTTGAATCTTGCTTACAATAAGAGGAGCGCCGTTCACATATTTAATAGTAAGATTCTTTTCCCCAGCGGATTCCCTAGCCTTCAACAGTTCACGAAGCTCATTCAATTCTGCGATTTGCCCAGGAGTCTTGTCATCTACCAGAATAATGTGTTCACATTCGGGGAAACTGATCAGATTCTTCTTTTTACGCAGCAGGCTTGCAACGATATCTGTATTAGAGAACGTCACTTTCAACATACGTGGACGAGTTGATCTCGTTTTGCCAAGCCGAAATGCCCTGACAGCAAAAGTTTCGGAGTCAGAATCAATCTTCTTCAAAATATCGATGGCCAGATTAATATCAACATCTGAGCATTCTGGCTCGGGTACATTCTTCAGAATAACGTTGAAAGATCGTTTAACACGATCGATAATCTCCGATGACCCCACCTGGACAGGAGGCACACCGGGAGTAGCCGCAGAAACGGATGCCAGGACATTACTTTCAAAATTTCTTTTAATTTCGTGGACATCATCAATGATAGATTCAACGTTGGACACTAAAGTAGCATGTGAACCCTCCAGGAGATCTATTTTACTTTCACAATCAGAGATTGCAGTTCGATGGACATTAAGTGTCTGAGAGTGGTTTTCAAGTGTGGCTCTACATTTTGCAAGTTCCCCAAATATAGAAGACTGGTCCTCTTTGATAGACCTCATATCATCGGCCATAGATGAAATCTTACTCATTTCCTCTGAAATAACTTAAGCTACGAAGTAAATGCAAGATGCAAGAAATAAAATTTTACGAATATCTGAAAAGTTATGCAATAATTTATGGAAGGGGCTCTTTGTTTTAACCCCATTTATATACCGTAGTGGATTGAAAAAATAGCGATAATGGTACCACGTATGGTATATTAAAACCTTTCGAAATCTATATGTGTCTGAGTATTTTGCTTCGGTAGATAGAAATTCAAAGCTGAAAAATCAACTCAACCTTTCAAAGGTAATAAATGAGCTAGGGGTGTGAATTCGAAAAAAAATTATTTAACAAACTAGTTCTATTTTTCGCTAACGGCCGGTTTCATAATAAATATTAAAGTTTCTTTAAATTTAAAGTATCCTTCAAAGTGGCATTTTGGTTCAAAATATCCAACTAAAGGATGCCTTAAATTTAAAGAGATTTTAAAACTTATTATGAAACCGGTCCTAAGGATTCGCCTCCTGAAATATTTCACAGTAGTTTTTTTTAAATCCTGTATAGATTATGAAGTCAAAGTAAGGTGAAATTATTGAAAAAAAAAAATGGGTTCAAACCCTGTGGCAGGAGCTTTGTGGCGCTCTAGTTCAAACCGACAAATTATATCTCCGAAAGTATTGGTTTCTCAGAGTTGGGAATTAAATCAATGTATTCTTATGAAAGAACTGCATCATAAAGGAAATTAAATTCAAATAATAGTTTATTCATCAAAATTAAATGAGCAATCTGAGAATGAGAACTGCACCATGGAAGAAATCAAATTAAAATAGCTGAAATGAATTTGACTCTTTCTTATAGAACAGGATGAAATGTACGAGTATGAACACAGATCATATAATAAAGCTTATATAGAATAATTATAGCATTCTGTGAAAACATAGAAGTACGTACGATTCACTATTGAAATTTAGAAAAATCATATATCCGAAAGTATTAGCTTGTTGGAGTTGAAAATGATATCGATGGATTTTAATGGTGAAACTGCATCTTAAATAAAAATTACAGACATTTGGGCAAATTGATAAGCACTCAGTTTCGAGGAACTAGAGCGCCAAAAAGTGTAATTCCCTTTCCGGGATTTGAGCCCGCCTTCTCTCGTTCCGAAACCGAAAACCAAATCAAAAAACCGAAACCGAAAACCCGACGGCCTAGACCAACCGGCTATCGGGCTCTTCGTACGATCTTGTCGATCTCCGGTATTAGAATAAAACGTCGGTACTTACTTACCTGGGATATATATTCTTAATTTTCACTTTTCGACATAAAACCGCCACATGGGGGTTTATTTGACGGTTTTTTACTCTTGTCTCTCTAAGTCGATTTTGACGTTTCTCGAACCAACTATTAGCAAGGAACTAGACAATGTCATGTCTCAGGAAAATAAGTTGACATTATGTCAATTCATACATAGCATAATTATTATATAATTCTGTGAAAACGTAAAAATACGATTTATTATTGAAAAATCATATCTCCGAAAGTATTATCTTGTTAGAGTTAAAAATGATATCATTGGATTCTTATGATAAAACTGCTTATTGAAAAAAATTTAATTTGGTTTTTTTTTGTTACTCCGAAACTGTCTGTCCGATTTTGCCCAATAACGAACTTAGCCGAGATATTTATCTCCCAAATCTACTCTGAAAATTTCAACTGTCTAGCTCATTCCGTTCGAGAGTTATAATGCCTACGGTCGGCCGGACAGAATGAATTTCGACCACGGATTCTTGATCAGTGAGTCGAACCAAATCGTGACCATTTTCATCGAAAAATTCGAAAATTACAGACATTTGGGCAAATTGATAAGCACTCAGTTCCGAGGAACTAGAGCGCCAAAAAAATGTCTTTCGATGGATAAGAAGAAACTGCAAAGGTAACCGTAAAGGACGTGATTATATTACGCCTAAAAATTATATAGACAGGATTTGCGAAAAAAAGTTGAACCTGGAAATTGTGAATAAATTCAGCCTTGATTCGTATAAAAATGTGCGTACCTATAAATAGTTTTCTCTAGCAATTATACACAATGACTTGCATTTAAATTTTAATTATTTAGTATCGATATATCGGTAAATCTGATTTTTTTCTTCCTTAATGATTTTTGGTTAGTACTAGAAAAATACTTAAGCTCTCGAAATTGTTGAGATGGTTCGCCATAATATAGGTATATTATGGTTATATAATCCTTTAAGTAGTCGGTTTCGATAAAGAATGAGCTTATCAAGTTGACCGAATTAATTTAGCGATAGGTGTGCGTCGCAGTTCTTATCATAAAGGCCTTGATCTTATATGAAGTTAACCCTGACGACTGCGTCCAACAGTTCCATTATTATTTAATAAACGGCGATCAACTTTTCTCGTCGATTCGGTGGATGCAATTGGCTATTGGACTAATCAATAGACGCTCCTAGCTACGTTTTATGAAGGAAATGAGACAAAAGGAAGTTGAGGCATTTAAAGATATACTTATAGAAAATTCTCCGGCTTCATTATACAGTTCCAGGTGTTAATATGAGAGGTTGTTAATGAGTTGGTAGATTAAATGATATTAAAGCGACGCGTTGTTAATAGTTTGGAATTTAAGAGAATTAAGAGGATAAACTCCTAGTATAGATTGAAGAATTTTGATCAAACAGGATCTATCAGTGTAGTAGATTTGAAATCAAGAATTAATTTATATATTTGAATGGAAATATTTATACAATCTGGAATCTTAGGAAGAAAGGCTCGTGATAAATCGTTTGAAAAGTCGCGTCATTCTCTATTCAGAAATGTTATCACTCTCATGTTTATTGCAAAACTCAAAATAGAAAAAAATAAAATCATGTGATTACCGAAATTCATTATAATATTCCCCCGAATATTTCCAAGTCTTATTACAATAATAATAAACTTATTGGCCTTCAAGATGTAATAGAAAGAAACACCATAACATTTATGGCACCATGAAAAATACGTGAAAGAATTTCTGTGGCAATGTTAATTTCTTTAGAACGCCTTCGCAAATTGTTTTGTGCTGATAAGTTGTATTTTATAAATTGTCTAATTTGTGTTTGAAAATCATTAACTTCAATTTTGAATAATGGTTCGATCAACGAAAATGCACAAAATAATGATAGGACAATTTTACAAATGATTGGTTACAGAGATAACACCCGAACACAAAAAGAAGAATGTCGCTTGTTTCATGCGAATTTCCAAATGGCCTATAAGCCAAGGGACAATTAGTTAAATAGAGAAGCAGTTTCGCGAGTTTGGGCCTGTGAGGCAGATTGAAAAATCCAGCTGCTAATACACTGTGTGAGGATGTGAAATTAGATGTGATGCTGACTTTGAAGATTCTATTAGATATGCCCCCACAACAATCGATTCTAAACATATGTTTAGAATCGATGAAAGACTTGATGGAAGACTATTTTGATAGGAGAACTTATTTTTACAAACGATGGACATGTTGGATAACAATACTATCCAATTAGTAGACGTTTTGTTTTCTGATGAGTGCAATTTTTCTCTCAACGGCCAGGCTAATCGTCAAAATTGCCGCTACTGGTCTACCGAAAATCCTCAACGGATGAGAGAGGAACACACGCAATTCCCTCAGAAGGTTAATGTTTGGGCATGAAATGTTCGAAACCATATCATGAGCCCCTTTTTTATTGAGGGCAATTTGAATGGCGATAAATATTTAGCACTACTTCAAAATGATGTCTTTGGCAAATTTATATCCTGGTCAAGGAAATCCTCAAGTACCACGGAATACGATGTGGTTGCAACATGATGGACCATCACCACATTACCAACGCAATGTCCGGCAGTACCCCGACGCAATATTTCCAAATCGGTGGATAGGAAGGCGAGGAACGATCGAATGGTCAGCGTGATCCCCCCTATCTTAACCCATTAGATTTCTTTTTATGGGGATATTTGATGAGCATTGTGTATAAAACTACACCCCTTGATTTGAATAACCTCCTATAAGATGTTGAATAATGTTGGAAAAAATTTTTATTTGAGCTTAGGATGTTGCGTTCGCGGTGAACACTTTGAACATCTACTTCATTAACATTTTTGATATTGAACCAAATTTCGCTAATCACTTTTTTTTCTAATTTGACTTTTACAATAAACATGAAAGTTATAACATTTCTGAATAGAGAATGACGAGACCTTTCAAACGATGTATCACAAGCCCATACTTTCTATTTGAAAAATTGGGGATTGTACCTGTCTTTCGAAGGGAGTTGAAGGTTGGGTTCGCATTTTTACGAAGAAGAATGACAATTTAAAATTCAAATTTGATGTTTTTCGGGATTTTCCATAAATATGTACAGTAACCAAGATAATATATACTGAGCACAGTTTACACTACCACTACTCCAACACGAACACATTTTCACTATCTTACGCGCGTTTCGATAACAAAGTTATCTTTTTCAGAGACTGGTGTGTAAACTGTGTTCAGTATAAAGTAACATCAACGGTTCTAAAAATTCTAAATTCCGCAGAAACATTGAAATCCGTACTTCACATTTAACTTCTTGATTTAAACGTAGTTGGATCTCTATATATGTGGATATATATATATCTATTGAGAATACAAAAATTTAGATAGACATATTCCTGTATGTAATCATGCCCATTTACCAATTTGATGTTTGCAATGGAGTCTGATTTTATTTGGAAAGCCTTGAAATTGTTTCTTTTAAAATATACCTATCCTGCCAAAAAACGGCCGGACAGATGGACAGAATGAAATAATAATAATAATAATAATAATAACAACAAATCTGAGAAAACTGATTCTTCGTACGATGCGAAAAGTAAGATTATCGGAAACTTTCTATTCTAAATGGTCTATTTTAAGCGAATATCCTTAACCGAAAATTCCGTAATGAAATTTGTTCCTTACTTTGAACGTTGTCAATAGACAAACAAGGAGACATTGTGCAACTGAGTCACGTCTCCAACATCCACAACGAAAATATAGACAGAACCGATTACCACACATGACGAGGCGATTTCAATTTGAGGTTTTTCGATCGCTTAGTATTCAAAATGGAGATATGCAATTCTCATTTCCTCCGTCGTAAAAGCTTTATCCCGAGCGTTATCTCTGAAACATATATCTTTTCCTCCGTGTTCGATTTCTACCTTCGTTCTGTCTCGTTCTCTCATGGGGCACACCTGTTACAATCTTGAACATTATTTTTACAGTCGAGAAAATTGCCCAGTGTGGATCATTAAAAACTGGTCCGAGCTATTTTTAGCGCTCGATGAAAGGAGTGTTCCATCATTTTTTTCTATACGCAAGAATAATACCACCAAAAACGGATTCAAATAGGTTTATTGCAGAAAGTTGTGAAGAAAAGTTGCCGATTCAGTACGTTCACTAGAAATGAAAAAATTGCAGGTAAATACATAACGATATTAATCCCAGGATCGCGTTTAAACGTGTTGGGATATTATATATACTCTATTCACTTTTATAAAGTCTCCGGGTTGGCCATGAAAGTTTGACACATTTCACTGTGTATATTTTGAAAATGTTAGGTTATAGTCTCTTTCCTGTCAGAAAACTACGCAACGTTATCCTCGCTACATAGAGGTCGTAGTAATTACTTATTTTTCACAATGTTGAGAGTAGAAATTGGCAACGTCTCGGAGAATTTTTTAGACATTGATGATATTTCAGGAGTACCAACCTGCCTCAGTTTTAGTTACAAAAACGTGATAGACCTAAATCATGACCAACCAGGAGTCTTTATGAAAGTGAATGGAGTATATATATTCTGGGAAACAGCGTGGTATAATTTTGCCTAAATGTCTCTGAAGTTCGAATTTTTTGCCGAAAATGGTCTCAAACGATTAGGTTCGACTTACTGATGAATTCGAGGTCAAATATTCAGTCCAGCCGACCGACCTTTGTCACGATAATTTTCAATTTTTCAATACGAATCCGATCGAATTGAACTCGGTAACTAGTTGTGGAATACCGAAATGAAGACGTACCTATGTGAAATTTTGTGAGGATCGTTTGGCTAGAATATTTTTAAAAAATTATTAAAAAATATCATTCATGTTACCATTTCCAAAGATTTTCCTTTATTATCGATCAACAAAACACCTGTGAATCGTCAGATTTCCATATAAATGGCTAAAAAAAATGTCGTTATTTCATAGTTGTGGTAGTTCTTTCACATTTTTTCGATAATAAAGAAAAAGTTTGGTAATAGAATTAAACAATTTTCATCTAAAAAATAACAGAACAGTTACACATACGTACAACTTATACCTCGATTAATAAAATACGGTATTCCTTTCCTTTTGATAACATAATTCCCAACAGTCGGGAGTTATGGACGAATTTTTTGAAATTTGCTCTCATGCAAATTCCAACAAGAATTTACAGATCCCACTTTGCATTCAGAGAACGAAGCGTGTCAACATACACAGATCGTTATCACAAATTCACCTGTTGATTCTTTGTGTACGGTACGACGTGTACTGATTTGCAAATGAACGGAAAATACGCAAAAGTTAAAACTTCCACGCTTGGATGATAGAACTCAGGTGAAATCACTGTAATAAATAGTTCGGCAACATGACGAAGCAAATAACAACAATTTGTACTGAGGCAAGTTTGGGGAAATACTCCGAGTTCAAACGTGCGAGGACCGAGGGCGAGGGTCTGGTACTAGTAAGCTCCACACGATTCGTTGATGAATCATCAATATTCATAATATGGAACTGTGAACTGTAGTAGCTGGTATAAGAAGATCTTTCATAAAGAGGTTTATTTTATTTGAATCGCTGGTACAGACGCTGAGGTTAGTCATGGATTAGGTACTACATTATCTAGGCTGATAAGTGCCAGTCTGACACATAGATGGTGTTACAAATACAGAATTCATGTTTTCTTTAATAACTACTAGGCTTGAAAAGGACAAAATTCTTTCGAAAGCCATAGCGGCAATGTGGGCCTGCAAAAGGCTATTTGGGAAGACATGAGTGCTGAAACGGAAATAACAATCAGGTTATACGTAGCAGTAGTACGCTTCATTGTCTCCTACGCATCTTTACCATGACGGACAAAAACTGATGAGACAACTACACGCAGTCGGTTGCAGAAACTGCAACGGCTTTTCTATGCTGGTGTCACAGGAGCTAGCTATACTATTCCAACACCAGCGCTTGAGGTTATACTTAATTTGTCTCCCTTGCACTTAGATATAAGGAACTCTAGCCTGCTGGATGCAATAAGAATTTCTCGTAGTGGGAAACTCCTATCTGGTAACTGGGTAGGATATATTAGGTTACTCGACCAACTGAACTCAAACCTTGGCGAAGCCCAGTTGTAATGCCAAATATTCGATTTCGGAACACTCTTTGCAACGGTTATAAGAGACCGTCTGAGTGTGGTGGAACTCGTTAATCGATAGCACGAAAAGTCATCCATTTATAATAAGGATGGATCAAAATCAGATAAAGGTGCAGGCATTGGAGTGTATGGGCCAAAACTGAGGATATCTTTGCTCATAGGACATGAGTCCTTTATCTTACAGGCAGATACACTAGCTATCTACATTTGGGCTCAAGAGTGTCTGAGAAGGAACCTCAAAGGGGTGCACATCTATATGAACGGACAGCCAGGCAACACTGAGATACCCGCAATCGCCCATACAAGGTTCCCTACTGTCCTCGAAATGCCGGAATACCATAATGCAACTGGCTACATGCAATATGGTCCCTATTCTATGGGTGCCAGGGTACTATGGTATTGAAGGCCGATGAACTTGCGAAAAGGGCATACAGCATAACATCTGCTGGACCAGAACTCTTCTGTTTGCTTGAAAAAGACCCCTACAGTGTAGCGGTCCTACAATGGGCACACAGCTCTTCGGTGAAATACTCCATGACTTGCAGAACCAAACAGATTCGTGGATTCCTCATATCATCATATATCAGAAAGCTCCAGCAGCTGCCACGAGCTGTATTTCGGGTAATGGCGGGGCTGCTTGCAGGGCACTGTCGGTACAAATATCAATTGTACCCCTTGGGCAAGTCAGCAAACGAAACATGCAGGCTCTGTGGATCGGAAAAGGAAATGCCGAACACTTAGTTTGCATATGCCCAGAGCTGGCCAGCCTAAAAATTTTGCATATGGCTGAGCCAGTTCTAAAACCTCACAACATGATATCCAAGGCTCCTAAGGAGAATATTGTAGTATTTACCTTTACAATATACAGAAAAGTAGTGCCGTTGGTAGGAGTGGTAGAATACAGAAAAATAAGTGCTTAGTGAAAAATATTCAAGATACACATTTTTTACGATTATGTCGAAACTACTGGCAACATTGTCATGAAATTTTGTATGATGATATTTGGGATGCTGACATATTCCACAAATTTGTTTTTTAATCCGAATTTCATACAGGGCGCTAATGCACTGTTCAACCAAGTAGTTTCATAAGTAATTCTGTTGGGGGTAGAATTTATAATCGAAATTGCAACTAAACCTAAAAACACCATTCAATTTTACACCAAGAAGGTAATCTTGATAAAACTCTATATTATGTACCGTTCTCGTTATAATTTGATTTGATAAAATGATGAAATAATAACTAGGCCGATATATAAGTCATAAAAAAAGTTATTAATTAAACGAAGAATCGCAAGAAGAAAATGCAAAATTTCACTAAAGTGTAGCCAGTAGTTTCGATATAATCGTTAAAAACGTGTATGAAAAGTTTTTGTTGTAACACCTTCTACCTGGAATACGATTTCTGTCACGAAAGTTTTTGTACTAAGCAAACCCCGTTTATTTTGCAGTGGTCTACTTCTCCTAGTAACGGTGCCACTTTTTTTTTAAACACCCTGTAGATATATCAATAACTATGTGGTAGTAAATTTCGCGCCAAGTCTATATTTAGGAAATAATTCAAAATATTGAGTGTGGCTATGACGTTAATCTCAAAGAACTTTATCGTCACAATTTTTATGGTCAGTTTATTACGATTCAAACTTCGAGTTATATTTCAACGATAATGTTATTGATAGTATGATCAGAATGTTTTTGTTTTATGCCGGTTACAAATTGGTTTGAAATAAATATTACTCTATCGGTACCAATTTGCCTCCTAAAGGTTATCGGTACCAATTGCCTCCAATATTTCAACTTTTCGAATTCACAGCTAATAAAGAAACAATCGATAAAGTTCAGTTTGATCAAACGAACTGGGATGTTGTAATTACTATATTTGGTCAATCACCGATTGACGCGAGCTATATTTAAATGTGGACAAAATAAAAACATTGCTTCATTTCCGTCTTCATACTCGTAAAGATACTAAAGTTATTGCTTGTCCTAGCTCCGAAACGGAAGATCAAATGATTTTGATGTGTAATTCCGATAGTTCTGATAGTATTAGCTTCATATAGAGACGATAAAGTTTTGACTACTAGATCAGAAATAGGTTAAAAAATATTATTGATGAATATTGGGAGGAATAAAAATTGTCTCGACTTTTAATTGATATTGGATAAAATTCATGGCCTTCCAAAGCAAATTTCCGTGAGAGTTTCGAAGGGAAAATTAAGTTTACTCACAATCAATTTGTAATCAATGGATTTCTAAAACAAAAAACAGTGGCGTAAAAAAGGGGGCAAATACGGCAAGGACCGGAAATTTTCCGCTATCAGTCTCGAATATCAGAAGCAGCTGAAACGTTCAACGATTGTGCAAAAATTTGCCGATGTAGTTTTTGAGATATTTGAGAAAATCTTAAAAAAAATTCATCTCGGACACTTTGCATATTTCGATGTATATTATGGGACAAAATGATCTTATTTTGATTAGTTCTATTGACTCATGTCATTTGGTAAGTTGAACCACACTGAATATATTATGTTCATTCGAATGCAAAAAATGTATGCGCACCTGTTGCTTTGCGAACTCGTAATTAGTTTCTTACACGATCGGTATTAATGTTATTTCATTTGTAATATCATAACCTTTTTATTACCTTCATTATTACCCCATTATTTACAGATCAACCTGTTCGTTTCAACAGAAGCTGCATTTCACTTTACGCGGGATTTTCTCTCATTTGGCAGTGAGTAAATATGAAAGGCAGATATATCCGAACTGTGTACTCTCTCTGTTTGATTTAAGAAAAAACGAACAACTCACCCAAATGTCACAACGAAGGAGTAATAATGAAAGATTTTTCGAGGTAATGAAACTACAGAAAATTATATTGTAAGTATCTACTTTATCCCTAGCCACTTCTCGTACCCCCGGTAGATAGCGCACTTGTCTGCGCTGCACCCTTAATGTCATAAAACGCATCATATCTTCCAGTAACGCACTCAAGGGCGTAGCCAGGGGGGGGGGGGGGGGGCACGAAACGTGGAGTGTCATTCGAAATGAAACTCAATAGTTAATGTGGTACCTCCTGGCCACCAGTCGAAATCACAAAATATCAATGGTGATAAAGTGATGTTATTGGGATAAACTAACTGAAATGACATGGTCAGAGTGTGTTTGATAGAAATAGTCTGGACCCGATGTTTCGTGTATCATCTGCTGCAATTTGTGATAAGATGTTGCCAATGATGTTTTCAATTTTCAGCGTGACCAATAACGCATCGTGTACCGAGTGACTAAAACCCACACCACTAAATTGGTATGATATATTCCAAGAACAAATTAGTACAAAAATAGTCATTCGAATGGGAGTCCAGAAATTTCGGATGGTTCTAGCATTGACCTTGCGAACCCGCAACTCCGCCCCTGTTCAACTAACGCGATCTGGTAGATGATTATTGCGACAAATCAAACAGCTCATCTTGTCTGCCGGGCAATTAGCCTGCTCAAATATGTGTGCGGTTTTAATTTGTTGACCCTTTTTAGAAGTACATCACTTATATTATCGATGCCACTGTTCTAGAATAACGGAATAATGTATCTTATCTATTTGGATTGTAGAGAGCGGAGAAAGTAGACAGGCGGTTTGAACACCAGCTGAAAAAATTATATCTGATGGGAAATGGAAAATATTGGCTATACATAGTCAGTTGAATCCGATAAGGAGTAGGGTACATGATGAGCGTGAGGATGTTCTTCTACACTGTTGTACCTACTCGCCTCATTTTGGGCGCATGCTCTATCATTTTGCACTTGCTATATCATTTTGCCAAATGTATGTAATTTGCGAATTTTTTGCCGTAAAAGGTTTCGGACGTACCTACTGATGAAAAATTCGAGTTTCGGAGTTATACCTACCCATTGGAAATTTTGTAACATTTTCCTCCATAGCTCAAAAAAATACACATCCGATCGAATTTGGTAATAAGTTGTAGAATGCAGACGCGCGAATTTTGCAAAATTTGATGCGTATCACTAGAAAAAAAATTATCTCAAAAATTTTATATTTCAAAAAGTATTTGTCAGTTTCCGCTTAAATGCAAACAAATCTTCAAGCCGAATCTTGTTTTCCCAATATTTCCAATATTTTCAGAAATATAGATCCGAATTGAAATTTAGTACCTACTCGGTTGCAAAAAGACGGCTTGAAGGTTCATGCAGTATTTCGTGAGCATAGAAAAAACACTGTACTATTTTCAATGCTAGCCCTATATTTGAAAACGCTCACATTGAATTAATCGGAATAAATGTTCAACCAACCAAAAATAATTGCGGTGATCAAGTTTTTATATTTCAGTGAAGTGAAAGTGTCTCATAAAATTTGAAACTGATCAATATTTATGTGAAATGCAACCTATCATTTTCACAATGAATGGGGGAGTATTGAACACTATCAATGTAGTAATATTCTTCAAAAAATATATCAATTTTTTTGTAAATTAGACTATGTATCGATGAAATAATTCCTATCATATTGATTCAAATATATATATTTTTCAAAATGATGCTTGATTCCGAGATATTTTATTTTCAGTGTAAAATTGATATCTTTGAATGGTATGGAAGAATTATTATTATCGTGGGACCTGAAATCCTAAGTAAGTACCTATTTTCACTGGTAAGTACAACTTTGTTCAAATAGATGCTCTAGGATGCATGAGGCAAAAGAACTTGCGCGCAAAAACTTCTGACTTCACGTCAGTGCTTCTTAAGAATTTAAATTTAATATCTTGAAATAATAATATTACCTCTAATCTGAGATATTCCTATTAGTTTTAAACTGTCGTAGAAATTTCGTTACAATAAGAACTGACTTCAACATAAAACGACGTCGTTCGGAGTAAAAATGCTGGCACAATCAACTCATTCATTCTCTCGAACTAGAACAATTGGCGTTTCCAGTTCTAAGCTTCCAAGGCAAGTGCAGTAAATGACCTATCTCATTGACAACCGTGAGAAATGAGGCTCAAATATTGAATGGCGCGAATCAAGGCAAGTGCATTTATAAATAGGACTTTTAGTAGGTATTGCTTTAACCGCCACATCATTGGTTAGGAAATTTCATTTCGTCACCTTGAAGGAACGGATTTTACAATCCTCATTGACGTATATGATTGTTTCGATTAATTCCAATATTCTCACGTATGAACCGGAACCACGACTAATTAGGAAGGTTTTTGAAACATCGATTTTTGGCGCTCTAGTTCCTCGGAACTGAGTGCTTATCAATTTGCCCAAATGTCTGTAATTTTCGAATTTTTCGATGAAAATGGTCTTAAACGATTTGGTTCGAATCACTGATAAATAATCCGTGGTCGAAATTCATTCTATCCGGCCGGCCGAGGCACGATAACTCTCGAACGGAATGAGCTAGACAGTTGAAATTTCCAGAGTAGGTTTGGGGGATAAATATCTCGGCTAAGTTCGTTATTGGGCAAAATCGGACAGATGGTTTCGGAGTAACAAAAAAAAAATTTTTTTTTTACAGAACAAATTCCAAATTAAATTTTTTTCAATAAGCAGTTTTACCATAAGAATCCATTCATATCATTTTTAACTCTAACAAACTAATACTTTCGAAGATATGATTTTTCAAAATTTCAATGATAGAATTATTCGGTGGCTATTCTATGAATTGTTATAATGTCAACTTTGACGTTGTCTCATTGTCATTCATTCCAGTAATGGTATCAATATGATAATTATAATATAATATCATACTTTTTGATGGTTGATATTTTCATGCCCATGGTCAATCCATATGATGATGGGAATGGTAATGGTAAGTTAATAATATTGAGTTCAGAATATCTCCACTAAAACAAAACTGGAATATTGGTGTATTGGAGTAGATTTGAGGAAAGATATATATTATCGTTCATCATAGAATTGAGGAATGAATATCTCGGATGAGTTCGTTGTTGGGTAGAACTCGTCTATTGGTTTTGGATTGATAATTTTTGGCACTCTTGTTGAATTTAAATTCTTCTATGATGTTTGAATTCAATTTCTGCTAAGATGAAGTTCTAAATTTCAATAATGAATCGTACTTCTATGTTTTCACAGAATGCTATAATTATTCTATCTAAGCTTTATTATATGATATGTGTTCACACTCGTACATTTCATCCTGTTCTATAAGAGAGAGTCAAATTCATTTCAGCTATTTTAATTTGGTTTCTTCCATGGTGCAGTTCTCATTCTCAGATTGCTCATTTAATCTTGATAATTAAACTATTATTTGAATTGAATTTCCTTTATGATGCAGTTCTATCATAAGAATACATTGATATAATTCTCAACTCTGAGAAACCAATACTTTCGGAGATATAATTTGTCTGTTTGAACTAGAGCGCCAGAAAGCTCCTGTCCACAGGGCTTGAACCCATTTTTTTTTCAGCCGATGCACTACGGTAGTGCCTACAATGCGCTCAATATCGAACACATATACACGCTTGCAAAGCGCACGCTAGAAGAAGAAGCCAGAGCGGTCATCCATCCAGGTACTGAATTCACCCAAGGCTGCAATATTTTTTTTGAATTAAAATCAATATTTACCCACAGTTCTGGAGAATATCCTTATGTACTTATCTCATTTTATTACTACAAGGGTACTGATGAATATGAATTGCAGAATTATGATATGAAATCGCGATATGAAATTATAGGGATCAGGTGGTCTATTATGTCGGATCTTTCATTAAGAGCAACCCATTTTGTTTTATATATAAAACACATTATTTATTGATAATGTTTGAAATTTTTATTTTATTATAAAGTATAATGAATACCATTAGTTATGAAACAAAACATCATTTAAACGTCTACCACGGAAACGCTGGCAGGAATGTAGTCGTTCATTTCCATTAATCTCTCACACAAATTAGGTCGTATGTTAGCCATTACTCGTTCAATATTGATCTATAAATCGTCTAAATTTGCTGGATGATTGTTGTAAACCAATGACTTAATGTAACCCCAAAGAAACATGTCCAATGGAGTTAAATCGCAAGAACGAGGTGGATTATTTATTGGAAACGAGAAATCCATAAATTTTGGGTCTTCACGAACACTTTCCCGCATGGCAGCTATATTCTCTTCACTTCTTGCATTCCTTTATCTCACTGGCACTGTAACATCATGAAGTATAAAATTTGTTTGAAACTTCTTCACTAAACGTTCAATTGTTCTTTTTTCCGGACGATTATAACCACCAAAAATAGAAGTTAAAGCACGTAAAGTTAGGCCATCAGGGTGAATGGATAGCCCTTCTCTTTGAGGATATGTACAAACCAACCTAATTTTATAAAGAGTAGGTACCTAGATTTACCAGGTTAAAATCATTCTTCTGAATAAAGGACTCAATGGAATGTGCTCATTAATCGTTATTGCTGTTTATTTGTATAAGATTAATTTAATATTTGAGTGGGTACTTCAAAGGAACAGAAAACTTTTAGATGACAAAAAAACTGTTTATTATAGTCGAGCCTGCAAATAGCAAGCAGGCGAGACAATGTACAGTTTTCGCCGAGGTGCATATTACATTTTTTCGTCGACGTCTGCATACTTTTATGAATTACGGACTTCTTAAATAATTTCACAACAGCAAATGACACTTATTCATAGTGACCATAGATGACGAAAAAGTTATTTTTCGGCCGAAAAGTACTTGCCTTCAAAAATAGTCGCAAATTAGTACGTGAAATGTATTTTTTCATACAGATCGACGAAAAAGGTTTATTTTAGTCATTGCGTTCGATTATTGTATGGGGTAACGTTGCATTGCGACCTGAGATCGATTATATCCAGAGTGTAAATAATTATCGGAGAAATGAAAAATCATACTTAAAATCGAAATGATATGCGCAATCGCTCTGATTTATATAATATAATATATATTATATATAATATAATGGGATGATCTTCATCTAAGTCTGATAGATTCATTGAAATAACTATATTTGTCGATAACCGAAAGGTTCATTCAAATTTCAATCAAAGGTCAAAATCGTCAATCCGATATCACAAATTCAAACTTATCAATTAACTAGAGCTCGGAATTAAGCAACGATGCGTGAACAGCTTTGACGCGCTTGTTCGAATTCATAGCCAGGTACTGAATTCACCCAAGACTGCAATTTTTTTTTAAATTAAGAGCAATACCTACTCACTTTTCTGGAGAATATCCTTGCATTTTATTAAACTGCCAGCGTAATGAATCTCAATTGCAGAATTAACCTTATTGCATTGGATTCTTTTGTAGATCTACATGTTTTTAATTATTGCTAACCAATTGCAAAATTAACATTATATTTTCATTATTTCAGGCAAGTTTTGTATAATACTGTTGAAATTTAATGAAAAATTCGGATTATACATCCTAGTGACTTTTGTATTCTATCTGGGTAGTTGGTGTGACTGTTACGAAAGTTGTCAGATTACGGAATTTGAATTTGAAACGTACGTAGGACATGGAGATCAGATTTAAAACAGTTTCCTAATAGCATGAATGATTCAAAATTAGCAAGAAGGAAATCTCTAGTACCATATTTTTGAAAATAAAGCTTTTACTCAACAATTATTTCACTATATCGAGATTATATTGTATTGTCAATTGACGTGTGTTGAAATTTGATAGGATCGAATGTCAGTGCTGACTACCACAAAACGAAAAATATAACTAGAAACAGTGCGGGAATGAGTTCATTCCAGCACTGTTTTCAGTGCTGGAATGGGCTCATTACGATACTGAAATAGAGAAAGATTTTATTAGCTTGATTATAGATTTAATTATGATTGCATTAAAAATGAACTAGGAATCAACATAAAATCTCACTGATTTGGCAATTAAGGGCTATCAAAGTTTCGTGAAACCCACGGCTACGCTTTTTCTGTATTTCCCCAATGTCTCCAACAATATCTAATCTAGACGGATAGTTTTCGAAATACAGAATTTTTTCAATCTTTTTTTTTATCTAATAATCACGAAATTATATTAACGAGCATAACTGGCGCATTTGAACTACAAACCTACCCTGCAAATTATACCTCTCTAACTCATTTTGTTCGAGAGTAATCACGGACGGCCGATTTGACCGACACATTAAGTTTGACCTCGGATCCTTCATCAGTGTTT
Source organism: Halyzia sedecimguttata (assembly GCA_937662695.2). NCBI lineage: Eukaryota > Metazoa > Arthropoda > Insecta > Coleoptera > Coccinellidae > Halyzia > Halyzia sedecimguttata. The sequence goes on from OW569412.2 coordinate 36,171,707, forward strand.
CGAAACATAATGTTTGAGACCATTATCGGCCAAAAAATAACAGTCATATGCGCAAATTGTTAGAGACAAAATCCGGACAACCTTTTGACATTGGTAACCAGGAAAAGGAAGTGATAGAATCAATATGCGTCTACCATCAAAGGTCAGTAAATCACAGAAAAAGACTATGGCTACATATTCGCCACCATCGTAGAACGAGTTCGCTAACCAGCTCGTATCGTGAATAATTTGATCTCACAAATGACATTATGATTTGTTGGAAATGGTTTAAATCAAACCAGATTTCCATGGCCAACAGGTTTCGTATTAAATTAACTCGACTATAATAGCCTACTATACCAATTTAACTGCATCGACGATGCCAGGGAAATAAGAGTCTGCAGATATATTTTTATTCTTTTTCGATTAGATTGACTCGGAGATACCAGCAACACTGCGTGGGGTCCTCTTCCAACAGTTTTACTTCTTTTATATTCCAAGAAAGTATAGTGTAACTTGAATATTCACGATAAAATGATCAATTTGGATGAATACTGTTTTTCAGAGAGCCAACCTCAAACAACTGAGAATTTATCTTGTAATTATTGTGTCGTTGATTCCCTCCCATGTTGTGTCTTCATTGGGGGATTTTGATTAGATTGTCCATTCGTGAAGATTTAGTCTAATTTTAATCAATAATTTTATCATGGGTGTGATATTCCTCATGATGATCCTCAGTATATATGTCAATAATTTTCAGAACAATATATTTTAAAATACTGTTTTTTTTCGATTAAACCTATTCATCAAAGTAAAGCACTATCAAATACAAACGATCAGAATAAGCGGGAACAGTGAAATATTCACTGATAAGAACAAATTGTTGTTCGATAGTTAATGCATTCAACATACGGCTATAATTCCGGAGAATGAAAATTCGAATTGAAACTTGGTAATTAGTTGTATAATGCTAACCCGAAAATCTGTGTGAGATTGTAAGGATTCTATCATTAGAAAAAACAAATAAATTTTTTTTTCCAAACATTTTACATTTCAAAAACTATCACATTCTTCTGAAATTCCGCACAAAACTTCAAGCCGCCATTTTACAATGGATTACCGGATATTAGCTCAATCGGCGTTGTATTTTTAGAATTATTTAATTCAAAAATTTGAATTTAGTTTATGCTTAATGCATTTTCCAGTAATGCCCCTGCCTTTATTGTACTCAACTGCATGCAGTATTTCGTGATGGTGTGAATAGACAATGGCACATGCGCGCAAAACCTGCTGACTTCACGTCAGTGATTTTCTCAAATTTAATTCCTGCTAATCCAGATGTTTCTGACATTGATTGTCTACGTCAATTACATTTGCCTTCCATATAATAAGTGAGCAGAATTATTATCTATCCGTATCTTCAGAGAATGTAACATTTTTGGAAAATATCAGCCTAAGTTTTCTTTATTTTGGTAATCTGACAGTCTGCCATCCAGGACGTTCATCCAAATCTTCTGGATGAAAACTGATAGAAAAGAATATAAGTTTGTATGAAATTCACATCCATTTTGGCTAATCCTTTGGAATGATATGAAGCTTTGGAAAATAGCACGCGAAAAACGTTTTTTTTCAATATATCGTGAATGAAAAGATGTATTCACATGAAATTAGGAAATAGTTTCCATTATCATAAATTGAATATATTTCTAGACGAAAAATTAGAACAGACTAGGTAAATCTAGAAATGAGAATTTTTTTTCAATATTATGTGACTAATCTACTCAAAAGGTTAATAGAAACAAGTTGTTGAATTGAAAAAGGGAGTATTGGAACAAAGAGTTATTTTCTTGATATTATGAGCAAGTCAATGAGAGTTAATGACATCTCTGAGAAGACACCGGGTGTTCTGAAAAAACGCACTGGAAACGAGTTATACATGCCAGTGAATGAATTCCTTTTCAGTAGTACAACGAAAAGGTCCAGTGGTGGCTGGCCACTTTTTCGTACTTGGTTTCAAATCATATGCTTCGAATTTTATGTAACTAGTAGGAAATTTGACCATGAATATGATAATATGAAAAAAAATTATATCTATGTAATTGTCCGCTTGTACAAGGTGATTTCATCCGAAAATGCCGTATTTTACTAAAAAAATATCGTAAGACATTGCTACAAAAAAAAAAATAAATTGAGCATTACAACAGTAACATTACCCGACTGATCCGTCTAAAAATTTGTAAGATATATTTTTTTTAATTTGAGCCCTCAATTTTGGCTCTTTAGAGTGGATCTACCGTGTCGAAACGCTCGAAGGACCAATCCCAGATAATATTCGATACTTTTACCAAGTTAATTGAATTTCTGTACTTTCATGAAAAAGCTGCGAAAGCGGCTTCTTTTATATCGCTTATTCAAATCCACCTACTTCAAAACGTAAACTGTGCGAATTTCAGGGTGGTCATTTTTGCGCGTATGTTCTGGGGAACATCGCGTTATCATTTTGCCCAAATGTCTGTAACTTTCGATTTTTTTGACGGAAATGGTCTCAAACGTTTTGGTTTGACTCCCCAATGAAGAATTCGAGGTCAAATTTGATTCTGTCCGGCCGGCCGTCCGGCCGTTGCCACGTTAACTTGAGAACGGAAAGAGCTAACGACTTGAAATTTTCAGGGTAGGTGGCACATCCCAATACGATGGACGAGTTCGTTAATGGGCATAATCGGCCCAATGGTTTCCGAGTAATAGCTTTGTTTTCAACCAATATAAATCCGATCGAATTGAAACTTCGTGAATAGTTGTAGAATATTATCCTAAGCACGTTTGTGAAATTTTGTGAGAAACGTATCGCTCAAAAATTATTAAAAAATATTTTTGTTTTCACGATAACCTGAGAACGGAAAGAGATAGCGGCTTGAAGTTCTCAGGTTAGGTTGTGCATCTGAATGTGACATTTTAGTTTGTTTATAAGCATAATCGGCCAAACGGTTTTAGAGTTATAGCCATCTGAAATTTGGTTGTTTTTTTCCTCATTAACTCGAAAAATACAGAACCGATTGAATACAAATATGGTTATTGGTTGTAAAATGCCAACGCGAAAATTGATGCAAAATTTCGTGAGGATAGTTTTCGTAGAAAATTCTTAAGAAATAATTGAAAATTAAAAAAAAAAATTCTATATATCAGTAACTATTCGTCTGAAATTGCTGAAATTTTGCAAGAGCCTCTAGAACCTAACTCTATTGCCAAGTTTTAAGTTTTAACACGATCGGTTGAATATTGTTGGAGATTCGAGCAGCCTTGTGTGAGTTCAGTAGATGGGTGATCGTTGCCTCAATAACATTCGAACGAAAGGAGATAGGCAATTTTCAGGGTAGGTTGCGTATCCGAATGGAAGAGTTGAGTTCGTTTTTGGGCATAATCGGTCTAACGATTTCCGATTTATACCAGCTGGAATATTATTTTCCTCGATAACTCAAAAAATGAAGATTCGATCGAATTGAATCTTGGTAACTATAGTAGTAGAAAATCAACATAAAGATGTGTTTAAAATTTTGTAAGAACCGAACTGACGTGAAGTCAGGAGCTTTTGCGCGTATGTTATATTGTCCATTCTCCTGGTATTATCTCTTAATCGAATTTACCATGGTGAATTCTATTCTATGTATGTTCTCTTGTATTGGACAATATTGTATACTGTATTAGACAATAGAATTCACCATGGTAAATTCGATTAAGAGTGTCCAATACAGGAGAATGGACAATAGAACATACGTTCAAGAGCTCCTGACTTCACGTCAGTGCTTGAACCAATTTTATTTTCTTCGGTCGATCGCTAAATTTTGGATATTATTTGAGAAAAATAAGATACTTGAATATTTGGCGTCGATGTCTAGTCGCCTAACTCCTGTACGTTCCTCCTATCACTGAACCTGTACGTTTACTTCTCCGGTCTCTCCATAGAGGGCGTGCCACCAGTCACAATTAGCTGCGATAACCCGTAGTCTACTCCTGGAACGTTCGGATGACCGGGCTGTACCACATTGACACTATTCAAGATTGAATAAAGTCACTGTGGGCTATACCAATATCAGTAATATTACCGGTTGTAATCACCTACTTGACAGAGTTTTTGGAGTTTTTATCCATTTGCCCAAATGTCTATAATTTTCGAATTTTTGGCTGAAAATGGTCTTAAATGTTTTGGTTCGACCCACTGATCAAGAATCCGTGTTCAAAATCGATTCTGTCCGGCCGTCCGTAAACGTAAACTGTTCGATAACTCTTGAACAGAATGAGCTGGGCAGTTGAAATTTTCATAGTAAGTTCAGGAAATAAACATCTCGGAGTCACGAAAAAATATTTTTTTTTTACACAAAAATTTCAAATTAAATTTTTGTGCAGTTGTAGTTTCATCATGATGAAATCCATTGATATAATTCTCAGCTCTAACAAACTTTCTAAATTTCAATAATTATTTTATGAATTAAAAATTTCATGGAATGCTCATATTATAATTTGCTGATGTATGCAAATTCAACATATATGTGGTGAGTCATAGATCTACGTTTTGAATTTAATTTCTTATGATTCAGTTCTATCATAAGAATCCATTGATATCAGTCCCAACTCTTACAGTCACAAAGCTTTGACAGCTCTTAATTGCCAAACCGGTGTGATTCTATGTCAATTTCCAGTTCATTTCTGATTCAACTACCGAATTAAATCCATAATTAAGCTAATCGAAGATTCGTGAAACCTATCATGAGATACTAATACTTTCGGAGAAATGATTTGTCAAAGTTTGATTAATTACTCGCTAGTAGTTTGACAAGAGTGCCAAAGCCCCTGTTCACAGAGCTTTTCCAGTTTTTTGGCGCTCTAGTTCCTCGGAACTGAGTGCTTATCAATTTGCCCAAATGTCTGTAATTTTCGAATATTTCGATGAAAATGGTCTTAAACGATTTGGTTCGACTCACTGATCAAGAATCCGTGGTCGAAATTCATTCTGTCCGGCCGGTCCGGCCGGCCGGCCGTCCGGCCGTAGGCACGATAACTCTCGAACGAAATGAGCTAGAGAGTTGAAATTTTCAGAGTAGGTTTGGGGGATGAATATCTCGGCTAAGTTCGTTACTGGGTAAAATCGGACAGAAGGTTTCGGAGTAATAAAAAAAAAATTTTTTTTTTACAGAACAAATTCCAAATTAAATTTTTTTTAATGAGCAGTTTTATCATAAAAATCCATTCATATCATTTTTAACTCTAACAAGCTAATACTTTCGGAGATATGATTTTTCAAAATTTCAATGTAAATCGTATTTCACAGGTTGATATATTTATTCTATGTATATTCTATGTATATGAATTGCCATAAAGTCAACTTGACAGAAGGGAATATTGTAACTTCAAGAATATTGGGGTTGAAATACTCGTATTTTAGCGATGCAACGGGGACCTCACCCGAAAATGTTTGAAAATATTACGTAAATTTGAAAGCATAATTCCAAAGTTCGAGAGAGGAGAAAATTTTGTGAACGTAGATCAGGAAATTTTTGATCGATTACAAGGTAATTTATTATTTTATACATGTTTTATGGAATACCTACTATTTGTAGGTACTTTAAACCTGTTTTGGGCAATTGTCATACGAAACTTGTTTTTTTGGCGCTCTAGTTCCTCGGAACAGAATGCTTATCAATTTGCCCAAGTGTCTGTAATTTTGGAATTTTTGGCTGAAAATGGTCTCAAATGATTTGGTTCGACTCACTGATCAAGAATCCGAGTGCGAAATCGATTCTGTCCGGCCGGCCGACCGGCCGTAGGCACGATAACTCCGAACGAAAGGAGTTAGCGGATTGAAAATTGCAAGGTGGTTTTGGAGCGTAAATATCTCGGACAAGTTCGTTAATGGGCGTTAACCATCAAGGGGTTTCGGAGTTATGGCCGATTTTAGTAAAAATATTTTTTATGAATATTTCCGAAACCGATCACTCGATCTATCTGAAATTTAGCACCAGACTGTAGAAGACAGTAGAATCATGACCTTTATACGCATGTGAAGTTTTGTATTGACCAGATTACCGCAAAGTGTCAAAAAAAAAATTTGAAAATGTGGTGCAGTTCTCATTCTCATGATTGCTCATTTAATCTTCATAAATAAACTATTATTTGAATTGAATTTCCTTTTTGATGCAGTTCTATCATATTAATACATTGATATAATTCCCAACTCTGAGAAACCAATACCAGATATAATTTGTCTGTTTGAACTAGAGCGCCAGAAAGCTCCTGTCCACAGGGCTTGAACCCATTTTTTACAACATCATACTTCAAGTATTCTGTGAATAGAAATCAAGAAAAGTTGGATACTTCCTCGTTTCCTAAACTAAGAGGTTCATTATTTGTCCAAAACACGTTGAAAAGCTATAAAATTTCTTCCACTTAAATCTACGAAGTGGATTGTAAAATATGCACTGTATTGTGTGCGATAATGACCTTGTACCTATTAGCCCATCTGCTGATCTCTCTGAAAAATTAGCACGACAAAATTGATAGAATTTATTCCGAGTTCCATTCGATACGTTTGATCTGAGAAATAGTTCTTTTTGGTTGTATGTGCACAATGTTAGGAAAAAAGCTTGCAGGCTTGTTATGTGAACAAGTTTCACGAATCTCAGATCACCTAACCTACAACTTCAAGATGTGTGGTAAGGTTTAGAAAGCTATGATGGCATCATTGGTATCCCTAAGTTAATTTATACAAAGGTCGTTGAACTAAAGCGTATTACGCCGAAAAATATCACTGCACCACTGAGCCCTTGTGGAAGATCCGCCTCTGAAAGTTCCAACTTAAGAAAGCGAACTTCGCGTTGGTAAAATCTGTCATGCCGCAAACAACGTCAGAAAGTCGAGTCCGGCGAGCAAAAGCAGCGCCAGGCTGTCTGATACAAGTGGCCGCCTGAGTTCGAACACTTGTTCGCTGGCATCACATGTTCTACTCAGCGCAACCGATCAATTTCGAACAGAAATGTCGTGGCATTCTTCAAACCTATGATGATAATAATTCATAATTATGATTATTTTCAACATGCGTCATGCGTCACAACAATTAACACTCTGTTGGTCTAATCGAGCGCTCTGAGATACTAACCAATTCGCGAATGGCTGAAAATTGTTGGTATAACTGTCCCGAAGGATCTGGGATTATTGCAGCAACGTCGTATTCCAAGGGCAGGTCGGGAGGCCATATTAGGGTCTCAGACGATTGGATAATTGATAGCGTCTTAATTCAGGGACGTTAGAATATAGATTGACAAGATAAGTAAATTAGGTATCCTAATAAATCAATTAGTTGCGAAAACTGTGATAGCATCTATGTGACTGTCAAATGGGCGATACCAAGAATAAAAAATTATCATGAATCTATTTTTAACTGCTTTCGAAAAAGATGGTATTAGAAGAATATGTTCAATTCGAGAAATTATCTCAAAATGACTTTTAAATAAAAATTCTTAAAAAATGTTCTTTTGTCTATTGACACCTCACACACCCTCACGAAATACTGCTGAACCTTCAAGCCTTCTTTTTTCAACTGAATGCTAGATTTCAATTCGATCAAGTCTGTATTTTTGAAAATATTGGGGTATATTCGGCTTGAAGGTTTGTGCGGAATTTAAGCGGAATCTGGCAAATACTCTGAAATATATTTATTTTTAGAATTTATATTTTATATTTTTTTTGAATATTTTAAATTTTTTGTATGAAATATGTATTTTATTTTTTTTTCTCAACATACGATACTAACTAAAATTTGGGCGTCAGTATTCTACAACTAATTAACAAGTTTCAACTTATTCAGATTGCATTTTTCGAGTCATTGAGGATATAACAATAAAATTTCAGGAGAGTAATAATCCAAAACAATTTGGCCGTTAAGCCCATTGACGTCCCGTATCCTAAAAATTGCAAGTCGTTATCTCTTTTCGAAATTACAGACATTTGGGCAAAATAATAGCACGCTGTTTCCTAGAACATGCGCGCAAAAAGTACCTACGCCTTGGAAACCGTAAGTATAAATTATATTTTTCATGCTATTATGATGTAGGTATACAGACTTCATATCCAAATTCCATGGTCAAGCACAGTTACATGTGACGGTTTGTATTTTTAGACATTAGCGTGCGCCATAGGTTCCGTAAATATGAGGTTTGCCGCTATTCTATTCTAGAAAAACGAATGTCCTGATCATTTAATCTAAGTGCCGCCAAAGTTCGAAAATGAAATGATAGGTATTATACCCCCTACTCCATATGAAATATACAATATTCATTTCGATTGTCGCTATCGTAGTTGTTTCCATTTCGCCAAGTCAGTGTTAATGAAGTGCCATATACGAGAACTACTTTTTAGGACTCGAATAATGTCGGTCGTGAAATAGTTATTTATAGGTTTGGGTTCCGCCGAAATTTACAATCATCGGACACCTGTTGGCAATTTGGACTCAACATTTACATTTTGGCCCGCGAAATAACCTTATAATTTGCCGATGATACAATGTCTATCTACGTGAGCCACGTTCGTCCGATTCGTATGATCAAACCGCTGAATTTTCCTTTTCGTTTTTAATGTTCGTAAATTATAGATAAACAGACGACGTGTAATTAGCTCAAGAATAGCCTTAATCGCAAACAATCTGCGCGGTTTTGATGAAAGTATGCTACCTGATATCCAAACAGTTAATTAATTTCGATCCTCACGCTTTTAGGACATCCTAATACGAAATGGTTAAATGAATGAGAAACGTGGAATTAATTGAATGTTTGGGTACGATATATAGCAGCAGATTTGTGATAAAATAACACGTTAAAAATTCTTAAAAAGCACGGATGTGAAGTCGAGAGCTTTTGCGCGCATGTTATTTTGGCTATTAACGCCTCACACACTCTCACGAAATACTGCATAAAACTCTTTTCTACCGAGTACTGGATTTCAATTCGATCCGATTTGTATTTTTGGAAATATTGGGAAAATAAAATTCGGCTTGAAGTTTTGTCCGAAATTTTATCGAAATCAGTTTCTGAAAAATAAAATTTTCAACAAAAATTTTTCATTTATTTTTTGTGATACTATATACCTACTCTCGAAATTCCGCAAACATTTGCGAGTTGGGAATGATTGGGAAATATCAACAATATTCCAGATAAAATCGTTTGGGCAAAATGATCACACTGTTCCCTAGAACATGCGCACAAAATCCAAACTGATCCAACTGAAAAAGAGGCAAATGCTGTAAATAAAATACTATCAGATAATCCGCCCATAGACAGGAGAATTTCAAAAGATATAGAAAACGAAAACATTCTCTTCAATACAGGTATTCAGTATTGAAATGAAAATGTGGGAAGCCTTGAGGATAGGGGTTTTGGCAAATCATATCTCCGAAAGTATTGGTTTCTCATAGGTGAGAATGATATCAATGGATTCTTATGATAGAACTGCATCCTAAAAGAAATTAAATTCAAAAAAGTGTAATTCAAAAATTCTACCCAATAACGAACTCATCCGAGATATTCATTCTTCTAATCTACTCTGAAAATTTTATTATATCAATTGAAACTTAGCCAATATTCCAGTTTTGTTTTACCGGAGATATTCTGAACCTAATTTGATTAACTTACCAAAGAATATATTTCCAACATCATATGGATTATTCAAGGGCATTATATTATTATCACCGAAAAATTATAATATCCTATAATCCTCATGATTCTACGATAGCTGAGGTCATTTTGCATTCTGTAGATAAGATGAAATTTATGAAAACAGATCATGAAATACATAGATACAAATACGGACGTTGATTTTCGATAAGAGAATTCTGTGAATTCATAGAATTAAGATTTATTATTGAAATTTCGGAAAATGACATCTCAGAAAGTATTAGCATGTTAAAGTTGAAAATGATATCAATGGATTCTTTTGGTGAAACTGCATCTTGAAAAAAATTGAGTTTGAAATTTGTAAAGTAAAAACTTATTTTTTCGTTACTCCGATTCTGCCCAATAACGAACTCAACTGAGATATTTATCTGCCAAACCTACTCCGAAAATTTCAACTGTCTAGCGCATTCCGTTCGAGAGTTATCGTGTTAACGGCCAGACCGGCAGACAGAATCAATTTCGACCACGGATTCTTGATCAGTGAGTCGAACCAAATCGTTCAAGAACATTTCATCCAAAAGTTAGAAAATTACAGACATTTGGGCAAATTGATAAGCACTCTGTTCCGAGGAACAAGAGTGCCTAAAATGATAGCAATGGAATTCCGAATACAAAGAGTATCCAATATAGAAAGAAGCACGGTTGAAATCTACACACATTTATTTTAAATTCTAACATTGTTATAAGCTAAATTTTGACTAACTATTATTATTTTTCGAAATAAATAGAAGGGAATTCGAATGATTCAACATTCTATGATCAATATAAACCAATAAAATTTGGTGCTTTATGCTTAAAAACGGTTTAATGCTATCTATAATGTATGTATTTCGTTAAGACCTTTATTTTTCAAAAATTATTCAGTATTTTGCATTGTACTGTATCGAATGCAACGAAGATAGCTTAAAAGCTGTGAATTCTGGCATCGAAAATTTTTGGAAAACTCAGGTAGATGCTTCTTCTGCTCGATTCTAACATGTATGAAAGGATTGCAAATTTCAGATATATCGAGGCCATTTATATTCAATTAGTTGTGAAATTGTATTGGTCCCTTCCAAAATAAAATTCAATCGAGATCGTTCTTTATGAGCCAAACTCCCAGAATTACCAATTCGGTTAACTTACTCCACTTTTCTGAAATATTCAGGCTTTCAGATTTCATAACGTACGAAAGAATTGCACTCGTTCTGGAATTCGTGCTGAAATTTCACAATAAAAAATCACCTGATCGCGAACCGAACGATTAAAACCGAATAAAGCATGTAGGAAGAGTTCTTCGACGACAAGCGTGAAAGCTGTAGCTCAGTGAACTCATAAGAAAGTTGTCTGCACAATGTTGACATGGACAAGGCAAAAATAGATATCATTACATCACGTGGAATTTCGCGACGCCGCTAGAGAGTCAATTCTACTTATTGTGGAATTTAGAATATCGATTTTTTTGGGAATGCCAGAGCCTTCAAAACCTTATCTTATACTAAAGTTCTAGATTTGAACTCGATCAGATCTGTATTGGTGAAGATATTGCCGAAATACCGAAATATTTCAACGATCGGGATGTACTGGTGAACTGTTTTACACTCGACCAGCGAAGTTGTCAACGGTTTACTATTCTGACGTGCCCGGAAGGAATTTCATAAATCATTCTGCCATAGACAACATATCAAGCCTGTCTATGTTCATATTTATTTCCGTGCTCCCGAGCCCTGTCCACAGAGCCTTCACACTTGTTCAACAAAATCCTGAAACAGGTCAATTTTTGTTCCACTTTTACCAAATTTTTATGCATTTTTGAAGGATTTTTGTTGTACCCTGTGCCATCCCCATCAACCCTCTAAATTTTTTGAATAGGGAAAGTGGGTCATGTGGTACTTTTTTGGCAAGGTCTTTGTATCTTCTTTACAGGCGTGCAGAAATTTTCAAGAAAAAAATTTTCTTTTTTGAAAAATATTTTTTTTTTGTTCCATAATTTTGACGCGCACTGTATATGTACCGGGTTTCCCACTATAATTTGACCCCCCCCCCCCTTTAACTTTGTTACGAATGGAAATAGAATAAAATGTTCCGTTCAAAAGTTGTACGAAATCAACTGAATTTTTTCAGGACGTTTTCATGAATTGAAATAGATACAGGGTGGACAAGATATTGAGTGCGACTTCATTTTTTCAAACGAAACACTCTATTTCAAATTTATATGCATGTGTTGTTTTTTCTCTCTCATTTTGAGAACTACAGAGTTTTGAATTCTGGGAACAACCTGGAAACTCAGTAGTCAGTTGTCAAGTGGTACGCTGTGATAAATCAACTAACTATATTGATAATGCTTTGTTTTAATTGTTCTTCACATAAAGTGAAAATATTGTTATTAATGGAGTGTGTTATGTCGTTACCAATGCAGTAAGTTGATTAATCACAGCCTCCCACTTGACAACTGACTTCTGAGTTTGCCAGGTGGTTCCCAGAATTTAAGACTCTGTAGTCCTCAAAAAAGAGAGATAAACCAATATATGCATATATATTTGAAATCAGGTGAGAAAAAACTAAATATAAAAAAATATATAGAGTGTTTCATATCACAAATGAAGTCGCACTCAATATCTTGTTCGCCCTGTATATATTTACCCTGTATATATTCTAATTCGTGAAAACATTCTGAAAAAAATCAGTTAATTTCGTACAACCTTTGTAGAAAACTTTTTTTGTATCTCCATTCGTAACAAAGTTAAGGGGGGGGGGGTCAAATTATAGTGGGAAACCCGGTACCTATTCACCAACACAATCATCAACACCAATATTTAGTATCGAGTAATAATAATAATTATTATAACTCTTCCTTTTAATAATACGTGGATTTTTCATAGTTTGCTCGAATTCAAATAGATATGGCAGGATTGGCAGCAAAATCAAATGATTTCCATTCAAATCAAATATTATTCAGTTTGTTCACAATTTCCTAATGAGCGTCACAAGCTGTAGTGGATAATGAAGAATGATGGCCTTTTGATGAAATGCCCAAGCATCAAATCAAGTTGACAGATTTGAAATCCAGCGCCAGCTGAGCTCACTGAAATTATTTTAAGCATAATTCGAGGAAAATTATTTTGGAACTCAAATGGAAGGAAGTTTTCATCTCATATTTGTTTCAATTCAACAAAACTTTGAGTTCAGGAAATCCTCGTTTAATAAATTAATATAACACATACCTGATAAAGGTTCGAGATCTGTTAGGTTAAACGATATCAAATTCAATTGCATAAAATAATCACGATAGCAACCGCAAGCCTTCATCATTTGCAATTCCATTTCAGTTTTTCAATATAATTTTCCTCATTACCACATTATGTAGATTCTATCGATAGGATTTTCATTTCCTTTATCTGTTGACTTATATTTGATTTTCAAGGTTCCCTTTGAGATGGGGCACCTTCAAAAAAATCGGAAAATTTTTAATCTTGAGCAAATGACATATGTTTTATGGAAATAATGAGGTAGTGAATATGCTACTTTCAACTTTCTCCTTGAGTTTTGAAAGTGGAATAAAATTCGAAACATGTCAACAACATATTATTATATTTCGAAACTTAAGACAAGTATTTTATTTCATTTAATAATTTTTCATACTGTTTTACGAAGTGATTTGCGAGAACTCAACAACTTTTAAAATTTTGATAATTTGATATCCTTTGGAAAATAGGAATATTGCTTGAATCAATGGCTTGTGGTTTGACAATTCAGCCAAGAATGGAAAAAAATGTTTGCGCTAAAAATTCGCTGCCGAAGTCTGTTGAGACAATTCTGACATATACTGCTCCACAAAAGTTAAGGAAGTTCAGAAATTTTGTGACCAAATTTGAACACCAAATATTCATTTATGAGAAATCAAGTATTTACTGTCTTATACCTGAATGGTTTGATAACTTTTCCAGTTTCAGGCAAGTTCTTGTCGTTTGCGTTCCTGAGAATTTTGGTTCAGTTATTGTTTTACGTTCTTAAAATCAACTTTGATTCAATATCTGAAAATTTGTTTGGCAATAATGCCTTGAACTAAAATAAGTGCGGATCAGATGTTGCGAATTCCTTTTAAGTTCAAATGAAAGCGTAGTTTCCCGGCTCGTCCATCAATATCGATAAACTGGAAACGTGAGCTAAAGACTGAGAAGTGAACGCCTAAGATCTACCACTCCTGCATAAGATCGGTTTCCGACTTTTTTACCCGTAGAGAGCCTGTGAGTAGTTGTCGAATCATGCAACAGCGCCTTTTGAACGCTACTGGTGTTTTGATTTTGATTGAAACAGCCGAAGACGAATACGTTAATCTACATTTTCGACGACTTTTGAGAAGGAATCCACTAACTCAAAATCATATGCGACTTCGATAGGAATGGGAAATGAGCATGTGAATTGGAACGATCGGTGGAGATATGGAAGGTTTTCGGATATGGATCCCATCCTCTAGTGCCCAGAACAGATCGATTCAGGAAGTTCACCCGTTCAGAGGTGGTACAGTTACTGTTTGGAGAGGCATTCGTTTATTGAAACAAATGCCTCCCCAATTCTATACGTCCATTGAACAGAACAGCTTGATGCTACCATGAATGCGCATATTTACATAGCGCAAGTCATTGACAATATTATTCCTTTGTTTCATGCTGCTGTTGGGCATTTCTTATTTTTGGACGATATTGCGCCACCCCATCGTGCTGAAATTGTCGATGAAGCTCTGGTAATCTATGGTATTACACATTTGGTCCCGCCTCCTCGGTCGCCAGACCTCAATCCTATTGAACACGCTTGTTATTAGCTACAAAGAGCTTTGGATTCTCATCAGCAACCTCCACGTACACTTTAAGAACTCAAGACTTTTACCGCAAACTCTGGACAGAAATTGATCAAGGCTAATTCAACAATCTGATTGAAAGTATGCAAAGGCGTTGTCAGGCTGTGATTGATGTTCAAGAAGGCCATACTCTTTACTGAACATTATTTTTTGAATTTTTTGAGTGAACTGATTGTGCACTACAAATACTAAGAATAAATTTTCACCTCAAACTGTGAAACTTATAAGGAAATGGGCAAAATAATGAGCAAGGTAAGTGAGTAAACATTTAGACTTCTCATAATTGAAAAATTTGTGAAAAAAATGTGGGATACTTGATTTGGGATGTTTGATATACATAAAGGTGCGCTTCATTATTGAAATTTCAAAATATCATATCTCCCAAAGTATTAGATTGTTAGAGTTGAAAATGATACCAATGGATTTCTATGGTGAAACTGCATCTTAAAAAAAAATTGAAATTTGTATGTAAAAAAAAAATTCTTTCGTTACACCGAAACCATCATGCCGATTTTGCCCAATAACTAACTTTACCGAGATATTTATCTCCCAAACCTACTCTGAAAATTTCAACTGCCTAGCTCATTCTGTTCGAGAGTTATTGTAGAAACAAAATTTTTTTTTGAGACTTTACGGCAACCCGATCAATACAAAACTTCGCATGCATATGAAGCTCATTATTCTACAATTCTATTTCAAATTTCAGACAGATCAAGTGATCGGTTTCGGAAAAATATTCATAAAACATGTTTTTACTAAAAACGGCCATAACTCCGAAACCGCTTGGTGGATTTTGCCCGTTAACAAACTCGTCCTAGATATTCACGCTCCAAACCTGCCCTGCAAATTTAAATCCTCTAACTCCTTTCGTTCGAGAGTTATAGTGTTAACAGCCGTACGGACGGACGGACTGCCGGACAGAATCGATTTCGACCACAGATTCTTGATCAGTGAGTCAAACCAAATCGTTTAAGACCATTTTCAGCCAAAAATTCGAAAATTACAGTCATTTGGGCAAATTTATAAGCACTCTGTTTCGAGGAACAAGATCGCCAAAAATGGAAAATTTTGAAACAGTGTATTGTATGTATGTAGGCCTTCATTCCGTTTTCACAGCATAAGTCATCGGGCTCTTCGTTTATCAACACCTCTATTATCGAGCCAGACTAATAAATATCATCCAGTATTCAATTGAAATGATGTTGGCTCAGAAATACACATCTGCCTAGAATTAAATAGACCAATAAATATGGCACCTTCTTTTATAACTACCACCCAATGATTCGTCTTTGGCCATTTATTTTTGCCACACTTTATTAGAGGACGGAAGTCTCCGAACCTTGCCAAACGGATCTGCAGTAACAACCTGTCATGTGAAATTATATGATGTCTGAAAGAGAGCCTGAAACCTGGCCAAGATTTTGATTCAGCGCTTGATACACTTCATCAAAATAATTCCAAACATATTTATTATATATTACCTACGATTGAAATATTATCTTTGGAAAGTGAAATCGTATGAAGTAGTTCCAGAAAGTTAAATTGGTTATGATTTGTGCGAGTTACACAGTTCCAATTCAACGACATTCAAAACAATCAGTGTTTTTGGCGCTCTCGTTATGAAAAATAATAGCTCTGACGGGGGTCAAGAGCATTAGCTAACACTGTACCACTACTAAAATTTATTATATGATTATCTTTATACATGAAAATGAAACAAAGTCGGGTTAGTTATACCTTTTATAACTCAAGAACGGCTGAACCTATTTTAAAGATCCTTGATTTGTTGGATTTGTCTCAGCCCCGAATAGCGGAATAACTATTGAAATATCGGAAAAAATTCACTAAAATAATTTATGAAAAAAAATCAAATTCATATACAAACAACAAAAAAATTGGTTCAAGCACTGTCGCGAAGTCAGGAGCTTTTGCGCGCATGTTCTATTGTCCATTCATCTCTATTGGACACTCTTAAGACCGATTCATATATTATATAGTCCGTTTAAGATATATTGACATCAAGGGTGCCTATGGAAAATCGAAATTCAGTTGGCAACGGCCGATTTAGTTATATTTCAAGTCACATAATTTAGGTTGTTCGCATTGAATATTATTATGAGCCATAGACCTAATATCTAGGTCTATGTTTGTTTATAATTAATCGTACTGAGTTTGAGTATTTCTGCAGCCTTGTGCTTTGTGCTGTTAAAAATGTCGGGAATTGATTACGATACCTCTCGCCAACAAAAAAAAGGAACGCGAAGCAGTATATAGATGTTACTGTGAATTCTTCAGGGACTCTGAAGACATTACTGCCAGCATCAACCGCGTTGCTCTAGTGTTCCAGGTAAACTGTTATTCAACCACTAAAAGTGTATTCTGATTATTACATTGGCCAGAATATTTCAGATTTCTTCAAGTACTGTTCGAAGAATCATTAGGAAAAGAAAACTAAAAGAAGACACATCATTAAAACCTGGCAGCAGTTGTGGAAGAACTCCTGTGATATACGACTATACGTTTGAAGAGATATTAAATGATTTTCAGTCAAATCAAAAGCAACGAGTACATCAGTTTGGATGTTATTTTTGGACTAGCCAAAAAGTACACCTTGATTGATTCACCAATGGCTTTGAATAAGAAACCTTAGTTCTAAGATATATTGAGATGCACATGATTGTTATGTCAAAAAGATCCTGCATTAAAAAGACTATCCAATTTTTGTTCTTTTCTATTATAAATAATGACTTTTCCAATTCGTTTAATTGGTTTCTGAGTATTAATATCAAATGTATGTTTGTTTTTAGTCCCTCATATAAACCCATAGTTTTTGTATATTCATGTCAGGATGAAATACATTTGGGACTTAGTGATTTGAATTTCCAAGGTAGGTACATCAAGAATGCATTTATAATTGAAGGGTCTTCAATTAATTACAAATAGGAGATATCACTGAAAATATTCAAGGTTATACTAATAATTAATTTCTCTGGTTAAAGAACAGTAACTTTTTGTAACCAGAAATAAAACACCGACTACACGTTCAAGGCCACTTCGATGTCAATATTTCTTAAACAAACTATACGCTCCGCTCGGCTCAGCTCAACAAAATGATAATGCGATGTGTCCCCTAGAACACAAAAGCTCCTGACTTCATGTCAGTGTTTGAACCAATAGTATTTTCGTCATTTTATAAAAATTGTCTAGGGGTACGGTACTTACAAAATTTTACTCTCGTCTTTATGTCGATATTCTACAACTAGTTACCAAGCTTCAATTTGATCGAGTCTATATTTTTTGAGTTATCGAGGAAATAATATTCCAGGTGGGTATAACTCCGAAACCGTTGGACCGATTATGCCCAAAAACGAACTCAACTCTCCCATTCGGATGCACAACCTACCCTTAAAATTGCAAGTCCCTACCTCCTTTCGTTCGAAAATTGTTCGAGGCAACGGTCACCCATCCAGCTACTGAACTCACTCAAAGCTGCTCTCCAACAATATGAATCCGATTATGCCTATAAACAAACTCAAATGTCGCATTCAGATGCACAACCTAACCTGAAAATTTCAATTCGCTATCTCTTTCGGTTCTCAGGTTATCGTGACATGAATAATATTTTTTAATAATTTTTTCAAAATTTTTAGTGTTTTTTCACAAAATTTCACAAACGTCCATAGTTTTGTATTCTACAACTACTCACCAAGTTTCAATTTAATCGGATTTGTATTGGTTGAAAACAAAATTCTCACATGGAAACCATTGGGCCGATTATGCCCATTAACGAACTCTTCAGTCGTATTGGGACGCGCTACCTACCCCGAAAATTTCAAGTCACTATCTCTTTCCGTTCTCAAGTTATCGAGGCGACCCAATCGTTTGAGTCCATTTTCGGCAAAACATTCTAAAATTACAGACATTTGGGCAAAATGATGTTCTCCAGAACATACGCGCAAAAACGGATGGAATACACATTGTGGAAGGTTATGTCGTTTGCCATTGTGCGCCCATCGATAATAATCAATCCAATCGGTAAGTTTGGACAGTATGTTGGACTTTCCAGGCGGTTTCCCCTTCTTAATTCTATGGAATTTTATTTTTGATTGTGATTTTCAAACGGTAAGTTGATTTCGAAGATGTTCACTTTGTGATGATATCACATTTGAGATTGTGCGCTCATCGATAATTGCAATTTTTAATTGTGCGATGGTATTTACAATGACTTTACAATGACATAGACTTGGGAATATTGCGAATCAATCTACTGCAGATGAACAGGATATCGCACGAGAAAAATTAGTAGTTAGTAAGTATTGCTCGACTTCAAATAGTTTAACAGAAAGTAGTGCAACAATCCAAATATCAAATTAAATTTTTTTGTTCGTTTCTACGCTCGTTGTAACCTTATTCGTTGGGAGTTCTTCCATAAAAATTGATAAATTAATTAGTTAATATATTATTGACCTTTATAGTATATTGCGTTATTGATTATTTCTCAATTAATTGAAAATTTGGTGCTCCTCAACGTCTTAATGGCTTGCTATGTATACTGATCGGTAAGTAATTTATCCCTCCCAAAAGTCACCCGAGCAATTTATTTCTAACAAATTGCATTCAAGAGCTACAGCCGTTTGAGTGAAGAAAGTCCGAGATGCTCAACTTACCCCATAGGTGAGGTAAGTTGAGCAAGGTTATGAGGCATATTGAGCAGTTAGAAATTATAGCCAAACCATGGGTTAAATATTCACTAGAGATGACATAACATTTCTATTTGACAATCAACTTTTTATTCATAGACTTATAGCGACATAACACCGTAAATTGTAATATCTTTTTTTCAATATTGAACAAAAAGTTGGATCAACAAAAACTCAACTTATCTTACGCTTAATTTTTGGCGCTCTTGTTCCTCGGAACAGAGTAGACCTACTTATCAATTCGCCCAAATGGTATGGGGCATATTGAGCAGTAAGAAATTATAGCCAAACCATGGGTTAAATATTCACTAGAGATGACATAACATTTCTATTTGACAATCAACTTTTTATTTATAGACTTATAGCGACATAACACCGAAAATTGAAATAATTTTTTTTCAATATTAAACAAAAAGTTGGATCAACAAAAACTAAACTTATCGTACGCTTAATTTTTGGCGCTCTTGTTCTCCGGAACAGAGTAGACCTACTTATCAATTCGCCCAAATGGTATGGGGCATTTTGAGCAGTTAGAAATTATAGCTAAACCATGGGTTAAATATTCACTAGAGATGACATAACATTTCTATTTGACAATCAACTTTTTATTTATAGACTTATAGCGACATATCACCGAAAATTTAAATAATTTTTTTTCAATATTAAACAAAAAGTTGGATCAATAAAAACTAAACTTATCTTACGCTTAATTTTTGGTGCTCTTGTTCTCCGGAACAGAGTAGACCTACTTATCAATTCGCCCAAATGTCGGTAATTTTCGAATTTTTGACGGAAAATGGTCTCAAACGTTTTGGTTCGACTATGTGATCAAGAACCTATGGTCAATTTTTTTTTAATTACAAATTCAATTTTTTTAAGATGCAGTTTCATCATAAGAATCCATTGATATAATTTTCAACTGTAACAAGCTAATACTTGGAGTTATGATTTTTCATAATTTCAATAATACATCGTACTTCTAAGTTTTCACAGAATGCGAATTCTATCTATCTGTGTTCACTGTTCTTACATGTCATCTTATCTATGTATGACAGACATGTCAAATTTATTTCTGGTTCGTTACTCATAAGCCTACTTTCGTTGAACTAACTGGTTACTGTTTGCGGTAGCTGTCGTTTGGTCCAGTTTGAAAGATAAACGTCATCAATGTCAAACGAAATTGGAAGTGTATTTCTGAATAATTTGATATTTGGATTCACTAAGTTCATAGGCCGAGTTTTTTGGTTATTGAGTCGAAAATTAATAACGATTTCCAACTAATGTACAGGTAGGTATTCCTTAGTAACACTATTTAAGATTTCCTACATAAGTATTCTGGTTTGAGTTCTCTCTAGACTGATTAAATTAGATTTGTTTCATAAATAAAACTGGCTATCTCAGTCACTCAATTTTTCAGAATGACTCCTGCTAGTTTTGAAACACTTGTAGCCAAAATTGGACCGCCATATAAAGATAAGATGCAAAGGGAATTTCTTTCATGATGGAGTTCTATCATAATAATCCATTGATATCATTTCCAACTCTGAGAAACCAATACTTTCGGAGATATGATTTGTCAAAGTTTGAACAAGAGCGCCAAAGCTCCTGTCCACAGAGCTTTCCAATTTTTTGACGCTCTTGTTCCTTGGAACAGAGTGCTAATCAATTTGCCCAAATGTCCGTAATTTTCGAATTGTTGGCTGAAAATGGCCTCAAACGATTTGGTTTGACTCACTGATCAAGAATCCAAAGTCGAAAGCGATTCTGTCCGGCCGGCCGGCCGTCCGTTAACACGATAACTCTCGATCGAAAGGAGTTAGAGAATTGAAATTTGCAGGGTAGGTTTCGAGCGTAAATATCTCGGACGAGTTAATTAACAGGCAAAATCCACCAAGTGGTTTCGGAGTAATGGCTGTTTTTAGTAAAAACATTTTTTATGAATATTTCCGAAACCGATCACTCGATCTATCTGATATTTAGCAGATATACAGATTGTAGAATAATGACCTTTATACGCATGCGAAGTTTTGTATTGATCGAATTGCCGTAAAATGCAAAAAAAAAAATTATTTTAAATTTTTTTTCTACAATAACTCTCGAACAGAATGAGCTAGGCAGTTGACTTTAACAGAGTAGGTTTGAGAGAT
This sequence comes from Halyzia sedecimguttata, assembly GCA_937662695.2. NCBI lineage: Eukaryota > Metazoa > Arthropoda > Insecta > Coleoptera > Coccinellidae > Halyzia > Halyzia sedecimguttata. The sequence goes on from OW569412.2 coordinate 36,193,086, forward strand.
AAATATCACGGTTAAGTTCGTTATTGGGCAAAATAGGCCAGATGGTTTCGGAGTAACGAAAAACAAATTTTTTTTTAACTTATAAATTTCAAATTCAATTTTTTTTAAGATGGAGTTTCTCCATAAAAATTCATTGATATCATTTTCAACTCTAACAAGCTAATACTTTCGGAAATATGATTTTCCGAAATTTCAATAATGAATCGTAATGTTCTCACAGAATGCTATAATTATTCTATCTATGAATTATTATATGATCTGTGTTCATACTCGTACATATCATCCTGTTCTATACGAGAGAGTCAAATTCATTCCAGCTATTTTAATTTTATTTCTTCCATGGTCCTCATTCTCAGATTGCTCATTTAATCTTGATAAATAACAACAAATCTTCTCAAATTTTGAACAAGAGCACCAAAGCTCCTCTCCACAGGGCTTGAACCAATTTTTTGGATTAGATTTTAGTCTTTCTACTTAAGATCAGACTAAGATCTATGTAACTATCAATGAATCTTGTATTGAAAAAAATTTTATTATTAAGATCTTGGAAACTTAGTTACTTGAGCAACTATTTTTCAATTAACTCAGACCAGAAAATTTGAAATAGAAACGAGGTAATAGAAAAGCTGTTAGAATCATATCCAAAACCTTTTAACCCCTATGCTCAACTAGCCCCGCCTGACCCTACTTCGGCTTTTTGAAAGGAAAATCGAGTTTTCGAATATATAACTATTTGCAGGTATTTGGCCCCCGATATGAGCATAATGTACAGAATACTTTTTAATCGAGTTACGCGAATTGATTGAAAAACTCGTGATGTACCTAGCAATTCACAATAGCAACAGGTTTAATTGAAAGCTTGTAGCTTTGTATGGGACTTAAATGGTATATTCGCTGCGGCGGAAACCGCAGAAACAATAGGATTTATATTATAGCCATAACGTTCACGTTCACATTATATACTCTCGTCTTTCAGCAAGTACTTGGAAATGGGAATTGTCACATTGTTTCGGCTGGTTGAAAAGCTGAACGTCTGTCCTTATTAGAGGTTGAAGCGTGAAGCTCTGTTATTTTAAAGGAAATGTGATTGAAAGGAACGATTTGGTAATTTCAATCGACAGATACATAATATAAAGGACGGAAACATATTCATCATAGGGTTATTAATTTTCACTTTGCATTTCATTATCCAACAACTGCCTAATAAATCTATAGCATTCCGGCATCTTTAGGAGAACCACAAGGTATATTTTTTTGTTGATTCCATAGATTGTTATAATAAACTGAATTTTTGTGTTCCTGACAGTGAACAAACATTCCATCGAAATATCTGAATTTTGCAAATAATCAGCCGAAAATGATATCGAATGATAACATTGAAAGTAAATTTTATATTCAATTATTCAATTTGAATTGGTCAACATTGGCCAAACAATGCTGACTTCACGTCAGTTTTTTTTGAGTGCATGTTCTGGGGAACATTGCGTTATCATTTTGCACAAATGTCTGTAATTTTCGATTTTTTTGCCAAAAATGGTTGAGTCCGACTCCCGGATGAAGAAGTGCAGGTCAAATTTGATTCTGTCTGGCCGGCCGTTGCCACGATAATTTGGTGGCGCGTGCCAATACGACGGACAAGCTAGTTAATGGGCATAATCGGCCCAATGGTTTCCGAGTAATAATTTCGTTTCCAACCAATACAAATCCGATCGAATTGAAACTTGGTGGGTATATAGTTGCAAACTTAAAGACGTTTTTGAAATGTTATGAAAATCGTTTCACTAGAAAATGAAAAAAAAAATTATTAAAAAAATATTATTTATGTCACGATAACCTGAGAACGGAAAGAGATAGCGACTTGCAATTTTTGGGTAGGTTGTGCATCTGAATGTGACATTTGAGTTCATCAATTAGCAAATTTGGCCGAATGGTTTTGGAGTTTTACTGATCCGAAATTTTATTGTTATTTCCTCTATAACTCAAAATAGACAAATCTGACCAAATTAAACCTAGTGATAATTTGTAGAATGCCGACCCACTAATTTTCGCGAAATTAAAGACGTTTAAGAAATCTTGTGAGAATCGTATCACTAGGAAATTAAAAAAAAATATTATTTATGTCAGGATATCCTGAGAACGGATAGATATAGCGACTTGAAATTTTTAGGTCAGGTTGTACATCTGAATACGACATTTGAGTTTGTTAATAGGCATAATCAGCTCAACGGTTCCGGAGTTATACGCATCCGGATATTATTTTCTCGATAACACAAAAAAAACCGACCCGATCGAATAGAAGCTTGGTAACTACATAGTTGTAAAATATCGACATAAAGAAGTGTGTTAAATTATGTGAGGACCGTACCTTTAGAAAATTTAAAAAAAATTACGAAAAAATATTATGTATCTCACGATACCTTGAGAACGGAAAGAGATAGAGACTTGCAATTTTTAGTGTAGGTTGCGCATCTAGAAGCGATATTTAAGTTCGTTAATTTGCATAATCGCCAATTTTTTTTTGAAGTTATACTCATCTACATGTTGTGGTTATTCCCTCTATAACTCAAAATATACAAATCTGATTCAATTGGAACTCGTTGATTACTTGTAGATTGCGAGCCACAAATTTTCGCGGAATTTCGTGAATATCGTATCCTGGAGTTATTTGAGTCGTAAGTTTTTTCTATTTCAATTCCAATAGAATACATATGTCAGAATTAAAAATCCCGTGATCATAGATGATTCTCTACTTAATTCTGTCATTAAAACGGTATGAGATATACCTATTCATATTATTATAAAAGCTGAGAAAACGGTATATATCGATGCTAAATTCGTAGTTGAGTATGGCCACTAGAGGTGAGTAGACAATAGAACATGCGTGTGAACCAATTTTTATATCTTTTGGATGACCATCGCGTTCAAATTCAGCAAACGTCAATAACGGTCGATTTTTCACTCATCATTACTCATACCACTCATCAAGTCAAGCTTCCGTTTCAGAGGTGTTTTTTTTTCCATGAGAGAGCAATGTAGGTATTATCAACACATGAAATTGTTTCGAAAATAATATAGTTAATTCTGTATTTTTGGGGCCATCTGTGTGTCAGACCGGAAACTTATCCGCCAATGTAATTTATGCATTTTAATCTCTGTGCCAAAAATTTATCGATGAATCAATGTTGCCAAAATCACAAAATTGGATAGAAAATTTATAGATCTACAAAACAGATGATTATTTAAGTTGATTACTTAAACAAATATACATTTCTCTCGAATATTCCAAATTATTTATTATTGATTCAACTTAAACATTTTTTTTAATTCAATGACCAGGCGGTTATGGAGTTGCCCATAAATCAACATCAACCTAAATGGACGAATGAAGAATCAATTAATTTTTGTAGGAAAGATGTAAAAAAATTAAAAAGCACTCTCGTGAGCTTGTTCATGTTGACCAACCCGAATTGAATGATGTCATAAACAAGCACACAAAAGCAGACTGTCCTCACAGCAGTGTTTTTTTGATTTTTTGTCAATTCTGTATATTACTACAGACTGCTCAATCATAACGCCACGGAACACATGTTGTGTTGTGTTGGATATTGTGATCAGGAACTATTTGAGCGAATGATCGTACCTCCAAGATCATCCTTGATATATTTTTTCAGTATTTATAACAATATTGATCCGATCGAGTTTATATTTAGAGCTTGGCTGTAAAATAAGGTGCTGAAGGATTTTGCATAATTTTAACGATATCTGACGGAAAGTTTCTGGGATAGAGATTTTTTTAAATAATTATATTTAAATTATCTAGTCCTACAATTCTCACGAAATTTTGCATAAGTCTTCATCTCGGTATTTTTCCATTATCTGACGAGTTCTAATTCGATTGGATTAGTATTTCTGAGTTATTGGGAAAGAAACTCCAAAACCACCCGGCACCCATTAACGAACTTAATCGAGATATTTATGGTACAATCCTACCCTGCAAATTACAACTCTGATTCATTTCGTTTGGGAGTTATCGTGCTTACGGCCGGACGGACAGAATTGAATTAGACCCCGGAATATTCGACACTGAATTGAATCCAATCCAAAGAATTTTCGGCTAATCATTCTAAGGTTACAGATATTTGGTCAAAACAATAGTACGCTGTTCGTGGGGGAACAAGAGCGCAAAAATGATAATCATGCTTATGTTATTTTTCCTTCGCAATTTACTGTTATGGTACATCTCACTCATTCCTCTTAACACTAAATGTTATTTGCGTCATATAGGTAATAAGTGATCAATGAAGACGATAATTGCTAGATTTAAGATGACTGAAGGCTAACCGGAGCGGAAGGTAGAGAGGGGTGGCAGTTCTCTTTTCTGTCGGCTGATGCAAGATCTTCCGAAAGCGAAATCATGATACCGGAGGTGCTATTAAAGTTAAATATGGTAGTTGATGTCTTCCACTGTTTATCGTGTCCACTTATAGGCAACCGCAAGGGGGGATAGGGGGGCGCTGCCCCCTCTAGGATTTCGAAACTAGTTAAGAATTTGTAGATTCAGATAAACATTCATATTATTTATATTATAATATAAAATTTCATGAAAATAAGAAGAAAAATGAAATGGTGGGTAAGGTAAGTATTGTTACGGAAAACTACTAGAATACTTGATTGTTACTAATTATGATTAATTAACTGAGACTCTTAACTCTTTTGAGGATTCTTATACTGAATTTTTTCTTGCTTGAAATTATATTGAAATCTCTTGAAAATAATCTGACTTAATTAATAGATTTTATCACTCTTGCCAATTATTTTTTTATTTGTATGGATCTTCCCAATTCTAGAAACACTGATTTATTAGTTTTCAAAATTTATATCATAACAGTATTCATCAAGTACCTACCTACATATCAGGAAAATAATCGAATCAAATGTAAAATATTGATGCAATATTATATGAAAGATCTTTATGTATTCACCTCAGCATTAAAACATCACCAGGAGGAGAATATAAGAGCGCGTTTCTTTGAATATGTACAAATCAGTGATATATCAATCCTACCAGAGTTCTTATGTTTTCACCAGAATCAGATTGTTTGCTTGATTAGCTACATTTTTAATCGGCCTCATATTTATAAAAAGAGCCAATTACAGCAGACCGCCAGAAAAATCATAACATCGGAACTACCTATGCATAATAGAAAAATGAGAAATAAGCAAAATTCCCGACAAAAATTTCACTTTTTACTGCTTGGTCACTGAATTATGTAGCTAATTTGGAACTGCTACTATAAATTTGTAACGCTGAGATATTTTGAAGTGGAATATCTTGATTTTTTTCACATCCCTATGATAAATCAACCGTTTTCCAGAAAACAGTTTTATCTAAATTTACTAGATTCATTTTAGTTGGCTATGAAGCTTCGTTGCCACTGTAGAAAAGTAATCTAAATAGTATATTACGCACCGAGGGAGAAAAGTAGGACATTCACGCCCGCGAATGATTGTCTCCCGAGCCGGAGGCGAGGGTGACAATCGCGGGCGAGGATGTCCTACTTTTCTCCCTAGGTGCGTATACGATTTTTTTCTTCTCCGTCTAATTCACTTCCATCAGAGTTAATCAAATGCATTTTTTATTATATTTGTCGGTATTCACTGAAATAACTAACCTTCTTTTGACTCAGCTGTCATCAATGAGAATTCATTGATTGTATCGCTTTTCATATAATCGTTTGGATTTTACCAGAAGTAGTTCACTGGTAATAGCTGCCCCTTCTTCTTCTAAATTTCTTATTATCTCTTCTCCGTCGATTTCACTTTCATCAGAGTTAATCAAATCCATTTATTTTATATTTGTCAGTATTCACTGAAATATTTAATTAATTTGAATCAGCTGTCAACAACTTGAGATACAAACACGCGGTTGCTAGGTAACCGCCGGGAGATAAAGTAAATTTGCCATCTCACCGGGAGAGAATCTGGTACTTTTCTCCCGCGTGACAGGGACGAAAAGTGAACTTTTCATCCCGGGGGAGAAAAAAATCGTTTCTTCCTTGCTATGATTATTATGAGTATGCATGGGCAAAATGGAAAACGGTCGGTTTCAGTATGTGTTTTTAGTTTGTGTCATAATAAGAACCTTAATAACTCGAATTAATCTGGTAATTCTATATAAAACTATATGGTACCCTAGATAAAAAAATTTTTTGAATTTAATTTTGCATCAATATTTTTGATGAAAGTAGAGGTGTGGTATTTGAAAAAATCAAGATATGTATATAAAAATATATCAGTTTGAAATATCTCAACGATACAAATTCATTGTGCCAATTCTAAATAAGCATCATTCAGTAACCAAGCAGTACAAAGCGTAATATTTGCTTATTTCCTTATTATGAATAGTTCCGATATTATACTTCTGACAAACTGCTGCAAGTATAGCCATTTCTTCGACACTGTTGTTATATCTCCTTTTGGCGCTCTAGTTCCTCGGAACTGAGTGCTTATCAATTTGCCCAAATGTCTGTAATTTTCGAATTTTTGGCTGAAAATGGTCTCAAACGATTTGGTTCGACTTACTGATCAAGAATCCGAGGTCGAAATCGATTCTGTCCGGCCGGTCCAGCCGGCCGGCCGTAGGCACGATAACTCTCGGACGAAAGGAGTTAGAGGATTGAAAATTGCAAGGTGGTTTTGGAGCTTAAATATCTCGGACAAGTTCGTTAATGGGCGAAATCCATCAAGCGGTTTCGGAGTTATGGTCGATTTTAGTAAAACATATTTTTTATGAATATTTCCGAAACCGATCACTCGATCTATCTCAAATTTAGCATCAAATTGTAGAATCATGACCTTTATACGCATGTGAAGTTTTGTAATGACCAGGTTACCACAAAGTGTCAAAAAAAATCCTTGAAAATTAAAAAAAAAATTTTTTACAATAACTCTCGAACGGAATGAGCTAGGCAGTTGAAATTTTCAGAGTAGGTTAGGGAGATGAATATCTCGGTTAAGTTCGTTATTGGGCAAAATAGGCCAGATGGTTTCGGAGCAACAAATTTCAAATTCAATTTTTATTTAAGATGCAGTTTCACCATTAAAATCCATTGATATCATTTTCAACTCCAACAAGCTAATACTTTCGGATATATGATTTTTCTAAATTTCAATAATGAATCGTACTTGTATGTTTTCACAGAATGCTATAATTATTCTATCTAAGCTTTATTATATGATCTGTGTTCATACTCGGACATTTCAACCTGTTCTATAAGAGAGAGTCAAATTCAGTTCAGCTATTTTAATTTGATTTCTTCCATGGTGTAGTTCCCATTCTCAGATTGCTCATTTAATCTTGATAAATATAAACTATTATTTGAATTGAATTTCCTTTATGATGCAGTTCTATCATAAGAATACATTGATATAATTCCCAACTCTGAGAAACCAATACTTTCGGAGATATAATTTGTCTGTTTGAACTAGAGCGCCAGAAAGCTCCTGTCCACAGGGCTTGAACCCATTTTTGGCGCTCTAGTTCCTCAGAACTGAGTGCTTATCAATTTGCCCAAATGTCTGTAATTTTCGAATATTTTGATGAAAATGGTCTTAAACGATTTGGTTCGACTCACTGATCAAGAATCCGTGGTCGAAATTCATTCTGTCCGGCCGGTCCGGCCGGCCGTAGGCACGATTACTCTCGAACGGAATGAGCTAGAGAGTTGAAATTTTCAGAGTAGGTTTGGGGGATAAATATCTCGGCTAAGTTCGTTATTGGGCAAAATCGGACAGATGGTTTCGGAGTAACAAAAAAAAAATTTTTTTTTTACGAAACAAATTCTGAATTAAATTTTTTTTAATAAGAAGTTTTATCATAAGAATCCATTCATATCATTTTTAACTCTAACAAGCTAATACTTTCGGAGATATGATTTTTCAAAATTTCAATAATAAATCGTATTTCAACGTTGTCACAGAATGATATTATTCTATGTATGAATATGAATTGTCATAATGTCAAATGATGTTCCTGAGACATTATCTAATCAATCGAAGAATTGTGAGCGAAGTGAGAATAATCTCAGTTGTTTGCTCCGAAATTAGTTTTTCTCAGAAAATTCTTACTTTTCGGAACTGAACATGAAGTAAGAGATCTGAGAGTAGTGAGACTGCTTTTCATCCATAGACATAGATATAACTCTCGAACGGAATGAGGTAGGTAGTTGAAATTTTCAGAGTAGTTTAGGGAGATGAATATCTCGGTTAAGTTCGTTATTGGGCAAAATTGGCCAGATTTAATTTGATTTCTTCCATGGTGCTTTTCTCATTCTCATGATTGCTCATTTAATCTTGATAAATAAACTATTATTTGAATTGAATTTCCTTTAGGATGCAGTTCTATCATATGAATACATTGATATAATTCCCAACTCTGAGAAACCAATACTTTCGGAGATATAATTTGTCTGTTTGAACTAGAGCGCCAGAAAGCTCCTGTCCACAGGGCTTGAACCCATTTTTTAACTACATAATGTGGCGGGTGAGAAAAATGGGTAGTGTCATTTATAATTTCATAGTTAATGGTTACCTCCGGTATATCCAGAAGTGCGATTTGAATGAAAATATTCTAGAAGGATTCTACTGCCGCATGCCAAATTTCAGAAATTCAATTTTTCTATAAGCCGAGAAATGTCTATATATACATTTCGGTCTCGACCCCCTCGAAACCTAGAATAATCCTGCGGGCGCCTATGTGTCACTCATCTCCATCGAACATCAATGAAGAGGGTTCAACATAAGTGTCGTTGAAATGAGTTTCCTAAAACATATCATAACCATAAAGAAAGAAAGATCTGGATGATCATTTATCCAGATAATTCTAGTGAAGCGAAGCTGTGAGGACTATTTAATAGGTGGAGAAGTTCCGCCGTAAAAGTAATGCATTCTCACTCTTTGAACTTGTGATACATGAATTAATATTTTCACAAAATTCTGGAACATTGCCTGAATCATAAATTGATACTTGATGTAGAATATTTATTATTTTGTCTCGAACATATTCAATTTATGCGTGTGATATAGAAATCCTTGACCAGAATTAGGAATTGTCTGATATATTCTCTTCACTATTGATTGAAATACAGGACGGCCAAATGAAATCGAAACTGAGCCATTTTCAGGAACTGCGTCAACAATTTAGAAAAACGCTCAGGCCGGTATAATTTTAAGTCAGCCACTTTCACCCCCAAGCAATGCTAAGAATCACCTCAAAATATTTGAATAGCTCTGGGGATCGAGTAAGATTTCTTTTGAAAGCTCTTGCAATTCTCTTTGCAATAGTCTTTAAATTTTACAATTCCGCCAAATACGTATTAAGAACTTAGATTTTAAATTTGAAACAATCACTAATGGTAAAATTGTCTTTCGAGTTGAGCTAGTAGTGTAAATTTAGAGTCAGACATAACGGAAGAAATGTCCCCCTCCAATAAAAAATCGTCGGGTCTGAGCGTTTTTCTATAATGATGACGGAGTTCCTGAGAAAGGCTGAGTTTCCTTTTCAGTTGGCCACCCTGTAAATATTTTCCATCCGATTTCTTGAGCGATGAAATTTCAAGAGTCGTGTAGAACTCATTATCAGGACATTTATAGTTTAATATACTTTCACATTGAGTATGCAAGTTGTCATTATTATGGGAATCCATGCAAATCAAAAATAATTAAAGGTGAATGGGATTAATCATCTGATATCAATCGTTTCGACCTGCAATTAGTGGTTCAGAGTTTATTTTGTGTAGTAGGTATAATAAAATGGGTTCAAGCCCTGTGGACAGGAGCTTTCTGGCGCTCTAGTTCAAACAGACAAATTATATCTCCGAAAGTATTGGTTTCTCAGAGTTGGGAATTATATCAATGTATTCATATGATAGAACTGTATCCTAAAGGAAATTCAATTCAAATAATAGTTTATTTATCAAGATTAAATGAGCAATCATGAGAATGAGAAAAGCACCATGGAAGAAATCAAATTAAATCTGGCCAATTTTGCCCAATAACGAACTTAACCGAGATATTCATCTCCCTAAACTACTCTGAAAATTTCAACTACCTACCTCATTCCGTTCGAGAGTTATATCTATGTCTATGGATGAAAAGCAGTCTCACTACTCTCAGATCTCTTACTTCATGTTCAGTTCCGAAAAGTAAGAATTTTCTGAGAAAAACTAATTTCGGAGCAAACAACTGAGATTATTCTCACTTCGCTCACAATTCTTCGATTGATTAGATAATGTCTCAGGAACATCATTTGACATTATGACAATTCATATTCATACATAGAATAATATCATTCTGTGACAACGTTGAAATACGATTTATTATTGAAATTTTGAAAAATAATATCTCCGAAAGTATTAGCTTGTTAGAGTTAAAAATGATATGAATGGATTCTTATGATAAAACTTCTTATTAAAAAAAATTTAATTTGGAATTTGTTTCGTAAAAAAAAAATTTTTTTTTTGTTACTCCGAAACTATCTGTCCGATTTTGCCCAATAACGAACTTAGCCGAGATATTTATTCCCCAAACCTACTCTGAAAATTTCAACTCTCTAGCTCATTCCGTTCGAGAGTAATCGTGCCTACGGCCGGCCGGACCGGCCGGACAGAATGAATTTCGACCACGGATTCTTGATCAGTGAGTCGAACCAAATCGTTTAAGACCATTTTCATCGAAATATTCGAAAATTACAGACATTTGGGCAAATTGATAAGCACTCAGTTCCGAGGAACTAGAGCGCCAAAAATACCACATTTATGATATACAGGGTTCGAGGCCACCACACCGACACGGGCAAGGAGGGGATGGGGTAACATTAGGGTGTCACACTTCCTGTTGTTAAACTGTCCTCTGGGTCTTCTCATGGAAGTTAGGGATGGTTTAAGCAAGGGGTGAGATTCCTTATTTTGCAAATATTTTAGAGACCAGTTGAGATAGAGCAATAAAATTTGACGGTTTGAGTAAGCAGCTCAAGTACTATAAACCCCTGGAGAAATAAGTTTTTGTAACCCCCACTAAAACAAATGGTATGGGGGGAGGAGTACTTTTTGAAATGAATGATTTATTCCACGATAACGTACTAATAATAAATTAGATTCCAAAACTGCGATCTTTCACCTTTTATTTGGTGTATCGTTCACACTTGTGGCTCAATCGGTTTCAAAGATGTTATCAAAATACACAATATTTTCGACAATGGAGTAGAGCACTAAATACAGGTCGGCGTTTTCCAGCATCCCATTACCATATTGAAATTTTTTGTCTTGCGAGTGTCGTTATTGGGTAATGGGAAGCTGGAAAATGCCAATCTGTATGTAGTGCTCCCCGTTGACGAAAATAATTTGTGTTCGTGACATTCTTTCGATAACATCTTTGAAACCGCTTGAGCCCCAATTGTCAACGATACACCACATGAAAGGTAAAAAGTAGCAGTTTTGGAATCTAATTCATTATCAGTACGTTACCGTGAAAAAAAATTCACAAAAACTTATTTCACCAAAATTTTATAGTACGCGAGCTGCTTACTCAAACCGTCAAATTTCACCCGGAGGAGTTTAACAACAGGAAGTGTGACACCCTAATGGTACCCCATCACCTCCTTGCCCGTGACGGCGGCCTCGGACCCTGTATATCGATGAATCAAAGGTTAATATTGACAGCTATGAAACATTTTTTCGATAAAATTCGACAAAAAAAAATCCGAAGCGAAGAATTGAGATTCCAAATTGTAATTGCCACCCAATCTTGCAGCTGCTCTGAAAAGACTTGTAAATCTTAATCGAAGAACTCAATGAACTCTACCCACAATAACGAAACATTCCTTGGACCACTTGCCACAATGGATTCCCAGGTATATTTCTATGACGTCAAAACAACGTGATTTTTTGCTTGTTTAATGAATGATAATTGCGGATCAACTGGTTGAGCCGGCCTGCGCAAATTATGCATGGGAAATAACAATTCGAAGATTAACATTTATTTTCGAGATGTTGAAGTAAATATTCTCTTTGATGGGTTGACTATTCATTGAATGTGGCCTAATTCATCAATTGTTTTCTTATCATCAAATAATATTTATTAATGTTTCGATGCTATAAAATAGGATATCTCTCGAATGAAATTTTGTTAACATTAACATTAACATATCTTTCCTTTGAAATGTCCACTTTAAATAATTCCATTCATTACCGATATTTTTTTTCTCCAATGAGAAATTATATATGATTTACACTTATTTATTTAATATTGTTACGCATTATCAATTCTTAACAATTAATGATCAATGACCTGGACATAGAGTTTGTTCTTCTTATTATTTCTTTCCCTTCTTTCGATTTATTTAAAAATAGTTACATAATCTTGCATTCCTTGTAAACAATTAAAATAATCAATCGTTCAATCGCTTTTATTTCTTTAGTTTATTATATTTAATTATATTGAGTAACGGAGAAATATTGAGATATAATTGTTCATCAACTAAATTAGCCGTATGTTTTCCTTTATTTATTTCTATCATTTCCCAACAATTAGTTGTGCTACTTTATTCAAATTTTTTACAATTTTGAAGTAAGGTTTAAGTCCTTCTACTAATAAATGATTCGAATAATTATGATTAATTTTGTTGTGGTGGTAGCTCTAATTATTTTCGTTGTTTTTTTTTAAATTTCTATACCAAAGTAATTGTGTTTCTTAATGGCTTTTCCATCAACCTTTTTCTGATTAACTCTGGATCATATCCATTGTTTACTGCTATTTGTTTGATAATCCCCAAATATTTACATCATTTTCTTCTGATGAAGGTATATCAATTAGCCCGTTTAATATTCTATGAAATGCCGCGACTTTATGTTCGAATAGGTGACACGAATTTCGATGAAATAAAAATATTTGTATATTTTATTAATACCATTCATCCAAATGTCAAATACATCATCATTTTCAATTATGTTGTAAATTTGACATTTGGATGGATGCTATTGATGAAATTTTGCATATTTTAAAAAGCCGGTCTGTTGCCCTAAAAGACGCGAGCACATTATTTGAATATTAGGACCACTATACAAATTTCGAATAGATAGATAGGATGTGTTTAAAGATAGCTTCTAGGTTGACCATGAAAATTTCTGCCAATAGATGGCTAAACAGATTTCTGATCAGTCCATCGTTGCTACAATAAATTTTATCGTTTAAACTAGAATAATTTTTATTTAAACACGATTCTAAAAGTTGCAGTATTTCCGACTGAATAATAATATTATTATTTTTGTTTTTATCTAATAAATTCCTCACTATTTTAACTGTAGCCTGAGGTGGGATACTAGGAAAAAGGTCGAGAACATCGAATGATAATAATTTTGCATTGGACGGTAGGGAAATATTTTTTATTATTTTTGCTGGTTCAAGCGAGTTCTTGCTTTGTATCAAGTAAAAGCAACAATCATTTAATTTTTGATAACTTTTCTCAACAAAATTAATATATTAAGATTCCACTATTTTTAACTCAAGCCGAAACTGGGAGGTTCAAATGGAATTTTCGAAATTATTTATTCCTTCTTCATATCTACCGATTTCTTCACACTTCGACCACAACATCCGTAGGTATAGCTCGCGAACTATTGGCCGTAGAAAGTAGTGAAAGAATTGAATGGCAACACGTTGAATGGTTTTCGGAACATATAGTGAAAAAATTGGTATATACAGCTGATAAGGAATAGGTATTATATTTTGAAGAGCCATTGACCAACGTTTGTTTGAAATATTCAATGTTTTTTCAATGTCACTATTCCGATCTAAGGGATGACCGGGAAGGGCAGCGGCATTCAAGAATAAAATAATTGATTGTTTAAATCTTGATAATTTAAAGCTCAACGTTCAACATAGTAGACGACATTGGAAATATTTCAGTTACATTATTTTACGAGTATGTGTTCATTCCATTATCGGGATAGATACTGTTTCTAGAATTTAATATTTAGTTTATTTGCCCCCGAATCAATGCATAGGCAAGGAAAATTCGTTTATATAAATCTTTTTGTTTCGTTCCCAAAAGATCCATTGCTTGCTATCAGATATATTCCAGACCTCCATGTGAATGACCCTGTATATCGTGGAAAAATTATCGGTTAATTCTGGTAAAAATTCACAAATCGTTCGACCTCATTTTTTACGCAGTTCGTACACAGACTAAACAATATTTTTCATTCAAAATAAACTTCTCCACCTTTTCGATAGAAAATCTGCTTGTGATATGGAGATAAGCGCCTAAGTGTACGCTGATTCTGAACACTCTCACATCACAATTCTAAAGTAACCGGATTTGGACACTTGCCACCAAAACATTTATTTCTGCAGAGTATACAGAGTTCACGATATTTTCATTTTCGCGGATTGGGATTGAGACGGAAAGAGAAAGTGGGAAATTTTCTATAGCGTTTGGAAGACCCAGCACGTTTTACAGGGGTTCGACCAGGGGCGGCTCGTGACAATATAAGGCGGTGAGGCAGATCAGAAATGAAATTATTATTATTATTATACATCTACATATAAGTTTTGGGCCAAAGTTGGTCTAGTAAAATGTCTACTTCGTCAGTTGCATAATAAGCTTTAAAAACAATTTATTGGTAATTACAATTATTAAATGAAAAAAAAATGCTCATCATATAACAGCTATATTGTCAAACAATAGGTTTCTATGAAAGTGAAATTAAGCCAATGAATATGTAATGTCTATCTTATAATAGAGATATATGTAGGGTAAGTGTAGTGGAGGCATTTATAGAAAGATGTTGCCGATTTATTAAAAAAATCACAAGTACTTCGAATATTACATTAAGGCTGGTTTTCCTGTCACGCTGACGGTCGGCGCTGACGGTCAGCTCGTATCCTTTTAGCATTACGCTGATCACATTGAGAAATTGAAGGATGCTATTGTCTCTGGCTCACTGAATGTGGAGGCTTGTCGGCGCCAGCTAGTCAGCGGCGCCGACGCGCCGGCGCGTACGTGCGCGTATATAGCTCAGCGCTGACGGCCGTCAGCGCCGCGTGACTCGAAAACGCTACGTATAGCTACATACATATTGACCCATCAGCGCCGACCGTCAGCGTGACAGGAAAACCAGCCTAACCTTAGAAATTTGTTATTTCCTCGGTTCCGCTAAATCCACTTCGCCCTTCGATTAATAATTGATTAATTGAAATGGCATAATTTGGAAGGAAATTGAGAAGAATTCACAGATCACAGTTCAGAGAGTACATATCGAAATAGAAGTTCTGCTGAAAAGTGAAAACTTATCTGAATGTCTCGAAGTACAGTTTGCCGTTTTCAAGGGAACTGAAATTTTACGATAATTTCCCGGCTGTTTCTCTAATACGATGGGCGATGATATCAACGAAAACATCGAGGCATGCCTCAGAATCAACATTTCTGGCGCTATGTCTTTTACTATTCAACAAAACTGGCTTCAAGCTGTATGATGAATATATGCATTATATAATAATCATTAAAGGATACTGTGGGAGGTATACTCATTATTGAAAGGTTTTTTTGGGTTTTCTCTCCCAAACTCTGAAAAATATCTTTAAAATGAAAATTAATTATTTTGCTGATAGTTATTTTGGAAATTCAAGAATTGTTACAAAATAATTAATTTTTATTTTATAGATATTTTTCAGAGTTTGGGAGAGAAAACCCAAAAAAAACCTTTCAATAATATGCATTATATTCTATGCTACAGAGGCACTGTATTTCTGAAGCTGTCAGTAGGTTTTCGGTTGAGGTGACGGAATATGTATATTCACGTTTCAAAGTATTGTAAGTTACGCAAGTTCGAACTTCGCCCTAGTATTGATTTTTTTCACTAGATATTTTTTGTAATCTCCATAATCAACTAAATTATGCATTGTTGCTCTCGAATTTATTGAGGAATAGTTTATTTTAGTGACTAGCTTTTATTTCAAGAGTCGGATATTGGCGATTAGAAGTATTCTTTATTCTTCATTATGGATTCTCATTTGTTAATTTACTACATTTTTGGGCAGGAATTAGGATAAGTGTATGGTTTCCGAGGTGACTTTCCTTAAAGATTTCATTAAACTTGCTTCGGAAATAGACTCGAATATAGATATTTTTTCGATTTCAGGGTTGTACCTGTAAATGGTGATATCCTCATATGTTTGAGTAGACATTCTTCCTCACTATGTTCTCGATTGTACAGAGAAAAATTGCCTCCAGAATACTTGTTCATTAAATACTCTCAAATAAAGAATCATCATTTGAAAGGTACTAGAATTTTGAGTGGGAATAAAGAATTTAATTGTCCAGAAACAATCAATGTGTTGACATGAAATATTGAGAGTATAGGGAAGGGATTTTGTTCGAAATTTTTTTTTCAAAAAATAAATGTTCATTTCAGAAAATTTTGGCGACATATTTAACAGTAGCGGTTTTAATTCAATTGAAACTACTCTGTTCCTTTTGAACTCAGGGCATAGCTTTAAATCATTAATAATAAGTAGAGAAATTCAATTTTCTTCAGATAGATGGGAACTACTCAATATGATATCTATTCATCAGGAGATTTGTGACAGTGGATTTTCGAGAATTGCATCAGAAAATGATAACTTTGCTGCATAAGTATACATTATATTGTTTTGATAATTGATCATTGAATATAATTGTGTAAAATAAAAAAAAAGTAATGTAGAATTATATATAATATTATTAAAAAATACTGTAGATTTAGTTTTTGTTTTACACCGTTATTGTCAAATCAGTTTGCTAATTGGTATTTCTTATATTCCATTGTTTACATTTTATAATCAGTGAAGCTCATTTTGAATTTTGACAATTACGCTATAAATTAACAGGAACTAATTGTTATCATTTTAGTAATTTGTGCACGATAAATTATTGAAACAAATTCTTGGTTAGCTAGTCTATTGAAAATACTCTATGAATAAAATATGAGATATACACTGTCAAAAGCTTTATTTACTTAAGTCGACACATGTCATATCAACTCCTTTACTCCAAAACAATCTCAAGGACGTCGATCATAGCCTATATTGATTTTGCTTTTCTAGATCCGTTTCGACCACTTTGAGGTAGTATTTCCTATATTAATACACGAAATCGACTTAACAGTTTTTCAGAACAAATTCAGAATATTTTCGATGTACAGGTAGAACAGATATATGTTTTTGATAAACACTCTTTTCGTCATTTTAGATTTCATAACTCACTTCTTCAGATGCTTCGGGAGCTTTGGCTCTTAGGACTATTTGTTAATTTTATTGATTCATACTAAGCAATTATAAAAACATCGGATAGATATTACAAGAGAAATATTCGGTTTTATCAGTTATCTCACTGGATGATTGATGCATTTATTCTTAAGAAAATTAATTGGCTCCCTACCTACAAAAACCATAGTTGCAAAGTTCGTGCTATCTCAATTAATATTTTGAAACAAAAGGATCTATTGGTGATATCAGTTTTGCTCTTGAAAAGCACTAGGTCAAAAGATGTAATATTGTTTTTTGAAATTTCATTAATTTTATCATTTTTCCTAGTGCTGGTTTATAAACGAATCAAAGTATATTGAAGAAATGACGGCAGGTATATATTATTTTTAATTATGTTTGTGAGTTTATGTTTTCCCTTGCCTCGCTTTGTACAATTTCTGATCTAGTTTCAAGGTGTACCGGAACAAATTCATAGATGCGTTCATATTTGATGAGAACAAGGGGGTCGTTTTAGTTGAAGGAGCTTGTAATATTTTTTTTGTTTACTTATCCTGTTTTTGTTGTGGTAAATATTTATCGAAGTAATGATGTTAATTTCAGTATTCGAAGGAAATAAGTTCGGATCAAAAGTATAGAAATAAAGGATATGATAAAAATTTTAAAGTATAATACTCACTTGTATGGGTCTGGTGGTATTGAAGTCTCTCGGAAAAGATAATAAGCCAAATAGTCACTCGATCAAAAAACCACAATAGGTCACTGAGAAAATAAACTAGAAAGGGCGCAAGTGTTTCGGTACTTGTGATACAAACAACTTAGATAGCGCAGCAGAGATGAGAACAACGGACGACGCGTATTACAAACTGTCTTACCATTGAGGCTGAAATGCTTTCAAAACTCTGCGTGGCTGTATATATATAACTACATACAGTTACGCCGCCTCCCACCACCACATCGAACACTTAATTAATTGGTATCAGGATTATATAATTTTGAATTATTGGATATGGTCAAGCAGTCTTCCACGGAAAAGCGGAAGTACTAGTTGGGAAACTCCGAAGAAGAGGGGTAGAAAAGTCCGGACGGCAAAAATGCGAACGAGTTTTGCAACTTGAAATTCAGTATTTATGAATTTGAATCCTTGACCTATCGTCTTGATATATGTTTAGTTTCATGGTCCTGAACTCTTCAGTTTAAGGTAACGCATTTGGGATTTTCCCCCTTATGACTGCCATTCAATCTAGAACATTCTTAAGTGTTTTCGAAGAAAAGAAGATGAGATGGAAAAAGTAAATCATAATGGGGCTATTCAACTGGGTGATATACACAGTAAATAACGCAATTGAATAGATTATTACGCCGAATTGGAAGGTATCGGAATTCATATCCTCGTCAGTTGGCTGAGTAGCAATAAAATTATAGAAGCATTTACGTGACTTCAGGAGCGTTGTTACTATGGTTAGATTGGCCAGACAGACCTAAATTTTAATAGTAAAATTAATTTGAAGCTAATGGATGGGTTGTTTACTTTTGGTGAATCTGCTATATACATGAGTTTTTTCAATATCTCATTTTATTCATAACTTTTATTATGTATTTAAAAAGTTCCAGCTGAATCAAGTGAGATGAGAATTGGTTGAAGAAAGCTTTTCTTTGATAAATGCAGATATGTAATTCAATGCAAAAAATATTCCATAAACATTCAAATCCTTCTTTCACGAGGAGCTTTTTGATTTGAATTCGGTTGGATAAGAATTTTCTCGAAAATATGGAAAACAACAATCCAGGAACACCATATTTCTATTTGAGCTCAAGATATACCTCACTAGTATCCAATATATATATCACTCGATCTATCTGAAATTTAGCATCAAACTGTAGAATCATGACTTTTATACGCATGTGAAGTTTTGTATTGACCAGGTTACCGCAAAGTGTAAATAAAAATTTGAAAATTTTAAAATTTTTTTCTACAATAACTCTCGAACGGAATGAGCTAGGCAGTTGAAATTTTCAGAGTAGGTTAGGGAGATGAATATCTCGGTTAAGTTCGTTATTGGGCAAAATAGGCCAGATGGTTTCGGAGTAACGAAAAAAAATTTTTTTTTAAGTAACAAAATCAATTTTCATTTAAGATGCAGTTTCACCATAAAAATCCATTGATATCACTTTCAACTCCAACAAGCTAATACTTTCGGAGATATGATTTTTCGAAATTTCAATAATGAATAGTACTTCTATATTTTCACAGAATGTTATAATTATTCTATCTAAGCTTTATTATATGATCTGTGTTCATACTCGTACATGTCATCCTGTTCTATAAGAGAGAGTCAAATTCATTTCAGCTATTTTGATTTGATTTCTTCCATGGTGCAGTTCTCATTCTCAGATTGCTCATTTTATCTTGATAAATAAACTATTATTTGAATTGAATTTCCTTTATGATGCAGTTCAATCATAAGAATACATTGATATAATTCTCAACTCTGAGAAACCAATAGATTTGGAGATTTAATTTGTCTGTTTGAACTAGAGCGCCAGAAAGCTCCTGTCCACAGGGCTTGAACCCATTTTTTCATGAAACGATGTAGTCATCCTAAACAGAGTGATTCCAAATTAGATGTGAAGCTTGGAACAGCTATCCGTTTATTGATAACAGTTTCCGAGATATTTGAGTTCTTGTGATTTTCAAAAGATTTCTCACCTTAGTTCATTTTTCGTCAACCTGATTACTTAAACGGAGAAAATTATGAAGAATTTATGAGAACAAAAATGGATAGTTTTTTCAAAGAGTTTTTCTTGACTGACAGGGAAGTAATAATTTTTCCACAGATTGGGTATCCCGCACACTAAAGGCTGAACGTTCGTAGGTTTTTGAACGAATTGTTTCCTAATCGGTGGATAGAGGGGATGACCTATTTCGTGGCCAGCCAGAAGTTCGGATCTAACACCTTTGGATTTTCATGTTTTGGGCAGTTTGAGAGAAATGAATACACATGCACAACTTGTGTAGGGAATAGACGAAGAAGCGATTAGATTGAGTAATGGTGGAGCCATGGTGGAGTCATTTTGAACATAATTTATGAATTCGAGTTTAGTAGCAATAAAAAAATGTTTGATTCGTTATTTTTCTTTCTTTGCTTCATATATAATAAATAATAATAATAATAATAAAGGTCTTTATTTCCATAGAAATCGCAAGGGGAAGTTCACCCAGAGGTGTTCTACCACTTATCCCTTGTTACAAATTATAAATTGGGCATGAGCCATAAAAAAATAACAAAAATAATAGAACATTGGTGAGCATACTAAATAAAACACATATACATTCTATCATCGGAGACTGATTTTTGAGAGAAAAAAAAAACAGAAACAATCCAAAACAATTAGAGGCAGCTAAGAAGATGTTTTTTTATTTCCGTCCTGAAACGATTTTGAGTGAGCTGTTTCAGGTGTTCAGGTATATTGTTGTAGAGTCTATAAATATTGTATCTGAAACTTCTCTGGAAAGTAGATGTTCTGTGATGAGGACACGACAGCAAATTCCTATGTCTTATGTTGACACTATGAACATCAGCTCTATACCTTAACTTTCCAAAGAGATAAGTTGGACATCTCTCGACTATTATTTTATGATAGGAACAGATAGCATAATATTCAAAACGAAACTTCATTGGAAGCCAACCCAACTCCCTCAGTCTGTGAGACACATGATCAAACTTTCGGATCCCAAAGATAAACCTCACGCAACTGTTCTGTACACGTTGAATTCTGCTGAGCGATTCCCGATCCAAGCAAAAAGCATAGACAGTAGAGCAGTAATTAAATTTTGATAGGACCAAAGACTCGCAAAGCAGTCTCTTCGTTTCGACTGGCAAGTAGGATCTATGAGGGAACATCATTCTAAGAGCCCCATAAGCACCACAAATCAATCCCTGGATATGTTCCCGGAACCTCAGTGAATCGTCAAGGACTAAGCCCAAATCCCGCGCACTTTCCACAAAATTAATAACACTACCAGAAACAGAAAGTTTTAGACTATTCCTGACAATATGCTTATCGCTTCTGGACCCAAAAGCAAGTGCAAAAGACTTCCGCGCATTGAGAATCAAACCATGCTTGCTCGCTATATCCCATAAATCACCCAAGTCCTCGTTCAGTCTAACGTTCGCATCAGCCAATTCATCAATGGAGAAATCTAAGAACAGTTGGAAGTCATCGGCATACATGTGCACCTTGCAGTGATGAATGAACTTAATAAATTGACTTGTATAAACAATGAACAGCAAGGGTCCAAGAATTGAGCCCTGGGGGACTCCACTGGCCACGCATTTGGACCCAGAAAACCTACTGCCCAGCTTCACAAATTGCGAACGTCCACCGAGATAAGATCCGAGGAGAGCGAGAGCCGGCCCAACCACTCCGCAAGACTGCAACAAGGCAAGGAGAGTGTCATGCCTCACAGTATCAAAAGCTCTACTAAAATCGAGCAAAAGCAAAGCAGCACATTTGGAGTTATCGAGCGCCTGCAGAATGTCATCGGTAACATCCAGAAGAGGACCAGTGGTGCCATAGCCCGGTCGAAAACCGGGTATCTCCTTTCAAATCATACTAATTATTTTTCAACATCTAATATAGCATAGTTTTCCTCTTTTCATATACATCATATCCTTTTCTGATAAAAATTACCCAAAATTATAATCAATTTTGGACAACTTAGAAAAAATTGACGAAAAATGAACTAAGGTGCGAAGTCACAAGGTCTCAAATATCTCGGAGACTGTTGATCTTCGGATATGGCTCAAACGACAGCAAATGAGTCATACTTACACCTCCCCCAAGGTTCACTTCTAATTTGGAATCACCCTGAATAAATTTCATGAATTTGTGATAATTCGTTTATCAAATGATGCATTTCGAAAATATGATTCACAATCCTAAAGCACTTATGGATCCACCCCTGTGCGTGGGCATCCTGAATCAATCCTGAAACTACGTTGCCGTACCTTTTTCTCATTCACCATCGATGCCATAGATACTTTATATACAGGAGTGTATTAGCACAGTGGGAAAGCTTTAAGCGTTTTGAACTTCTTACCTGAAACAAATCTGGAAAAAGGGTAAACGAGAAATGTGGTTTATTTATATAAATTATCCCGTGTGAACAATCACGTTAGCATGTTGAGGCCATCTTAGAGCTGAGACTTGGACACTCGCTGCTGTGGTGAAGACTGATCTGAACGAGAGGAATTTTGAAGATATTGGAAATTAATTCCATAATATTCTCACATTTGGTATTTGCGTATGTGTGCCATGTACTACATTGATCAAAAAGTTTCCAGATTTGCCCATAGATGACGCCACGAATGCAAAATAATTTTGCAATCCTTTAGAAGGTTAGGTAAGTGCCAAAATTTCATGACAATCAGACTACGCGTTCTAAATTTATAGCTGTTTGTGTCAAGCAACTTCGGTGTTTTTGTTAAAAGATGGATGAGGAAGAACTTCTTGTTGATAAAGCATTGCTTTTTGGTCGGAAAATTTGCGAAGGAAGCGAAAGAGTGTCCTGATAAACATTTTTCGTACTCTGCTCCAAGGAAATCAACCGTCTGCGAATGCTATAATCAATTTGAACGAGGTCGTAGCGACCTTATATTGCTCAACGCAGTGGGCACCCAAATACTGATGTTATCGAAGAAAACCTCTAAAAAATCCGGAAAATTGTTTTTACCGGCCGCAAAATGAGTGTGAGGGAAATAGCTGAGATATCAAAGTTATCATATGGCAGTGTGCTTACTATTTTACACGACAATTTGGGTATGAAAAAGCTCCACGCGAAGTAGGTGAGGCGTTTGTTAACACCGGATAAAACAATAACGAATCGATGATCCGTAGGCCTGTCTCGAGCTTTTTAACCTTAATAAAGCGGATGTTTTGCGTCGGCATGTGAACATGAATGAAACCTGGATACACCATTACACTCCAGAGTCAAAGCGGTCGTCATCTGAGTGGTTTGAGTCGCTGGAAACATTCCAAAGCGACAAAAGACACTACCGTCGGCTGACAAGATTATGGCGTCAGTATCAGAATACAGTATACAGAATACATCGTGTCAGAGCACGCACATGCTATTTTGTTTATTGACGTCATTGACAGATGGAAATGATGTTGATGGATAAAAAATTGGTTCAAGCACTGACGTGAAGTCAGAAGCTTTTGCGCGTATGTTCTATTGTCCATTCTTCTGTATTGGACACCCTTAATCGAATTTACCATGGTAAATTATGTTGTCCATTCTCCTGTATTGCACACTCTTAGATCGAATTTACCATGGTAAATTCGAATTAAGTGTCCAATACAGGAGAATGGACAACATAATTTACCATGGTAAATTCGATTAAGGGTGTCTAATACAGAAGAATGGACAATAGAACATACGCGCAAAAGCTTCTGACTTCACGTCAGTGCTTGAACCAATTTTTTTTTGAGTTATCAAGGAAATAATATTCCAGGTGGGTATAACTCGGAAACCATTAGGCCGATTATGCCCAAAATCGAACTCAACTCTCCCTTTCGGATACGAAACCTACCCTGAAAATTGCAAATCTCCTTTCGTTCGAAAGTTATCGAGGCAACGGTCACCCATCTACTGAACTCACACAAGAATGCTCGAATCTCCAACAATATTTAACCGATCGTAAAACTTGAAACGTGGTAGTAAAGTTAGGTTATGAAGGCTTTTGCAAAATTTCAGCAATTTCAAACTATTAGTTACTGATATATAGAATTTTTTTTTTATTTTCAATGATTTATTAAAAATTTTCTACAAATGCTATCCCCACCAAATTTTGCAAACATTTCCGCGTTTCTAACTTTCTACAACTAATAACCATGTTTGAATTCAATCGGTTCAGTATTTTTCGAGTTAATGAGGTACAAAAAACCACCAAATTTCAGAAAATTTCAGATGGCTATAACTCTGAAACCGTTTGACCGATTACGCTCATAATCAAACTGAAATGTCGCGTTCTAGGGCACATCCTAACCTGAAAACTTGAAGCCGCTGTCTCTTTCCGTTCTCAAGTTATCGTGACAACAAAAATATTTTTCAATAATTTTTTAATAATTTTCTAGCCATACGATTCGCACAAAATTCCACAAATGTGCTTAGGTTTATATTCTACAACTACTCACCAAGTTTCAATTCGATCGGATTTATATTGGTTGAAAATAAAATTATTACTCGGAAACCACTAGGCCGATTATGCCCATTAACGAACTAGTCCGTCGTATTGAGATGCGCCACCCACTCTGAAAATTTCAAGTTGCTAGCTCTTTTCGTTCTCAAGTTATCGTGGCAACGGCCAGCCGGACGGCCGGACGGTCAGAATAAAATTTGACATCGAATTCTTCATTGGGGAGTCGAACTTAATCGTTTGAGACCATTTTCGTCAAAAAAAAGTTACAGACATTTGGGCAAAATGATAACGCGATGTTCCCCAGAACATACGCGCAAAAAGAATTTGCGAAAATATTGTTGTTTTGCGCACATGTTCTAGGAAACAGTGTGCTATCATTTTGTCCAAATGTCTGTAATATTCGATTTTTTGTGTCGAAAATGGTCTTAAACGATTAGGTCCGACCCACTGATGAAGAATTCGAGGTCGAAATTTATTCTGTCCAGCCGGCCGTCGGTTAACCCGATAAATTTCGAACGGAAAGAAGTAGCGACAAGGTAGGTTGCGAATACCGAATACGCCTGTTGAGTTTAATGAGCAAAATCAGCCAAACGGATCCGGAGTTCTACCCATCTGAAATATGTTTTCCTCAATAATTCAAAAAATGCACACCCGATCGAATTAAATTGCTAAGAAGTTGGAGAATGCCGACGCGCAAATTTCTGCAAAATTTCAAAAGGCTCGTATTACTAGAAAAAAAAAGTTTCTTCAAAAATTTCATATTCCAGAAACTATCCACTTCACGTCAGTACTTTTTAAGGATTTTTGTTTGATGTTCTTAATAAGGCCGGAAACTTTTCGATCAATGTGTGTGCAGAAATTGGAATATTAATTAGTCAGTGACTTGAGTACAAATTTTGCATTCCGTCATCATTTTTACCAGAAGGAGATCCCTCACAGAGATTCATGAGAATGCTAAAAGAGACCGACCCATCCTTGATAGATAGGATTATCTAAGATCCAGATCAGATACCGTATTACTGATGAGACTATGAATGATATTCGCCAGAAATAAAATAGTTTTGGATTTTCTCGTTCATTTCTCAGAAAATTGCTGAGATGCTGGATGACAAGGGGCCAATGTAGTCACACCCACAATAAGACTAACGGTTTATCGGATCATTTTCTCCAACGAATAAAGTAGGTATGAATCATGGTAATTAATGGAAAAAGGCGAAGCAAATTAATAACTTTTCATTAAGATGAATGAACAAAGACCTATTTGTGCAAAAATAGATCAAAAACAGTGATGTCAAATGACTCAAATTAAAACGACCACTTCATTTAGTACTCACCTCATGGAATTTCCAATGGAATATTTATTTTCGAGCGCATGTTCTGGAGCGCCAGGATAAGATATTCACAAAATTCCTAGAAAATTAGTGGGTCAGCATTCTACAAGTAATCACAGAGTTTCAATTGGATCAGGTTTGTATATTTTGAGTAATAAAGGAAATAACAACAACATTTCAGATGAGTATAACTCCATAACAGTTTGGCCGATTATGCCAATTAACAAACTCAGATGTCGCACCCGGATACGTAACCTACCCTAAAAATTGCAAGTCGCTATCTCTTTCCGTTCTCAAGGTATCGTGAAATATTTTTTCGTGGTCGGCCCCCACAAAATTTGACACACGTCTTAATGCGATATGCTACAAGTAGTTACCAAGCTTCAATTCGATCGAGTCTATATTTTTTGAGTTATCGAGGAAATAATATTCGAAATGGGTATAACTCATAAACCGTTGGGCCGATTATGCCCAACAACGAGCTTTCCCATTTGGATGCGCAATCTACCCTGAGAATCTCAAGTCCCTATCTCCTCTCGTTATCAAGGCAACGGTCACCCATCCAGCTACTGAACTCATACAAGGCTGCTCAGATCTCCAACAATATAGATCCGATCGTATAAAAACTTGAAACTTGGCAGTAGAGTTAGGTTCTGAAGGCTCCCGCAAAATTTCAGCGATGTCGGACGAATAGTTTCTGATATTTAGAATTTTATTCAATGATTCTTTTTGCGCGCGTGTTCCGCAAGGAACAGCGTGCTATCATTTCGTCACAATGTCTGTATTTTTCGAATTTTTTTTCGAAAATGGTCTCAAACGATTGGGTTCGACTCCCTGATGAAGAATTCCAAGTCAAATTCAATTCTGTCCGTCCGGTCCGGCCGGCCGGCCGGCCGGCCGGTCCGGCCGTTAGCACGATAACTCTCGAACGGAACGACTTAGAGCGTTGAAATTTGCAGGGTAGTTTCGTAGCGTAAATATCTCGGACAAGTTCGTTAACGGGCAAAATCGACCGAGCGGTTTCGGAGTTAAGGCCGTTTTTAATAAAAACGTTTTTTATGAATATGTCCGGAACCGATCACTCGATCTTTTTGAAATTTGGCATCAGGTTGTAGAATCATGACCTTTATATGCCTGCGAAGTTTTGTGTTGAACGGACGGCCCTAAAGTGGCAAAAAAAAATTTTGAAAATTTGAAAATTTTGTTTTCACGATAACTCGAAAAATACTGATCTGATTAAATTGAAACTCAGTAGTTAGATGCAAAAGACCAATGCAAACACTTTTGCAAAATTTCGTGAAGATCACGTGACATGAAAAAAATAAAAAAATTACTACTATTTTGCGGAATACTTTGCTTTTAATGCCGAAACATATGTTTTTGAGGTTCATGCTGCCCTTTCCGGGCATTTTCCGTATTGCGCATGCGCAGATGAGAAGTCCTTTAACTGCTGTAGTTTTCGTCAGAGAGGATTGGGGTTTTGGGGTGGCGGATGCTATTCCTCCATAGAATTCAGATCCCTGATGAGGGTCTGCGCATGCGTAGATTAAAGATGCGATATCTTCCGAACCACTAGTGTTGGAGAATCGGAGTTTTTTGTAAGGTGTGTTATTTTGAGAGGACTTTTAGCCGCCAGTAGATTGCGCATGCGCAGAAGAGAAGTGACTGTTTTTGGGTTGGATGGGTTATGTTGGGAGTGCTGAGTCGATATTATGAGGTTTTAAAAGAATATTCATAGCAATTCAGTGCAAGGACAAGTCAGTTTGGGGGATGTAACGTTGTTTCCGAGTTAAAGTGTCCGTACCGTGGCCCTGGGGCTAATTTTGAAATTGATGTTACCCCTTACAGGCATTTTTCGTTATGCGCATGAGCAGACCATCAGTGATTTAACTGGTGGTGTTTTCATCAGAGAGGATTAGGGTTTTGGGGTGGCGGATGCTATTCCTCTATAGAATCCCTCGTTGAGGGTCTGCGCATGCGTGGATTAAAGATGTGATATCTCCTGAATCACTAGTGTTGGAGAATCGGAGTTTTTTGTAAGGTGTGTTATTTTGAGAGGACTTTTAGCCGCGAGTAGATTGCGCATGCGTAGAAGAGAAGTGACTGTTTTTGGGTTGGATGGGTTATGTTGGGAGTGCTAAGTCGATATTATGAGGTTTTAAAAGAATATTCATAGGAATTCAGTGCAAGGACAAGTCAGTTTGGGGGATGTAGCGTTGTTTCCGAGTTAAAGTGTCCGTACCGTGGCCCTGGGGCTAATTTTGAAATTGATGTTACCCCTTACAGGCATTTTTCGTTATGCGCATGAGCAGACCATCAGTAATTTAACTGGTGGTGTTTTCGTCAGAGAGGATTAGGGTTTTGGGGTGGCGGATGCTTTTCCGCTATAGAATCCCCTGGTGAGGGTCTGCGCATGCGTGGATTCAAGAAGCGATATCTCCTGAACCACTAGTGTTGGAGAATCGGAGTTTTTTGTGAGGTGTGTAATTTTGGGAGGACTTGCAGCCACGAGTATACTGCGCTTGCGCAGACGAGAAGTGAATGGTTTTGGGTTGTTTGGGTTATGTTGGGAGTAATGAGCCGATATTGTGAGGTTTTAAAAGAATATTCATGTCAATTCAGTGCACGGACACAAGTCAGTTTGGGGGAAATAGCGTTGTTTCCGATTTGAAATGTCTGTATGGTGGCCCTGAGGCGAATTTATAAATAACTATATTCGGTAGATCTATATTAAAATGCGTTCGGATTTGGAGAAGAGGCAATTGCGTTCCAAACGGAGGTCCCACAACCGCATTTTTTTTCGATCTACGGTAAAACTAACAGCCAAACTGTATTGATAGCTATATTTGTTAAAGGAACTTGAAAAAAAAAAAAAAAGCACTGACGTGAAGTCAGTACTCTTTGGCGCGCGTGTTCACGGTGGCTACTTTGAATTGAATTATTCAAAAATTAACAGTGCTGTATTTAAGCTGCCATCAGGATAGAGTAACAAAGTTGGAAAAGAACACAAGTGACTCTCCTTAGTCGCACAAGCTCCTAGAAGATTTGGGAGGGTCAGTATAATCCTAATCATGTTTATAGCACGCGCGCAAAAGCAGATTGACTTAACAATGAAAGAAAAAGTGTAAAAAGTCAATCTGCTTTGGCGCGCGTGCTATAAACATGATTAGGATTATACTGACCCTTAACAAACTCAAATGTAGCATTCAGATGCACAACCTAACCTGAAAAATGGAAGTCACTATCTGTTTCCATTCTCAGGTTATCGTGACATTAAGTATGTATTCTACAAATACTCACCAAGCTTCAATTTGATCGGATTTGTATTGATTGAAAACAAAATTATTACTCGGGAACGATTATGCCCATTAACGAACTTGTTCGCCGTATTGGGACACGGCACCTATCCTGAAAATTTCGAGTCGCTATCTCTTTCCCTTCTCAAGTTATGTTGGCCACTGACGGAATCAAATTTGTCCTCAAATTCTCCATCAGGTAGTCGAACTCAATCGTTTGAGATTATCTCCAGCAAAGAATTCGCAATTTACAGACATTTGGGCAAAATGATAACGCGATGTTCCTCAGAACCTGCGTGCAAGAAAATTATTAAATAACGAACTCAACCGAGATATTCATCTCCCTAACCTACTCTTTTTTTTTACACTTTGCGGTAATCTGGTCAATACAAAACTTCACATGCGTATAAAGGTCATGATTCTACAATTTGATGCTAAATTTCAGATAGATCGAATGAACTTGTCCGAGATATTTACGCTCCAAAACCACCTTGCAATTTTCAATCCGCTAACTCCTTTCGTTCGAGAGTTATCGTGCCTACGGCCGGTCGGCCGGCCGGACAGAATCGATTTCGCACTCGGATTCTTGATCAGTGAGTCGAACCAAATCGTTTGAGACCATTTTCAGCCAAAAATTCCAAAATTACAGACACTTGGGCAAATTGATAAGCACTCTGTTCCGAGGAACTAGAGCGCCAAAAAAACAAGTTTCGTATGACAATTGCCCAAAACAGGTTTAAAGTACCTACAAATAGTAGGTATTCCATAAAAGATGTATGAAAGAAGATAAGTAACAAGAGCGCCAATTACCTTGTAATCGATCAAACATTTCCTGATCTACGTCCACCAAATTTTCTCCTCTCAGCTCGAACTACAGAATTATGCTTTCAATATTTACGTAATATTTTCAAACATTTTCGGGTGAGGTCCCCGTTGCATCGCTAAAATACGAGTATTTCAACCCCAATATTTTTGAAGTTACAATATTCCCTTCTGTCAAGTTGACATTATGAGAATTCATACATAGAATAATTATATCAATGTGTGAAATACGATTTACATTGAAATTTTGAAAAATCATATCTCCGAAAGTATTAGCTTGTTAGAGTTAAAAATGATATGAATGGATTCTTATGAAGTAAATTATATATCTCAGAAATCGTCTGTCTGACATCGCTGAAATTTTGCGTGAACCTTCAAAACCTAACTCTCCAGCCAAGTTTCGAATTTAAACACTATCGGATCTATATTGCCGAAGATCTGAGCAGCCTTGGGTGAGTTCAGTAACTGGATGGCTGATCGTGGTCAGGACAACTTTCGAACGGAAAGAGAAAGCGACTTGAAATTTTCAGGGAAGGTTACGCATCCGAATGGGACAGTTACGTTTGTTGTTGGGCATAATCAGCCAAACGGTTTCGATTTCGGAGTTATACCTATCTGGAATATTGTTTTCTCGATAACTCAAAAATATAGATCCGGTCGCTAACTAGTAGTAGAATACTTGTGATCGGAAAGAGATCGCGACGCGCAATTTTCAGGGTTGGTTGCACATCTGCATGCGACATTCAAGGTGGCCAATAGGCATAATCGGCCAAACGGTTGTGGAGTTACACACATCTGAAATTCCGTTATTTACTCTATGACTCAACATATACAGGGTGATTCAGTTCGAAATGGGGAAAATCCAGGAGACGATAGAGAATTGAAAAATAATATGAATTTGCTTTGGACCGTATTCGGGAAATACCTCTTTTACAAAGTACAGGGTGTTCAAATTTGATTAGAAAAAAATCTAATTTATTAAGATTTGCCAAATGGCTGGAGATATATACTGGTTTTGTTGAAAATAAACATCAATTTTGAATTCCTCGTACAATTTGTGAGAACAATGCTCACTTTAATTTTTTCTCAACTAAGCACCGTTTTCGAGTAAAGAATGAAAATTCAAAAATAATTCCACATCATTATATGGTCATGTTGGAAAACTGAAACTAAATGTTTGGTTTGGAGGTTTGGTTGGGAATTATTAACTTTATTAGGCTGGTTTTCCTGTCACGCTGACGGTCGGCGCTGACGGTCAGCGCTGATCGGTCAGCTCGGATCCTTTTAGTATCGCGCTGATCACATAGAGAAATAGAAGGATGCTATTGTCTCTGGCTCACTGAATGTGGAGGCTTGTCGGTGCCAGCTAGAAAGCGGCGCCGACGCGCCGGCGCGTACGTGCGCGTATATAGCTCAGCGCTGACGGCCGTCAGCGCTGCGTGACTCGAAAACGCTACCTATAGCTACATACATATTGACCCATCAGCGCCGACCGTCAGCGTGACAGGAAAACCAGCCTTAATTTTGTTTGTGGCCAATATTTTCTACTCCCAAGATTAAACTGAGATTTTTTTCTTGAAATCCTTTCGAATAACCTACAGGACCTCATTGAAGAGTGACCTCTTAATTTTAGAAGTGGCAGTTACAACTAAATGGAGTTCCTCCACCCTGGCTTTTCTTGAAAATAAACATCAATTTTGAATTTCTCATTCAATTTTTGAGAACAAAGCTCTCTTTCATCTTTTCTCAACTAAGCTATTTTCTTGAGTACAGAGGGAAAATAAAAAATGATTAATGATTTAATGAAACCATAAAAAATTGTATGAAATGCAATCCGCAAAATTCATACCTTTTCGGCATCTGCAATCATCGCAAGCTTACTGAATTCTTGAAATCTAATCCTCTCTTAAGCTAAGCTAATCTCTAAGGGCAACTCCAAAATGTGGAGGAACTCCATCCAGTTGTAACTACTGCGTTTTAAATTAAGGTGTAAAGGCTGGTTTATGCTGGCCGGTAACTTTAACTTAATCCTATATATATAATATATACGGACATAGATTTCTAGTGTTATGGTTTATACTCAGACTAAAGAATCCGTTAACTTTTTAATTATTACTATTATTAATAAGTAAACGAAAAAAAACTGAACCGGGCGTTTTCAGTCCGTAAAGGTCGCTTTTAAGGTAGATGGCGTCGCCATTCTTTGACACTCTTACGGCAAAATAATGAACGTCGCTGAACATCGCTCAAGGTTTCTTCATCACAGAGGGTCGGAGTTCGTAAGGATTCTCCATAGAAGGCGCTGGTGGGGTTCTTCCCCTACCAGTTCTCGACCAATGGATATGAGTTTCCTAGAACGCCGTCAGTTTTCATTCAGTGTTTGGTTAAGTCACACTGATGGTTGGTAATAACCATGAAATCCTGGGTTTGTTCTGGCCTTGAATGATACTTTCCCCTTTAGGGAACACTGAGTGATGAGGTGGTCTTGCCCGGCCACGCGCAATATTTGTTGATGGTTAAAATCAATAAATATTTCACCGTGTGTCTTGTTTGAGTTATTGGCAATTAGCCACAGTTCACCTCATTTAATGTTCACTGGGTTTTGGTTTATCTTACCAAACTGCACTGGGCGTTTTCAGTCCGTAAAGGTCACTTCTAAGGTAGATGGCGTACCCATTCCTTGACCGTCTTACGGCAAAAGAATGAACGTCGCTGAACATCGCTCAAGGTCTCTTCATCACAGAGGGTCTGAGTTCGTAAGGATTCTCCATGGTAGCGCTGGTGGGGTTCTTCCCCTACCAGTTCTCGACCGATGGATATAAGTTTCCTAAAACGCTGTCAGTTTTCATTCAGTGTTTGGCTAAGTCACACTGATGATAAGTAAACCGATTCTTTAGTCTCAGTATAAACCATAGCATTAGAATTCTGTTTCAATTTTTAAGTTAAGGTTTTAGTTAAAGTTACCGGCCAGCATAAACCAGCCTTAACTCTTCGATGTGGTCCTGCAGGTTATTCGAAAAGAATTCAAGAGAATTTTCTCCGTTCAATCTTGGAGTACGAAATGTGGACCACAAACAAAATTAACAAAGTCAATAATTCCCAACCAAACCTCCCTCAATTACTCGTATATAGTTTCAGTTTTCCAACATGCCTATAATGATATGCGGAATAATTTTTTAATTTTCCCTCTTTACTCAAGAAAGATGCTTAGTTGAATAAAGTTGAAAGAGAGCTTTTTGCGCGCGTGTTCCGCAAAGGAACAGCGTGCTATCATTTCGTCACAATGTCTGTATTTTTCGAATTTTTTTTTGAAAATGGTCTCAAACGATTGGGTTCGACTCCCTGATGAAGAATTCAACGTCAAATTCAATTCTGTCCGTCCGGTCCGGCCGGATGGCCGTAAGCACGATAACTCTCGAACGGAACGACTTAGAGCGTTGAAATTTGCAGGGTAGTTTTGTAGCGTAATTATCTCGGACAAGTTCGTTAACGGGCAAAATCCACCAAGCGGTTTCGTAGTTAAGGCCGTTTTTATTCAAAACGTTTTTATGAATACCTATTTTTTTGAGGTTTATGCTGCCCTTTCCAGGCATTTTTCGTTATGCGCATGCGCAGATGAGAAGTCATTTAACTGCTGTAGTTTTCGTCAGAGAGGATTGGGGTTTTGGGGTGGCGGATGCTATTCCTCCATAGAATCCAGATCCCTGATGAGGGTCTGCGCATGCGTGGATTAAAGATGCGATATCTCCCGAACCACTAGTGTTGGAGAATCGGAGTTTTTTAAGGAGTGTGATTTTGAAAGGATTTGTAGCCACGAGTAGATTGCGCATGCGCAGAAGAGAAGTGACTGTTTTTGGGTTGGATGGGTTATGTTGGGAGTGCTTAGTCGATATTGTGAGGTTTTAAAAGAATATTCATGGCAATTCAGTGCAAGGACAAGTCAGTTTGGGGGATGCAGCGTTGTTTCCGAGTTGAAGTTTCCGTACCGTGGCCCTGGGGCTAATTTTGAAATTGATGTTACCCCTTACAGGCATTTTTCGTTATGCGCATGAGCAGACCATCAGTGATTTAACTTGTGGTGTTTTCGTCAGAGAGGGTTGGGATTTTTGGGTGGCGGATGCTATTCGTCCATAGAATCCCCTGGTGATGGTCTGCGCATGCGTGGATTAAAGATGCGATATCTCCTGAACCACTATTGTTGGAGAATCGGAGTTTTTTGAAAGGTGTGTGATTTTGAGAGGACTTTTAGCCGCGAGTAGATTGCGCATGCGCAGAAGAAAAGTGACTGTTTTTTGGTTGTATGGTTTTTGTTGGGAGTGCTGAGCCGATATTGTGAGGTTTTAAAAGAATATTCATGGCAATTCAGTGCAAGGACAAGACAGTTTGGGGGATGTAGCGTTGTTTCTGAGTTGAAGTATGCGTACCGTGGCCCTGGGGCTAATTTCGAAATTTATGTTACTCCTAACGGGCATTTTTCGTTATGCGCATGAGCAGACCATCAATGATTTAACTGCTGGGGTTTTGGGGTGGCGGATGCTATTCCTCCATAGAATCCCCTGGTAAGGGTCTGCGCATGCGTGGATTAAAGATGCGATATCTCCTGAATCACTGATGTTGGATAATCGGAGTTTTTTGTAAGGTGTGTGATTTTGAGAGGACTTTCAGCCGCGAGTAGATTGCGCATGCGCAGAGGGGAAGTGACTGTTTTCAGGTTGTAAGGGTTATGTTGAGAGTGCTGGGCCAATATTGTGAGGTTTTAAAAGAATATCCATGGCAATTCAATGCGGAGAAGTCAGTTTGGGGGATGTAGCGTTGTTTCCAAGTTGAAGTGTCCGTACCGTGGCCCTGGGGCTAATTTTGAAATCGATGTTACTCCTTACGGGCATTTTTCGTTATGCGCATGAGCAGACCATCAGTGATTTAACTGCTGGTGTTTTCGTCAGAGAGGATTGTGATTTTGGGGTGGCGGATGCTATTCCTCCATAGAATCCC
The DNA here is from genome assembly GCA_937662695.2 of Halyzia sedecimguttata. Classification (NCBI taxonomy): domain Eukaryota; kingdom Metazoa; phylum Arthropoda; class Insecta; order Coleoptera; family Coccinellidae; genus Halyzia; species Halyzia sedecimguttata. Next base: position 36,228,030 of record OW569412.2, read on the forward strand.
CTGGTGAGGGTCCGCGCATGCGTGGATTCAATATGCGATATCTCCTGGACCACTAATTTTGGAGAATCGGAGTTTTTTGTAAGGTGTGTGATTTTGGGAGGACTTTCAGCCGCAAGTAGATTGCGCATGCGCAGGAGGGTAGTGACTGTTTTTGGGTTGTACGGGTTATGTTGGGAGTGCTGAGCCAATATTGTGAGGTTTTAAAAGGATATTCGTGGCAACTCAGTGCACGGATAAGTCAGTTTGGGGGATGTAGCGTTGTTTCCGAGTTGAAGTGTCCATACCGTGGCCCTGGGGCTAATTTTTGATATTGATGTTACCCCTTACGGGCAATTTTCGTTATGCCCATGAGCAGACCATCAGTGATTTAACTGCTGGTGTATTCGTCAAAGAGGATTGGGGTTTTGGGGTGGCGGATGCTATTCCTCCATAGAATCCCCTGGTGAGGGTCTGCACATGCGTGGATTCAAGAAGCGATATCTCCTGAACCACTAGTGTTGGAGAATCGGAGTTTTTTGTGAGGTGTGTAATTTTGGGAGGATTTGCAACCACGAGTAGATTGCGCATGCGCAGACGAGAAGTGACTGGTTTTGGGTTGTATGGGATATGTTGGGGGTAATGAGCCGATATTATGAGGTTTTAAAAGAATATTCATGTCAATTCAGTGCACGGACACAAGTCAGTTTGGGGGAAATAGCGTTGTTTCCTAGTTGAAATGTCTGTATGGTGGCTCTGAGGCAAATTTATAAATAACTTTATTCGGTAGATCTATATTAAAATACGTTCGGATTTGGAGAAGAGGCAATTGCGTTCCTAACGGAGGTCCCACAACCTCAATATTTTTCGATCTATGGTAAAGCTAACAGCCAAACTTTATTGATAGCTATATTTGTTTAAGGAACTTGAAAAAAAAAAGAACTCACGTGAAGTCAGTACTCTTTGGCGCGCGTGTTCACGGTGGCTAATTTGAATTGAATGATGAGTACTTCAAGCTCAGTGGATAGAGCAAGCCAAAGATCTACCCAAAGGATAGTGGACACCATTCACTGTCGGTTCAAAAATTAAGAGTGCTGTATCTAAGCTGCCATCAGGATAGATTACCAAAGTTGGAAAAGAACACAACTGACTCTCCTTAGTCGCACAAGCTCCTAGAAGATTTGGGAGGGTCAGTATAATCCTAATCATGTTTATAGCACGCGCACCAAAGCAGATTGACTTAACAATGAAAGAAAAAGTGTAAAGAGTCAATCTGCTTTGGCGCGCGTGCTATAAACATGATTATGATTATACTGACGCTCCCAAACCTCTAGTAGCTTATGCGACTAAGGAGAATCAGTTGTGTTCTTTTCCAACTTTGTTACTCTATCCTGATGGCAACTTAGATGTTACATATTATTCGACGGTTTTTAAACCTTTTGCCCAATTTCCCGTTCGAAAACAGTTCGTATCGGCAAATTTCGCGTGAAAAATTTAAAACCTCGACCATTCTTCTCTCAACCTGACAGATGTCGAATTTTTTGATTGGTCGAAAGAAATTGAAATTCTTCCGAAAAATTATGTCGATTTCGAATATAAAAGTTTCGAAAAGGAAAACCCCATATTTTTTAAAGAGTGAATCGATCTTTCGATATAAACTCGCGAGCAAGTCCTACTTTGGAGTGAGCATTCATATCACTCTACTTTTCGACTTTCGTTTTTGTGGCGATATGATGGCCAGACGTAAACAAAATTTCAATCGTAAATCCTCGAAAAATGGTAATAAATATTGAGATTTCGTCTTCAGTTTTCGCTTCTTACCGTTCAAAAGTTTCGGTCGCGTGCTTTGACCGCCCTCGAAACGACCCTTAAATTTGAAAATAAATTCTCAAACTTCCCGATTTACTTGGGAAAAATGCGTCACTTTCAGAATTTTTTCTAAATTATATGGAATTTTTCCAAAGATCGCCACTATAGCCTTATCGTCAATTTCAACCATCCCCTTTCCCCCCGTAACCTCCAAATTTCCTCTTTTTCCAACTTGTCCCCTCGAGACGTCCCCTCATTTAGACAAATTTTCTCTAAGTAAAATTCTAAACGTCCTTTGTCAGAAACTGAACTAGCCCAACGATTCTCGGTTTCCAGTATTTCTTCTATAACTCCTATAATATAGATTCGATAGATCTTGGCTTAAGAGTTAGGATTTGAAGGCTGTTGCAAAATTCCAACAATATCGGACGGATAGTTTCTGAGATACATAATATTTTTATACTCATATTCAATAATTTTTTTAACATTTTCTATGAATACGATCCACACGAAATTCCGCACAAATATTTGTGTTTGCATTCTACAACAACCAAGTTTCAATTCGAACTGTTTTGTATTGTTCGAAAACAAAATTTCCACTCGGAAACCGTCAGGCTGATTACGCCCATTAACGAACTTGTCCGTCACATTTGGATGCGCAACCTACCCTTAAAATTACAGGTCGCTATCTCTTTCCGTTCGAAAGTTATCGTGGCAACGGCCCGCCTCTTTTGCGCAAAATGATAGCACGCCGTTCACTAGAACAAGCGCGCAAAAATTGAGAAAAGCACTAGCGTAGATTCAGGAGCTTTTGCGAGCATGTTCCGTTGTCCATTCATGCTTTATACAAAGATATTCGATTTGAAAATGGTGGCTCGAAGTTATGTGCGGAATTTCAGCAGATTCTGCCGCATAGTTTCTGAAATATGCAATATTTGAAGGTGGCTAAAAACAAAAAAAAATTTTAAATCTCTGGCGTGGAGTCAGGAGTTTTTGCGCGCATGTTCAGAAGTCCATCGAGCTGAAGCTCGGTACTCGATTGTAAAATGGTAGCTCGATGTTGTGTGCGGAATTTCAGCTGACAAAATTACATTAAATAATGTTTAATTCACCTCTATGGTACCCTTTTAATCGAATTTACCATCGATAAATACAGTTTTCTCAGAAATAATTTACAATTTGTGATGCAAGCAGACCATTATTCTTTTACTAATTGTTATTAAGGGAAATCCATGAATCAATGGATTTGTAATTTCGAAAGCAGGTATCCCTATGCTTTTTTGAATTTGAAATCTCTCACCCTTTACGCTCCACACTCCTCTACTGTTTTTTTCAAATAGGAATATATGGATCGTGATATATCAAATGAAAGGACATTTGATTGCACACTCAGCGGTGTGACTGAAAAAAGAATTTTTTAAGCAATCTTTTTATTACAAAATTAACAATTTGTGATTGGTGTCAGATTCTTATTCTTGAAATAATAAATATTCAGATATATCCTCCTACTCGCCGATTTCTATTTTCGAAGTTTGAGAAATTCATGCAGTTTTGAAGTTAGAGGTTTATACCCTTAACCCTCAACAATTTTTTTCTATTGAAAAAATATTGCTTGTGATATATCGCATCAAAGGTCAATTCAATTATGTGAACAAAAATAAAATTTTACCTTAAATTTCTTGCAATAAAAATGATACGATGAAAAGAAAAATATATACACTAGTTGAAAACAGCTGTGAATGTATTCTATCGCAAATAAAACAATAAACAGATAATCATGATGGTGTCGCTTCCACGCACATGAAGGTGTTCTCGAAACAAAGTGAGGAGGTCAAGAAAAACTTTACTTTTTGTTGAAAGAAAATTCTTTTCAATCTAGCAGATCAACTCAAGATTACCCGAGAATTTTCCATTCTATATGAATCAATTGAGTGAAAAGCAGCGAATAGAAGTCTTGAAATTTCTGGGACGTGAGGATCGCAAGCGGACCTATTAACAAGTGTGCGAATTTTTTAATGAGCGTTATCAATACAGAAATCTTATAAGTAAAACTACTGTTTGTCGGGTGGTTAGACATTTCGAACAAACTGGAAATGTTAAAAACTCTCCAAAATCTGGTAGACCTTGAACTACGACATGTGGCGATAAGGCCCTCGATATATTACTTTCCATAGAAGAGAATCCGAAACAATCTACACGAAAACTGGCCAATGAATGTGAGTAAGCACTCAGTTGGTAATCTTCTTAGAAAAACTAAGTATCACCCATACAGAATTCAAAGCACACAAGGATTATCTGATGACGATTTCGACCGACGAGTGCAGTTTTGTGAAGTAATGCAGGAGAGATGCAATGAGGATGATACCTTTCCATCGAGAATTCTTTTTACGGATGTAGCTACGTTTTACTTGATTGGGTTTGTCCATCGACATAATTGTCGCTTCTGATCCACAGCAAATTCTTATTGGATGCAGACAGTTCACACCCAACATCCCGAAAAATTAAATGTGTGGTTGGAAGGTAATTTGACTAGTGACTCTTATCTAAAGTTACTGAGGAATCAAATATTTCCTGCAATCATTGATCTCTTTCCCGATGTGAATGTTCGACAAGTAGCTGACAATATTTGGTTCCAACAAGATGGTGCCCCTCCGCATTATGCAATTGAAGTGAGGATGTATCTTGATGGCACATTTTCTGAGAAATGGATTGGTAGGAGAGGATCAGTTGAATGACCACCTCGATCTCCAGATTTGAACCCTCTCGACTATTTTCTGTTGGGGTATTTGAAGAGTACTGTTTACCAAAATCGACCAGATAATTTGGAAGACATGCGACTTAAAATTCAGAGAGGAGTTGGAAGAATACCTGTTGCTGCTATGAATAATTCATTGAGAAGTTTCGAAGAACGGCTTGCACATTGTTAAGCATAGTCAATGGTGCTCAATTCGAACACATAATACATTAAAATTATTTTCCATCCTTGAATAGGAAACTTGTCGACTTCAAAAAGCGAGTAACCATATCCAATTGATTATTTTCTTATGTTTTAATAAAAAAATGGCACAACCAATTTTCCTTTCATTCGCACCGTTGAGTAGGTAATCAAATTACCTTTCATTTGATGTATCGCAATCCATATAATCCCATTGGAAAACATAAAGTAGAGGACGGGGGCGTAGGAGGTGAGAAATATCAAATTAAAAAAAAATTGGTTCAAGCCCTGTGGACAGGAGCTTTTGGGCGCATGTTCATCTTCCTTGTGGCCCGTACTGACCAGTAAAGAAAACAAGATTAAATGAGCAATCATGAGAATGAGAAAAGCACCATGGAAGAAATCAAATTAAATCTGGCCAATTTTGCCCAATAACGAACTTAACCGAGATATTCATCTCCCTAAACTACTCTGAAAATTTCAACTACCTACCTCATTCCGTTCGAGAGTTATATCTATGTCTATGGATGAAAAGCAGTCTCACTACTCTCAGATCTCTTACTTCATGTTCAGTTCCGAAATGTAAGAATTTTCTGAGAAAAACTAATTTCGGAGCAAACAACTGAGATTTTTCTCACTTCGCTCACAATTCTTCGAGTGATTGTCTCAGGAACATCATTTGACATTATGACAATTCATATTCATACATAGAATAATATCATTCTGTGACAACGTTGAAATACGACTTATTATTGAAATTTTGAAAAATCATATCTCCGAAAGTATTAGCTTGTTAGAGTTAAAAATGATATGAGTGGATTCTTATGATAAAACTTTTCATTAAAAAAAATTTTATTTGGAATTTGTTTCGTAAAAAAAAATTTTTTTTTTTGTTACTCCGAAACCATCTGTCCGATTTTGCCCAATAACGAACTTAGCCGAGATATTTATCCCCCAAACCTACTCTGAGAATTTCAACTCTCTAGCTCATTCCGTTCGAGAGTTATCGTGCCTACGGCCGGCCGGCCGGACCGGCCGGACAGAATGAATTTCGACCACGGATTCTTGATCAGTGAGTCAAACCAAATCGTTTAAGACCATTTTCATCGAAATATTCGAAAAATACAGACATTTGGGCAAATTGATAAGCACTCAGTTCCGAGGAACTAGAGCGCCAAAAAGCAGTATCATGTTGAATACCTTAATATTATTCTGGAACACAAATTTTCCATTACAATAATCTTCATCTAGCTTCTATTTAGTATCAATTCCTGTAGAACGTGATCATAATAAGTGTTTTCCATATAATAAAATGTGTTTGAACTTGGTATGTAGGAAATCTGACATCAATTATTGGAATTAATTGATTTGACAAACAGCCGTCAAATGAGGTAAATATATTTTTGTGACGATTTTCTGTGACCATAGAACGTCAAAACACGCTGGAATGTGAATTTTAAGCAATATCTTCAGGAATTGAGATCGTATCGAACTGAAATTTTGCACACTCGTGTAGAATGCTTGATTTAACGTCGGTACAAATTTTTGGCGCTCTAGTTCCTCGGAACTGAGTGCTTATCAATTTGCCCAAATGTCTGTAATTTTCGAATATTTCGATGAAAATGGTCTTAAACGATTTGGTTCGACTCACCGATCAAGAATCCGTGGTCGAAATTCATTCTGTCCGGCCGGTCCGGCCGGCCGGCCGTAGGCACGATAACTCTCGAACGGAATGAGCTAGAGAGTTGAAATTTTCAGAGTAGGTTAAGTGGATAAATATCTCGGCTAAGTTCGTTATTGGGCAAAATCGGACAGATGGTTTCGGAGTAACAAAAAAAAAATTTTTATTTTACGAAACAAATTCCAAATTAAATTTTTTTTAATAAAATGTTTTATCATAAGAATCCAATCATATAATTTTCAACTCTAACAAGCTAATACTTTCGGAGATATGATTTTTCAAAATTTCAATAATAAATCTTATTTCAACGTTGTCACAGAATGATATTATTATTTATTCTATGTATGAATATGAATTGTCATAATGTCAAATGATGATCTAATCAATCGAAGAATTGTGAGCGAAGTGAGAAAAATCTCAGTTGTTTGCTCCGAAATTAGTTTTTCTCAGAAAATTCTTACATTTCGGAACTGAACATGAAGTAAGAGATTAGTGAGTGAAGTAGAGAGTAGTGAGACTGCTTTTCATCCATAGACATAGATGTAACTCTCGAACGGAATGAGGTAGGTAGTTGAAATTCTCAGAGTAGTTTAGGGAGATGAATATCTCGGTTAAGTTCGTTATTGGGCAAAATTGGCCAGATTTAATTTGATTTCTTCCATGGTGCTTTTCTCATTCTCATGATTGCTCATTTAATCTTGATAAATAAACTATTATTTGAATTGAATTTTCTTTAGGATGCAGTTCTATTATATGAATACATTGATATAATTCCCAACTCTGAGAAACCAATACTTTCGGAGATATAATTTGTCTGTTTGAACTAGAGCGCCAGAAAGCTCCTGTCCACAGGGCTTGAACCCATTTTTTTTTATTAAAAAATTTTCCAACTGCCCGATCCCAACAATACTTAGATAATATTATATCCATAAATTAAGCATTTCATTATTGCATTTCTTGAAATAGGTACCTTTTCAAGTCGATCAACATCGTCCTTCTTTCGACGTCTAAACTATGACTTGATTCTTTATGTTCATGTCTTTGAATTTGTTTTCGGTGGAATTCAAAGAGTTCATAGAATAATCGATGAAAATACTGAGAGAGACCCAGGAAATTTGAAACATTTTGTCTTATATCTCCAGAAATTGAAATCGTATAGAGCCAAAATTTTGCACAATGTTGCAAAATACTACAATTGACGTTAGTACAAGTTTTTGTTGCAATCTGATGAATAGTTCACGAAAAAAAAATTTTTTTTTCGAAAAAATTAAAAGAAATATTTTTTTAAAAATTACCAACATTTCGATCATAACAGAATTTTGCCAAAAGTTGCGCGTTTATATCCTCGAACTGACTACCAAGTTTCGATTCAACATCTTCTTTAGTTCCTGAAATATCAGGGAAATAACCTCAAAATTTTAAATGTCTATAACTCCTAAACCGTCCGGCCGATTTTGCCCGTTAACGATCTTAACCGTCGCATTTTGATCAGAAACCTACCCTGAAAGTTTGAAGTCGATAGGACCTTCGGTGCTCCTGTTATCGTGCCTACGGCCGGAAGTACGGCCGGCCGGCCATACGGCACCCAAAAATCTGACACCGGATTCGTGATCAGGGAGTCCGAATTAGTCTATTAGCCAATTTTCAGCTCGAAATTCGAAAATTACAGACATTTGGACGAAATGATAGGACGATGTTCCCCTAGAACATGCGCCCAAAAAGCATAGGATAAATTGCTTTTGAAATTAAAAATCGACGTGTGCGAGGATTCTCCTTAATAATTCTTCGTACAAGAATTATTGACGAGTTACGTTACTTTTTTGGTACGCTGTATGTTATTTAATACTTATATATTGAGTTTGTATCTTTGTAGAAATTAATTTGATTTGTATTTTGTACCTGATTTACTCTTGTTGAAATATTTTCCACTTTGTTATTGATTTTCATTAATTTCTTATATTTTATTTGTTTGGATGTAACGTATTTATCAATAAACTTCTGTTTGTTGTTTTGTTCGAGTTTCCATTGAAAAATTGTTTCGAAATAAACTGAAAAAGACGAAAAAGTAGGGGGAGGGCCCCCCAAAAATTTCTAGCGTAGGGCTCCGGAAATTGTAAATTCGCCACCGCCTTTACGCGAAACGTGAGATATGCTCGTTCATAAACGCAGTCACTGATATAGCCAGAAGTGAGCGACGTGAAATATTATATGTAGAAACCTCCTGATTGGTTGAAAACGAAGGCGTGTTGAATGAAATTGCGTCTTGATGAATTCCACTCAACAAGTCGAAAAATTATTATGCGTCACACCATCTAGCCGTTGCGTTTCTCAGAACGTCGACGTAGGGTCTGGTTCTGGTATTATGTAGGTATGCTGGAACGATGGACACTTGTTTTTGTAATTCGTTGCTATCAGATGTTCATTCATTTCTCAATTTAATACTTATCATTTAGAATGGGAAGCAATAAACATTCGGTATTTTATTCAATAGGTCCTGCAACGGTATATTACCCAGTTATTATTGTTCCTATGGTTCAGATAGACAGCGCATTTCGAACATTTCTTCGCGCGATCTTAGCGGGGCACTATCATTTTGGATCATTTTGGTCATATGTCTGTAATTTTCGAATTTTGCACCGAGGATGGTCTCATCCGATTCTGTTGGTCACGCTAGTTAAAGATCCGTACTAAAACTTGATTTTGTCCGTCCGTCCGTCAGTCCGTCAGAGAATTCAAATTTTCCGGAAAGGTTCCTATGATTTCAAAGATAATTAGAATTTTTTTTCCAAAATTTTCCAAAAAAAAATTTATCGAGTTGAAAGTTGATATTTAGGTGAATTGAAAATTGGTATTTTGGTGAGTTGAAAATAGGGCTTCACACGAGTAGGCGAGAGTATAAAGAATCTCGTCTCGGTCTCGCTAATTCCCAAAAATTTTAAGTCTCGGTCTCGTCTCGTTATCAGTTGTCTCGTCTCGTCTAGCATATAACAATGAATAATTTCGTAAAGATATATTTAATACGCTCTTATACAAAAATTTTAGTACATGTACATAATTTTTTCAATTTTAAACACTGTTAATTTCATCTTTTGAATTACTCGATGACCAAGAATTCAAATATAATCATGCTTGCATCTTTCAATGATGTACATGTTTTTGACATGATCATACCTACTGTGGAAAATAATCTTTCAACATGTACGGATGTAATAAATCATCGGCCATCTTGGAAAGCGTAGGAAGAACTTTTTCATGCTCTTTTCACCACTCTAAAATATTTTGATTCCTATTTGCTCTTTCTAACAGCAAATATTCTTCAAACTCAGCCTTCCAATGTCTCGAAGGTTGTGTTGATGTTCTGAAGAGGCTATCGATGTCGATACATTTTTTTAAACAATTGGACAAATTGGTATCGTTATCAATGGATACTTTCCCAGTGAGTAAATCATTGAGGGTGTTCTTGGCGTATTCCTCATAACACTTTTCGAAACTTTGAATAGCATTATTTTTCATTTCTTTACCAGTTTTATTATATGAACTTCCACAGATGTATACAATAATTTTTCACATTTTCGATACAAGAAGCACAAGAAAAAGTAATAAATTTCTCCAAATGTTCAAATAGAGACGATATTTTAAAAGCATCGGGATTTAGGGGAATTAAAAGTTATCCGTTAAATATTGAAATCATGATGGGATCATTTTTTATGGTTGTGAATTCTATTTTTTCTTGAAAAATAATCTCAATTATCGCAAGGTCATAACAAACATAATAATTAGTAATCTTTTAAATCGTGTGTGTATTTCTAGAACGATCCATGTATAATGTAGACAAAATTAATATTGGTAATTATAGTGGAAACTCTTCATATTCAATTTTTTTCTGTGGGTGTTGAAAAAGGTCGAGTCGTATATAAGAAAAGTTTACTGTATGTATCTGAAGGAAATAAGGCGATCTTCTAGGTAGAACATTTCGAGCCAAAGTAACCCGTTCAATAGTATACACATTTATTACTCAGTAGTTTATAGACACACATACTAATTATCCAACCAAGAGTAAAAAATCGATCTTGAAAAGACCACATTCAAAACTAAAATATAAGAATCTGCAAGGATAAATATTTATGATAAGAGATACGTATGTTACTATAAGAACAGTTAACAAGTTGAAATAAAAATGTGAAAACATCAAATTTACAATAAAATATTTCACAGATATTCACAAGAGTGGATATTTTGTTATCTATGTAGACCTTTCCTAATTTTTCGAACGAAAACTTCATAAACAAAATTTAACGATACCAAAAACGAGACTCTCGGGTTGCGCCGTATGTGATCTCGGTATCGCCTACAATATTTTTCAAAACGTCTCGTCTCGCTTTTCCGAGACGAGAACGAGACGAGACGAGACGAGGCGAGAAAAATCTCGCTATCGTGTGAAGCACTAGTTGAAAATTGGTACATGGGAGAACAAATGAGTTTCCGCCGTTTTTAGCGCGCTGTTCAGGTGAACAGTGTGCCGATCAATTCGTCCAAATGTCTGTAATTTTCAAATTTTTGGCCGAGACTGATGATGAAGAATTGACTTGATTCTGTCCGCCTTCAGCAAGATGACGCTCGAACGCAATGAGAGTTGATATGTATTTTCAGAGTTAATTGGAGTCCAAATGGAACGGCTAAGTTCCTAAGTCAACAAGTGCTTTTTAGGTCAAAATGTTTTCGTATTCTCCGAAAATAATGATTGATGCGATTCGGAATGGCATGTAGACAGTTTTTGAAAAAATGCTAAGGTCACTCGCAAAAATTGCTATAGTTATAAACAATTAAGTTAAAAAAAAGAAGGGGCTAAAAGTTATTAATAAAAAAATTTTTTTTTTCTAATAATTTTAACACCCTGTATCTCAAAGAGGAACCGTTTCTCGACATATGTTTATATGACAAACTAGGGCTTATAATACGTGTTTAAAGTTCCTTGGTTAAAATCTGGACCAACCGGTACATACACTCGATAAACATAACCCTCCTTCCTTCGGGCAGTTGAGTGAAAAGAGGATTTACGTTCGAGTTGTTGTTAACCTGCGGATTCCAATGCAGAACACGAGTCGGGATAGTTTATAATTTCAGTGAAAAGTTTTTGTGTCGAATATCCTGAATACTCGAAGTGAAAACATTTCCGCAAAACATAGAAAACGAATTTATTGGAGGAGAGCGCTAATCAGCTGCTACCCAGAAGCCGTGAAATAAGTTGATGGGTTTCGCAACGAGAAGCAGTGTGAGTTATGGCCGTTCTACTGTTCCCGTTCTAATATACGGACACAAAATTTACTGGCATTGTCAAAATACAACCAATATCACTTGACATCACATGAGTGGGAAAACCGTGAACCAGTGCAATAAATCCATCATCAATTAAAGGAAAGAAATATTGTCCTAGATTAAATTACTAGATAGAAACATTTATTGAATCAAATATACCAATTCTGAAATTCTCGAAATTCAGAATAGCAATCAACAAAAAATAATTCTGAAGATTTCCGTTAAGTATCTGACGAAGGAGTCTGATATAGACTCCGAAACATTACGATACAATTGTTTCATCGTTGATGTTGTTTCGTTATGGTTTGTTAGGCAACATTAGCCTTACTTTCGTTCAACTAACTGTTTGTATGTGTTTGCTGTCATTGGCTATCGTCTGACAGACAAACCTTGTTGTTAGTGTCAAACAGACGCAAACAGTTAGCGAATGTTTGCAATCGAAAGTCTGCCTATTGTTCGATTGATTGCTTCTGACAAATCTGTGTTTTTTACGCAGAAGGAAATTACAAAATAATAAAGATTTATTTTATACATATTTTTCAGAGTTCGGTAGAGAAAACCCAGAAAGAAACCATTTATAATAATGAATATACCTCCCACAGTATCCTCTAATGATTACTTAAAACAAAGATATTTTTCAGAGTTTGGGAGAGAAAACCCAGAAAGAAACCATTTAATAATGAATATACCTCCCACAGTATCATTTAATGATTATTTCTGAATACTCTCTAGTAGTGGAGGATCCTCATCATCATAACAGTCTGGAATTCTCTATTGAGTGTTATTGTAACTCTCGCAACCGTAATTTCAATCTGGTAGATTATGAGGCTTTGAATAATATACTTTGAATCTTTGACAGGATTAGTGAGCTGTCCGTTTCTGATTTTGAATATATATATACGAAATTATAAGTGCTCTTCTCGATCAATCCGTCCCCCGGTTCCATAGTTCCATATACATATACATATACATATACAGCTCTCAGTCAAAAGAATATATATATATATATATAGTTCCATAGACGCTGGAAGAAATACCACAGTGAGATGGATTATTCTACTTTTAGGCTTAGTAAAGTGAGTTTGAAGAACATCATGATACTCCATCGAATATAGGGCTGTATTTGTCGTGATAAGATTAGGGAAAATATCACTACAATGAACAACGGAGGTGCTGGTCCGGATGGAATCCCTCCTTCGTTTTTGAAGGGATGCCTGGAGGATTTGTTTGATCCCTTATTTATCTTGTTCAATAAATCTTTGGCCACCGGGTGTTTTCCTCAGAAGTGGAATCATAGTTACTTGGTTCCGATATATAAATCTGGCGATGAAAATCAAGAGGAGAATTATAGACGTATCTCCGAACACAGCACAATTGCAAAATTATTCGAGAGTGTCTTGACCGACTTCTTCTACGTATTTTGACATTAGGAACACAGTGAATGTTGGACAACACGGATTAATGAAGAACCGGTTTGTCGATGCTGATTAATAGCTGTATGTAGAATATATCTTGGGATGTATGAACTCCGGATTTCTGGTGGACTCTGTGTACACCGATTTCAGCAAGGCCTTTGACAAAATTGATCATTCTGTCACGATTTCTAAACAATCTACACTCAGTGTGCACGGAAGTCTTTTAAGGTGGTTTGGGTCTTATCTAACAAATAGGTCTCATTTAGGCTAATTCACATCAAAACCTATTCGACCAACATCTGGTGTACCACAAGGTTCTCGCCTAGGACCATCACTTTTTATGATATATGTGAATTATATCGTGAAGTATTTCCGATTTTGCAGGGTCCTTTTGTATGCTGATGTCCTTGAGATATTTCATTACATCTCTAATCCTTCCAACAGATTGTACATTCAGCTGGATTTAGATCAATTTTCCCTTTATTGCGAACAGGACCTTCTTTTAGTAAATGTGTTCAATGCTGTATCATCACCTTCAGCTGCCTATCTCTTATCGCATTTCCAACCACGCTGTCCACGCTGTGCAAGACCTTGGAATTACATTGGATTCAAAGCTGCTTTCTGATCAACATAATATTCAACGTTTCTGAAAAAGCGAATCGTATGCTCAGTTTCATTATGAGATAATCTTATGAATTCCAGAGACCTGAAGCTATGCGCTCTTTCTTTTTAATATCAAGAGCATTTTGAGTTTCGGTTCGGCCATATGGAGCCCTCGGTACAGAATCTATATAGATAAGCTGGTGTTCGGTGAATGGAAACTGGAAAGTTTCACAATACTGCCCTCATTCACCTTCACATATACAAGGCATCTAAAAATGAATATAGAGTCTAGTGTCAAAATACCGTTTTCTAAGAAAATGGGCCTACCCTACAGGATGCTCGGAGGTCAGAGTTAAACATCATGCGAAGTATACGCTTTTGAATGATGAAAACTCTACTAACACCAGAGGAATTACCCCAAAGCATAACGTTATAAGATAAGTGACTATTTACCAAACTGTGATTGACGTTTAAAATAGGTTCAAAAGGAAGTGAACCTTTAACCCTACTTATCGCATAATAAGAGCTATTGAGTTTTTTACAAACAGCATCTATATGTACATTCCACCTCAAATGTCGATCGATGTGGACCCCAAGAAATTTTGGATGGTATGGTAATATCAAGATGCTGAATAACTAAGGAATTATGTTCATCATTTGACAGAGTGAAGTGAATGCACTCCATTTTGTAGATATTCATTATAATTCTGTTTGAATAGCACCACTACTCTATGAAACTTTTTACGATCAGTTCACATAACCTTTGTAGCTCCTCCAGGGTTACAGCAGTAACCACTATAGAGGAATCATCAGCAAACAAGATTATCTTGATTATTTTGGATAATGAATTATTTCGGTCTGATGATTTAACAAGGACTTCTTTCAAATTATTCGGAAGATCATTAATAAACAACAATAATATGATTGGTCCCAGGACAGATCCTTGGGGCTCACCCAACTTGAGGCTATGTTCACTGGAAATGGAGTCATGTATTCTAACGAACGTGACTCTACCCTCAAGATAACTTCGAATGTAATCCAAAAACGCGCCCCTGAATCCTAAATTATATAATTTTTCCAATAAAAACTGATTCGCGAGACTATCGAATTCTCGTGACATGCCAAAAAATAAACCCGCGACATGGGAACCATTGTCTAAGCACCCGTAGACAAACTCAACAAAATGGAAAGCTGCAGTTTGGGTTGAGCGGCCTGACCTAAAGCCATGCTGAGCAGTATCAAGAATTAGAAATTTGTCAATGTAATTAATTATTCTACTGAACACTATTATTTCAAAAACTTTAGAAAAGACACTGAGCATAGAAATAGGTCTGTTATTCGAAATAAATCATCAACTTTATCTGAGATCACGATTCATTACGCGAATGTGCGCTGGTGAACACGCGAAGAAAATTGCTTTGTTGTTGAGGGTTTTGAGAATAGATAATCATTGAAATTGTTAATGAATGCTATACCAGTTTGAGTGCATGAAAGCGGTGTATTTAGTCAAAATAACATTTTCGTTTGATGATTAATTTCATATCGGAAAAATCGGTAAATCTTAACGAACATTGGTGAAAGTACGAATCAATGCAATAAGGAAAAAATGGTGAAGATAAGAGACATCTGTTCAGAGGAATTTATCAACATAAGGGATTGAGAAGCGAAGAACTGAGGCTTTCTGAATTGAGTGGAGATTACAAACAGGTGAAGGGAAATGGCTGGAGATTTAGTGTGTTTAAGTAATAGGAATATTGGGAAAAGTGGATAGAAAGTGGGCTGTTGCGGAAAATGCGGCGAATGGGCGCATTTGGCATGTACACAAATTAAAAAAGAAGATATTATCGGGAAGAAGATAATAGAATGGGTATGTCAGGATTGTAAGAGAGAAGACAAAAATGCCGTCTCTGATGATGATACCCTAGATAAGTTGGTGGACAGAATTGAAAAGAGGAAAAGTATTGATAAGATCAAAAAGGCCGATGATGCAAATAACATAGATAAATGTTTAAGCAGATTCTTGATAAAATGGAGATTCTAGAGGAGGCTGTGACCTTCAATAGCGACGTGATGGATGGAATGAAGAATGTTTTGGAGGAGCTGAGGAGAACACTTCGAGAAAGGAACAGGAGAGAATGAAAGCCACAATAGAGGAAATGAAGAAGAATATATATAACCTGAATTAACAATCTTCATTGAATGAGGTGGCATCCAATGGCCAGAATAGGAGAAAAATTATTATTGTTGTGGGATTAAATAATACAGAAGAAATAAAAAAGGTCTTTCAAAACCTCAAAATCACTATTCCAGAGAATGCAATGCAATGCGCTACCCTCAAAAAGTTTAGTGAAACCTATTCTGGTTTCCTTCGAATATGAAAAAACGAGGACCTCAGTTATAGAAAGACGGAAGAAGATGGGAACATTGAATTCTGATAGCTTGGAACTGGAAGGAGAAAAAAGAAAAATATTTATCGATGAGGATTTACCAAGATAAGTGCAAGATTTGCCCGAAAAAACAACAGAATTAAGAGGTTCAGGTACAGGTATAGAATAGAGAATAGGGAATAATATATTTTGCAGGAAAATTGAGTACAGTAAAATAATATTTGTTAGAAATACTAGTCAGTTACACATTTTTGTGAAAACTAACTTCGACATATAAATGTGCATATTACAAACAACCATTATATTACTTTTATAGAATTTGCTTCAGTTGCACGCATAAATGAACGAAAAAACGATCCAACTTGGTCGAAAACATTAATAAATTACAATAATATGGAAAAAACTCTGAAAGAAGAAAGCTGGGAAAGGTTATGTGATACCTGTGGAGTAGATGAAGGGTGGACACTTCTCACAAATAGACTGACGGAAATAATTAATTATTGCACAAAAACAGTAAAAATTAAAAAAAAAAAAAGCTAGAAAGAAGAAACCCTGGATCAGGAAGGGAATTATTATATCCATCAAAAGAAAAAATCAACCATACATATAAGGATGCAATGAAGCACCTAGAGAATTGCGAACTTCTGAGAAACTTCAAAAAATATTTTGAAAAAATTAATAAAACTTGCAAAAAAAAATCTACTCTCGTACAGAAATTGACAAAAATAAGAATTTGGAAAATAGTAACTGAGAAACAGAAGAACAAGATTACTGGGATAAAAAATGGAACAGGTCAGCTGTTCCAAGGAGATGAATCAATAGCAAACGAATTCAATAAATATTTCATTAACGTAGCCAGTAACTTGGCGAATAAGATTGGTTCTAATCAGAGTAGTACTTCAAGTTCATGCCATGAGCATTTTACTTCCATTGTGTTTCTTGACACTGACGAACAGGAAATTGAGAGTGTGATTAGAAGCTTGAAAAATAGAAAGGCGCCAGGACCAGACAACATTAAGGCTGAAACTTCGAAAATAATATGTAGATATACAGGGTGACTGGTGACGTAAGGGACAACGGCTAAGTGGAGATAGAGGACCTCAAACTGAATGAGAATTTGGGTTTCAAATGTCTCATAAGGGTATTCGTTTCGGAGATATAGGGTGATTTATGAAAAAATGCTAAACCTATGAACTCCCATATCTTCGTTAAAATGATATGTTTTTCGCTGATAATTCACATGTTTGTTTATACATGCATTCTCTGTCAGCATAAGAAAAAAAAATGAAAAAATTGCTGGCCCGTACTCAAAAATTTCAATTTACATGTCAAGTGAGAAATATCTCACGGTATATGAGATAAAATAAAATCAAATAGAAATTTGGAAAGAGGGAAAAAAACTGATGAAATATCTGTTTTTTGTTTGAATGGCACAAATTTTTTTTCGTTTTTATGATATATTGAAGTAAGAATATTACAATATTTTTATATTCAAATCATGAAAATTAGTACTACTGATAGAAAAAACCTTGAATTCGAGGTGCTAGAATGAGCCTGGCTTCAAAATATTCCTTCAAATCTTGAAATCTTTTTTTATCAATTAATATTTCGATACCATATGAAATTTCAAAATAAAATTTGTTGTAGATGGGGTGACGAAAGAGTTGGATACTCAAACACAAAAATAGAAAAAGTCGCAAATATAATTCATAAAAAAATCAAGTAAGCAAATGTTCGAAATGAGAGCCGTTCACCTCCATACATTTATTGGCTCTCTTGAACAAATGAAGCACAGCTTTTTTAATCAGAGTAATATTTGTTTCAATTTCTTCGCATGCTTCAGTTATTCTGCTCTTCAAATGTTCACGGCTTGTTATTGTTTCTTTATACACCGTATCCTTAAGATGACCCCATAGGAAATAGTCCAGAGGAGTTAGATCGGGTGATCTAGCAGGCCAATTCCTAGAACCTCCCCGACCAATCCACCTGTCAGGAAACTTCCTATTCAGAAAATTCTTCACTTCATTTGCAAAATGAGGAGGTGCACCATCATGTTGAAAAATCATACCTCTCTGATTAATATTTTCTAAAGGACGAGGCAAAACATTCTGCAAGAAATCCAAATAAACAGCCCCAGTTATTCTTGATTCAAAGAAATGTGGACCAATCAAATATCCATTATAAATGCCACACCAAACGTGGACACTAAAACGTCTTTGATTGTTTCTTTCTCTTTTGAGATGAGGATTATTTCGGGACCAAATGTGGTTGTTTCTCAAATTATTTATTCCATCTCGGGTGAACTGAGATTCATCTGTGAAGAGGATACGCTGAAGATCTCTTCTATGGCTCACTACCCATCTACAAAAAACAAGTCGATGTTCTTCATCTCCCGGTTCTAAGTGCTGTACTAATTGCGAATGGAAAGGATGGTATTTTTCTTTCTTCAACGTATTCCACACAGAAAATTGAGATAAGCCTAATCCATGTGCCATTCGTCGAGTACTCGTATTAGGATTTTCATTTATTGTATTAACAATATTGTCGACTACTCGTCTTCTGATCTGCTGTGGCCTCTCAGGAACTGTCATATTTGGAAATTTTCCATTTCTTCTGGCAAAAAAGACAAGATTTTGGAAAATCTTGTGACTTGGCACACGACGATTTGGAAAACGCCTGCGGTACTTTCTTTCAGCAGCTCTTCCATTCATATTACAGAATCCGTATACAAGCATCATATCCACATATTCTTCATTTGTAAATACTAAAGGCATTTTTTAATTGATAGACTTTCAACACTGTTTCTAACAATTCACAAACAATTAGGTAATGTATAAATATAAACGTCATTTTTTGAAACATGCCTACTCTATGTAGTTGTCTGCATTTTATTTATCTTTGGCGACATGTGCAGGGTGTGGTGAGAACAGCTCTGTTATGCCAGCCATACACGCTCCGGTTGGCCGGAGAGGAAAACTGTACAGTTGTTGTGTGTGGCCGTAGGCCCGTCCGGTTTTCAAAGAGGGCAAAAATAGACCTTCCTGAATATCAACTATTAAATATCTTTGACTCAAATTTTGTGTTTTTGTTTTATCAAGAATATTATTTTTCGTGATGGGAATATAACAAGCCCTGTGGACAGGAGCTTTCTGGCGCTCTAGTTCAAACAGACAAATTATATCTCCGAAAGTATTGGTTTCTCAGAGTTGGGAATTATATCAATGTATTCATATGATAGAACTGCATCCTAAAGGAAATTCAATTCAAATAATAGTTTATTTATCAAGATTAAATGAGCAATCATGAGAATGAGAACTGCACCATGGAAGAAATCAAATTAAATCTGGCCAATTTTACCCAATAACGAACTTAACCGAGATATTCATCTCCCTAAACTACTCTGAAAATTTCAACTACCTACCTCATTCCGTTCGAGAGTTATATCTATGTCAATGGATGAAAAGCAGTCTCACTACTCTCAGATCTCTTACTTCATGTTCAGTTCCGAAATGTAAGAATTTTCTGAGAAAAACTAATTTCGCAGCAAACAACTGAGATTTTTCTCACTTCGCTCACAATTCTTTGATTGATTAGATAATGTCTCAGGAACATCATTTGACATTATGACAATTCATAGAATAATATCATTCTGTGACAACGTTGAAATACGATTTATTATTGAAACTTTGAAAAATCATATCTCCGAAAGTATTAGCTTGTTAGAGTTATAAATGATATGAATGGATTCTTATGATGAAACTTCTTATGAAAAAAAATTTAATTTGGAATTTGTTTCGTAAAAAAAAAATTTTTTTTTTTGTTACTCCGAAACCATCTGTCCGATTTTGCCCAATAACGAACTTAGCCGAGATATTTATCCCCCAAACCTACTCTGAAAATTTCAACTTTCTAGCTCATTCCGTTCGAGAGTTATCGTGCCTACGGCCGGACGGCCGGCCGGACCGGCCGGCCGGACAGAATGAATTTCGACCACGGATTCTTGATCAGTGAGTCGAACCAAATCGTTTAAGACCATTTTCATCGAAATATTCGAAAATTACAGACATTTGGGCAAATTGATAAGCACTCAGTTCCGAGGAACTAGAGCGCCAAAAATATTGTAATATTCTTACTTCAACATATCATAAAAACGAAAAAAAATTTGTGCCATTCAAACAAAAAACAGATATTTCATCAGTTTTTTTCCATCTTTCCAAATTTCTATTTGATTTTATTTTATCTCATATACCGTGTGATATTTCTCACTTGACATGTAAATTGAAATTTTTGAGTACGGGCCAGCAATTTTTTCAATTTTTTTTCTTATGCTGACAGAGAATGCCTGTATGAACAAACATGTAAAATATCAGCGAAAAACATATCATATTAACGAAGATATGGGAGTTCATATATTTAGCATTTTTTCATAAATCACCCTATATCTCCGAAACGAATACCCTTATGGGTCATTTGAAAACCAAATTCTCAATCAGTTTGAGGTCCTCTATCTCCACTTAGCCGTTGTCCCTTACGTCACCAGTCACCCGTATAACCAAACCCTTGAAGTATCTCCTAAACCACAGCATCCAAGCAGGACTTTTCCGGACACCCTAAAGAATTCTATTGTCATTCCAATCCATAAAAATTCTGATCGTTCGAAATTAGAACATTATAGGCCTGTCTCATTGACATCTTCAGTTGCCAAAGATTTTGAGAAAATATTATATAAACGCTTTATTTCCTTCATTGAAAAGCATAAGTTAATTGCAGCTAGGCAATACGGATTACAAAAAGGCCAATCAATTCAGGATGCCATGGCTGAACTGGTGGGTCTAATCACTGAAGCAGTGGACAATAACAAACCAACTATAGGCATATTCATACATCTGGCCAAGGCCTTCGACACCGTGGATCATGGTAAACTTCTGGAGACATTAGAAATAATGCGATGGAGCGGGGTAGCCTATCGCTTGATTGAGAGTTATTTGAAAGGAAGAAGGCAAAAAGTAAGAATAGGAACGACTGTCAGTGAAGAAAAAACTATTACGTATGGAGTTCCCCAGAGAACAATCCTAGGACCAGTCTTATTCCTACTATACATTGACAAACTGTTCACTTTGGATGCTCGAAATCAAATTGTGAGCTTCGCTGACGACACAGTACTTCTTTTCTCAGCCCCAACATGGAATTTATTGAAGCAAAACATTGAAGAGGACTTCACAGAGATTCTAAGATTGACTCACTGTCAATATAAGCAAAACAAAGTTTATGTCATTTGCCAGATTAAAAAGTGGAAAACCTACATTTAGAACACTTTCGGTGAAAAATGATGATGGCTTACCTTTCCAGATACAAAATGCCGAGAAAATTAGATATTTAGGAATAATGTTGGACTCTCATTTAAGATGGCACGAGCAGTCTAAACTGGTAGTTAACAAAGTGAGTACCTACACTTATAAGTAAAATTAAATCTTTAAAGGAAATGACCTATACGAGTTGATGAAAGTATACCATGCGTTAGTAGAACCCCATATATATAACCTATGGTGTACTGGTATGGAGAGGAATGGCGAACTGGTACTACAAGGGTAATACAAAGTCCTTTACGCGAAGCCACGCACTTACCCTACAGAGAAATTGTATGAAATATCCCAGGTATATCGGTAAGGCCGCTCCATGGACGTGCATTATTAAAGTATCAACATAATCTAGAGGTATCTTCAAGGAATTACATGGGAACGATAGGTAAACACCTTCCTTTGCCGAAAGTGCAAAAATCAGTTGCACAAAGATCATACACAATACACGTATCTCACACCATTACTTTAGAACCAACTTTTGCTAGATGTCAAGGAGACAGGAAATAAAATGGTATTCAACGGAAAAATTAAAACCTGGATAAAAAAATTGGTTCAAGCACTGACGTAAAGTCAGGAGCTTTTGCGCGTATGTTCTATTGTCCATTCTCTTGAATTGGACACCCTTTATCGAATTTACCATGGTAAATTCGAATTAAGTGTCCAATACAGGAGAATGGACAACATAATTTACCATGGTAAATTCGATAAAGGGTGTCCCATGCAGGATAATGGACAATAGAACATACGCGCAAAAGCTCCTGACTTCACGTCAGTAGGTACTTGAACAAATTTTGTTTTTCGTAATTTATTTCAAATTTTCTAGGGGTAGGTACGGTCCTTACAAAACATTTTTTTTCATCACTTTTTTTTAATTTTCTAGGGGTACGGTTCTTACAAAATTTCAAACATGTCTTTATGTTGATTTTCTACTACTAGTTACCAATTCGATCGAATGTTTATTTTTTGAGTTATCGAGGAAATAATATTCCACGTGGGTATAACTCGGAAACCGTTGGACCGATTATGCCCAAAAACGACCTTAACTCTCCCATTCGGATACGCAACCTACCCTGAAAATTGCAAATCCCTATTCCCTTTCGTTCGAAAGTTATCGAGGCAACGGTCAACCATCTACTGAACTCGCACAAGGCTGCTCGAATCTCCCACAATATTTAACCGATCGTGTTAAAACTTGAAACTTGGCAGTATAGTTAGGTTCTAAAGGCTCTTGCAAAATTTCAGCTATTTCAGACGAATAGTAACTGATATATAGAATTTTTTTTTTAATTTTAATTGATTTCTTAAAAATTTTCTACATACGCTATCCTCACGAAATTTTGCAAGAATTTTCGCGTTGGCATTCTACAACTAATAACCATATTTGAATTCAATCGGTTCAGTATTTACGAGTTAATGAGGAGACAAAAACAACCAAATTTCAGATGGGTATAACTCTAAAACCGTTGGCCGTTTATGCTTATAAACGAACTCAAATGTCGTGTTCAGATGCACATCCTAACCTGAAAACTTCAAGCCGCTATCTCTTTCCGTTCTCAAGTTATCGTGGCAACAAAAACTTTTTTAATAATTTTTTATAATTTTCTAGCCATACGATTCACACAAAATTTCACAAACGTGCTTAGGTTCATATTCTGCAACTACTCACGATGTTTCAATTCGATCGGATTTATATTGGTTGAAAACAAAATTATTACTCGGAAACCATTGGTCCGATTATGCCCATTAACAAACTTGTCCGTCGTATTGGGATGCGCCACCTACCCTGAAAATTTCAAGTCGCCAGCTCTTTCCGTTCTCAAGTTATCGTGGCAACGACCGGACGGCCGGCTGGACAGAATCAAATTTGACCTTGAATTCTTCGTTGGGGAGTCGAACCAAATCGTTTGAGACCATTTTCGTCAAAAAATTCGAAAGTTACAGATATTTGGGCAAAATGATAACGCGATGTTCCCCATAACATACGCGCAAAAATTGGTTCAAGCACTGACGTGAAGTCAGAAGCTTTTGCGCGTATGTTCTCTTGTCCATTCTCCTGTATTGGACTCTCTTATCGAATTTACCATGGTGAATTCTATTGTCTGTTCTCCTGTTTCTGACACTCTTATGGTGGGTTTAACGAAGCTTCGATTAGCTTAATTGTGGATTTAATTCGGTGGTTGCATCAAAAATGAACTGGGAATGAACATAGAATCTCACTAATTCGGCAATTAAGAGTTGTCAAAGCTTCGTGAAACCCACCGTTAATCGAAGTAAATTCGATTAAGGGTGTCTAATACAGGAGAATGGACAAGAGAGCATAAGCGCCAAAATGGTTTCAAGCACTGACGTGAAGTTAGAAGCTTTTGCGCGTATGTTCTCCTGTCAATTCTCCTGTATTGGACACTCTTAATCGAATTTACCATGGTGAATTAATTCTATTGTCTGTTCTCCTGTATTGGATACTCTTAATCGAAGTAAATTCGATTAAGAGTGTCCAATACAGGAGAATGGACAATAGAACATACGCGCAAAAGCTCCAGACTTCACGTCAGTGCTTGAACCAATTTTTTTTTCGTGCAGTCAGGAGCTTTTGCGCGTATGCTCTATTGTCCATTCTCCTGTATTGAATACTCTTAATCCTACAATAAAGGAGAATGGACAAGAGAACATACGCGCAAAAGTTTCTGACTTCACGTCAGTGCTTGAAGCAATTTTGTTTTTCAATAATTTTTTAAAAATTTTCTTGTGTTACGATCCTCAGGAAATTTTGCAAGAATTCTACAACTAATAACCATATTTGAATTGGATCGGATTTGTATTTTTTGAGTTATTGAGGAAATGACAACCAAATTTCAGATTGTTATAACTCCAGAACTAGTTGGCCGATTATGCTATTTAACGAACTTAAATATCGGTTCAGATGCGCAATCTACCCTGAAAACTGCAAGTCGCTAATTCTTTCCGTTCTCAAGGAATCATGAGATACATCATATTTTTTCGTAATTTTTAAAAATTTTCTAGTGGTACGGTCCTCACAAAATTTCACACACGTCTTCATGTTGATATTCTATAACTACTTACCAAGCTTCAATTCGATAGAGTCTATATTTTTTGAGTTATCGAGGAAATAATATTCCAGATGGGTATAACTCCGAAACCGTTGGGCCGATTATGGCCAACAGCGAACTTAAGTCTCCTATTCAGATGTGCAACCTATCCTGAAAATTGCAAGTTCCTATCTCTTTTCGTTAGAAAGTTGTCGAGGCAACGATTATCCATCCAGCTACTGAACTCACACAAGGCTGCTCGGATCTCCAACAATATAAATCCGATCATGTTCAAACTTGGAACTTGGTAGTAGAGTTAGGTTTTGAAGGCTCTCAAAAAATTTCAGCGATATTGGACGAATAGTTTCTGATATATAGAATTTTTTTCAATAATTTTCTATGATTTTTTCAAAATTTTCTAGTTATACGATCCTCACAAAATTTTGCAAGAATTTTCGCGTTTCCGTTCTACAACTAATAACCATGTTTGAATTGAATCGGTTTTGTATTTTTCGAGTTATTGACGAAATAAAAACCAAATTTCAGTTGGGTATAACTCCAAAACCGTTATGCCGATTATGCCTACAAACTCAAATGGCGCATTCAGATTTTCAACCTAACCTGAAAATTTCAAGTCGCTGTCTCTTTTCGTTCTTAGGTTATCGTGACGTAAATAATATTTTTTAATAATATTTTAAAAAATTTCTAGCGATACGATATTCACAAAATTTCACAAACGTCCTTAAGTTTATATTCTACAACGACTCACCAAGTTTCAATTTGATCGGATTAGTATTGGTTGTAGACAAAATTATTACTCGGAAACCATTGGGCCGATTTTGCCCATTAACGAAATTGTCCGTCCTATTGGGATGTGCCACCTACCCTGAAATTTTAAAGTTGCTATCTCTTTCCGTTCTCAAGTTATCATGGCAACGGCCGGCTGGACAGAATCAAATTTGACCTCGAATTCTTGATCAGGAAGTCGAACCCAATCGTTTAAGACCATTTTCGGCGAAAAATTAGAAAATTACAGACATTTGGGAAAATGATAACGCGATGTTCCCCAGAACATATTCGCAAAAAAGTTTGTAGCCGCATTGTTCCTTAGAAAAATCAGTATAAAAATAATACAGCCTCCAAAGTGATGACGAAAATGAGTTGGTAGATGAGGGAAACAACAAACGCAAATAAAGACGAAATTACTGCAAATTAAAAATTATATTATATCACTTCCTCATCAAGAACTGGATGGTCTAGTTTCTATTTTTAATATTCCACATTAAAAAAAGCATCATCTAAATACCATGTGAAGTTCTCACACGTCTTCCTTGACGTAGCTTCTTAAGTTATGTGTTTCTTTCTTGGTCGCACGTTGGAATCCATTCATTATTAGATCATCATTAGAACGTAAACACTTCGTTGATCAGGTTTGAACATCGACATAATACAATGACGCTCATTCATATTATGGCTGACTTCTGACATTTCATGATTTCGTTGACCTATAGATACATTAAATTCTGGCAATAATTTTCCGAGATATTGAAATTTTGTCCAGATATTCTGCCTGATGAGGCATTTGCTTTCAGTAGAGTAGGTTGAGAGTTGCTGCCCCCACAACTACTGGATGCAAATGGCTCTGATACTGACTATCTTTGACGAACTTATTGACCAGAATATAATTATTGAAGTTCTATGAGTATATGGGGGATTCCCCATCAGTTTTATATAATTAGTCCTGTAGGATTTTAATAAGAATTGGAATTCTACTTGTACATATTTAGACTTAGGATTAGATTTTAAGGGTACAAACGACGCATTATCGGTGCATCAGGCATTTTCTGGACCCTTTGTCTCCTGAAGCCCATCAGTACGCGATTTCAGACAGATGTACCACCAGACTGGAGATGAAAAATGTAATACCAAACCCCGACTTTCTGGCGTCTCTAAGGAGGTCAGGGTTAACGGGATATCTTTATCTGAATTTTATAATAATCGAAGGGCTCTCGTAGTGCAACATTAATAACTACTATATTCCTGCAATTGCCTTAAAAACGTGGGATCGTTCCCATGAAATCATATGTCAATATGTCAGCATGACAATCATGGTTTTGAAGGTTCTCGAAAAATGTCTGCGATTCCTATTCAGCTACTGAAATCACACAAGGCTGTTCGGATCTGCAACAATATGGATCCGATCGAGTTGGGACTTGGCAGTAGATTTAGTTTCTGAATGCTCTTGCAAAATTTCAGCGATGTCGGACGAATAGTTTCTGATATATAGAATTTTTTTCCATTATTTCAAAGATTTTTTTAAAAATTTTATAGTGATGCGATCCTCACGAAATTCCGCAAGAATTTTCGCGTTGGGATGCTTCAACTAATAACCATGTTCAAATTATATGGGTTTTGTATTTTTCGAGGAAATAACAACCAAATTTCAGATGGGTACAACTCCAAAACCGTTTGGCCGATTATACCTATAGACAAATTCAAATGTCGAATTCAGATGCACCACCTAACCCGAAAATTTCAAGCCGCTATCTCTTCTTGTTCTCAGTTTATCCTGACATAAATAATATTTTTTAATAATTTTTTTTTTATTTCTAGCCATACGATTCTCACAAAATTTTGCAGACGTCCTTAGTTTTTATTGTGGAACTACTCACCAAGTTTCAATCCGATCGGCTTTGTATTTGTTTAAAACAAAATTACCACTCGGAAACCGATGGGCCGATTATGCCCATTAACGAACCGTCGTATTGGGATGCGCCACCTACCTTGAAAATTTCAAGTCGCTATCTCTTTCCGTTCTAAAGTTATCGTGGCAACGGACGGCCGGCCGGACAGAATTGAATTTGACCTCGTATTCTTGATCAGGGAGTCAAACCCAATCGTTTGAGACCATTTTCGGCGAAAAATTCGAAAATTACAGACATTTGAGCTAAATTATAGCACGATGTTCCCCAGAACATACGCGCAATAAAAAAAATTTAATTTTTAAATTGCGTTCGAAACCCAAGATATTTTTCAGAAACAATCTATAGAATAATGTTGCCTAACAAACAGTAACGAAACAACATCAACGATAAAACAACGATTTTGTAAGGTTTCGGAGAATAAATCTGTCCCCTTCTTCGGACACCAAGCGAAAATCTTCAGAAGTATTTTTTGCGCGTATGTTCTAGGGAACATCACGTTTTCATGTTGCCCAAATTTCTGTAATTTTCGAATTTTTTGCCGAAAATGGTCTGAAACGATTGGGTTCGACTCCCTGATGAAGAATATGAGGTCAAATTTGATTCTGTCCGGCCGGCCGTCCCTTGCCACGATAACTTGAAAACGGAAAGAGATAGCGACTTGAAATTTTCAGGTTAGATGGCACGTTCGTTAATGGGCATAATCGGTCCAACGGTTTCCAAGTAATGATTTTGTTTTCAACCAATATAAGTCCGATCGAATTGAAACTTGGTAAGTAGTTGTAGAATGCAAACCTAAGGATGTCGTTGAAATTTTGTGAGAATCGTTTCTCTAGAAAATAAAAAAAAAATTATCAAAAATTTGTATTTAAGTCTCGATAACTTGAGAACGGAAAGTATAGAGACTTGAAATTTTCAGGTTAGGTTTTGCATCTGGATGCGACATCTGAGTTTGTTTATAGGCATAATCGACCAAACAGTTTTGGAGTTATACCCATCTGAAATTTGCTTGTTATTTCCTCAATAACTCGAAAAATACTAAACCGATCCAATTCAAACATGGTTATCAGAAAGTATTCGCGCAACATCGCTGAGATTTGGCGGAGCCTTCAGAACCTAACTCTACTACCAATTTCCAAGTTTGAACAAGATCGGATGTATATTGTTGGAGATCCGAGCAGCCTTGTGTGAGTTCAGTAGCTGGATAGGTGACCGTTGCCTCGATAGCTCTCGAACGAAAGGAGATAGGGACTTGCAGTTTTCAGGGTAGGTTGCGCATCTGAATGGGAGAGTTAAGTTCGCTGTTGGCTATAATCGGCCCAACGGTTTCGGAGCTATACCCATCTGGTATATTATTTCCTTGATAACTCAAAAATTATCGACTTGATCGAATTGAAGGGTGCGAACTAGTTGTAGAATATCGACATGAGGACGTGTGTACAATCTTGTGAGGACCGTACCACTAGAACATTTTGAAAAAATTACGAAAAAATATTATGTATCTCACGATACCTTGAGAACGGAAACAAATAGCGACTTGAAGATTTCAGAGTAGATTGCGCATCTGAATGCGACATTTAAGTTCGTTAATTAGCATAATCTGCCAAATGGTTTTGGAGTTATATCAATCTGAAGTTTGGTTATTATTTCTTCAATAACCCAGAAAATACGATGCCGATTCAATTCAGACATGGTAATTAGTTCTAGAATGCCAACGCACAATATTTCGTGAAGATTGTATAACTGTAAAATTTTTAAGCAATCATTGAAAAAAATGTATTTATCAGAAAGGATTTATCCGACATCGCTAAAATTTTGCGAGAACCTTCAAAACCAAGAATGTCATGATGACATATTAAATTATAACATGAATTTTCGGGCCGATTTTTTCATAACACAATAAAGAGTGGAGCATGCATCTATGGGAGATGATAGCCCTTACATTAGGGTCCTATAGCGGTCTTCGAACATCTGAAGTTCTGAATAATCATCGTTTGGATTGGCCAGACCTGGTTTTGAAATATACCCTTCTGGCCTTATGAGCTACGAAATTTTCCTTTTTGAAATCAATATTGCAGGGATATCTAAGAACAAGAGTGAATATCTCTGAAAACTAGCGGAGGTGATTCTTCTTCAAGAGATCCATGCGGCTACAGAGAAGTATATTTGTGAGAGGGGACTTTTGAAAGGTGATGTATTATTTTTAGTTTGATCGTTTCTTCTGCCCTTGTCTTTTCGAGTTATATCCACCCGGAATATTATTTCCTCGATAACTCAAAAAAAAATAGACTCGATCGAGTTGAAGGTTGGTAACTAGTTGTAGAATATTGACATAAAGACATGTGTGAAATTTTGTGAGAACCGTACCCCTAGAAAATTATAAAAAAATTACGAAAAAAAACATTGTTTTAAGCACTGACGTCAGGAGTCAGGTGCTTTTTCGCGTATGTTCTATTGTTCATTCTCCTGTATTGGACACACCTAATCGAATTAAGCATGGTAAATTCGAGTAAGAGTGTCCAATACAGAAGAACGGACAATAGAATTCACCATGGTAAATTCGATTAAGAGTGTCCAATACAGCAGAATGGACAATAAAACATACGCGCAAAAGCTCCTCACTTCCGGTCAGTGCTTGAATCAATTTTTTGTTAACAGTAATTCCTAAATTCGAAATTTGTCACAGTGGCAGTCAAAACCATAGCAGCAGGGTTTCACTTTATATAGAAGTTTCCAAGTGCCAACTCCTTCTTCAACAAATTCAACCAAATATGGTAAATTCCAATTGAGCAATTTGCAAAATCGCATTCTCTGTTCAATAAAATACAAGTCGACTTGTACAGAGAATGCAATTTTGCAAATTGCTGAATTAGTATTGACCATAATTTACCATTGACCATAATTTGCATCGTACAGGAACTTATGTCCAACGTCTGTGAAACCTCATCACTACGACAGTAGCCGATTTCCGCTAAAGTTATTTTGTCACCAAACATTTTCACGAGGTATCGGATCTGACATAGGACGTTCTTCGCGTCAGGAAATTTCTTAGCTTTTAAAGTTGCTGGCACACTATATAACTTTTTACAACATCATTTATGATATCTTGCATCAGCTGCAACGAGATCAGTATTACACGACCGTCTTTGATCTGTTGACCCCCCTCATGATTCCGACAATTAGACACATCTAGGACCGATGCTCTCAATGATATTGTTTCGACTGTGAGTAAGTCGTTTTATTTTCTTGAGGAAGTTTCTTTAGAAGCTTGAGGAATTCCCCAGATTCCACCCCCACAGAGAAAGCAAATCCTGTGTGAGCTCATTGTGCCTCCTGATGAGGTAGAGTGTTTGAGCGCTGGATCATACCGACATGTTTGCGCTCTTGTTCCTCGGAACAGAGCTTATCAATTTACCCAAATGTCTGTAATTTTCGAATTTTTGGCTGAAAATGGTCTCGAACGATTTGGTTTGCCTCACTGATCAAGAATCCGTGGTCAAAATCGATTCTGTTCGGCCGGCCGTCCATCAGTCCGTCCGTCCGTCCGGCCGTTAACACGATAACTCTCGAACGGAATGAGCTAGACAGTTGAAATTTTCAGAGTAGGTTTGGGGGATAAATATCTCGGTTAAGTTCGTTATTGGGCAAAATCGCTCTAATAGTTTCGGAGTAAAGAAAAAATATATTTTTTTTACATTACAACTTTTGAATTCAAATTTTTTTGAGATGCAGTTTCATCATTAGAATCCATTGTTATCATTTTAAACTCTAACAAGCTAATACTTTCGGAGATATGATGTTTCAAATTTTCAATAATACATCGTAAGTTCTATGTATTCACAGAATGTGAACACAAAATCTGTCTGTGATCACTATTCATAAATGTCATCTTTCCTAGCTATTAGAGATTGTGAATTCATAGTTATTATTTTCTCTTGGAAAACAAGTATTCGATTCTTGAATTTGTGAATATGTATATACAAGACTGTTTTGATGTAGTTTATGCAGGCAATAGGAAAGAATAACATAATGGAATCATCAAAAGAAATTACTGTTCGTTGACCATTGAGGTTAATATTACCTCTTACTTCCTTAAGTGGTGAGACATGTTCCTATATACAGTATTTTCATAATGTTCCTAGCAAAAAAATACTGAAATATGTATCTACATCTGTGTATCAATCATTTTTTCTTGAGTTAAGGTTCATAATACGGAAAATAATGTGTTAGTGGCATGGACTATTAAATTATAAATTATGAAAAGAGGATAGTATTTTATTAATATATTTTGAACTATTAGAATAATTTGATCGTAATCCACTACCAATCAAATATCAGGAATAAATGGACAATCTGCTATGATTGTCTCCAACCTTGCTCTAGACATTTCGATGATACTTTCCTTAGGTATTTCGAGTTGTGAAAACTATGCACCGAGTCTAAGTTGCAACAATTCATTCCACGAGGTTCAATAATTGCAGATTGCTCATTTAATCTTGCTAAATAAATTTAATGACAATTTTTGAAGCATTGTAGATTGCCTTTTTTTTTAATAAGATAATTTTTGAAGCATTTTTTTTAAACGACACTTTTTCTAGTTTAATCTTGCTAAATAAATTTAATGACAATTTTTGAAGTATTGTAGATTGCCTTTTTTTAATAAGATATATTTTGAAGCATTTTTTTTAACCGACACTTTTTCTAGATTTAATTTCTTTCATGATGCATTTCTATCATAGAAATCCATTGATATAATTCCCAACTCTGAGAAACCAATACTTTCGGAGATATAATTTGTCTGTTTGAACAAGAGCGCCAAAAAGCTCCTGTAGACAGGACTTGAACCAATTTTTTTATTTGATCAATTGGATACAATGAACCTCAGAAACATTATTTCTAGGAAAAAATACCCCAAACGCGAGCACGCGTGGATAACGGAACGTTGATTGGGGCTCTTTTTGTGTGCATGTTCTGGGGAACAGTGTGCTATCATTTTGCCCAAATGTCTGCAATTTTCGAATTTATTGTCGAAAATGATCTCAAATGCTTAGGTTCCACTCACTGATGAAGAATTCGAAGTAAAATTTGATTCTGCCGGCTGGCCGACCAGCCGTTGCTGGAATGGAAAGAGATAGCGACTTGAAATTTTCAGGGTAGGTGGCGCGTTCGAATGCAACGGACAAGTTTGTTAATGGGCATAATCGGCCCAACGGTTTCCGAGTACTAATTTTGTTTTCAACCAATAGAGATCTGATCGAAATAAAACCTAATGAGTATGTAAAATTTTGTGAGGATGGTATCACTTTTTAAAAAAGTATTCAAAAATATTATTTATTGAGAACGGAAAAGGATAGCGACTTGCAATTTTGAGGGTAAGTTGTGCATCCAAATTCAACATTTGTGCTTGTTATTAGTCATAATCGGCCGAACGGTTTTGGAGTTGTACCTATCTGAAATTTTGTTGTTATTGGCTCAATAACTCAAAAAATACCGAATCGATCTAATTCGAATATGATAGTTAGTTGTAGAATACCGAAGCACTAATTTTAGCGAAATTTTGTGAGGATCGTATCACTAGAAATTCTTTTAAGAATCATTCAAAATCATGGAGAAAAAGTCTATATATCAGAAACTATTCGTTGAAGATCGCTGAAATTTTACGAGAGCCTTCAAGACCTAACTTTACAGCCAAGTTCCAAATTTGAACACGATCGGATCTACCGGGTGTCCCAGTATACATGTTCCAATGGATTATCTCAGCCATTTCAAAACATAAAAATTTGAAAATTTCGTTATTTTCAATTCGTTCAAGGAACCTTCAACTGAGAACAACAAAAATTGAAAGTCACTTTCGGTTTGACCGGAAGTGACTCTGACTTTTTTTATCTCAAATAGCACCCTATATATTTCTGGCAATTTTTTAATTCTACTAAAAATTACCTTTCCAACGATGTATCACACTTTGTATTTTACATTTGATTTGAGAGAGAAAACGTCCAATGAAATTTCAAATTGAAAGAATTGCAGTAGGCTATGATATTTTGTGTAATATTGATTTTTACTTATAATCCGTGTGTGCCAATCCATCTATCTTCAAATGGACCGAAAGGATGGGCTGCAAGATCTCCAGATTTAACACCGCTAGATTTCATCCTTTGGGGATATTTGAAAGATCGTGTGTACCAGACTTCTCCTATTGATTTGGAAGATCTCAAAAACAAAATAACAAATGCATATATAGCTCTTTAATGGTGAGGTGTTGAGAATTGTTACTTCGCGTGAACTATTCCATCGAGCTGAAAGATGTGTAGAAGCAGAGGGTCAACATGTCGAACATATGTTTTAGTTATTACAGATATTTTTTGTCCCCTTTTTTGTATTTTTTGTTTCTTTTACTATTTATTCTTTATTTAACGTTCGGTAAAATACATAGTTGATTTCAACTTGAGGAAGGTTTTTTTTTATTGATCTCGATTATTGAAGTCAAAATCAAGATTACACAAAATATCATAGCCTACTACAATTCTGTCAATTTGAAATTTAAATTGTCGTTTTTCCATCAAATCAATTGTAAAATACTAACCGCCGTATTCACAAAGCATTAAATCTCCGTTAAGTCCTAACTGAGGTCCTCAGTTAAGGATAAATAAGAATCGCAACCTCAGTTTACGTGAAAATTAACGTGAAACAGGCCTGTTTCACCATCGTTACATACGTTAACTGAAGTTGCGATTCTTATTTATCCTTAACTAAGGACCTCAGTCAGGACTTAACGGAGATTGAATGCTTTCTGAATACGGCGGAATGTGTGAAACATCGTTGGAAAGGTCATTTTGAGTAGAATTGCCAAAAATGGCAATAAATATATGAGGTGCTGTTTGATATAAAGAAATCAGAGTCACTTCCGGTCAAACCGGAAGTGGGTAACAATTTTTGTTTTTCTCAGTTGACGGATCCTTGAACGAATTGAAAATCATAAAATTTTCAAATTTGTATCTTTTGAATTGGCTGAGATAATCCATTAGAACATGTATACTGGGACACCCAGTATATTGTTGGAGATTCGAGTAGCCTTTGGTTTTGGTGAGTTCAGTAGCTGGATGAGTGACCGTTACCACGATAACTTTCGAAGTGAAAGAAATAGTGACTTGAAATTTTCAGGGTAGGTTGCGCATCTGGGTGGGAGAGTAAAGTTCGTTGTTGTTCATAATAGGCCCAACGGTTTCGGAGTTATATCTGCAATATTATTTCATCGATAACTCAAAAAATACAGACCATTAAAACTTGGTAGCTATTTGTACAATATCGACATAAAGACATATGTAAAATTTTGTGTGGAACGTATCACTAGAAAATGTTTTAAAATTTATGAAAAAATATTATGCAGGTACCTATCTATATTACGATAACTTGAGAACGGAAAGAGATAGTGACCTGCAATTTTCAGGGTGGGTTGCGCTATACGCGTCCCACTGCGACAATTAGGTTCGTTAATAGGCCATACGGTTTCGTATTTATATACATCTAAAATGTTGTTGTTATTTCCTCTATATAACTCAAAATATTCAAAACCGTTCCAATTAAAACTCGATAAATACCTGTAGAATGTAGACACGCAAATTTTCGCGGAATATAGTATCTTGAAATTACATGAGACGTAAGTTTTTTCGTATATTATTACATATTTAACGAATTTCCATTCCGATAGAATACATACGTCAGAATTAAAAATTCTGTGGTCTTAGACAATTTTCTCATTACTCAAGGTTGTCATTAAAATGGGACGAAATGTATGAATATCTAATAAAAGCTAAGAAAACTGTCTATATCGATGGAAGAGTGTCCAATAGAGGTGACTAGACAATAGAACATGCGCGCAAAAGCTGCTGACCTCACGTCAGTGCTTGTTTAGGATTCATTATTGTATTTTTTTCTGTCTTCATTGTTTCTGGTCTCGTTTTACTTTAATCACAAATTATTCGCTAGATCGCTCAGCTTTCACTAGGAAATTTATGGCATTGGTGGTAGAGAAGACCCTTGGCCTTTCCTAGGTGTCCGAATCAAATTCCAAATTTCACCTACGTCTTTGGGTCGGTATTCTACATCTAGTTACCAAGTTTCAATTCGACCGGATCTGTATTTTTTTGAGTTATCGGGAATAACTCAGAAACCAACAACGAACTTAACTGTGACACTCGGATGCGCAACCTACCCTGAAAATTGCAAGTCGCTATCTAATTCCGTTCCAAAGTTATCGTGGCAACGGTCACCCATCCAGCTACTGAATTCACACAAGGCTGCTCAGCTCTCCAGCAATATAGATTCTATCGTTCAAATTTGAAACTTGGCTGTAAAGTTAGTTTTTGAAGAGTCTCGCACAATTTAAGCGATATTTGACGAATACTTTCTGAGATATGGAATTTTTTCAATGATATTTGAGGATTTTAAAAAAAATTCCTATTACGAACCTCACGAAATTTCGCAAAAATTTTGCGCGTCGGCATTCTACAACTGACTACCATATTTTAATTGGATCGGATTTGTATTATCTGATTCATTGAGGAAATAACAACAAAATTTCAGATGTAGTTATATAACCGTCAGGCCGATTATGCCTATTAACAAACTCAAATGTCACATTTTGATGCACAAACTTGTCTGAAAATTACAAGTCGCTACCTGTTTCCATTCTCAAGTTATCGTGAGATAATATTCCTTAATAATTTTTTTAAATTTTCTGGTGATACGATCCGTAGAAAATTTCACAAACGTATTGGTGTTGGTATTCTGCAACTGCTTACCAGTTTCAATTCGATCGGATTTGTATTGGTTGAAAACAGAATTAGTACTAGGTCACTATCTCTTTCCGTTCGAAAGTTATCGTGGCAATCAGCCGGCTGGATAGGATCAAATTTGACTTCGGATTCTTCTTCAGTGAGTCGAATCTAATCATTTGAGACCATGTTTGGCAAAAAAATCGAATATTTGGACGAAATGATAGAACGCACCATAACAAGATATGACTAGATTGAATATACATCAATTTGGAGTTTGAATTTTCAATATTCTCTTGAACGCACTCGGGCTCGCGCTAACATCATAAAATCTCATCCTCAATAAACCATTCATAACAACTGTGATATTATAAGAGAAAGGACTCTTGTAGACTTATCTTCGATGAGACGGGATGTTAAGTAAGACGTTACGGCGGTATGGTTCTGTACCTTAACCTATCTTGAGGGTAAGCTGCGGACTTAAATTTGATAATTTCAAAGAAGAACATGCCATGTGTAATTATATTCGATTGTACATGTTGCCAACCAGTTACAGTCCTTATGCTTGTGAGACACTATGTGACTATGATCCCTTCTTATGCAAAATCATACGTACGCGCGAAATGCACATTCCCTACACGCCCTTTATCCAAACAGGAACCGTAGACACTCCGAAATTACTGGCACTACTGGCCGCAGTAAGGAATTTCGGAACGCTCTTAAGTAATAGTAAGCATCGCCAGTGAATTTCAGTAATATCTGACGTTTCAATTTACTGCTCAGTACTGTTCAGGAATATCGGAACACGGCAACTATCACATCAATCGAAATGACATAGGAACACTGACGTGAAGTCAGTTGGTACCATGGTGAATTCCATGCTAAAGTCGATTAAGAGTGTCCAATACAGGAGAATGAACAATAGAACATGCTCGCACAAGCGCTTGAACCATGTTTTTGTTCCTATTTTTTTAAATTTTCTAGGGTTACGGTTCTTACAAAATTTGGCACACGTCTTTATGTCGATATTCTACAACTAGTCACCAAGCTTCAATTCGATCGAGTTTTTATTTTTTGAGTTATCGAATAAATAATATTCCAGGTGGGTATAACTCCGAAACAGTTGGACCGATTATGCCCAAAATCGAACTTAACTCTCCCATTCGGATGCGCAACCTACTCTGCAAATTGCAAGTCCCTATCTCCTTTCGTTCGAAAATTATCGAGGCAACGGTCATCCATCCAGCTACTGAACTCACACAAGGCTGCTCGGATCTCCAATAATTTAGATCCCATCGTGTTCAAACTTTGAACATGGGAGTAGAGTTAGGTTTTGAAGGCTCTTGTAAAATTTCAGCGATGTCGGACGAATAGTTTCAGATATATAGATTTTTTTTTAATGATTTTCAATGATTTTTTTTTAAATTTCGGTTTATACGATCCTCACAAGAATTTTCGCGTTGGCATTCTACAACTGATAACCATGCATGCTTTAATTCGATCAGTTCAGTATTTTTCGAGTGGAAAACGAAAGTTCAGATGGCTATTATTCCAAAACCACTCAGCGGATTTTGCAAATTAACGAACTTGACCGGCATATTTGGACTCCAAACAAACCCTGCAAGTTTCAAATCCCTAACTCATTGCGTTCAAGAGTTATCGTGCTGGCGGTCAGATATAATTAAGTTTGACCTTGGATTCTTCATCAGTGAGTCGACACTAAACGTTCGAGACCCTTTTCGGTAAAAAATTCGAAAATTACAGGCATTTAGGCAAATTGATAGGGGAATAGATACCTACAGATAATAAATAACGTTCTACGGTGCGTTCGTATTTAAATACAAAATTGTTATATTCCTATGGGAAAATCAATATAAATTATTTCGTGCGCTTGTGCCCTGAACAGAGTGCCTATCAATTTGCCCTAATGTCTGTTATTTCAGAATTTTGGGCTGAAAATGGTCTCAAACGATTAGTTTCGACTCATTGATGATGAAGAATCCGAGGTCAAATCCAATTCTATCCAGCCGGCCGTAGGCACCATTACTCCCGATCGAAAGGAGTTAGAGAGTTGGAATTACAGAGTAGATTTGGAGTCCAAATTCCGGTTAAGTTCGTTAATGGGCAAATAATGGTTTAGGAGTTATAGCCATCTGAAATTCTGTTTTCCTTCAAAAAATAAAATCTCGTCGAATTTAAACTCGGTAGTTGGTTGAAAAATTGGTTCAAGCACTGACGTGAAGTAGGGAGCTTTCGCGCGCATGTTCTATTGCGTATTCAGTTCTATTGGACACTCGTAATCGAATTCAGTATCGATAAACGCTGTTTCCTCAGCATTTAAAAGATATGAATATATTTCATACCATTTTAATGACATAATTGAGTAATAAGAGAATCGTCTATGATCACAGAATTTTTAATTCTGACATATGTATTTTATTGGAAATGAAATTCGTTGAATATCTAATAATATACGAAAAACGAAAACGAAATTCAGCGAAAATTAGTGGGTCGGCTTTTACAAATAATTTCTGAGTTTTAATTGGATCAGATGTGTATATTTTGAGTTATGGAGGAAATAACGACAAAATTTCAGATGAATATAACACTAAAACTATCTGGCCTATTATGCCAATTAATGAACTTAAATGTCACATTTGGATGTGTAATCTACCCTGATAATTGCAAGTCACTGTCTCTTTCCGTTCTAAAGTTATCGTGAGATACATAATATTTTTTTAGAATTTTTTAGAATTTTCTAGCAGTACTAATTTCACATGCATCTTTATTATGATATTCTACAATTAGTTAGCAAGTTTTAATTCGATCGGATCTGTATTTTTGGAGCTGTCGAGAAAATAATA
The DNA here is from genome assembly GCA_937662695.2 of Halyzia sedecimguttata. NCBI lineage: Eukaryota > Metazoa > Arthropoda > Insecta > Coleoptera > Coccinellidae > Halyzia > Halyzia sedecimguttata. Next base: position 36,266,899 of record OW569412.2, read on the forward strand.
TTCCAGATGGGTTTAACTCCAAAACACGAACTCTCCCATTCGGATGCGTAACCTTCCCTGAAAATTGAATGCCCCTAACTCTTTCCGTTCGAAAGTTATCGAGGCAACGGTCACTCCAGCTACTGAACTCACCCAAGGCTGCTTGGATCTCCAACAATATATATCTGATCGTGTTTAAACTTGGAACTTGGCTGTAGAGTTAGGTTTTGGAGGCTCTCGCAAAATTTCAGCGATGTTGGACGAATAGTTTGTGATATCTAGAATTTTTTTCAATGATTTTTAGAAAAATTTCTAGTCATACGAACCACACGAAATTTTGCAAGAATTTACGCGTCGGCATTCTACAACCCGTTACCATGTTTGAATTGGATCGGATTATTATTTTTCGAGTTATTGAGGAAATTACAACCAAATTCAGATGGGTGTAATATAACTACAAAACCATTTGGCCAATTATGGCTATTAACAAACCCCAAAATAGCGCATTGGACGCGCATCCTATAATCAAAATTGCAAGTCGCTATCTCTTTCCGTTCTCAGGTTATTTTGAGATAAATAATATTTGTGATACGATGCTCACAAAATTTCACATACGTCTTCGTGTCGTATTCTAAAACTAGCTACCAAGTTTTAATTCGATCGGATCTGTATTGGTTGATGACAAAATTATTGAAAATTTCAAGTTGCTATCTCTTTCCGTTCTCAAGTTATCGTGGCCACGGCTGGCCGGACGTCCTGCCGGACAAAATCAAATTTGACCTTGAATTCTTCATCAGTGAGTCGAACCTAATCGTTTGAAACCATTTTCGGCAAACAAACTGTAACGAAAGTTACAGACATTTGGGCAAAATTATAGCACGCTGTTCCCCAGAACATGCGCGCAACCTCGCAATACCAGAAAAAAGACTCATATAAAATTTCTCAAGGATGCAATTACAAAAAATTAAAAAAAAATTAAGAAAATCTGTATCTCCGAATGTATCCGGCAGATAGCCAAGTTCTAGATTTGAACTTGATGAGATCTGTATTGTTTGAAATATTGGGGAAATATAGAAAAATTATAATCAATACAGTTTACCAAATGTATCAATCGATCAGCAAAATTTTCAATGAACAACGATAGATATTTGTTTCTGATTGTGAGTATTGTGACGTTCTGTGATGGGTACAGTCAACCTATATGGATGTGTTTTAAGGATGGTATTCATGTACATTGTAATTATTATTGTTATTATTTGGTTAAGAATGACAGTTGTCAAAATACGCAACAGACAGAGGCGTAGATAACAGATTATATTTCAAATAAATAAAGTTTAAACAACAATTTGAGAAGTCGAAACCCAATTTTGTCAGCATTGTCCAACTTTGCTCTTCCCATATTTGAAAAAATCATTTTAATAACTATTGGTTCAGAATTTAAACAATTCTGAGACGGAAATTATTTGAGATTATTTTGAGAACAGTGCTGAGTATACCGACAACAGAAGCAGAAAAGAAGGAATGGCATAAGAAAGACATGATGGCTCATTCAATTATTGTATAGGAACTGTCAGATTAACATTTATACATGGTCAAATACTGTAAAGCGGCCCATACCTGCTCAATATCATTGTGCAATGTGGGTTGCACAATATATTGACGGTGGCTCTTAGACCGTCAATATTATTGTACAATATGTTGGTCAAATATTTCTATCGTATGGAGGCGATATTGATCGTTGTCCAATATATTGCGCTATTGCGCAACCTTTCAATATCGCCCACACACGATAAATTATATTGCACAAATATAAAATATTGTACAATAATATTGAGCGTGTATGGGCTGCATAAGAATCCAAAAGAACAGATATAAGCTCTGAAAGCTGCATTTGACAGGTCAATTTCATTTACCAAATTATCAATATGGAGAAGGCTCAAATCTGAATTTGGGGAAATATTAGAACACATTGTTAAGTTTGATGCAGTAATCTGAGAACTTTAAGTTTCCTTTAAGTACATGGAACTGTATTTGATGAAAGAGATAATATGGTATATCATCTGTTTTTGACAATTATTTTGAACAAGCACCCTTAAGCGGACTGAACTCCCGACTGTGCTGTGTTGTAAGGAATAGCATGCTATAATTTTGCCCAAATATCTATAGTTCTCGACTCTTCTAGCGAAAATTGTCTCAACGATTCGGTTCCACCGAGGGTTTGACTCACTGATGAAGAATTCGAACTCAGAATCAATTCTATCCCGCCGGCCGTCCGTTACCACGATAACTTTCGAACGGAAATGGCTATAGTCGGCCAAACAGCTTCGGATTTATACCCATCTGGAATATTGTTTCTTCAATAATTCAAAAAATACAGATTATAGGTTGTATTGAAACTTGGTAATCAGTCGTAGCAACTTTCTGCCAAATTTCGTCAGGATCATATATCACCAGAAAAAAAAATGTTTTCTTCAAAAATGAATTCAGAAAATATGGGCCAGATGCCACTGAATCCTTTAAGCTATCACCGTTTTACAATCGAGTTCTGGATTTTGGGTCGAACGGGTTCGTATTTTAGCAATTATTGGAAAATAAACTTTCGAACTGGTATCTAATTCTGAAATTTTAAATAATAAAGAAAACAGGACAACAAGGATAAGTATATTTAAATGGAAAAGTTCAATGGATAATTCAGCAAGAGGAGCAGAGAATAATCATTATGCTGGTACTGGTAGTACTAGCAGAAACACGTGCTGGCAGGTACCAGCAGAATGATTATTCTCTGCTCCTTTTGCAATTACCCATTCCTTTTGGAATCCTTTTGGAATTACCCATTAAACTTTTCCACTTAAATATACTTATCCGAGGATAACGTGGATTAGTATATTTAAATTAATTATTTCATATCCTGGGGTTGAGGTTGCATCACACAGGCTGCTTCTGCTTCCTCCGTGCCGATGCCATAGTTTTCCTCCGAATTGGAGGTCCTAGCCGAAGGCACAAATTGGTTAATTTTTATTTCCATCTTTTCCTTGGTTTCTTGATTCCCCTGTGAAGAAGCCAACTAGCAGAAACACGGCAGGTACCAGCAGAATTATTATTCTCTGTTTCTTTTGCGGAATTACTCATTAAACTTTTCCATTTTGAATCATGTAAATCCCAGAACTCTAGTAAGTCTTGTACAACCGAGTTGGTTGAGTCCTTTCCTACGCGCAGGAAATCCGGGATCGAATCTCCGCTGAGTTAGTTCAATATTTTATTTATTCTCAAAGTTTATGCAGTATTTCTTAAGGGTGTGGGAGGTGTGAATAGACAATAGAACATGAGCACAAAAGCTCCTGACTTCACGTCAGAGCGTTTTATGAACGTTTTATATATTGGTGAAATACAGACAAGTTTTTATAGCGGAGAGAATGTACATCTTAAAGATTTATGTTTTCATGATATTTCTGCGAGGATGCAATTTCACAATGGTTATCGTTAAATTTGGAGGATATGCAGTCTATAATTTTTAATAGCTTCTATTCCCTCTAACTCGTGTCGTTCCTTTATTCTTGTATAAATATTAAAGTAACAGCTGCAATCTCTTGAATATGTCACTCACCTAACAAGCTTGAAAATCGGTATGTTTTTGTTGATTTTATAAATCCATTTTTTATTATCGGTGATTTCCTGCTTCAACGGATATGTTGGTTTTCGCACTCGTTCAATTTAAATCTGCATTTCCGATAAAATTGTACTAATTAAACATTCAATTTCGCAATCTATAGTCTACCGCCTGATAATGGGTATACATACCGTCAAAAAAGTATCGGGAATAGATCATGCATGTAAAATGCGCGCTGGAAGAAATTGTCGAAATACTAATACATAATACTAATACTAACACATGTATTCTTCCTCTTTTTGTTCCTATTAGAGAAATTTGTTATATGGTGGGTTTCACAAAGCTTCGATTAGCTTGATTATAAATTAAATTCGATGGTTACATTAAGAATGAACTGGGAATCGACTGTCAAAGTTTCGTCGAAGTTATTGATAAAGTTACATGAAATATTCTGAGCCCATACGTACTTCTTTCACAGTTTCTGACTAATAATAAATCGACTTATTTGTAATTACTCTGTGAGGGGATTAACTTATGACGAAATATTATTGTTCCTGAAATTTCGTGATAATGTCATTATATGCAAGCGAACATTGGAGCGGTCTTTGAGATAGCTTGCATTGTTTAGACAGAAGAATTATCCCGATTACGATGCATTGTTTACTATTATGAACTTATTGCTGCTGGACAATTACACGGATGTAAATGGATGCACCTTAAGAGTATACCTACAGGCAGGATGAATTGCCTCGCAAGGAAGTGTACGTTTGGCTTTGAATATTTAGATTCGGAAGGAGTTCATTTCAGGTTGAGGACCAGACTGCGAAGGAGAAAGTATGTCAACGAGGGGGCCTACTATTTTTTGGTTCTTATTACAAACCTTATGGAATTGGAATCAATGGCTGTTTAGATGGATAGAGCAAGGTCGCCCCGTAATCTGTCAATTGACAGATTAATGTTGGGTTTCACGAAGCTTCGATTAGCTTAATCGTGGATTTAATTCGATGGTTGTATGAAAAATGAACTGAAAATCGACATAGAATCGCACTAATTCGGCAATTAAGAGCTGTCAAAGCTTCGTGAAACCCAATGTAAATGTGTCTATTAACAGAATAACGGTGAGTCACATGAAACTTTGACTATCCTAAATTGCCACATTATTGTGATTCTATGTCGATTTTCAGTTCATTTTTAATGAAACCATCGAATTTTATCTATAATTAAGCTAATGGAGGCTTTATGCAACCCACCGTCAATGTGTGAACTGACAGATTAAATATGTCGATCTCTAAATCAATTTTGTAATCAGGCTAATTGTAGCATATTATTTCTTGATAATATTCGAAACAAAGAATCATAAACATTTCAATATTCTGTAAAGCCTCATGGTTTTTGACCATGGGAAAATGTGAGTTGTAATTTCAAAGAAAATTCTGTTTTTGGTTGATGGAAAGTTTTGTGGTAGATGAATGAATACCTATGAATATGCAAGAAAGGGGTTATTTTAAACAGTGACAGAGAAGTCGAATGATAATTAGCTATTGGTCAGAAAACCTTAAGGCCAGAATATCCATGTATTAACGTCATTTTAATTGTTTCATTTTTCTATGAAATGTATGTCATGATTTTACATATATGTGGGTTTCACGTTTATGCTATTAATTTCCAAGTTAACCTGCTACTAGATCATCTGATGATCATTAACCATTTTGACCGACAAACAATAGGGCTAGTATTAGATGAATAACAGCAAATTTTCCGTATTGAATACAGGATCTGTGTTCCGTGAAATGGAAATTTCCCATCGAGTAATCACGTCTATGGCATATTTTTGGCGCTCTTGTTACTGGTAACAGAGTACCTACTTATCAATTTGCCTAAATGTCTGTAATTTTCGAATTTTTGGCTGAAAATGGTCTCAAAGGATTTGGTTCGACTCATTGATCAAGTCCGTCCGTTAACACGATAACTCTCGAACGGAATGAGCTAGACACTTGAAATTTTCAGAGTAGGTTTGTGAGATAAATATCTCGGCTAGGTTCGTTATTGGGCAAAATCTGCGCGATGGTTTCGGAGTAACGAAAATAAATTTTTTTTTTACATTACAAATTTCAAATTCAATTTTTTTTAAGATGCAGTTTCATCATAAAAATCCATTGATATTATTTTCAACTCTAATAAGCGATAATCGATAATAAGCTATTACTTTCAGAGATATTATTTTTCAAAATTTCAATAATACATCGTACTATGTAATCACAGAATGTGAATTCTATCTGTCAGGGCCGTAGCGAAGAGCTATTCCGTGGGGGGGGAGAAACGTCTTTTGGCGCCCCTAATTAGGAAAAATAGACAAAAATCGAAAAACACACATATGGATGAAGTGTACATATATTGATACATACTACATAGTTTCTTAGTAAAGAATGAATTATAAATTAATATAACTATCAATGAAAATTATTTTACAAAGAATACCGCTCTGAATTTGTGTTTTTGAGTGAAAAAAATTGTTTGCATCTCTCAACAGATCCAGGGCCAAAAAAGAATTATATTTGACAAAAATAAATATATATACCAAGCTTTCGGGATGATAAGAATAATCTGAAGATTTTATAGATATTAAAAAGAAAACTTTCGAAAAATGATATAACAATAATTTCACGTTACCCTGCTATCTAGAGTGGAATGTTCCAACAATTCTTCAAAAATATCTGCTATTTGGAATATTGAATGAGTTTTTTGTAATTCCTGAATTTAAGCAATATTTTTGTGTCATCACCCTGAAAATTTTTGTAGTTTGCATATAGAAAATTAAATCTTCGATGTCACTCAATAGAATATTTTACCGAAATATCACGAAAAAAAAAATGTTATTTTATAGACACTGAAAATCAACCTGTAAGTGCAGTTGTTAAATGAAGATTCACAAGGTGCTACTTCCCTTAAAAACTATGTGTCAGCAATGGCCAAAACTTTTCGCTCTATTCGAAAATACAGTTCTCTTTTTAGAACGTTCTAGGTAATTTTAGAATGTTCTAGGTAACATCACACGTTATCATTTTGCCCAAATGTCTGTAATTTTCGATTTTTTTGCCGAAAATTGTCACAAACCATTTAGTTCAACTCTCTAATGAAGAATTCAAGGTCAAATTTGATTCTGTCCGACCGGCCGGCCGTTGCCACGATAACTAGAAAACGGAAAGATATAGCGCCTTGAAATTTTCAGGGTAGGTTGTGCATCTTAATGCTAGTTTGTTCATAGGTATACCTATCTGAAATTTGGTTGTTATTTCCTCAATAACTCGAAAAATACAAAACCGATCCAATTCAAACGTGGTTATTAGTTATTGTAGAATACCAACGCGAAATCTTGCGAAATTTAGTGAGGATCGTATCACTAGTAATTTAAAAAAAAATCATTTAAAAAAGTTCTATATGTCCTAAACTATTCGTTCGATATCGCTGAAATTTTGCCAGAGCCTTCAGAACTTAACTCTACTGCCAAGTTCCAAGTTTGAACACGATCAGATAGATATTGTTGGATATTCGAGCAGCCTTGTTTGAGTTCAGTAGATAGATGGCTGACTGTTAACTGACTCGATAACTTTGGAACGAAAGGAGATAAGCACTTGCAATTTTCAGGGTAGGTCACGCATCCGAATGGGAGAGTTGAGTTCGTTTTTGGGCATAATCGGCCCAACGGTTTCGGAGTTATAACCACCTGGAATATTATTTCCTCGATAACTCAAAAAATATAGACCTGATCGAATTGAAGCTTGGACTAGTTGCGGAATATCGACATAAAGACTTGTGTAAAATTTAGTGGGAACCGTAGAAATGAAAAAAAAATTGGTTCTTAATCGGTATATTCGATTAAGGAGAATGGACAATAGAACATGCGCCAAAAGCTCCTGACTTCGCGTCAGTGCTTGAACAACTCGCCATGTATTCATGACATTTGCGCCTTTTCCCGTTTCAATTTTTCTTTTCTGGGCTGTCCTTCTGAATTCCGCTCCAGACGGTTTGAACTTATTTTGGCAAGGATCCATATCCATATTCGGTTTTCGATTTTAAATTTCAATCAATATTCATATTCACTATTCACGAATAATGTATATAAGAAGAAGAAGGTTAGTTTCTTTCTATTGAACGATTTTTATGTATAGCCGGGGAAGGCTGGGAATTCCCCACTCCTGCCATCTAGTCTCTAGCAGCAACAAAGCTTTCTACAATGCTGTCGGTCTTGTACAAATAAATTTAGTAAATGGTAGGGTAGGCAATCATTCGATACAGTCACTGCACTTATGTATAATAATAATCATCTTATGCAAGTAGTAGTTCAAAAAAATCTATTTTCATTATGTCATTTTGCTATAGTTTTTCAAATATCCGCGGTCAATTTGGCGCCCTTTCAGATATGATCCGGGGGGGGAGGCTCCCCTCCCTCCCCCCCCGGTAGCGACGGCCCTGCTATCTGTCTGTGTTCTATCTTTGTTCACTGTTCATACATATACCGCCGTATTGACAAGGCATTCAATCTCCATTAAGTCCTAACTGAGGTCCTCAGTTAAGGATAAATAAGAATCGCAACCTCAGTTAACGTACGTAACGGTAGTGAAACAGGTCTGTTTCACGTTCATTTCAACGTTAACTGAGGTTGCGATTCTTATTTATCCTGAAAGGCTGGTTTATGCTGGCTGGTAACTTTAACTTATTCCCTAACTTAAAAATTGAAACATAGATTTCTAACGCTATGATTGATACTGAGACTGAATAATCCGTTTACTTATTATTAATAATAATAATTAATGAGTTAACGGATTATTTAGTCTGATTATAAAGCATAACACTAAAAATAAATATCTATATATATTATATATATATGATTAAGTTAATGTTACCAGCCAGCATAGTACCTCAGTTAGGATTTAAAGGAGATTGAATGCTTTGTGAATACGGCAGTAAATCTTATCTACCTATGACAGATATGTCAAATATATTGATTTCTGTTCGTACAAAGTAAGGTTGAATCGAGGGTTGAATGCAAAATGATCATTTATATATTATAATTACCCCTACCCTATATGCCCTTGGATAATCCATACGATGAGGAAAATATATCCAGACTATCTTCAGTGAAAACAAAACCGGAATATTGGCTGAGTTTCAATTGATATAATATAATTTTCAGAGGAGATTTGAGGAATGAATATCTCGGATAAGTTCTTCAATTTTAATTAAGTTCCGTTTATGATGCAGTTCTATTGTAAGAATCCATTAATATCATTAACAACTCTGAGAAACCAATAATTTCGGAGATGGATTGTCAAAATTTGAACAAGAGCGCCAAAGCTCCTGTCCACTGGGCTTTCCCACATTTGTTGAGCTTTTGCGCCCCTGTTCTATCGTCTACTCACACCTCACACACCCTCATGAAATACTGCATGAACGTCTAGAATATGTATATAAATAGGGAACTTAATAATCAGCGGCGATTCGAACCGGATATCCTGCGTGGCAGGCAAGGACGCTAACATCTCGGCTATAGGGGACTTATTACAAATATTTGAAATTTCAGAAGTAGATACCAGTTTGAAATTTTATTTTGGCATTAATTGTTAAAATACAAAGCCTATCGAACTGAAATCCGGTTCTCGATTGTAAGAAAGTGGCTCGAAGGTTTGTGCAGAATTTCAGCGGAGTCTAACAAATATTTTATGGAATATGTAGATAAAACATTTTTGTAGAAACACGAAATTTTGTGCGCCGGCATTCTATAACTTATTACTTAGTTTTAATTCGATCGGATCTGTATTTTTTGAGTTGAGTTGAGGAGGAAACAATATTTCAGATGGGCATAACTCTGGACCGTTTTGCCGAAGATCCCATTAACGAACTTTATCGTCATTCGGATGTGCAACCTACCCTGAAAATGGCTAGTCGCTATCTCTTTCCGTTGGAAAGTTATGACCTTGAATTATTCATCAGTGAGTCGACCCCAAACGGTAAAAAATTCGAGAATTACAGTCGTTTGGGTAAAATGATAGCAAGTTGTTCCCTAGAACATGCGCGCTAATTCAAATGATATGAGTTAATTAAATATACATTGTATATATGTTGATTACTTTACATATATGGAAAAATCCCGAAAAACGTCAAATTCAAATTTCAAATTGTCATTCTTCTTCGTAAAAATGCGAACCCTACCTTCAACCTCTTTCGAAAGACAGGTACAACCCCCAATTCTTCAAATAGGAAGTATGGGCTTGTGATACATCGTTTGAAAGGTTTCGTCATTATCTAGTCAGAAATGTTACCACTTTCATATTTATTGTGAAAATCAAAAAAATAAAATCATCAGATTGATTTGCTACATTATCAAAAACTAAAATGTGATGCAAAATATAGCAGAAAAATTATGAATGTTAATAAAGTAGATGTTCAAAGTGTTCTCCGCGATCGCCTTGGCAACATCCTAACCTCAAATAAAAATTTCCTCCAGCATTATTCAACATCCCAGAAGTGATCGAACTAATCGCAAGCGTTAATCGATCTTTAAGGGCATTAAAATCGAGGGATTCAGTTTTGTATACAATGCTCCTCACATATCTCGATAAAAATAATGGAATACGGAATAATGGAAATATTGCGTATACATACGCAATATTTCCAAATCGGTGGATAGGAAGGCGAGGAACGATCGAATGCCAGCGCGATCCCCTGATCTTAACCCATTAGATTTATTTTTATCGAGATATGTGAGGAGCATTGTATACAAAACTGAACCCCTCGATTTGAATGCCCTAAAACTAAAAGAACAATAACGCTTGCGATTAGGTTGATCACTTCTGAGATGTTGAATAATGCTGGAGGAAATTTTAATTTGAGGTTAGTATGTAGCTAAGGCGTTCGCGGAGAACACTTTGAGCATCTACTTTATTAACATTCATATTCTTTTTGCTATATTTTGTATCACATTCTAGTTTTTGATATTGTACCAAATCAATCTGATGATTTTATTTTTTTCTAATTTGATTTTTGCCATAAATATGAAAGTGGTAACATTGGCCTATACATTACCAGGAAAATATCATGGGGTACGGTACGGCAACTACGTTACCGTATTTAAAGGTGGTTTTATACGAACACAAAGTTCTGTTGGTACCATGGATTTAATGGTGAACGAATATTCTATCAAGAGATCTACAAATTGAAGGCCATTTGTACTGTTTCAAAATTGTATTGACATCGCTTCCCTAAGTGGTATTATGGCATTATTTGGATGAAAACGAGTCCTACATCTATTTACTCAAAAAATCATAAACGCAGTGACTTTTTGTTATGTTTAGGAAAGGAACTGATAAAGCCAAATATTACTGTAAGCCTGCAATCAGGAAAAATTTATCACAAACGATTTGTCGATGCAATGCATGAACTTGTGGGAAAGCTGATCCCTGGAAGGTGCGTTTTGTGTCCTAGGAAGAAATGTGTAATAAATTTGTTTGCACCGAGCACCAAAAAAATACAAAAAAAATTGTTGGTAGAACTTGTGCATCTTCTTCTGAAATGGAATAATACGAGTTTCTCATTTATATTAATATGTGTTTTTTTAAAATAATAAGAAATAAAACATTTCAAAGCTTTTTCTTGTTTCATTTGAAATGTAAAATAAATTTAGAGCACTACACTGCACTAGCTTTTTCTTGGGGTACAAATGGACCCCCTCCGGTAAAGACGTAACTTCCTGAGTTCCGGAGTCGAAAGGTTAACTGAACATTTACGAATGAATTATTTAAATTGAGCATTTCATCGACCCATCTTACCGACATCACTTTCAACCAATTTTCTATTCTCCTCTTGAATTCATTAAGAGTTGAGGAGTTTTTTATTGTTGTAGGAATCTTATTGTAAATATAAAGGGAGCAAGGTAGGTATGAGATTTTTGACCTATAGTTTTTGTTGTTCGTGGAAAAGTTATCCAACTTCATCATCAACATTTATCATATTGTTGTTCGTTGTAGCTACTAGCATTAAGTTCTTTCTTTGCTGAATTTCCAGAGCCAAGAAAAATAATTTTCCCAAGTCCATAATACCACTCTCTGCGAATAATCATTCTGTAGAAAACAAGTGAGACTCCAAAAAATTACCTTAATCATGCAACCATTTTTGTGTCACTTCTAGTTTTTCCAAGTAACTTTTCACGAGAGCACCCCATCGTAATATTCCATAGACTAAATGAGGCTTAACCTGAACAATGCAGAGCATCCTCAGCAGTTCCGAATGGCAAAATTCCGGTGAGTTCTTGAATTTTGGGACAAGCATGCGCCATTTTTTCACCAGATGGACAGCCTGAAAATTCCATCCAAGATGAGTATCCAAATAAACTCCCGAATATTTGACCTTATTCACCGCACTGATCTCACGAGTGCAGCAGCATTCATTGAATGATAATGTTTGGAAATTGGGGATCCCGACAGAGGTGATAGAGAAGGGCATGAAGTACGTTTTCTCATATTGAGTGTCAATAACCGAGAATCAAAAAAAAAAAAAGCACTGACGTGAAGTCAGTACTCTTTGGCGCGCGTGTTCACGGTGGCTAATTTGAATTGAATGATTCAAAAATTAACAGTGCTGTATCTAAGCTGCCATCAGGATAGAGTAACAAAGTTGGAAAAGAACACAAGTGACTCTCCTTAGTCGTACAAGCTCCTAGAAGATTTGGGAGGGTCAGTATAATCCTAATCATGTTTATAGCACGCGCGCCAAAGCAGATTGACTTATTACACTTTTTCTTTCATTGTTAAGTCAATCTGCTTTTGCGCGCGTGCTATAAACATGAAAAGGAAAATACAGACCCTCCCAAATCTTCTAGGAGCTTGTGCGACTAAGGAGAGTCACTTGTGTTCTTTTCCAACTTTGTTACTCTATCCTGATGGCAGCTTAGATACAGCACTGTTAATTTTTGAATCATTCAATTCAAATTAGCCACCGTGAACACGCGCGCCAAAGAGTACTGACTTCACGTCAGTGCTTTTTTTTTTTTTTTTCAAGTTCCTTTAACAAATATAGCTATCAATACAGTTTGGCTGTTAGCTTTACCGTAGATCAGAAAAAAATTCGGTTGTGGGTCCTCCGTTAGGGACGCAATTGCATCTTCTCCAAATCCGAACGCATTTTAATATAGATCTACCGAATATAGTTATTTATAAATTCGCTTCAGGGCCACCATACAGACATTTCAAATCGGAAACAACGCTATTTCCCCCAAACTGACTTGTGTCCGTGCACTGAATTGACATGAATATTCTTTTAAAACCTCACAATATCAGCTCTTTACTCCCAACATAACCCAAACAACCCAAAACCATTCACTTCTCGTCTGCGCAAGCGCAGTATACTCGTGGCTGCAAGTCCTCCCAAAATTACACACCTCATGAAAAACTCCGATTCTCCAACACTAGTGGTTCAGGAGATATCGCTTTTTGAATCCACGCATGCGCAGACCCTCACCAGGGGATTCTATAGCGGAAAAGCATCCGCCACCCCAAAACCCCAATCCTCTCTGACGAAAGCACCAGCAGTTAAATCACTGATGGTCTGCTCATGCGCATAACGAAAAATGCCCGTAAGGGGTTACATCCATTTCGATATTAGCCCCAGGGCCACGGTACGGACACTTTAACTCTGAAACAACGCTACATCCCCCAAACTAACTTTTCCTTGCACTGAATTGCTATGAATATTCTTTCAAAACCTCATAATATCGACTCAGCACTCCCAACATAACCCATCCAACCCAAAAACAGTCACTTCTCTTCTGCGCATGCGCAATCTACTCGCGGCTAAAAGTCCTCTCAAAATAACACACCTTACAAAAAACTCTGATTCTCCAACACTAGTGGTTCCGGAGATATCACATCTTTAATCCACGCATGCGCAGACCCTCAACAGGGGATTCTATAGAGGAATAGCATCCGCCACCCCAAAACCCTACTCCTCTCTGACGATATCACCACCAGTTAAATTACTGATGGTCTGCTCATGCGCATAACGAAAAATGCCTGTAAGGGGTAACATCAATTTCAAAATTAGCCCCAGGGCCACGGTACGGACACTTTAACTCGGAAACAACGCTACATCCCCCAAACTGACTTGTCCTTGCACTGAATTGCTATGAATATTCTTTTAAAACCTCATAATATCGACTCAGCACTCCCAACATAACCCATCCAACCCAAAAACAGTCACTTCTCTTCTGCGCATGCGCAATCTACTCGCGGCTAAAAGTCCTCTCAAAATAACACACCTTACATAAAACTCCGATTCTCCAACACTAGTGGTTCAGGAGATATCACATCTTTAATCCACGCATGCGCAGACTCTCAACAAGGGATTCTATAGAGGAATAGCATCCGCCACCCCAAAACCCTAATCCTCTCTGACGAAAACACCACCAGTTAAATCACTGATGGTCTGCTCATGCGCATAACGAAAAATGCCTGTAAGGGGTAACATCAATTTCAAAATTAGCCCCAGGGCCACAGTACGGACACTTTAACTCGGAAACAACGCTACATCCCCCAAACTGACTTGTCCTTGCACTGAACTGCTATGAATATTCTTTTAAAACCTCATAATATCGACTCAGCACTCCCAACATAACCCATCCAACCCAAAAACAGTCACTTCTCTTCTGCGCATGCGCAATTTACTGGCGGCTAAAAGTCCTCTCAAAATAACACACCTTACAAAAAACTCCGATTCTCCAACACTAGTGGTTCGGAAGATATCGCATCTTTAATCTACGCATGCGCAGACCCTCATCAGGGATCTGAAGTCTATGGAGGAATAGCATCCGCCACCCCAAAACCCCAATCCTCTCTGACGAAAACTACAGCAGTTAAAGGACTTCTCATCTGCGCATGCGCAATACGGAAAATACCCGGAAAGGGCAGCATGAACCTCAATAACATATGTTTCGGCATTAAAAGCAAAGTATTCCGCAAAATAGTAGTAATTTTTTTATTTTTTTCATGTCACGTGATCTTCACGAAATTTTGCAAAAGTGTTTGCTTTGGTCTTTTGCATCTAACTACTCAGTTTCAATTTAATCAGATCAGTATTTCTCGAGTTATCGTGAAAATAAAATTTTCAAATTTTCAAAATTTTTTTTTGCCACTTTAGGGCCGTCCGTTCAACACAAAACTTTGCAGGCATATAAAGGTCATGATTCTACAATCTGATGCCAAATTTCAAAAAGATCGAGTGATCGGTTCCGGAAATATTCATAAAAAACGTTTTTATTAAAAACGGCCTTAACTCCGAAACCGCTCGGTCGATTTCGCCCGTTAACGAACTTGTCCGAGATATTTACGCTACGAAACTACCCTGCAAATTTCAACGCTCTAAGTCGTTCCGTTCGAGAGTTATCGTGCTAACGGCCGGACCGGCCGGCCGGACGGACAGAATTGAATTTGACCTCGAATTCTTCATCAGGGAGTCGAACCCAATCGTTTGAGACCATTTTCGAAAAAAAATTCGAAAAATACAGACATTGTGACGAAATGATAGCACGCTGTTCCTTGCGGAACACGCGCGCAAAAAATCTTTAATTATTCTAAAATCATCTTCCACCAAACCTTTTACTTCATCAAACGTAACAGCCTGATAAAATCTAGCGGTATCATCTGCAAAAGCAATCAATTCACCCCTATTAATGAAAGAAAATATGGAATTCAGATAGGCAATGAACAGTAGAGGATATTCTCAATAGTTCTCCATGATTCACAGTATCCAATGCCTTCGTCAAACCGACCAATACACAAAGACAAGGCTTGGATGAAAGCCTTTTATTCAAGATATTACAATCTTCCAGGAATTTATAAGTTCTTTTATTGATAATTGTTTCCAAAATTTTGGAGATACTTGAAGTTGAGAAAATGGGTCGATAATTATTCATCTCCTCCCGAGCCCCAGATTTGAATACCGGTCTTACGAGACTTTCTTTAAGAATTTCTGAAAATACACCTGACTCAGTGGACCTGTTAACTATGTGTGTAAGCGGTGCTATAATATTCTGCGCAACAGATTTAGGTATATTTGTGGTAATACCATCCAAACCAGTTGCTTTGTTGGATTTCAAGGTTCTCATAACTGCCTTGATCTTCTGCTGATCTGCTGGATGTAACATGAGCTGAAGGGGATTTTCTTCATAAGATAATTTAGGCTTATTAGTTGCTTCCAAATTTTCCGCTAGCTTTTGTCAGACATTCGAAAAAAATTAATTGAAAGCTTCCGCTATATCCTGGTTGCCATCCAATGTTATTATCCTTTAGTATTAGTTCAGGCTCTCGGTTGAGGTTATATTAGGTGCATATGGTAATTACATCACTGAGCCGATAAGATCGAATGGATTTTATGATCACGTGATTTTCGAGTCTTTCGAGCGTCTAGGAATATCCAAACGCGATTTTTAATTCTGAGTTTGAAATTCTAACCTAAATACTATATACTGTTTTCGTCATATTAAAATCTCAAAAATATGAATAATGAATTATTATTCAATGTATTACATATAGGGAAGAGATAGATACTCGATAGCGATGCAGAAGATGAGGAAATCAACCATGAAGAAAAAATATGGTATTTTGCCAAAGATACCGCTATAAGATTCACAGATAATCAATTTAGGCATCATTTTCGAATAACTCCGGTCGCCATTTTTTAATAAAATTGCATGATGTTCATGAAGATTCTGAAGTCGCAATGGAGAGGCAATTAATGATTTGCGTGTGGTACCTTGCTAACTTAGAATCAAGTTTAAAAAACATACGTTCTTCCATATGTATTTTCATATAACAGAAATGTTTTCTGTTGTTCCTTGGAAAATTACGCATTTATAAATCATTCTCAAATTTTTTTGGGTAATTATTTCGTTGAATGTTTGACGGTTATATTGACATTGAAATTGTCTATGCATTGAAATTGAAAATAGTTGATAGCTTGATCCGCTGCACCGATTTGCTCGGAGCTTTTCGAGTGACGTCCGAGCAATCGCTGAGGTAATAACCATACACCATTTTGATCACTCAGTGTACTCGATTTGTAAATAACAAACACGATTGAGCGATCCGAGCAATCAGATGTATTTAAAAAATGCACCTTATGTTTATTTTTAATAAAATTCCAACATTTTCTTGGTTCATTCTCGTATTCGAGCAATTTCTGTAAAAGTTTTTCTTTGTATTCCGGATGAGCTTCTCGAACAGTATTTTGTAGATTTTATAATTAGCAACAAGTTCATGGTTTTACGAGTAAGGGTCAATTTTTATTTTTTGAAAATGCATATTCTCCTCATTCACCGACTTAACTATTCCCGGAGTAATCCACCCCTTACACTTTATCTCCGTTCTTCTTTCGTGTTTCTCAATGGTGTCTCTTCAAATATATCGTTTGAAAATCGTTGAAAATTGATTAGATGCCACCAGTGAAATGCCAAGTCATTATTAAGTTTGTGGAAATCTAGATACTTTTTGGTTCTCTTTAAATCTGTTATTGTTTTAGAGTGAATACTCAAGAAGAACATTATCAGATAGTGATCAGTTATATCACAATGTAAAACAGCCGCCAATAATCTTCTCCTCTCATTTCAGTTTTAACAAAAATATGATCAACTCTGATCGACCTGCTCGGTCTTGTGACGGAAATACATTTAGATATTCATCATCCTACCTCTCTACCGGTCAAAAGATCGAAATTTGTGTCACCAATAAAAATATTAATGTTATCTATGCTATCTACTGAACTCACACTAGGCTGCTCGAATCTCCAACAATATAGATCCGATCGTGTTCAAACTTGGAACTTGGTAGTAGAGTTAGATTCTGATGGCTGTCGCAAAATTTCAATGATTTCGGACGAATAGTTACTGATATATAGAATTTTATTCAATAATTAAATCAAATTTATCATGGTAAATTCGAATTAAGTGTCCAATACAGGAGAATGGACAACATAATTTACCATGGTAAATTCGATTAAGGGTGTCCAATACAGAAGAATGGACAATAGAACATACGCGCAAAAGCTTCTGACGTCACGTCAGTGCTTGAACTAATTTTTTTTTCGTGATTTTTTTGAAATTTTCTAGGGGTGCGGTTCTTAAAATTTTTTTTTTCGTCATTTTTTTCAAATTTTCTAGGGGTATGGTTCTCACAAAATTTTAAACACGTCTTTATGATGATTTTCTACTACTAGTGACCAAGTTTCAATTCGATCGAATATTTATTTCCTGAGTTATCAAGGAAATAATATTCCAGGTGGGTATAACTTGGAAACCGTTTAACCGATTATGTCCAAAAACGAACTCAACTCTCCTTTTCGTATACGCAACCTACCCTGAAAATTGCAAGTCTCTATCTCCTTTCGTTCGAAAGTTATCGAGGCAACGGTCACCCATCTACTGAACTCACACAAGAATGCTCGAATCTCCAACAATATTCAACCGATCGTGTTAAACATGAAACTTGGCAGTAGAGTTAGGTTATGAATGCTTTTGCAAAATTTCAGCAATTTCAAACGAATAGTTACTGATATATAGAATTTTTTTTTTCAATTTTCAATGATTTTTTAAAAATTCTTTGCAAATATTATCCTCACGAAATTTTGCAAGAACTTTCGCGTTGGCATTCTACAACTAATTACCATGTTTGAATTCAATCGGTTTAGTATTTTTCGAGTTAATGAGGAACAAAAAACAACCAAATTTCAGATGGCTATAACTCTAAAAAGGTTTGGCTCATAAACAAACTGAAATGTCGCGTTTTGGTGCACATCCTAGCCTGAAAACTTCAAGCCGCTATCTCTTTCCGTTCTCAAGTTTTCGTGACAACAAAAATATTATTTAATTATTTTTTTTTAATTTTCTAGCCATACGATTCGCACAAAATTTCACAAACGTGCTAAGGTTCATATTCTACAACTACTCACCAAGTTTCAATTTGATCGGATTTATATTGGTTGAAAACAAAATTATTACTCGGAAACCACTGGGCCGATTATGCCTATTAACGATCTTGTCCGTCGTATTGGGATACGCCACCCACCCTGAAAATTTCAAGTCGCTAGCTCTTTTCGTTCTCAAGTTATCGTGGCAACGGCCGGACGGCCGGCAGGACAGAATCAAATTTTACCTCGAATTCTTCATTGGGGAGTCGAACTAAATCGTATGAGACCATTTTCGTCAAAATTTCGAAGGTTACAGACATTTGGTCAAAACTATAACGCGATGTTCCCCAGAACATACGCGCAAAAATCCGAGAGTGACGTAAGCAAATCGGGTAATTTGGGAATTTATTTTAAAATTTAAGGGGCGATTCGAGGGCGGTCACAGCATGTGGCCGAAACTTCGGAACGGTGCGAAGCGAAAGCTGAAGACAAAATTTCGAAGTATATTACCATTTTCGAAGGATTTAAGAAAGAAATTTTGTTCACGTCCGGACCGTGGATCTCGACAAAATCGATAGTCGAAAAGTAGAGTGATATGGATGCATTTTTTTTCAATTTTGATCTCCTACATCTCCTCTTAAATATCCCTAAGTTTAATTCCTCAAGTGGAAGATGAAACAGAATGCTCATCAATTTGCCCAAATGTCTGTAATTTTCGAATTTTTGGCTGAAAATAGTCTCAAACGTTTTGGTTCGACTCACTGATCAAGAATTCGTGGTCAAAATCGTAGGTTTGGGAGGTAAATATCTCGTTTAAGTTCCTTTATTGGGCAAAATCGAGTGCTTTCAGCGGTCCGCAGGTATAATGATAGGTGTGATACTATCACGATCTGAAAAAGTAGGTATTTTAGGAAAGCTGCCGTTTCTTCAGAGAATAAAAACAGTTTGTCTGTTTGTGCGCGGCACAAACCACATACTTCATTTCACTCGACAAAATCCTCTAATCATTCACGAAATTAATTTAACTGCAATCAAATAAATAATTGTTTGCTAATAATATATACCGGGTTTCTCACTATAATTTGACCCCCCCTTTAACTTTGTTATGAGTGGAGATACAAAAAAATGTTGTGCACAAAAGTTGTACGAAATCAACTGAATTTTTTCAGGATGTTTTCACGAATTGAAATATATACAGGGTGGACAAGATATTGAGTGAGACTTCATTTTTTTATATTTGGCTAGCTCTTTCTCACCTGATTTCGAATATATATGCATATGGTTTATCTCTCTAATTTGAGTCTCAAATTCTAGAAACCACCTGGCAAACTCAGTAGTCAAGTGGGAGGCTGTGATTAATCAACTAACTGCATTGGTAACGATATCAGACACTCCATTGGTAACAATATTTTCACTATATGTGAAAAATAGTGTCCGACCGAAACTGGTATTTCAGCCGAAACCGAAACCGAAACCGAACTTTCGGCCAGGGTCTCAGTTTCGGCCGAAACCGAAACCGAAACTTTATATTTCATACTGAAATCTACTGTATTTTGTACAATTTTATTCGCATATACATAAAAATAGTTAAGGAGTGTTAAATAAAATAAAAAGACATTTTTTTTGAGATCTTTATTTATTATTTTGGTATTACCAAGTTATCAAAATAATCAGTCGAAGTATACATGGTGATTCCAAATCAGACGTGAACCTTAGAGGAGGTGTTAGTATGGATCATTTGCTGTGGTTTGAGGCATTTCTATTGAGGACCAAAAATCAACGGTTTCCGAGATATTTGAGTACTGGTTCTGTTGAATTATCACAGTTGATTTATCACAGCCTACCACTTGAAAACTGACTACTGAGTTTCCAGGTTGTTCCCAGAATTTAAGACTCTGTAGTTCTCAAAAAAAGAGAGATAAACCAACACATATGCATATATATTTGAAATCAGGAGAGAAAGACCTAGTCAAATATAAACAAATATATAGTGAAATTTGAAAAAATGAAGTCGCACTCAATATCTTGTCCACCCTGTATATATTTCAATTCGTGAAAACGTCCTGAAAAAATTCAGTTGATTTCGTACAACTTTTGTACAGAATATTTTATCGTACAACTTTTGTACAGAACATTTGTATATCCATTCGTAAAAATATTAAAGGGGGGGTCAAATTATAGTGGGAAAACCGGTACGTTTATGTGTTTACTAGTTACTACATGTATCCATGGCAATATTTGACAGTACCATATCATAGAATATAGGAAAGAAATCTCTCCGTATACAACATAATTTATCTATATACACAGAAGGAAAGATTTTACTGTCTGCCAGGTCGAAGCAACCGACGGACCCTTCTGCCTTGAAAAATATAAGCTTATAGCACTGCCAAGAATAACATGAATTTCAATTTTCATAAAATACTTCTTTAGATCGTGAAATTATCACACGTATCATACTCGAGGGACACTGAAGCCACCGCGACTGGGCGTAGCTATCCCCCATTTCATATATGGTAGGTACCATAGACTAATTGGGGAAATCTCAGGCTTTTCTGAAATATGTGTTATCTGCCGGCAACTGGTTCTTAAACTATAATATTAGACCGCGAAGAAAATCACAAAATTGCCGAATTTGTAGCTGTGGCACTCAAAATAGTGACCTAAGTGAAAGTTTTCAGGAATTCCTTAAAACTGCCTATCTAGAAAACTACGAAACTTTTACATACTTTGACTAGAAGTAAAATTTTTATATTCTGGTGAGACATGATCAAAAATATCAGCATGTGCTGGGTTGACGTCGGTTTACGGGACACGCTGTATAGAAATAATTTAATTCCAAACATTGTAGAGGCTTATTAGGATCTCTTATATGATTGTTAGTGAAAATCTAAAATACAGAATTCTCTTCCAATGAAACAATCTATTTCGAGATTCAGAAGTGATCACAAATCAAAATACTCTTGAATATAAATACTCACTGGGGTTTTCCGTGTCAAAGGATTACCAAACACGTACATATTTAGAATTTTTCACAAGATCAAATATTTGTTTAGTTATCGGTATACTGTAAAACTTTGAATTTCCATTGTCGCACACGATGACGCGATATATCGTCCGATTTTGGATATGCAAACACAGATTCATAATATCGAAGGAATCAAAAGATTCAGTGTCACTATATTTAGCTCTTGAATGACAATTTAGGAAATCAAATAAAGATTACAAATATTATCATTGTATCCAATATTACACAGATTTTTCTGAGAACACTATTCATTGCAATTCTCTAGCATTTTGGTCGAATAAATATTGTAAATTTAACGCAATGGTTTATAAGTTCCTATTAAAAATTAACAAATCATTATCATCTTTAATCCACTCATAGGTATCTCAGCTCGGCAAATACTTGACTTGAGTAATAAATTCATAAGATGTTTTCCAACTTATATCGCTGGTCGGGAAAAAGACTATCATAACTCAAAAAATGCCATATTTTAGTTTTTATGGTGTACCAACTCAAAATTGTGTGGAGAATCATGTGCAATAACAAATTAACTCGATTTGGCATTCCAGCCCCCAGAGCGCATTATTGCAAACTATTGCAACTCCGTCTCTTCTCACTGTCGCCATGAAGACTATCACATTTCAGTTATCGTTAATCTGTCACCAGAAGATTATTGTTTATCTGGTTCAAGACTATTACAAGTCAAAGTCTTACCTCCAAAAAACGGAAGAGAAATATTGCAAGGCAATGAGAAATACAGGACAAATGTATGCATCACTCAAAACTATGAGAAATTCCGATGGTTCAAAGGACCAAACAATTTCCAAGTGATTCAAAGCCCATTGAAAAAAAACAAAGTTCGTCAGTAGTTGAGAAGAAGGTTGAGAGTAGGTGAGAAATTCGCATTTTTTTCCTTTTCTGAAAAATTTGTTTATTGAAAATTCATTAAAACTCAACATTATTAAATGAACCTCCTGTTCCAAAAGGATCATATCTCGATAAATTAATAAAAGGTTTTGGTGAATATTATCTCAAAATTGGTGGTACAAAGGCTCAGAAATGGGGTTAAAAAAGGGGGATAGCAAGGCGATAGTGTGATAGCATAATATAGTTTCATAATGTGCTGTTGGTTATTTTATAGCAGAAAGCTACCCATTTTAAAGGGTAATTAATTAACACATTCTTAGAACTTCAAACCGCTATCCTGAAAAATAACATTTTCTGAGTTATCATATTCTTTTTCCCGACCAGCGATATGATTAACTTGAAGAGATATCATATCTCCATTCCAAAACATTTGAACATATCAATTTCAAACTTCCCATATTCATATAACTTTCATTTGAATTTTCCATCACAAAAGAGTTGATACTTCTGCTCCTGTATACTGAAACGACAGAATATAATCCCGAAGGGAAGGGGCAGGTAATGAGAGTATTAAAAACCAGAAAACCGAGACTTCTCTTACTAGGTACATTTCATCAACCAATCTTCCTAGTGACGAAATGATTAAGAAAGTAAGCATCGAAAGAACTCCACTACGATGCTAGATAGGAAGAAATACTGGGACAGGGAATTCACCACCCAAGTTCTTAAAAAACAATGCCATTAAATGGTACACAGACGGTTCAAAAACCAAAAATATAGGAGCTGGCACTCGAGTATATGGGACAGGCACCAAATTCTCACTATCGCTAGGCTACTATCCAAGCGTATTTCAGGCAGAAATACTTACAATCGGAAGACATGTGGAAATCAACCTGGAAAGAAACTATCAGAGGTGTGATTATAGTAATCCAATCTGACAGTCAAGCTGCTATTAAAGCTCTGCGCTCCCATGTTATAGAGTCTAAGCTTATGAGAGTGCTGAAGAAAATTTAATGAAGTAGGCAAGAACAACAGGGTCTCATTGCTCTGGGTTCCTGGTCACTAGGGAATTAAAGGAAAAAGGAGGCCCATACTT
The DNA here is from genome assembly GCA_937662695.2 of Halyzia sedecimguttata. NCBI lineage: Eukaryota > Metazoa > Arthropoda > Insecta > Coleoptera > Coccinellidae > Halyzia > Halyzia sedecimguttata. Next base: position 36,290,404 of record OW569412.2, read on the forward strand.
GCCAAGAAAGGAGCACGAACCCCTTTAATTGGCCCGGTCACTATCAGTTCTGGAGAAGTATATGGATCTTAGTAAAATCACACTGCACCTCATCACTGGTTTCTTCACAAGGCACTGCTGTCTTAGGAAGCATATGATGAGATTAGGGCTAGCAGAAACTGACGAGTTCAGATTCTGTGGGGAGGAGGATTAAATTCCTGATCTTCTAATTATGGAATGCCTCGACATCTCAAACCAACGCAAGGAATGCTTTGGCAAATAAATCTGCAGGAACTAAGACGTAGCCTCCTTGAAGCAATCCCAGATACTGGAGTTCATCAGAGAGTTCTGATGACCTTCCAGAGTTGGAACTGGACGGCGAGCTGTAGATGGTGGTGACATCGGCAGCTCTGTTGGAGGGGGGGGGGGGGCACAATAGACCTTAAGGTCGCAGTGCAACGTTATCCCCTACAACAATATGTACAATATATTACGGTTCGGAGCAAGTGTTAGGCACATAAAAAAAAATAATTATTGATATAATATTATACCTCAATTATTGAGATTTCGGACAAAGTTAGTCTAGTAAACTTCGACAGTTGCATAATAATCTTTGAAGAAATGTCATTAATAATTTAAATTATTAAATTCCAAAGCAATAGTTCTTTGCTATCAAAACATTCACGCAGAATATCTCTCGATTTTTGAGCTTTATTTTGGATATATTCATTGCTCCTTCAATGGTTACTCGATTTTCTTTATCATTAAAATTTTCAATTTCTATTTTACACGTATTGATGCTGTGGTGATATTTTGCTATATTTCTTCTTCTTCTTCTTTTACTGTGCTTGGCAGCAGGGCCATCTACACATTGAACATATCAGGATTGGTTTCAACTTCGACAGCATTCACAGATTTTATTCGAGGTTGATGTCTATCAGCTCAGGGATGGGAGGGTATTTTGCTATATTTCTCATAAGAGTATTCGATGTAATATGTTGGTCACTATTATTGTGAAGTAATAGACAATTTTTTTTAAATCGCTATAACCACCTTTTCACCCAACTGTCTCAATATTAATACGATGAGTTGCTGCGACTGAATTGCTTGACCAACAATAGTTATTTATGTACCAAGGACAAAAACTTGTCTATTATAGTCAAGCCTGCAGGCGAGACAATAGACAGTTTTTCGCCGAGGTGCATATTACATTTTTTTGTGGACCTCTAAATACTTTTATTTTACAAACAGTAGGTACCTACCATTTCAGCCAGTAGAGAAACCGTAATTTATAGATGTATCAAACATGTCTAAAGTAGCAGTTGATAAGCCAGTTACCGTAGAGAAAAAGTTCCATAGCCATTCGAGCAAAACAATATAATCCATGTCGATACCACATTGGCTAGGACAGGACTACTTCCCATCGTACAACCAAATATTTTGTTATAATATTATCCTTTTTCAACCTCCTTCTTGAAGTTTTAATTTTGTGTTCTTAGATTTTGTTGCCGACTTGGTATCTTGTTGAAGAATCTAATGCAGCTAGAAAATGTTCCCTATTCCGTAAGTGACAATGAATCGGATATATGATGTCATTAGATCTTGTTGGATAACTGTGATATCTTTCTGCTTAGATGTAGTCAATGTTCCGAAACAAGAACAACAAGCACTCGTAGATGTAAAAGGCAAATGGACGTAGTTAAGCAGAAACAATCCAACCCACAAATTGTAGTTTCGAGGAATTTCAACTTGAAGTATATGAGTAGGCATACAATTTTTCATCTAACTTTATTAGTGAAATTGATTCAACCCAATTAATATTGTTTAGCCATTTATTATTAGCCAACGTATATTTTTCATAGGAGCCATTCAAACTACTCGAATGTTTTACACAAATAAATATCCTAGTTAGCTCATATGTGGCCAAAATGTCCCAAAAGTTGATTTCACAAGAGACCGAATATAAAACTAATGTTTGACAATCTGTGGGTTGGACGTAAGGAGTCCATGATTACTTCTCTGCAACTTTCTCTCATCTCCACTCAGGATCCCCAAAACACGTGTAATAAAAACCTTTCAATGTCGTCTCATCCATATGGAAGGAAATACTTTTAAGAGCATATGTAGCGGAGTTCAATTTTTTACTAAAGTTGGCTAGTTGTCCTTGAAAACAAACTCTATCAACTGTATAAGTACCACCGCAGACACAGTGCTGTTCATTTTCGAACTTATAGTGAATGTTTGTATTTGAATGGGTCCTTACGCCACCATTGATACAGCATTATTTATTTTCTCGACTCAACAGTAAATGTGTGTATTTGAGTCGAAACTAATGGTTGAGCCCATTATCGGCCAAAAAGTGGGCCAGTTTTTTTGGACGCTTGTGTTTACAGTCGGTTTTATATTCTTGGAAATATTGGGAATATTATTTCTTTTCCTGGAGCTAAGTAGCTATGGGCGATTTCAGTAGGTATCTGGGTGGGTCACCGCTCTGGCTATAACTTTGAACAGCGCGCCAAAGCTTCAGGCCACAATTTTTTCCAACTTTTGGGAGCTCTTGTTTTCGGAACAGAGTGCTTATCAATTTGCCCAAATGTCTGTAATCTCCGAATTTTTAGCTGAAAATGGTCTCAAACGTTTTGGTTCGACTAACTGATCAGGAACCTGTGGTCAAAATCGATTCTGTCTGGCCGTCCGTTAACACGATAACTCTCGAACGGAATGAGCTAGACAGTTGAAATTTTCAGGGTAAGTTTGTGAGATAAATTTGTCGGTTGAGTTTGTTATTAGGAAAAATCGGCCTGATGATTTCGGAGTAACGAAACATTTTTTTTACATTACAAATTTCAAATTAATTTTTTTTTAAATTCAGTTTCACCATTAGAATCCATTGATATCATATTCAACTCTACAAGCTAATATTTACGGAATATGATTTTTCAATTTTTCAGTAATTAATCGTTATGCTATGTTTTCACAGAATGCTATAATTATTTTATCTATGTATTATTATATGATATGTCTCCATACATGCCATCTTATTTTCCTATAAGAGACATGTCAAATTTACTTTCGTTCAACTAACTGGTTACTGTTTGCGTTAGCTGTCGTTTGGTCCAGTTTGAAAGATAAACGTCAAACGGAATTCCAGAACAGTTTGGTTGATGTACGGATGTGAACAATTTGAAATTTGAATTCACTAAGTTCATAAGCAGATTTTTTTTGTTAGTGAGTCGGAAATGAATAGTGCAAAGAAGTCTAGCATAATTTACATGTCTTTCTCTAATTATGGAAGATGAACTTATATTATTATGTAATATTTTGGACAATAACTATGAACTTGGCGAAAAAAATCTGTTCACTTCTGATGTGGAGCGGAGAAAGGTTTTAGGCCTCCATTCATGGAAGAATGGTTATCCAATTATTGTGAACAGGCTTTCCAACTTATGTGCAGGTAGTTATTTCTTAGTAACGCTATTTAAGATTTCCTTCATTCTGGTATTTCAGGTATTCTGGTTTGTGTTACACTGAAAGAAAAATATAATAACAGCAATGAGAAAATTCATATACTATATGCCTCAACAAAACTTTCTATTTCTCACAGTTCACCTTGATTTACTACGATTCAGTTAATAACGGCTATATGATTTAATCCTTCATAACAGGAATAATACCGTTTTACAGCAAGTATTGAAGTGATTATACTATAGTCGTACTTTTATATTACTGGTTTTGAAACTTTGTCTCACTACCGTAGTAAACTTAAATAACTGCGTTTGTAAATTGTAACTCCGTATTACTATCATAGTAATCTGATATAACTGCACTTGTAACTTTGTTTTACAACCATAGTAATAATGTATAACTGCATTTTACTGGTCTAGTAAACCTATTTTACCGCTCTCGTAATCTCATCTTACTGTCTTTATCAGCTTAATTTGCAATTTTAGTTATTTTTTAACTGCCATATTACATACTGAGCTCATCTGACAGAAAACAATGGCCAATTTAGTACTATGTTTGTACTTTAATAAATTTCTAATTCATTATTAAGACAAGCAATAAATTGGCCAAATTTTTGTGCTACGTTGGCTCAGTCAGTAACATGGCAGTTAAATGAATTAACTAAAGTGCGCAAGGTAACAAAGGCAATCAGAAGAGATTAACCATACTATGAAGAGAATAAATTACATAATATATCTGATAGTATCTATAATGATAAAATTGAGTGTCGAAAGTTCAAACCTACCTGCGAAAGATATCAATTCGAATTTTCAAATTGAGAATTCATCATATTGATTAATAAGCCCAGAAGGACCCACATCAAGGAAACACTCGGCATGAAGCAATTTGTTGACTTCATAGTGTATTCAAATGAGCTAAATTGATACAACTATCTCTGGAACTTTATTTAATTATCTTTGTCGAATAATTCATAACTAGATCTCAATTATACCTACCTGCAAATTATGCAATTTTTTTTATAAATTGTAATGGTCTATATTTCTATTTTTCGAAGCAGTATTTTATTCATTTCATATGGAGAACATATTATCTCCACTGTATACTGCCAGAATTATATTGGGTGGATATACAAATAAAAAATTAGTAGCATAACAAGACATTTTATTGTTAGTAATAATCACATTCTTTGGTTTCAATTAGTAGATATACATACACTGAAAGCAAATACTGGTCGAAATATTTCAAATATAAAGGGCATTTCATCACAATACCATACTAAAAGACGAACAAATAGATTATTACAGATAAACAAACACTGAGATTAAACTTACTCACATCACGCAAAAAAGATATTCAATTTGAATGAGAAATTAACTGCACATTTTCTCAAATATTGGTAACAAAAATATATTCAAAAAAACAATATTATAGAGCAAACAAAACACATTCCAATGATAAGGAGCAATGGATTCAACAGAAGAACAATAGAGTTCTATTTAAAAAAAAGTTGACCTGATCTCTCAATAATTAATTATTCAGAATTTCGAATAAAATTTAATAATCAATCTGATAAGATCAATGGAAATTATTAAATGATTATACATACTAACATTAATTCGATTGATGAATTATTCATTCCGAACGCATGGACGCCATTGTTTCAAGATCCAACGGCCAATATTGTTATTATGAAAAATCAATGGTCAGTGAATTCATATTGATGCTCTAATAATAATTAAGAATATAACTTAGCTACCGGTACATTTTTTGACATAGTCTCCTTCCTAATCCCCAACTTTGCAATGAATTTACAACTCTCCATTAGGAACTCAGGAATTCTGCAAACTTCTGTTCCATGTGTGCAGGAAGATTGATTGTAGACACACAAAACAAAAACGGTGATATTTCAATGCACAAACTAAACACTTTCAAACTACACTATGATGATGCTTGTTGATTAATATCATGAATAAACTAGGATTCATATTTCACAAATTAGTTTAATCGCGTTAGCAGATTGTCCCAAGTCGAATAGACAAACGATGAGTATTGAGTTTGAGTGGATGCTATGAATCAGGTGGCGCGCAACCCTGCATTCGGGCATAATCGCCTATATTCGACTGGTTTAATGAATCAACATTAACTGCCGTAGTAAATTTATGGAACTAAAGTATCTCGCATAGTATAGCTAAATTGTTATGGCTATTGGATGCCGGTTAGAAAACTTGGGTTTACCGTGGCAATTCCACATTTGAATGAGATAATCAAACACTTTCATTGGTGTAATAAGAAAACCATAGTAAGATCTGTTCAATAACTATAGCAACTCAATTTACTATGTCTATAGTGCTATTTTAACCGAATAGTAAGAAATGTATCAACCCTAGTAAGAATATTTTTGGTAAACCTTTCTCATTGAATCATTTCTTTCAGTGTATCTCTGCACTGATTATATTAGATTTGTTTCATAAATAAAACTGGCTATTTCATTTACTTATTTTTTCCGAATGACTCCTGGTAGTTTTGAAACACTTGTAGCCAACATTGGGGGGCCGTCATATAAAGATAAGATGCAAAGGGGCGTCAATTCTGTCGTTAGTGTGAAAAAAGCGGATAGAAATAAATAAATTAAGGAAACTTGATAAATAAGTAACGTAACACAATTCCCTCACAAGTCACAATGTACAAATGACAGCAAACATATATCCGAGAATTTTTGCTTGTTTGACGTAAACATATAGCAACCAGGTTGTTTCTGGTAGCAAAATGCTAACAGACGTAAACAGTTAACTAGTATTTGCAATCGAAAGTGAGGCTATGATATAGATACTGTTCTAGAAAGCAGAGTATGATTGAAACTAAATAACCAATGAAATAACTTCAGCTATCGTAGAATAATTATAAGGATTATATTATGATATTATACTTTTTGGGTGACAATATAATGCCCTTGGATATATCCATATGATGATGGAATATGGGCTAAGTTTCAATTGATATAATATAATTTTCAGAGTAGATTTGAGGAATGTATATCTTGGATAATTTCGTTATTGAGTAGAATCGGTCTGATGGTTCCGGATTAATAATTTTTGGCACTTCTGTTTTTTCTTAAATTATACTTTTTTGAATTTAATTTCTTTCATGATGTAGTTCTAGCATTAAAACAACATTAATATAATTCCCAACTCAAAGAAACCAATACTTTTAGAGCGCCAAATCTCGTGTCCACAGTGCTTTCTCGCTTTTTAAACTAACCATATAGTTTCCATTCGATGAGATCAGTATTTTTCGAGATATTAGAAAAGCCGGCGCATTTGAAGTCCAAACCAACCCTGCAAATTTCAACGCTCTAACTCATTCCGTTCGAGAGCCTACGCACGGACAGACGACCGGACAGGGTTTGACCTCGGATTCCTCATCAGCGAATCGAAACTAAACGTTTGAGATCATTTTCAGCCAAATATTCGAAAATTAGAGACATTTCTACAAACTGTTACTTCTGGGGAACAAGCGCGCCAAATTCAAGGTTCCATCTTTCGAGGGAGATGAAATTTTTCGGTCACGGAACGTTGACATTGAAACAGGTGCTGCTTCATTCAAACTTCAGATGTTGTTTTCGACTTCCTCATAGAAAAGGAATTGGAATTTCCTCCCATTCATACTAGATGAATAGTTCTACTCATCTCATATCAATCGAATATTTACTACGCCTCTACTATTCGGTTAGGTCAGTACCGGTTCTGACTGATTCACATAAATAGAATTCTGTCTTTTCAGCGATTTTTGCAACCATGCTTCCTTCCGAATTCCGCAACGCCATTGACTGTTGATGAAATAACGGACTGGGAATGAATGGAATCCTCGATTGTGCCGACTCATCAAAACAATTCCAGGATAGAAAAATATCAACTTGAGATTTGCTTCACACGTCGTGCGAATACGCAGAGTGTAATCTGATACTCGAATTTACCATGGCACTTCCGTTGCACCTTATTGCGTTATTTCCCGAGAATTTGTATTGGCCGGAAAATACTTTCTGGGAAAGGCACCGTAGGAAACCTGGTGACTCGGACGTAATCAAACATTTGATTTTATACATTCTCCTTATGGAATATTCAAAGTTTCTAAAAATATAAATGACTGTTACATCGTAATGGCCGTTGTTAGGAATGGCCAAATTGGACACTTTTGAAGGAAAAGTCCTATCTCTGTACTAGATAGACAAAAACTGATTTTAGTGTCTGAGGGAAAATTTTCATGAGAAACCCTTTAGCGAAAACTGTTGGAATTTCTGAACACCTGTATATATTTCACATTTATATGACGTAAACAAATATCAACATCTGAGCTGAGCAAGTTCATTGCGGATATACTTAAGTTTATGGTCTACGAGATTTCTCTACCAAATTCAAAGGTAATCTTTGAAGGATACTTTAGGAGGTATAATCATTATTGAATGGGTTTGGATAGCTAACTATTTTCCATTCATTGTTTGTAACTTGCGAAACTGGTTCCAGAATCCTATCAACATGGTCATCATTAAACGGTTCCTTCTGAGTTAGTTCTCTCCCAAACTCTGAAAAATATCTATAATAATACGGAAAAGTCCCAAAACTCATAAGAGGATCATATGACGTAATAAACTGGGAATTACGCTGATTTGGAAATTAAGAGCTGTCAAAGCTTTGTGCAACCCTTGACAAGAATGTATTGATTGTTGCACGATGTTCTGGGGAACATCGCGTTATTATTTTGCCCAAATGTAAAATTTAATTCTGTGGTGCAGTCCGGCTGTCCGGCCGTTGCCACGATAACTTGAGAACGGAAAGAGCTAGCGACTTGAAATTTTCAGGATAGGTGGCGCATCCCAATACGACGGACAAATTCGTTAATGGGTATAATCGGCCCAATGGTTTCCGAGTAATAATTTTGTTTTCAACCAAAATAAATCCGATCGAATTTAAACTTGGTGAATAGTTGTAGAATATAAACCTAAGCACGTTTGTGAAATTTTGTGAGAATCGTGTCACTAGAAAATTTTTAAAAAATTATTAAAAAATATTTTTTAATGCACGATAACCTGAGAACGGAAGGAGATAGCGGCTTGAAATTTTCAGGTTAGGTTGAGCATCTGAATGCGACAGTTCGTTTATAAGCATAATCGGCCAAACGGTTTTACAGTTATAGCCATCTGAAATTTGGTTGTTTTTTGTTCCTCATTAACTCGAAAAATACAAAACCGATTGAATTAAAACATGGTTATTAGTTGTAGAATGCCAACGCGAAAATTCTCGCAGAATTTCGTGAGTATGGTATAACTAGAAAATTTCAAAAAAATTATTGAAAATAATTGAAAAAAAAATTCTATATATCATAAACTATTCGTCCGGCATGGCTGAAATTTCGGAAGAGCCTTCAGAACCTAACACTACTGCAGAGTTTCAAGTTTGAACACGATCGGATCCATATTGTTGGAGAACCGAACAGCCTTTTGTGAGTTCGGTAGCTGGATACGAATCGTCGTATGATATGTTGTCTATGGTCCTATTTTTGCGAGAACCTTCAAAAATATGAATGTCAAGATAACATATTTTTGGGCGTATGTTCTTGGGAAAATCGTGTTATTTCATCACAAATCTATGGGAGATGATAGCCCTTCATCAGCGGTCAGACCTGGTTTTGAAAGAGATCCTCCTTAGGAGGAGGCAACTAAATATCGAAGGGATTTCTATGAACAAGAGTGAATATCTTTGAGAAATAGAGAAGGCGATTCTTCTTCAAGAGATCCATGTGCCTTCAGAGGAGTATATTTGTGAGAGGGGACTTTTGAAAGGTTATGTATTATTTTTAATATGATATCGCTTAAATTTTGCTGAAGGCTTCAAAACTTAACTTTAAATTAACCACACTTTCTGATCTTGTAAGGTGAGAGGCTCATTTGTGGATATTGAATCTCGTAATGGGTAGAGAGGAATTTTAGGCCAGTTTTTCTATCACTAATGCGAATGTATCTTTATGTTTCACCTCATCATCTTCAGATCTATCAATGGACATTTATTGGTTAAGAATAAGTAATTGAATATTACTGGAATTCAATTGAATTTCATTCAATATGTTAGTAACTAAACTTATAATTTTCTTTACTTTGATTATTTAAATATGACATTAATTCCAGTAATATTTTTCAAGAATAATTATGTATTTTTCTCCTAAAGAAGAATTGAAGGTAGACAATAATGTGCTAATTTTTTCATCATTGCTTTCTATCCTGACTTCACGAAAAAAAATTGGTTCAAGCACTGACGTGAAGTCAGGAGCTTGTGCGCGTATTTTCTATTGTCCATTCTCCTGTATTGGACACTTTTAATCGAATTTACCATGGTGAATTCCATTGTCTATTCTCCTGTATTGGACAGCCTTAATCGAATTCACCATAGTAAATTCGATTGAGAGTGTCCAATACAGGAGAATAGACAATAGAATTCACCATGGTAAATTCGATTAGGAGTGTTCAATACAGGAGAATGGACAATAGAACATACGTGCAAAAGCTCCTGACTTCACGAAAAAAAAATATTTTATTTTTAAATTAAATTTAAAATATTATTATTAAATTTTGCGCGTATTATCTATTGTCCATTCTCCTGTATTGGACACTTTTAATCAAATTTATCATGGTGAATTCTATTGTCTATTCTCCTGTATTGGACACTCTTAATCGAATTTACCATGGTGAATTCGATTAAGGCTGTCCAATACAGGAGAATAGACAATAGAATTCACCATGGTAAATTCGATTAAGAGTGTTCAATACAGGAGAATGGACAATAGAACATACGCGCAAAGGCTCCTGACTTCACGTCAGTGCTTGAAGTAATTTTTGTTTTATATAATTCTGACTTATTGACAGTGGAATGTCTCTATTAATATCATTATTATTTTTATTACAAAGGTAGGAAGAGAGCTAAAGCCTATATACTCTCAAATACAAATATAGCATCTTAACATCTAATGTAAATAATACTCACAACCTAAAAAAAGGCAAAAAAATTGGTTCAAGCACTTCAAGCACTGACGTGAAGTCAGGAGCTTTTGCGAGTATTTTCTATAGTCCATTCTCCTGTATTGGACTCTCCAATAAGTACTGGAGAATGGACAATAGAACATACGCGCAAAAGCTCCTGCCTTCAAGTCAGTGCTTGAACCAATTTTTTTTTCATAATTTCTTTTAAACTTTTGTCTTTATGTCGATATTCTACAACAAGTTACCAAGCTTCAATTCGATTGAATCTTTTTTTTTAGTAATCGAGGAAATAATATTCCAGGTGGTTATAACTCGGAAACCGTTAGACCGATTATGCTCAAAAACGAACTTAACCCTACCATTCAGATGCGCATCCTACCTGAAAATTGCGAGTCCCTATTTACTTTCGTTCGAAAGTTATCGAGGCAACGGTCACCCATCCATCTACTAAATTCACACAAGGCTGCTCGACAACAATATATATCCGATCGTGTTCAAACTTGAAACTTGCCAGTGGAGTTAGGTTCTGAAGGCTCTCGCAAAATGTCAGCGATGCCGGACGAATAGTTACTGACATAGAGAAAGTTTTCCAATAACTTTCAATGATCTTTAAAAAATTTTCTGGTTATACGATCCTCACGAAATTCAGCAATTTTCGTGTTGGCATTATACAAATAATAACCATGTTTGAATTTAATCGGTTCTGTATTTTTCGAGCAATTGAGGAAATAACAACCAAATTTCAGGTGGTTATAACTCCAAAACCGTTTGGCACATTATGCCTATAAACGAACTCAAATGTCACATTCAGATTCACAAGCTGACCTGAAAATTTCAGTGCGCTCTTTTTCCGTTCTCAGGTTATAGTGACATAAAAAATATTTTTTAATGATTTTTTTAAAATTTTCTAGAGATGCGATTCTCACAAAATTTCACAAACGTGCTTAGGTTTATATTCTACAACTATTCACCAAGTTTCAATTCGATTGGATTCATATTCGTTGAAAATAAAATTATAACTCGGAAACCATTGGGCCGATTATGCCCATTAACGAACTTGTCCGTCAGATTGGGATGAGCCACCTACCCTGAAAATTCCAAGTAGTTCATTCCGTTCTCAAGATATCGTGGCAACGGCCGGCCGGCCGGACAGAATCAAATTTGCCCTCGAATTCTTCATCAGGTAGTCGAGCTCAATCGTTTAAGACCATTTTAGGTAAAAAATTCGAAAATTTCAGACATTCGAGCAAAATGATAACGCGATGTTCCCCAGAATATACGTGCAATAAAAATAGATAAGGGAGGATGGGGTCAGGAACGGGCCTAAGGGTCCTAATGTTGACCGGAGATTGCAAATTTTCAAAGCAGTTGGAATAATTTCGAAGCAGTTGGAAAAATGTCGAAGCAGTTGGAAAAATTTCAAAGCAGTCGAAAAAATTTTAAAAAGCAGTTGGAAAAATTTCGAAGAAGTTGGAAACATTTCGAAAAAGTTGGAAAAATTTCGAAGCAGTTGGAAAAATGTCGAGCAGTTGGAAAAATGTCGAAGCAGTCAGAAAAATTTAAAAACCGGTGGAAAAACTTCGAAGCAGCTGGATAAATCTTCGGTCCCCCCCCCCCCCAAAATTTCGCTTCGTCCCTGATCTGACGGACAGTTTCTGAGATACAAAATGTTTCGAATATTTTTTTCAAATTTTCCAGTCATGTGGCCCTCACAAAATTTTTCATTCGTCTTCGTGTCGGTATTTAACTAATCACCGTGGTTTGATTCGATCAGATTAGTATATTTCGAGTTATTCGGAAAACAACATTCCAAATGTCTATAACTCTGAAACCATTCGGTTGATTTTGCATTTGCATTTTCCATTAACGAACTTAGCCGGTGCATTTGGACGCCAAACCTACCCTGAAATATTCAACTCATTGCGTTCGGGGGTAATCGTGCTGACGGCCAGACAGAATCAATTTTGACCTAGGATTCTGGATCAGTGAGTCGAAACTAATCATTTAAGGTCATTCTCGGCCAAATATTCGAAAATTATAGACATTTGACGAATTGATAGGCACTCTGTTTAGGTGAAGAGCGCGCCAAAAAGACCATAACTCCGAAACAATAGGATTGATTTTGCCCATTAATGAACTAATCCGAGATATTTATGCCTCGAACCTACCCAAGTTTCAACTCTATAACTCATTTTGTTCTAGAGTTGTCCTTACGGCCGGGCGGACAGAATTGGATTTGACTTCGGATTCCAAAAATACAGACATTTGGGCAAAACGATAGCACTCTGTTCCTGGTGGAACAAGCGCGCAAAAACGGGAGATTCCTACCTTTCAACATACCATGTTGATGATAATCACGCGAGCAGAGCTACGAAATGAAGTTACTTCAAAATTAATATGTGGAACTTTGAATATTTCATTATTATAACCAGTTATTACGGATTTCTATAAGTAAAAATTGGCTCAAGCCCTGTGGACAGGAGCTTTTTGGCGCTCTTGTTCAAACAGACAAATTAAATCTCCGAAAGTATTGGTTTCTCGGAGTTGGGAATTATAACAATGGATTCCTATGATAGAACTGCATCATGAAAGAAACTAAATTTGAAAAAAGTGTCGTTTAATAAAAAATGCTTCAAAAATCATCTTTCAAAAAAGAAGAGCAACTTACACTCGGTTCATAGTTTTCACAACTCTAAATACCTAAGGAAAGTATCATCGAAATGTCTAGAGCCAGGCTGGAGACAATCATAGCAAATTGTCCATGTATTCCTGATATTTGAGTAAGTAGAGGATTTCGAACAAATCATTTTAATAGTTTAAAATATATTAATCAAATACAATCCTCTCTACATAATTTAAAATTCAATAGTTCATACCACTAACACATTCTTTTCTGTATTATGAACCTCAACTCAAGAAAAAATGTTTGATACACATTTCAGTATTTTTTTGCTAGCAACATTATGAAAATAATGTATTTAGGAACATGTCTCAGTACTTAAGAAAGTAAAAGGTAATATTAACCTCAGTGGTCAACGAACAATAATTTCTTTTGATTATTCCATTATGTTCTTCTTTCCTATTGTCTTCATAAACTACATAATTCAAATGATCAAATTCTAAATCTTCTGAAACATCATCCCCAATATTTATACATAAATTATTCAATATGTAATCAGTCAATATTATTTTCGGTTCCAAAACAGTCTCGTATATATTCATAAATTCAAGAATCCGATAATTTTTTAACAAGAGAAAATATTTTAGAACTACAAATTGACAATCTCTAATAGCTAGAAAATATGACATTTATGAACAGTGAACATCAGACAGATTCTGTGTTCACATTCTGTTAATACATAGAACTTACGATGTATTATTGAAATTTTGAAACATTATATCTCCGAAAGTATTAGCTTGTTAGAGTTGAAAATGATAACAATGGATTCTTATGATGAAACTGCATCTTATAAAAATTTGAACTCAAAAGTTCAAAAGTAAAAAAAAATGTTTTTTTCGTTACTCCGAAACTACTAAACCGATTTTGCCCAATAACGAACTTAACCGAGATATTTATCCCTCAAACCTACTCTGAAAATTTCAACTGTCTAGCTCATTCCGTTCGTGAGTTATCGAGTTAACGGCCGGCCGGACAGAATCGATTTCGACCACGGATTCTTGATCAGTGAGTGAAACCAAATCGTTCAAGACCATTTTCAGCCAAAAATTCGAAAATTAAAGAGATTTGGACAAATTGATAAGCACTCTGTTCCCAGGAACAAGAGCGCCAAAAATGAATTAAGTAATTTTTTTTTTCTGCTTGTTGTCATCACTCTCAATTCATTATTATGTTTCAATTGTAACCAAGGATATCAGAACAGATGTATTCGTTCTAACCCTCATTCCTGAATTTAGCGAAATAATGAATATTCAAGCAATTCAACCACCTAACATGTATTTAGGCGACTTTCCTATGCAGGTGCAAAAATTATTTATAGCCTTAAAGTAAGTCAAACGTAGTTAGCATAATGAAAAGGTGTGTGAAACTCGCAATTTTGCACTTTTCCGACCTGTTAATTAGGTATTTTGTTTCCTGTATACTAGCCATTAACATAAATTCGGGACAGAAAGCTATACCAGAGGTGGAGAACTATTATTGATAATGGCTACCATGCATCGATAGTTGCTTATAGTCAGGAGCACGACTTATAAATATCGATAGCTTTTCATGAGAAAAAAATTCAGTGAGAAATTATGTTGAAAAAATGTAATGGTATATTCTATATCGAAAAATAGGATGACAACTACATAAATATAAACCTTTCTCCGGCAAGCCTCTGTTTTCGAATTCCCTGGAGATAGTTATTTTTTATTCCCTCCGAAACTGATGGAGCAAAGTAAGTGATAATTTGTGCATTCCCTGAGTTATTGGGCCTATATGAAATGATCTACAAAAAATGTGGGAAGCCCTGTGTACAGGGGCTTTGGCGCTATTGTTCAAACTTTGATAAATCATATCTCCGAAAGTATTGGTTTCTCAGAGTTGAAAATGAAATCAATAGATTCTTATGGTAGAGCTGCATCATGAAAGAAATAAAAATTCAAAAAGTGTCTCTTGAAAAAGACAAGAGTGCCAAAAATTATTAATCCGAAACCACCAGACCGTTTCTACCCAATAACGAACTTATCCGAGATATTCATTCCTCAAATCTTCTCTGAAAATTATATTATATCAATTTAAACTTAGTCAATATTTCAGTTTTGTTTTTACTGTTTTACTGTTTTTACCATCATATGGATTATTATCGCCCAAAAAAAAATAATATTCTATAATCCTCATGATTCTACGATAGCTGAGGTTATTTCATGGGTCATTTTACATTCAATCATTCTTTGTTTTCTAGAACAGGAGGTATGTTATATCATAATAAACGACTTCTGAATAGAACCTGAAAAAAATATGATGTCTCTTATCGGTAGATAAGATGACATGTATGAACACAGATCTTGAAATTCATAGATACAAATACGAAGTTAATTTTCGAATTCAGCATTCTGTGAATTCATAGAATTACGATTTATCATTGAATTTTTGAAAAATCATATCACCGAAAGTATTTGCTTGTGGAAATGGTATCAATGGATTCTTATAATGAAAGTGCATCTTGAAAAAATTTAATTTGAAATTTGTAGTGTAAAAAAATTTTTTTCTCGTTATTTCGAAACCATCAGGCTTATTTCGACCAATAACGAACTTAACCGAGATATTTATCTCCCTCACCTACTCTAAACTACTACTACTAAGATTTCAAATGTTTAGCCCATTCCGTTCGAGAGTTATCGTGTTAACGGCTGGCCGGACAGAATCGATTTTGACTATGGATTCTTGATCAGTGAGTTGAAACAAATCGTTTAAGACCATTTCCATCCAAAAATTCGAAAATTACAAACATAAGGACAAATTGATAAGCACTCTGTTCCGAAGAACAAGAGCACCAAAAACGATCAGGATTTGGTGATATAATAATAATAATATTAAAACAAAAACAACAACAAAAATTACAATACAGTAAAAAATAAAAAAGACCAAATTAAGAATCACAGGGCGGAGTTCAGATGGTGGCAAAACACAGTCTGTTCTTGCACTCAAACCCAGGTGGAAAATAGTGAAAAAAAATGTATTAATGCAACTCTGATTAAAATGTAAATGTAAATGATATAATTGTAAATGTAAATGAATTAAATGTAAATGTAACTGTAAATGATTGAAAATACAGAAAGAAACTTAGGGGCACTATTCCAACATTAAAAATGGTATCTTTTAAAATGCCATATTATATGAGCATAAATAAAGTTGATGCTTTCTTAACATGCATTGATCACTAAAAAATGTGTTGAGATTAGGGACATCCGACCTGAAAGTTATCTTCCGATACAGATACGGTGGTTATCGAGACTATAAAATACGGTGGTAACAAACTAAAGCTCCCACCAAAAATTGGTTCTGCATGTTCAACCACCTGACATTCACCAATATATGACTTATACGCTCAAATTTTCGAATTCCAAACATGAATCTCAAGCAGGAATCCTGAATGTTTTGTATTGAGTTCAAGGTCACCTGATCTAAACAAAAAAAAATACCTGTGAGCACTAATTGAAATTGGACAACACAAGCGATTCACAAACTGTTTTTTTACCTCAACAGGTGAGGCACTGCGGTGAGAATAGATCAGTATCAAGGCATAGAAAGAAAGCCTAATGCAACCTGTGATATACAACCTGTAACGAAAAGAATTGTCAATTATTAAACCAAAGTTGCTAACACCTCTTACAATAGGAATCTCATTACCTCCAATGTGAAACCGAACCACCTCACCCAACCTATCACGAACAGACCGTTTGCCGAAAAGAATAGCACAAGATTTACTGTTGTTAATTGAAAGGTTGTGTTGCTCAGATATCTTTTGAATTGTCGCAAGATCATGATTTATTTTCCTAAGCCCTTCATCAAAATCATGAGTATCAAAACTTAGATAAAATTGAGCATCGTCGACATAGAAATGAGCACTACAGAACTGAAGAAACTTCCAAAATATGTGGGTATAAACGATGAAAAGAAGGGGACCCAAAATGGATCCCTGCGGCACACCTATAGATATGGGCAATGGGTTGGACAGAAAACCGTCGATTTTTACGCGTTGAGTTCTAAAAGAAAGGTAGCTTTTCATCAATGAAACCACATCCTCAGAAAATCCTACAATACAGCCAGCAACAATTCATGCGAGGTCGTATCAAAATCCTTTGTGTAATATAATAATACCAGCGCTGTGACTAGACCTCTATCTGATTCCAAAAAAATATAGTCACTCATTTTGAGAAGAGTAGTCGTACAACTGTATCCTAAAGATATCAGGCAGATAACTGGAAAAAGACATTCCTATTGCGAGCTCTTCAAGATATCACAAGTGTAAGGAGAATAACGCATTCCATTGCGAGGTCCTCAGAACATCGCAAATTCAACAAGAATAGGAAATCAGGTGGCGTGTTGCAGGGATCTATTCCATCCCTACTCACTTCTCGTTTCCGCTGGTAGATGGCGCAATCGTCTACTCTGTACCTGGAAGAACAACCCCATCGCTAATAAACAGAGTGCATTATAGATCTAGGCATCGAAGTGATGTATACAGCGCCACACATGTACTGCACATTTGGAGGATATATAGATTATAGATCCATATCGCAGCCATCTTCTCTCAGTACTGCCCCGGTTGAGCGGTCTGAGAACTTTCCCATGTGATATGCGGTGATAGTGAGGTCTGGGCGACCTCCCTGCGACATCGCAGCAATCCTCTCAAAATATTTCCCAGGTTGAGCAGTTTGAGAGCATCCTCATGTGATATCTCTGAGATGTTACTAGACACATCCCCTGTGGCGGACATTTGCAGGTGATAGAGAGGCCTGGGTGACATCCTAGCAAACCTCTAGAAATATTCCACAAGTTGAGCCGTTTGAGAACTTCACCAGTGATATCTCTGAGATGTTACTGGGCTCAGCCCCTGTGGCAGACATTTGTAGGTGATAAGGAGCTCTTGGTGACCTCCCTGCGATATTGCAGCGAACCTCTCAAAATATTGCCCAGGGTGAGCAGTTTGAGAACTTTCCTATGTGATATATCTGAGATGTTACAGGGCTCATCCCCTGTGGCGGACATTTGGAGGTGTTAAGGAGCTCTTGGTGACCTCCCTGCTATATCGCAGCCATCCTCTCAAAATATTGCCCAGGTAGAGAAGTTTGAGAACTTCCCTATATTATATCTCTGAGATATTACTGGGCTCATCCCCTGTGGCGGACATTTGGAGGTGATAGGGAGCTCTTGGTGACCTCCCTGCGATATCGCAGCCATCCTCTCAAAATATTGCCCAGGGTGAGCAGTTTGTGAACTTCCTCATGTGATATATCTGAGATGTTAATGGGTTCATCCCCTGTGGCGGATATTTGGAGGTAATTGAGAGGTCTGGGCAATCTCGCTGTGATATCGCAGCGAACCTCTCAAAATATTCCCCACGTTGAGCAGTTTGAGAACTTCCTCATGTGATATCTCTGAGATGTTACTGGGCTCATCCCCAGTGGCGGATATTTGGAGGTGATAGGGATCTCTTGGTGACCTCCCAGCGATATCGCAAAAGGCCACACAAAAGATTCCGGAAAGAGCTCGCCGAGATATATCTGGGAGGTCCCTGTGTTACCTGGGTACGTATACCCTATAATTGGGATTATACCTGTTGGGTAAATAAAGTTATATTATTATTACTGGATGTTCTTATTTCTATGTCACTTAGGGCCGATTTATTCAACCTCTCCGTAAAGTATTCGTTAACTACGTGCTCGTTAAATTTACCGACACCCTTTAAAGTAATAAAATCTATTCATATTTCACAGATGTTCCACATATTTGCAGATCACTTCGTATAACAGAGAGATGAATAAACAATTATAGAATGCTTTCCTTTCGGTAAGGCTACTTGAAAGTTGACAGATAGGTGAATATATCGGCCCTTAGTATATTGCAGACGTAAACACTGTGAAAGTTTCAGGTGGGTTTACAAACACGGTTCCGCTGTACGATTTAAAAGGTTCATAAATTGAGAAAATAATAAATCAAAATAACGTTCAATAGCGCGATAGTTCTCCATGTCTGTGCCTTACCCATGTTCCCAGAAAATCAAGTCGTTTCAGGTAATGCAGTGGAACCTTGGACTCATACCACAAAGGCAGCGACTGGAATGTCTAAAATTCCCTGTCTTATTAATTATGAATGTACTGTCTGCCTCGTGCGTGGCGCCAAGCACATCATTGGAAATTCGAATTACTATTTCATATGGAAATTTCGTGCAGAATATCCGGATATTTTTCAGAGAATTAATGGCAAAAAAAGATCACCTCTTGACTGATCCAATCGACTTCCCAGAACTGTTTCCAAAAATAGCAATACCTCCTCAAATAGGGTTTGTCTGGCCACCAGTATGATTCATTCATTTATTTAATATATGACTATGAACATCGACTCACCTGGTACAGACGATCGATCGAATTATACGAACAACTGTCATATTTACTTGTAGTAGTAGGTGTAATAGATATTTTCAAGAGAATCTGATGACGTGTTTACTGACGGAAGCGCTTAATATGAGGTATTATTATTGCACCCATATTTTTGACGCGTTTTTCCCCTGAACAAATTTCCTATCAATTTGCCCCAATGTCTCTGTTTTTCGAATTTTTGGCCGAAAATTGCCTCAAACGATTAATTTCGACTCACTGATGAAGGATCCAAGGCCGAACTTTATTCTGTCCTTACATCCGGCCGTAAGCACGATTACTCTCGAACGAAATTAGTCAGAGAGTTTAAATTTGCAGAGTAGGTTTAGAGTTTAAATTTGCTGGCTAAGTTTGTTAATTGGCGAAATCCGCCAAGGGGTTTCGGAGTTAAAGCCATCTGAACTTTTGTTTTTCAATAACTCAAAACACAATGATTTGAACGAACTGAAACTAGGTGATCAATGCCTACACAAAGGCTTGTGCAAAATTTCGTGAGGATCTTATGACTAGAAAATTTGACAAAAAATATTTAAGAGAACTGTGTACTCATCTTAGAAATCTATTCGTCAGATATCACTGAACTTTTGCGCGAGCCTTAAAAATCTGGTATAGTTTGGAAGGTAGTAGTGGAGAGCATCGAATTTATCAGCACCCTGTATATTGTTAGAAATATTGTGATTATATCATTTTTATCCTGGAAACCAAGCCCCTCTATGCCAGTTTAGTACTTGGATGGGTGCCCGCTCTGGCTATGAATTCGACCAAGCGCTCCAATCTGACTGACCTCACACGTCATCGATATCCCAACTTTTCCACGGAACTCACTGAGTGCCAGGAATAAATTTGGAAAATAATTTTGCAAGCAGTTGCTAGCAAGCAAAAAAGAGATGAACATTATGAATAAATGGAAAAGTTTAGCGGATAATTCCGCAAAAGGGCGCAATTAACCGTTAAACTTTCCCATTTAAACATACTAACATTGGGTTTCACGAAGCTTCGATTAGCTTAATTGTGGATTTAATTCAATGGATGTATCAAAAATGAACTGAAAATGGACATAGAATCGCACTAATTCGGCAATTAAGAGCTGTGAAAGCTTCATGAAACCCACCGTTAATGTTTCCTTTCTAGGTTTTCTCTCCATAACTCTAAGAAATATCTATAAAATAAAAAAAATATTATTTTGTGAATTCCTGCTGCGTTAGAAATCTATCGACCAATGTTGCCTAACGAACAATAACATATGATACCAACATGATAAAAAACATCAATGATAAAACAACTATTTCGTAACGTTTCGGAGTCTATATCAGACTCCTTCGTCAGACACTCAACGAAAATCATCAGAATTATTTTTGTTTGATAGTTATTCTGAAATTCGAAAATTGTCAGAATAACTATCAAACAAAAAATAATTCTGAAGATTTTCGTTTAGTGTCTGACGAAGGAGTCTGATACTCCGAAACGTTACGAAATAGTGCTTTTATCGTTGATGTTTCGTTATTGTTTGTTAGGCAACATTGTTCGATATATTGCTTGTGACAAATATCTTGTGTTTCTAACATTTTTTTTATTGCGCGTATGTTCTGGGGAACATCGCGTTATCATTTTGCCCAAATGTCTGTAACTTTCGAATTTTTTGACGAAAATGGTCTCAAACCATTTGGTGCGACCCCCCAATGAAGAATTTGAGGTCAAATTAGATTCTGTCCGTCCGGCCGTTACCACGATAACTTGAGAACGAAAAGAGCTAGCGACGTGAAATTTTACGAGTAGGTGGCGCATCCCAATGCGACGAAAGAGTTCGTTGATGGGCATAATCGGCCCAATGGTTTCCGAGTAATAATTTTGTTTTCAACCAATATGAATCCGATCGCATTGAAACTTGGTGAGTAGTTGTAGAATATGATCCTAAGCACGTTTGTGAGATTTTGTGCGAATCGTATGGCTAGAAAATTATTAAAAAATTATTAAAAAATATTTTTGTTGTCACGATAACTTGAGAACGCAAAGAGATAGCGGCTCGAAGTTTTCAGGTTAGGATGTGCATCTGAACATGACCTTTGAGTTTATTTATAAGCATAATCAGCCAAACGGTTTCGGAGTTATAGCCATCTGAAATTTGGTTATTTATTAACTCGAAAAAATACTAAACCGATTGAAACATGGTCATTAGTTGTAGAATGCCAACTAGAAAATTCTTGCAAAATTTCGTGAGGATAGTATTTGTAGAAAATTTTTAAGAAATCATTAAAAATTAAAAAAAAAATTCTATATATCAGTAACTACTCGACTGACATTGCTGAAATTTTGCAAGAGCCTTTAGAACCCAACTCTACTGCCAAGTTTCGAGTTTTAACACGATCGGTTAAATATTGTTGGAGATTCGAGCAGCCTTGAGTTCAGTAGATGGGTGACCGTTGCCTCGATAACTTTCGAACAAAAGGATATAGGGATTTGCAATTTACAGGGTAGGTTGCGTATCCAAATGGGAGAGTTGAGTTCGTTTTTTGGGCATAATCGGTTTAACGGTTTCCGAGTTATACCCACCTGGAATATTATTTCCTCGATAACTCAAAAAATAAAGATTCGATCGAATTGAAGCTGGGTAACTATTAGTAGAAAATAACATAAAGACGTGTTTAAAATTTTTCAAGAACCGTACCCCCAGAAAATTTGAAAAAAATGACGAAAAAAAAATTTGTAAGAACCGTACCCCTAGAAAATTTCAAAAAAATTACGAAAAAAAAATTGGTTCAAGCACTGACGTGAAGTCAGGAGCTTTTGCGCGTATGTTCGATTGTCCATCCTCCTGTATTGGACATCCTTAATCTAATTTACCATTGGTAAATTATATGGTAAATTCGAAGTAAGAGTGTCCAATACAGGAGAATGGACAACATAATTAATCATGGTAAATTCGATTAAGGATGTCCAATACAGGAGAATGGACAATCGAACATACGCGCAAAAGCTCCTGACTTCACGTCAGTGCTTGAACCAATTTTTTTTTAGATATTTTTGAGGAGAGAAAGCCAGAAAGGAACTATTTAATAATGAATATACCCCCGAAAGTATCCTTTAATGATTATTTAATAGTATATTCTAAAACAAGTTGCAGAATGAGCTGATATTCAAACACGAATGTGAAATTCGAAAACGAGCGACGAAGGAGCGAGTTTTCGTAGGCATGAGTGTTGGAATTGCCTTCTGCAACGAGAATTAGACGATATTTTCTCTATTTCAGGCAAGTTTTCTAAAATACGGTTGAAATTTAATGAAAAATTAGGATTATACATCCTAGTGACTTTTGTATTGTATCTTGGCAGTTGGTGTGTCTGTTAAGAAAGTTTACAGATCACGTAATTTGAATTGTACGTAGAGCATAGAGATCAGATTTAACAGTTTCCTAATATCATGAATGATTCAAAATTAGCAAGAATAAAATCTCTAGTACCTTTTTTTATGAAAATAAAACCTTTCCTCTCAACAATTATTTCACCTTATCCAGATTATCTTATATTGACAATAATTGACGTGTGATGAAATTTGATAGAATCGAATGTCAGTGCTGACTACCACAAAACGAAAAATATAACATATCCTGAATTTCAGATTATGAATAAATCTGTATTCTATTCCTTTCGAACCCCCTATTTTTCGGAGATTTTGGTTTATCATATCCCCAAATAATCTTTGAAATCTTGCCCCAAAAATTAATTTAAGAAGATTCTGCGGGTCGATTGCAACTAACAGATGAATCTTACAATAAACTCAAAGACTTACCAACGGATTTTTAAGGAATTCGAAAGGGTTAATATGAAAATGTGTATCGCAATGGTTTACGTTCAGTAATTTGCAAGTCCTGAAGAAAAAGATACTGAACATTTTATATCATTAGGAATATATACCTAAATGGAAAAATATAAGGGGTAATTCCGCAAAAGGAGCAGAGAAAATCATTCTGCTGGTACCTGCCGACATTTGTTTCTGCTAGTTGGCTTCTTCAGGACAGGTCAATCAAGGAAAAAGGTGGAAAGATAACTGAAAACAGGTGGCACCACAACAGAAGCGAGCAAACAATTTGTGCCTTCAGCTCTAGGACCTCCAAGGTAAACTATGGTGGAATTACCCACTATACTTTTCCATTTAAATATACTTATCCGCATATATCCTCGGGTTGAGGTCGCATAGCACCGTACCGATGGCATAGTTTACTTCCGAATTGGAGGTCCTAGAGCTGGTTGCTCGCTCCTGTTGTGGTGCTACCTGTTTTCAGTTATCTTTGCACCTTTTTCCTTGGTTTCTTGGTTGCCCTGTCCTGGAGAAGCCAACTAGCAGAAACACGTGCCGGCAGGTACCAGCAGAAAGATTTTCTCTGCTCCTTTTGCGGAATTATCCGTTATACTTTTCCATTTAGATATACATACTTATACGCATTATCTTATTTTCTGATTAGGAATATATGCACAATTCTAATAAGAAATAATATATCTTTGCTTAAAATTTCCCCTAAATTTCGTGTATTTTAGAACGTGAAAACCGTGCAAATCTCAGGTGGGTTCACAAATACGATTTCGCTGTATGATTCAAAAGGTTCATACATTGAGAGAATAATAAATCAATGATCGATAATTCGGCACCTCTGCGCCTTACCCATCTTCACAGAAATTCAAGTGGTTTCCGGTAATGCAGTCCAAAGACGATTTTCCCAATCTTGGAATCTTACCACAAAGAAGTGACTGGAATTCCAAAAATCCCCTGTCTTATTGTGAATGTTGTTGCCGGCTAGTCATGAGTGGCGCCAAGCACATCATTGGAAATTCGACCTACTTATTATTTGGAACTTTCGTGTTGAATATCCGGATGTTCTTCTGAGAATATGGATATTTAAAACCATTCATTGATCAAAAATTGGCTCAAGCCCTGTGGACAGGAGCTTTGTCGCTCTTGATCAAACTTTGACAAATTATATCTCCGAAAGTATTGGTTTCTCAGAGTTGGGAATGATATCAATAGAATATTATGATAGAACTGCATCATAAAATAGAATAAATTAAATGAGAATCCATTGATATCATTCCCAATTCTGAGAAACGAATACTTTCAGAGTTATGATTTGTCAAAGTTTGAACAATCGCTTCAAAGCTCCTAGCCACAGTGCTTTTCCAACTAATTTTGGTAAGACTGTATGTCAGTTATAGCAATTTAGTGCAATAGAAATTGCGAACTGTATACTAGTGCTGTGAAGATATTAAAATATTGAAAAATCGCAGGAATCCTTTCGTCATGATTCCATTCTCATCAACTCTTCTTCGATCCTAACAATACAAAAATAGCTCACGATTTGACCGAGTGTTAATTATAGTAACTCAATATCGTGATTAGCGTTATTTTTGAAGAGTCGTTATTAGCGAATGACGAATTTGAGCCATTGATGATAATTTGTTTGTCTTCCGGCGTGTAATTTGACCAACCTAATTGCTTTTTGATATTTTAGCTCTGGGTGTTCGCGCTACATTCGATATGTTTTCTTTGATCTTTATCCAGAGAATGGCACTTATCGAGGAGATCACATTCTGATTTTATTGATTTTCAGAGTACGAAGTGCAATGTTCCCATATCGATTTATGTGGACGTTTTTCCACGAAAAATATAAAGAGTTTAGTGTAGGTGTTCAAGCCTTGAATCACCAAAAAGAGCTGCTAGTTTCGTTGGAGAAAGCCGAACAACCCACCTCGGTAAAGCTAGAAGAAACCCCTTCAGTATTTCAAAAAATTTTATGGCCATAATTTTGTACTTATTTTGTACCTTATTCTAAAATTCGATACAAAACAATGAGTTCTGCTAGCTTTAGTTTAATCTAGCAGAACGCACCTCTTAATATACTACGTTTACATGCATCCTCTCGAACCGTTTTAAGCCAATGCGTATTCCGTAATGCGCATTGAAAACGCATGTAAACGTTTTTTCAATTCGAATTGACTACTCAATGCGAATTAGTAAATGCGATTTGAAAAGGTGGATTGAGTTTTCCCAAACCGATTTAATGTGCATGTATACACCAAATACGCATTGAGAGTAGTTTTAAGAGAAACAAATTTCAGAATTACCAACACCAAATTTATTAGTTTGACAAATCTGATAATCTAACGAACCTGCTTTGGGGTTACGTTAATCGTAATTCCTAAGCTGGAAGATCGAAATAAATCTCTTGAGATAAAAATGATATAATATATTGTTCGAGGTAACTTTTTCTATTATCTTTAATCATTTTCTGCCAATTTTCTGGATTCATTTTCACGATTTGCTCTTTCAATCACTTGTAACCACCCAGAAACGGTTAATTCCTTGCGAAATTATGGTGTTCTTCATCATTTTTTAAGATATTTAGAATGATTTTCTTTTCTTAATTTCCATTTTTAATTTTTTTCAATCTTCCCATGTTGGCTACGCGAGCTTAGAATAAAGCCGAATTACAGAAAACTAGTTTCAGATAAGGCATGTAAACTCTCAAACCATATTTCATCTAATTCGCATCAAAACATGCGCATTGGTTCAAAACGGATCGAGAAGGTGCATGTAAACGTAGTAATAGATAAGTATGAAGCAATGCATGTGCCATAATTTAATTCTAATTCAGTACTCCTATCCAAATACATAAACGGGATTCCAACACTTCGGATATCCCTGAAATTTCGGTTTTTCTTTTTACGGTAAAGCTAGCAAAACCACAATTGAAAAATTGGTTCAAGCACTGACGTGAGATCAGAAGCTTTTGCGTGCATGTTCTATTGTCTACTCACCTCTATTGGATACTCTACTACGAATTTAGCATCGATTATACCGTTTTCTCAGCTTTTATAATATATGAATACATTTCATACAATTCTAATGACAGACTTAAGTGACGTATATGATCATAGTATTCTTGATTCTGTTGGAATTGATAGACGAAAAAACTTAGGCAAGTTATTCCAGGAGACGATATTCACGAAATTCCGCAAACATAGTGGGTCGGCATTCTACAAGTAATCACAGAGTTTTAATTGGATCAGATTTGTATATTTAGAGTTATAGAGGAAATAGCAACAAAATTTGAGATGAGTATAACTCCAAAATGGTTCGGCCGATTATGCCAATTAACAGACATAAATGTCGTATTCAGATGCGCAACCCACCCCGAAAATTGCAAGTCACTATATCTTTCCGTTGTAGTTATCTTGAAATAAATAATATTCTTCGTAATTTTTCAAAAATGTTCTATTGATACGGTCCTGACAAAATTTCACACACGTCTTTATGCCGATATTCTACAACTAGTTACCAAGCTTCAGTTCGATCAAGTCTATATTTTATGAGTTATCGTTTAAATAATATTCCAGATCGTTATAACTTCGAAATCATTGGGCCGGCTATGCCCAGCAATGAACTTGACTCTCCTATTAGGATGCGCAACCTACCCTGAAAATTGCCTTATCTCCTTTCATTCGAAAGTTATTGAGGCAACGGTCACCCATCGAGCAACCGAACTAACACAGGGCAACTCGGATCTCCAACAATATCCGATCGTGTTCAAACTTGTAACTTGGCAGTAGAGTTAGGTTTTGAAGGCTCTCACAAAATTTCAGCGATGTCATACGAATAGTTTCTGATATATAGAATTTTTTCCAATAATTTTCAATGATTTTTTTAAAATTTTCTCGTGATCCTAACAAAATTTCTCAAGAATTTTCGCGTTGGTATTCTATAACTAATAATCATGTTTGAATTGAAATTTCAGATGCGTATGACTCCAAAACCGTTTGGCCGATTATGCCTATTAACAAACCCAAATGTCGCATTCGTATGCACAATCTAACCTAAAAATTGCAAATCGATATCTCTCTCCGTTCTCAGGTTATCGTGACATAAATAATATTTTTTTATAATTCACAAACGTCTTTAAGTATATATTCTACAACTAGTAACCAAGTTTCAATTCGATCGGATTTGTATTGGTTGAAAACAAAATCATTACGCGGAAACCATTGGGCCGATTATGCCGTTTATTACGTTTGGTGATGTTTCTCTTTATATTCAATTGAAACTATCAACCTACGAATTTTCTATTCACCTACGTATATCTTCGAAATGTGAAAAGCGTTAAATTTGAAGTGAAGCTACAAAATTAGTGCATAATTTTTCCAAACTTATTCCGTAATCAGATAACTCATATCTATCATTTTTGCGCGCATGTTCTGGGCAACATCGCGTTATCATTTTGCCCAAATGTGTAATTTTCGAATTTCTTGCCGAAAATGGTATCAAACGATTTTGCTCGACTCCCTGATGAAGAATTCGAGGACAAATTTTATTCTGTCCGGCCGGCCGTCCGTTGCCACGATAACAAGAGAACGACTAAAAATTTTCAGGTCAGGTGGCGCGTCCCAATGCGACGGACAAGTTTGTTAATGGCCATAATTGCCTCAATGGTTTCCGAGTAATCATTTTGTTTTCAACCAATACAAATCCGATCGAATTCAAACTTGGTGAGTAGTACAATACAAACATAAAGATGCTCGTGAAGTTTTGTGAGAATCGTATTACTACAAAATTAAAAATAAATATATTAGAAAATATTATTTATGTCACGATAGCCTGAGAACGGAAAGAGATAGCGACTTGCAATTTTTAGGTCAGGTTGTGCATCTGAATGCGACATTTGAGCTTGTCAATAGACATACCGCCGTATTCACAAAGCATTCAATCTCCGTTGAGTCGTAACTGAGGTCCTCAGTTAAGGATAAATATGAATAGCAACTTCCGTTAATGTATTTAACGGTGATGAAACAGGCCTGTTTCGCTATAATTTCCAAGTTAGCTGAGGTTGCGATTCCATTTTATCCTTAACTGAGGACCTCGGTTAGGACTTAACGGAGATTGAATGCTTTGTGAATACGGTGGATAATCGGCCAAACGGTTTTAGAGTCATATCCTTCTGAAATTTGGTTGTTATTTTCTCAATAACTTGAAAAATACGAAACCAATCCAATTCAAACATGGTTTTTAGTTATAAAATGCTGACGCAAAATTTTTGTTAGGATCGTATCACTAGAATGTTTTAATTTTAATTCTATATATCAGAGACTATTCGTGACATAACGAATAACATATAACGAACTTAACCGAGATATTTATCTCCTAAACCTACTCTGAAAATTTCAACTGTCTAGCTCATTCCATTCGAGAGTTATCATGTAAACGGCCGGACGGCTGGACAGAATCGATTCTGACCATGGATTCTTGATCAGTGAGTCGAACCAAATCGTATAAGACCATTTTCAACCAATAATTCGAAAATTACAGACATTTGTTCAAATTGATAAGCCACTCTGTTCCGAGGAACAAGAGCGCCAAAGGGAACTCATTAGAAACGTAGTTGCTTACGCATATTCTTCAAACCGAATTTAATTCAATATAGATCTTCCAAAAATAGTTATTCATTAATTGGTCCCAAACACAAGAGGCCTTAAAAGACTCATATGTGGGCTAAGCTCCTAACCCCTATGACCACTCAACGGATTTCACATGCATCCTAACACCATAAACAGTCAGCTTACTTATGCGCATGGGCAATTCACTCTTCACTGAACGTTCTTTCTTTAATGTTGCCTGCTCCAAAAATCACGAACAAAGCGTCTGCTCATGCGCAGAACAAAAATGTGAGAAAGCTCTGTGCGAAAGAGCCTTGGCGCTCTTGTTCAAACTTTGAAAAATCATATCTCCGAAATTATTGGTTTATCAGAGTTAGGAATGATATCAATAGATTCTTATTATAGAACTGATAACTGAACTCATGAAAAATCAAATTCAAAACGTAGATCTATGACTCACCTCATAGGTTGGATTTACATACATCAGCAAATTATAATTAGAGTATTCTATGAACTCATAAACTTACGATTAATTATTGAAATTATGGAAACTACTATCGATTTTTATGATGAAGCTGCATCTTAAAATAAATTGAATTTGAAATTCCTATTGTAAATTTTTTTTTTTATTTTCTCAGTAACAAATTTAACCGAGATATTTATCTCCCTTCCGTTCGAGAGTTATCGTGATAACGGCTGGTCGGTCGGACATTATCGATTTTGACCACGGATTCTTGATCAGTGATTTAGACATTTAGGCACTCTAAACCGAGGAACAAAAGTGCCAAAAAATGACCGAAAGGGAAAGCGTGAATTTAAAGGGGCCCTATGACCATGATACGGACACTCAAACTTAGAAACAACGCTATTTCCCTGAAACTTTCTTTTACGCGCACAGAATTGTCATGAATTTTTTTTAAAACCTCACAGTATCGGCTCGGCACCAAACCCATGACCGCTAGACGTAAACCACTTATAATCTAACCCATTCAACCTAAAAGTAGCCACTTCTGCGCATGAGCAGCCTACTCGTGGCTGAAAGTCATCTCGAAATCACATACCTCACACTAAACTCCGATTTTCCAGCAACACCAGTTCAGGAGATATCGCAGCTTCAACCCACGCATGCATGGACCCTCCCAAGGGCATTCTCCTTTCAGACAACAACTCCAGCAGCTAAAGCACTTTTGTTTTGTTCTTGCACATGACGAAATATGGCTTGCACACACAAAACGTTTAAAATTCCACATACCGTTCATTCCTGTATTCAAGCGCCACCGTACTTACAATAAACAGTTAGGCCGCTCGTACACCAGCACGACGCGACCGCAACGCGACCGCTACTTCGTGTCGCTTCGCAGTCGCGGTACGTGGTAGTTCATAGAAGCGCCCACACCAAGGATACGGCGACGCGACGCATTTTCCTCGTTAAAAAGTATCGTCGCGGTAGCGTTGCGGTCGCGTCCTGCTGGTGTACGAGCGGCCTTAGAGTAAGAAATGACGAAAATGTAAAATATCTGCAAAACCATCCTGTACGTATGCAGAACTCACAAAGACAATTTCAAGCATTTCATCGCTTCTGTAGTAACACTATTCGATCGCAAATGAACGAAAATTAATCATTATCGTCAATATATTATGCTTGCACCCATCTGAAATTAGAATTCCTGGTAGTAAATGAAGCATTCCTAATTTGACCAGTAGGTAGGTATTTTGAATTTCATATTGGGATTTGATTCTTAAAGCTCCTTACGGTCTGTTGTCATGAAATTTTGTAAGTTCCAAGAGGTCATTTGGTCACCTAAATGTCAAAATGAGACTCCGATATATGGTTTCAGAATTTGAAGCGAAATATTCCGCAAGATCGTTGAACATCTTTTGAATTTTTCTTTTATTCTACCTAAATTTTTCAAGTCTTTGCGTCGGTATTTTGCAACTAACTACCAAGTTTATATTCGATCATATCAGTATTTTTCGAGTTATTGGAAAACAAAATTTCAAATTTTTGAACGTAGTCATCCGATTAATACAAAACTTTGATTACATATAAAGGTCGTAATTCTACTACTTCTAGTGGTCGCCCATTAACGAAATTAACCGAGATATTTACGCCCCAAACCTATCCTGCAAATTTCAACTTTCTAAATCATTCCGTTCGAGAGCTATCCTGCTTACGGACGGACAGAATTGAATCTGACCCATTTGACAGTGAGTCGAACCCAATCGTTTTCGGCCAAAAATGAGCTATGACTTAAATAGCAAAACTTTCAACTTATTCAATCTATATAATTTTTGAAAATTAGACATTTTTCTGTTGGGGTGTCAAATGCCATCTCGACAACCAGATCCGTCATTAGTGGTGTTCCGCAAGGCTCGGTTTTGGAACCCTTGCTCTTTCTGGTTTCCACTGCTGATCTGCCGCACATTTTGCGTTCGGCCTGCTCCCAGTTTGCCGACTACACTGAATTATATAATGATGCCATCTTTTATACGGCGTTGCTCCAATCGGATCTTAATTCAATATCTGATTGTTCTGATGAATGGTTAATCCCGTTGAGTCTGGAAAAGTGTTGCGTTCTTCACCTTGGAAGGCACAATCCGGGGCACACTTACTTTTTAGGTGGCCATCAACTCACCCCGACTGAGTGTCATGAGGACCATTGACTAACTGTCACATCCGATTTAAGTTGGTTGAAGCACGTAAAACAGATTACGACTAAAGCAAGAAGATTGATTTTCAGATGTTTTCGTGGCTGCTCACCTACCGTTTGTTCAAAGATCTATTCGACTTATATATGCCCAATTCTTGAAT
Source organism: Halyzia sedecimguttata (assembly GCA_937662695.2). NCBI lineage: Eukaryota > Metazoa > Arthropoda > Insecta > Coleoptera > Coccinellidae > Halyzia > Halyzia sedecimguttata. The sequence continues at coordinate 36,322,205 of OW569412.2, forward strand.
TCGCCGGACCTGTCTGGTGCCCCAACCTCAAGTCAGATATTGAACAACTAGGAGCAGTTCAATGATGGGCCACTCGTAAACCGTATGGTTTAGTACGTCCAAGTTATGAGGAAAGATTGAAAATCTGTAGACTAAAAGACTTCCGGGAAGTCGTCTGAAAGGCGACTTGATCGAGAGCTCCAGAATTCTTCGTCTACAACACCAATAACTTGAGAGGCCACGCATATAAGTTGCGTAGAGAGAACTTCAGAACAACCCGCCAGCACTTTTTATCCAACAGAATATTCTCCACCTGGAACAACTTACCTGCGGATGTGGTTGAAGCTACAAGCGTGAATACGTAACAGATGCGACCAGCGAGGGAGACCTTCGTACATTGCCTGACCGATGCTTTAATTTTTAATCACTTTTTTCACTATCACTTTCTTGTTTCACTTTTGCTTTTTGCATATTTTCGATTATTTTAGTTTTGTCTTTTGAGCCGAAACAGGCTCTACCCATTAATAATAATGATAATCTCAAGTTGTTCAAAAATATTTTTATTTATTTCGTATATAATCGGCACTATACATAAACTGTTGGTATAGTGAATACCAACCTTATAACACATACATAGAGGTAGATAGTTCGCACCGCTGAAACTAATTTCTATCTCTTTAACTGATTGCGTTCGAGAATAATCGTGCTGCGTATCTGATGACCGGATAGATGGACATAATTAAGTTTCAGGACTAACCGAAACCGGAAGAACCTCAATCAAGGCATTTCTTGCAGAATATTCAAAAAATAGCAGTGTATTTCAAATGACATCATTTGGTGCAAATATAATTGAGGAATTAAATAAATGTTGTATGTGTATTTGAGTGGGTGTCAGACTAATTTATATTCACAACTGGCCTAGGTAGGTGGTGAGTTTGAGTAAGTCTAAGGGTGGTTTAGACAAATATTAGACATATACCAATCTATATTACTTATATGCCAGTATACAGGGTCTTTCACGAGGAACCTCACCCATAAACAAACCTGAACGCATTTCTGACTCGTTCTATGCAGTCCTCTTTATCAGTCAGGGGAGTTGAGTAGACAATATTTTTTATCCTACCCCAAACATAATAGTCTAAAGGAGTTTAATCGGGAGAACGTGGTGGCCAAAGATGTGAACCATTGTTCGCCAACCATCGATCTTCAAATAGCCTGTAGAGGATATTTGACACATTGAGTGAATTGTGTGGAGGCGCGCCCATCTTGTTGATACCATAAGTCAATATGGTTCTGTACTAGCGGCTCAATTATTTGAGTCAATATGTCAGAATATCTATCTCCTAAAGGAGAACATTCTTTAAATAATGCAAACATGTGTAGTGTTCTATCTTACCAGTTAAAGTCCCATCATAAATGTGAACATCGAGAATTGCATTATTTTTGATGGCGCAAAAAACATTGAAACTCCAGGTCTCTTGAAAGTTCCATTGTCTGAAGTGGTGGTTGTTCTCTTCATCCCAATAATGACTGTTATGCCTATTGAAAGAACCATTCTTTGTGAATTTAGATTCATCTGTCCAAATTATACAGTCCAAAAAGTTTTCATTCTCTTGAAATCGAATCATCATAGCTTCGCAAAACTCTGTTCTCCTGACGAAATCAGTTTCCTTCAAATGCTGTACCCTATTGAATTTATATGGGTGCATTTTATGTTTTTTTAATATTCTCCAAACACTCGATTGAGATAATCCCAGATCAATCTCGGCATCTTTGAGAGAATTTTGAGGATTCACACGAAAATATGCAAGAACTGTAATTTCGTTGTTCTCATCTTCTACTACACTTTTTTCTCTGTGTATAGTTTTCTTAACGAAAGATCCGACATTTCTCAAGTTTGTCATGGTTCTGTTAATGGTATCTCTCGTTGGTCTGGGTCGGTCAGGAAACCTCTCAATGAACAGTCGAATCGTGCTATTTCCCGATCAGAGAGAATTTTCCAACCAAAACTGAAAAATGTTACATCAAAATAACTTGAAATTTTCTAAGGAATCTATTTCTGCAATGAAAAAATGGTGTTCTAATTTGAAAAACGGAAGTTGACGTCATTTCCGGAAAAACCGGAGTTGCTCATGCCTTGAAAATATTTTAGATTTCATCAGCATCGTGAAGTACTTATAAGTGCTGAATTTCATGAAAATACGTTCAGTAGTTTCCCGTATAAATATGGGTGAGGTTCCTCGTGAAAGACCCTGTATAGTTCCAATAAAATTCTAATTATGAAAAAGTTTGCTGAACACGCTTATAGCAGAGATGTCAATGTCGAGCAGTCGGGTCAGCTAGTGAAATGATATTTTTTCAAAACATATATGTACCTAAATGTAAACATATAGGAAGTACTATTGTAATGCTCAATATCAAAATGTTCTACAGTAAAAGGGAGTGAAACACTTAAAGAAAAAAATTGGTTCAAGCACTGACGTGAAGTCAGAAGCTTTTGCGCGTATGTTCTATTGTCCATACTTCTGTATTGGACACCCTTAATCGAATTTACCATGGTAAATTATGTTGTCCATTCTCCTGTATTGCATTTACCATGGTAAATTCGAATTAAGAGTGTCCAATACAGGAGAATGGACAACATAATTTACCATGGTAAATTCGATTAAGGGTGTCCAATACAGAAGTATGGACAATAGAACATACGCGCAAAAGCTTCTGACTTCACGTCAGTGCTTGAACCAATTTTTTTTTCGTGACTTTTTAAAAATTTTCTAGGGGTACGGTTCTTGAAATTTTTTTTTTCGTCATTTTTTTCAAATTTTCTAGGGATACGATTCTTACAAAATTTTAAACACGTCTTTATGTTGATTTTCTACTACTAGTTACCAAGCACCAATTCGATCGAATATTTATTTTTTGAGTTATCAAGGAAATAATATTCCAGGTGGGTATAACTCGGAAACCGTTACACCGATTATGCCCAAAAACGAACTCAACACTCTCTTTCGGATACGCAACCTACCCTGAAAATTGCAAGTCCCTATCTCCTTTCGTTCGAAAGTTATCGAGGCAACGGTCACCCATCTACTGAACTCGCACAAGAATGCTCGAATCTCCAACAATATTTAACCGATCGTATTGAAACTTGAAACTTGGCAGTAGAGTTAGGTTATGAAGGCTCTTGCAAAATTTCAGCAATTTCAAACGAATAGTTACTGATAAATAGAATTTTTTTTTTTATTTTCAATGATTTATTAAAAATTTTCTACAAATGCTATCCTCACCAAATTTTGCAAACATTTCCGCGTTGGCATTCTACAACTAATAACCATGTTTGAATTCAATCGGTTCAGTACTTTTTGAGTTAATGAGGAACAAAAACCACGAAATTTCAGAAAATTTCAGATGGCTATAACTCTGAAACCGTTTGGCCGATTATGCTCATAAACAAACTGAAATGTCGCGTTCTGGTGTTCATCCTAACCTGAAAATTTCAAGCCGCTATCTCATTCCGTTCTCAAGTTATCGTGACAACAAAAATATTTTTTAATAATTTTTTAAAAATTTCCTAGCCATACGATTCGCACAAAATTCCACAAACGTGCTTAAGATCATATTCTACAACTACCCACCAAGTTTCAATTCGGATTTATATTGGTTGAAAACAAAATTATTACTCGGAAACCACTGGGCCGATTATGCCCATTAAAGAACTTGTCCGTCGTATTGAGATGCGCCACCTACCCTGAAAATTTCAAGTTGCTAGCTCTTCTCGTTCTCAAGTTATCGTGGCAACGGCCGGACGGCCGGACGGACAGAATCAAATTTGACCTCGAATTCTTCATTGGGGAGTCGAACTTAATCGTTTGAGACCATTTTCGTCAAAAAATTCGAAAGTTACAGACATTTGGGCAAAACTATAACGCGATGTTCCCCAGAACATACGCGCAAAAAATATTGAGGTAAACGATATATTTTAATCAGGAGATAACAAACTTCTAGAAAATTCGCCATGTTATGGAAAAGATAATTATAAACGCTAATTGATATTCTTACAGAAAAGTTTCTGAACAGATATTTTGATATCTTTTAGAGATGATAATATGATATTTTTGCGCGAATGTTCTGGGGAACATCGCGTTATCATTTTGCCCAAATGTCTGTAACTTTCGAATTTTTTGACGAAAATAGTCTCAAACGATTTGGTTCGACTCCCCGATGAAGAATTCGAGGTCAAATTTTATTCTGTCCGGCCGGGCGTCCGGCAGTCTGGCCGTTGCCACGATAACTTGAAAACGGAAAAGGCTAGTGACTTGAAACTTTCAGGGTAGGTGGCGCATTCCAATACGACGGACAAGTTCGTTATTAAGCATAATCGGCCCAATGGTTTCCGAATAATAATTTTGTTTACAACCAATATAAATCCGATCGAATTGAAACTTGGTGAGTAGTTGTAGAATATAAACCTCTGTACGTTTGTAAGAATCGTATAGCTAGCAAATTCCAAAAAAATTATAAAATTTTTTTTTTTTTGTGTCACGATAACTTGAGAACGCAAAAAGATAGCAATTTGAAATTTTCAGGTTAGGTTTTGCATCTGAATACGACATTTGATTTTGTTTATGAGCATAATCAGCGAAACGGTTTTGGAGTTATACCCATCTGAAATTTGGTAGTTATTTCCTCAATAACTCGAAAAATATGGAACCGATCCAATTCAAACATGGTTATTAGTTATAGAACGCCAATGCGAAAGTTGTTGCAAAATTTCGTGAGGATCGTATCACTAAAAATTTTTCAAAAATCATCGAAAATAATTGAAAAATATTCTATATATCAGAAAACATTCCGACATGCCTGAAATTTTGTGAGAGTCTTCAGAACCTAACTCTACTACCAAGTTCCAAGTTTGAACACGATCGGATCAATACTGTTGGAGATCCGAACAGCCTTGTGTGAGTTCAGTAGCTGGATAGGTGACCGTTGCCAAGATAACTCTCGAACGAAAGTAGGTAGGAACCTGCAATGTTCAGGGTCAGTTGAACATCTGAATGGGAGTTGGCCATAATCGGCCTAACGGTTTCAGAGTTATATCCATCTGGAATATCATTTCCTCGATAACTCAAAAAATGTAGACTCGATCGAATTGAAGCTTGCTAACTAGTTGTAGAATATCGACATAAAGGCGCGTGTAAAATTTGGTGAGAACTGTACCGCTTGAAAATTTAAAAAAAATTACGAAAAAAATTGTTTCAAGCACTGACGTGAAGTCAGGAGCTTTTGCGCGTAGGTTCTATTGTCCATTCTCTTGTATTGGACACTCTCAATCGAATTTACCATGGTTCAAGCACTGACGTGAAGTCAGGAGCTTTTGCACAATGGTAAATTCGATTAAGAGTGTCCAATATAGGAGAATGGACGATAGAACATACGCGCAAAAGCTCCTGACTTCACTTCAGTGCTTGAACCAATTACGAAAATAATTTGTTCAAGAACTGACCTGAAGTCAGGAGCTTGAACCAATCACGAAAAAAAATTGGTTCAAGAACTGACGTGAAGTCAGGAGCTTTTGCGCGTATGTTCTATTGTCCATTCTCCTGTATTGGAGACTCTTACCACGAGTACTACGGTGAAAGAGCTCCTGACTTTACGTCAGTGCTTGAACCTTGGTAAATTCGATTGAAAGTGTCCAATACAGGACTTCAATTCAATTTCCTATTTCTGTCACTAGAGGTGAAGTTTCATAGATGAATTTCTCATTTATTATTATTAATTCAATAATTATACGTTAACAACATTTATATTTATATCTTACGAAGCGTTTTTCTCAACTTCACTAATTTTTCAGAATGTTCACCAAATTATTTGCGTATAATAGGTATTTATAATTTGGAAGAAGTATAATTTATTGACTAGGACTAGGATGATGCAGATCCGCATTATCCATTTTATGTATCTTCATATCCTCGGATTAAGGTCGCATCACACAGGTTGCTCATGCTTCCTCCGTGTCGATGCAATTTTGTTTTCCTCCGTAATGGAATGGAGATCCTACAGCTGAAGGCACAAATGGTTCCACGCTCATGTTGTAGTATGACTTATGTTTTCATTTCATTCCGCCTTTTCCTTGGTTTCTTGATTGCTTAGCTCTGAATAAGTAGAAACACGTGTCGGCAAATAGCCACAACATGTTTTTTTCTGCTCCTTCGAGAGATTTCACGATAACCCTTTTCCATTTAAACATAAATATTCGCATTATCCTTTTTCTGTATTGTTTATTATGAATTTAGATCCTCATTTCATGAACAAGCCGCTGTAGATGCAATAGCTAAAGCCAAATGATCACGAGGTGCCCTTACTGTTGCAGACGCTAAAGCCATCATCTATCTATCCAGATCCTCGAAACTGAAATCCATCGGAGTTCCATATCTAATTTGGATGAGTATTTATTTATTATTGAAGTTTTTCTAATGATGGCTTGACATGTGGTGGATTAATATTTATTTCCATTGGTTCAAAAAAATTGGCGCTCTTGTTCAAACTTTGACAAATCATATCTCCGAAGTATTGCTTTCTCAGAGTTGGGAATGATATCAATGGATTATTATGATAGAACTGCATCATAAAGGAAATTCAATTGAAATAATAATTTATTTATCAAGATTAAATGAGCAATCTTCAATACTTCAAAAATTATCATTTAAATATAATTACATAATTCATTCTGTATTATGAACCTTAACTCAAGAAAAAATATTTGATACACAAATGTAGATCCATATTTCAGCATTTTTTTGCTAGCAACATTATGAAAATACCGTATATAGGAACATGTCTTACTACTTAAGGAAGTAAAAGGTAATATTTACCTCAGTGATCAACGAACAGTAATTTCTTTTGATGATTCCATTATGTTCTTCTTTCCTATTGCCTTCATAAACTACATAATTGAAATGATCCAATTCTAAATCTTCTGAAACTTCATCCCGAATTTATACATACATTATTCAATATACAACCCGTCAATATTATTTTCGGTTTCAGTCTTGTATATATTCACAAATTCAAGAATCGGATACTTGTTTTCCAGCAAACATATTTTCAAACTACGAATTGACATGTGTCTAATAGCTAGATGACATTATTGTTAAGTGAACACAGACAGTTAGAACTCGCATTCTGTGAATACATATAACTACGATGTATTATTGAAAAATCATTTCTCCGAAAGTATTAGCTTGTTAGAGTTGAAAATGATATCAATGGATTTTTATGATGAAAGTGCATCTTAAAAAAAATTAATTCATAAGTTGTAATGTAAAAAAAAATTTTTTTTCGTTGCTCCGAAACCATCAGGCTGATTTTGCCCAATTACGAACTTAACCTAGATATAAATGTCCCAAATCTACTCTGAGAATTTCAATTGTCTAGCTCATTCCGTTCGAGAGCTATCGTGTTAACAGCCGGACGGCCGGACAGAATCAATTCCGACCACGGATTCTTGATCAGTGAGTCAAACCAAATCGTTTAAGACCATTTTCACGTTCATGTTGGGTGGGATTACTGCATTTCTGCGTAGTTTTCGGAAACGCATCATCCGATAAGCACATGACCGTGAGGTAAAACCTACAGTTTTCTATTTCAAGCAAGAATGTAATAATGATCTCGTTTTATCATGAATATAAACTCATTGAACTTAAATATTCAAAACATAACAAACCATTATTTAACACTCCGAAATTTCCAACTATTTTTACATGGTTTACAGAATGAATCATCAAATTAATGTTGTGTGTCCGAAACACAACACGGATTTGCGTTTGATTTATGACGTAACTCAAAATTTGTCAGAATTGGAGTATTTACAATTTGTCGGAATTGGAGTATTTAAAATTGGGAAAGCCCTATGGACAGTGGCTTTGTTGCTCTTGTTCAGACTTTGACAAATCATAAACATTTCAATATTCTGCAGAGATCATGATATTGCGGCGTTTTATTCATAAAGCCTCATTTTTGACCATGGAAAAATTTGAGTTGTAATGTCAGATAGATTTTCATCTTACGATGGCGTAGATGTGCCCATGTGGAAAATAAAAAATCATATATCTGAAAGTATTGCTTATTGAATGGTTTCTTTCTGGGTTTTCTCTCCCAAACTCTGAAAAATATCTATAAAATAAAAAATTAATTATTTTGTGAATTTGTCTACGTAAGAAACACAAGGTATTTGTCAGAAGCAATCAATTGAACAATGTTGCCTAACAAATAACAACGAAACAACTTCAACGAAGAAACAACTATATCGTAACGTTTCGGAGTCTATATGAGACTCCTTCTTCAGACGCTTAACGAAAAAATCTTCAGAACTATTTTGTTGATTGTTAGTCTGAGATTCGAGAATTGTCATATTGACAGTATTTGAAAATCATAGCTAAGATAGTTTTACTTTGTATAGAAATTTCCAAGTTCCACCTCCTTTTTCAATAAATTCAGCCAAATATGGTCAATACCAATTGAGCAATTTGCAAAATTGCATTCTCTGTTCAATAAAATACAAGTTGAATCCTTAAGTTTCCTTTTAATATAATCAGTTTCTGTCATCAGAATCCTTGTATTACTTCAATCCATCATGTGATCTCCTTGGATTGTACATACATGTTCTGATATTTTTGATTTCTGTATGTCTCTATTTCTCAAGTTATTCTTATGCTCTGACTTTCTTACTTCTAGAAACATCAAGACCACTAGAAGTAAGAAAGTCAGAGCATAAGAATAACTTGAGAAATAGAGACAATTCTCGAATCTCAGAATAACAATCAGCAAAATAGTTCTGAAAATTTTTTCGTTAAGCGTCTGAAGAAGCAGTCTGATATTGACTCCGAAACGTTACGATATAGTTGTTTCTTCGTTGATGTTGTTTCGTTGTTATTTGTTAGGCAACATTGTTCAATTGATTGCCTCTGACGACTATCTTGTGTTTCTTACGCAGAAGCAAGTCACAAAATAATTAATTTTTATTTTATAGATATTTTTCAGAGTTGAGAAAACCCAGAAAGAAACCATTCAATGATGAATATACCTCCCACAATATCCTTCAATGATTACCTACTTAAAGTATTGCTTCCTCAGTGTTGGGACTGATATATCAATAGTTTCTTATATAGAACTGTATCACAAAAAAAAATTGGTTCAAGTCCTGTGGGCAGGAGCTTTTTGGCGCTCTTGTTCAAACGGACAAATTATATCTCCGAAAGTATTGGTTTGTCAGAGTTGGGAATTATATCAATGGCTTCCTATGATAGAACTGCGTCATGAAAGGAATAAAATTTAAAAAAATATTGTTTAACAAAAATGCTTCAAAAATTATCTTTAAGAAAAAAGAGCAATCTACAATGCTTCAATGCTTTATTGCTTCAAAAATTGTCATTAAATTTATTTAACAAGATTAAATGAGCAATCTGCAATGATTCAACCTCATGGAATGGGTTGTTGCACCTTACACTCGGTGCATAGTTTTCAGAACTCGAAATAGTATCATCGAAATGTCTAGAGCAAGGCTGGAAACAATCATATCAGATTGTCCATTTATTCCTAATATTTGAGTAGGTAGTGGATTACGAACAAATTATCTTAATAGTTAAAAATTTATTAATAAAATACTATCCTTTTTTCATAATTTAAAATTTAATGGTTCATACCACTAACACATTCTTTTCTGTATTATGAACCTTAACTCAAGAAAAAATGGTTGATACACAAATGTAGATCCATATTTCAGTATTTTTTTGCTAGCAACATGTGAACGGCAACATATGAAAATACTGTATATAGGAACATGTCTCACTACTTAAGGAAGTAAAAGGTAATATTAACCTCAGTGGTCAACGAACAGTAATTTCTTTTGATGATTCCATTATGTTCTTCTTTCCTTTTGCCTTCATAAACTACATAATTAAAATGACCCAATTCTAAATCTTCTGAAACATCATCCCCAATATTTACACATAAATTATTCAATATGTAATCAGACAATATTATTTTCGGTTTCAAAACAGTCTTGTATATATTCGTATATTCGTATAGATTCTGTGTTCACATTCTGTGAATACATAGAACTTACGATGTATTATTGAAACTTTGAAACATCATAAATCTCCGAAAGTATTAGCTTGTTAGAGTTGAAAATGATAACAATGGATTCTTATGATGAATCTCCATCTTAAAGAAAATTGAATTCAAAAGTATGTAATGTAACAAAAATTATATTTTTTCGTTACTCCGAAACTATAAGACCGATTTCGCCCAATGACGAAATTAACCGAGATATTTATCCCTCAAACCTACTCTGAAAATTTTAACTGTCTAGCTCATTCCGTTCGAGGGTTATCTTGTTAACGGCTGACCGGACGGCCGGATAGAATCGATTTCGACCACGGATTTTTGATCCGTGAGTCAAAACGAATCGTTCAAGACCATTTTCTGCCAAAAATTCGAATTTTACAGACATTTGGGCAAATTGATTTGCACTCTGTTCCGAGGAACAAGAGCGCCAAAAATTCAAAAAGTTTCATTAAAAAAAAACAAGAGTACCAAAAATTATTAATTGAATTTGAAATTTGTAATAAAAAAAAATTATTTTCGTTACTCTGAAACCATCCGGCCGATTTCGCCCAATAACGAATTGAAACGAGATATTCATCTCCAAAACCTACTCTGAAAATTTCATCTGTCTAGCTCATTCCGTTCGAGTGTTAACGGCCGTTCTGGCCGGTCAGAATCGATTTTGACCACGAATTCTTGACCAGTGAGTCGACCAAATCATTTAAGACCATTTTCAACCAAATATTCGAAAATGACTGACATCTGGGCAAATTGATAAGCACTCTGTTCCGAGGAACAATAGCGCCAAAAAAATTAAAATTTGACAATTTTTGAATTTCAGAATAGCTATCAACAAAAAATAATTCTGAAGATATTCGCTAAGTGTCCGACGAATGAGTCTGCTGATCCAGTCTCCGAAACGTTTCGAAATAGTTGTCTTATCGTTGATGTTATTTCGTAATTGTTTGTTATGCAACATTGTTCCATACATTGCTTCTGACAAATATCTTGTCTTTCTAATGCAGAAGCAATTCACAAAAAATAAATGTTTTACTTTATAGATATTTCAGATTTTGGGAGAGAAAACCCATAAAGAAACAATTTAATAATGAATATACCTACCACCCAAAGTAACCTTTAATGATTATTTATTCTGTTAATTTTTGCGCGCATGTTCTGGGGAACATCGCGTTATCATTTTGCCCAAATGTTCGAATTTTTGCCGAAAATGGTCTCATACCATTGGGTTCGACTCCCAGATGAAGAATTCGAGGTCAAATTTGATTCTGTCCGGCCGACTGGCCGTTCCCACGATCATCTGAGAACAGAAAGAGATAGCGGCTTGAAATTTTCAGGGTAGGTGGCGCTTCCCAATACGAGGGACCAGTTCGTTAATTGGCATAATCGGCAGAATGGTTTCTGAGTTATAATTTTGTTTTCAACCAATACAAATCCGATCGAATTGAAACTTGGTGAATAGTGGTAGAATACAAACTTAAAGACGTTTGAAAAATGTTTTCAGAATCGTATGAGTAGAAAATTTTAAAAAAATGTCACGATAACCTGACTGATAGCGACATTTGAGTTTGTTTATAGGTATAACGGATTTTGAGTTATACCCATCTGAAATGTGATTGTTATTTCCTCAATAACTGCAAAAAAAACCGAAACCGATCCAATTTCAGCATGGTTATAAGTTTTAGAATGCCGACGCGAAAATTCTTGCAAAATTTCGTGAGGATCGTATCACTAGAAAAAATTTAAGAAATCATAGAATATCATTGAAAAAATTCTATATATATCAGAAACTCATCGTCTGAAATCGCTGAAATTGTGCGAGAGCCTTCAAAACCTAACTCTAGTGCTAAGCACCAAGTTTGAACACGAACGGATCTATATTGTTGGAGATCCGAAAAGCCTTGGGTGAGTTCAGTAGCTGGATGGGTGACCATTGCCTCGATAACGTTCGAACGAAAAGAGATAGGGACTTGCAATTTTCAGGGTAGGTTGCGTATCCGAATGCGGCATTTAAATTCGGGATCTAAATGGCATAATCGGCCAAATTGTTTTGGAGTAATAATACTCATCTGAAATTTTGTTGTTATTTCCTCTATAACTCAAAATATACAAATCTGATCCATTTAAAACTCGGGGATTACTTGTAGATTGCCGACCCACTAATTTTCGCGGAATTTCGGGAAATTCGTATCCTGATGGAGTTATACTTGAGGCGTAAGTTTTATCTTATTTCAATTGCAATATAATACATATGTCAGAATTAAAAATTCTGTGATCATAGACGATTCTCTTCTGAAGTCTGTCATCAAAATGTTATGAAATGTATTCATATATTATGAAAGCTGAGCGGTATACATGGATGCTAAATTTGTAGTAGAGAGTCGAATAGAGGTGAGTAGACATAGAACATGTGCGCAAAAGATCCTGACCTCACGTCAGTGCTTGAACCAATTTTTTTTCAGATTCCATGAGCATAGGATAATCACATCATTTTTATCATGGAACTATTTCCAACTTTGACGAAAATCCTAACTAGAGAACACTTAAAAATATTTTTTTTCCTCGCATACGGGTCAATTCGTTTAGCTATATTGATTTATATTATTACTTATATAAATATTATTACCTATATTATCGGTGAGAAAGTGATTTTTAGCTTTTCATGTATCTTTTCTTAATCAGAACAAACGTTTTGCCATGGGATGTTATCATGTAGAAAATGGGAATATAGGTATCCGAAACTTCACTCACCTATTACAGGAAATCTGCAATGGCCATCTCCAAAAGTGAAGATTTCACAGAAATACATATGCTATAGCACTAATAAATCAGTTGCCTCCATTTGAACAAATCCTAAAGTTTATCTCGAACGATACAAATCACGTCCAATTACTCAACATTGTCCAAAATTAACAGGGCACTATATAAGTCATCATTTGTGATACTCAATATTTCTCGTTCACTACAATCGGTTCACAGGTGTATATTCACAACAAACGAAACATTGATATTTCCGATGTCAACACAAATATTTTAAGACGCTTCAAAATTAGCATCACGAGTGTCGGTATGAATGCTCTTGGATATAGAGTTCACTGATGGGAATTTGGAGTGAAGTTTTGCTTCTATGATGTTGATGCAGGATGAAGCCCATTAAGGAGACATTTCATACATGACCTGATATATTCGGTCTACAAGGGCCGTGATGAAAATAAAGAACGCTTGTGACCAAGAAGAAGACTACATAATATAGACCATCTCCACTTTATAATGGAATATATTCTTTGGAACTTCGAGCATCTCATTTCTTCATCTAACAATGAAGCATGTGTATGAAAAAATTGGTTCAAGCCCTGTGGACAGGAGCTTTGGCGCTCTCGTTGAAACTTTTACAAATCATATCTCCGAAAGCATTGGTGTCTTAGAGTTGGGAATGATATCAATGGATTCTCATTTAATTTATTTTATTTCATAATGCAGTTCTATCATCAGAATCCATTGATCTCATTGCCAACTCTGAGAAACCAATACTTTCGGAGATGTGATTCGTCAAAGTTTCAACAAGAGCGCCAAAGATCCTGTCCACAGGTGGTTCTCCCACTTTTTGTACCATATTTTCTGACACCGGTTGTTGCTTTTTCCGATTTTCGTGGCATTCTCCACCTAAAAATGAAAATTCAAAGTTACTCGATGTACCAAATTCAAATTGCGGTTAACATTGAACGATTCAAAGTTAACTTATGTTCATACGTTTCCCAAGTAGCTCAGATTCACCAATGAATATTTTAAAATTAAACTGGAGACGACCACATAAAAGGCAAGGAAAATCAATAACTCACCTGCTCAAAATCGCCTTTGTATATTTAATTTTGAATTATTAGGAAGCAACCAACACCCACTGAAAATGCACTCAGAAATGGCGTGTTAAACGTCACAGAATATTTGACAAATGAGTAGTTCTCTTTAATGTGACAACGTTCATATTGTACCGTTTTAGACAGTATCTTGGACTTGCGTCCAACCCATACGTAAAAGTTGGACGCAAGTCCATGATGACATGTGTGAACACAAATCCTACGATAATTCATAGATAAAATAATTAGGGCATTCTGTGAAAACATATAGAAGTACGATTTATTATTGAAATTTTGAAATTTCACATCTCCGAAAGTATTAGCTTGTTAGAGTTAAAAATGATATCGATGGATTCTTATGATGAAACTGCATCTTAAAAAAACATTAATTTGAAATTTGTAATGTAAAAAAAAAATTTTTTTTCGTTACTCCGAAACCATCAGACCAATTCTGCCCAGTAACGAACTTAGCTTAGATATTTATCTCCTAAACCTACTCTGAATATTTCAACTGCCTAGCTCATTCCGTTCGAGGGTTATCGTCTTAACGGAGGGCCGGCCGGACCGGCCGGACAGAATCGATTTTGACCACGGATTCTTGATCAGTGAGTCGAACCAAATCGTTCAAGACCATTTTCATCAAAAAATTCGAAAATTACAGACATTTGGGCAAATTGATAAGCACTCTGTTCCGAGGAACAAGAGAGCCAAAAAGTGTTAATAGAGGTCAGTGTAACGGGGTACCATAGACATCGATATATGATATCTCCCCGTTGTGTTGTGATTTATGAGAATTGAAATTGTTACAAAATTTGTTGAAATCTGAAATATTGAAGGGCATCTTTTTCTTTACAATCGCCTCTTCCTTCAACAGGCAGAGAGGTTTCTCCAGGTTGCTGTATAATACCACTTTTTGAAAGAGGTGACAAAGCTGCTCCAGAAAGTTATAAGTTATCTATTTCTCTATTACCAGTCTTTTCTAAAGTCTTGGAGAAGGTTATGTGTATTCAGATTGTCGATTATTTTGAGATAAATCAACTTTTTTCGTCATGTCAGTACGACTTCGGGAAGAAAAGATCGACGACCGATGCTATTTTGAGTATTTACGAGTTCATTTTGGATTGTTTAGAGTCAGGAAAATGTTCATTGCCTCTCTTTTTAGATTTAACCAAGGCGTTCGACTGCGTGCCTCATGCAGCAGTACCTATGTGGAAAACTACGGAAATATGTTTTTTTTTGTGATAATGCATGTAAATTAGTTCAGTCATTTCTGTCAGATAGTTTACAAACTGTAATCGTTAACAAAAAGTTGTCACGATAAACGAAGAATACTATCGGTGTACCACAAGGTTCAATATTAGGGCCTTTTTTATTTTTAATTTATATAAATGACATAATGTTGTGTTTGTCGACGATACAAATATATCGATGGAATGTGTTGGTGTTGATATGGCGGAGGAACTTTTTGCTGATATGCGGGCGAATGCCATGACGTGGTTCTCGGGTAATGATGGACTATGTCAATAAAGAGAAAACTGAACAGTTTATTTTCACATTGAAGAGGACTGAGGTGAGTGATGTGCAATATTTGAGACTGTTTTTGGATGCAAGACTCACTTGGTGGGCTCATGCTGATAATTTGTGTGCAAAGCTAGCCGGAAGTAGTTTTGTATTACGGCAGTTATCTTCCTCTGTGTCAGTCGGTGTGCTTAGGGCGGCTTATTTCTCGCTATGTGAGTCCCATTTACGTTATGGGATACTTATGTGGGGTCGATGCAGTAGTTTTGAGAAAATACTCAGACTGCAGAGACGAGAAATACGTATTGTGGCAAACAGGCTATCGATGGATTGCAGAAATTATTTTAGGAAATTGCAGATACTCAAACTTCCATCTATATCCGTGTTTGAGTTATTGATTTATGCCCATAGGAAGTCCAGTTTGTGGAATTTTCGTGGAAAAATTATTCTTTTTTCACGAGAAATAGGGATAAGTACTGTGTCCCATTTTGTAGATTGAAGAGGTCACAGAGTTCACCTGATTATTTATCACCAAGGCTTTTCAATATGTTATCCATACATTTAAGAAGGCTTGCACTTACTTCTTTTAAGTTCTGGATAAGGTTGTTTTTAGTACAGC